>CM035096.1:26898168-27547856 GCA_020205505.1 Panax japonicus
CGCATAGACGGTTATTTCAACAAAATAATAATAACAGAACCAGGTCAGGTGAAATTCACACCGACAGGATATTCCAACAGAATAATAAATGCGGAATAATATGATGGAACCAGGTCCAGCATATAACATAGACAAGATATTCCGACAGAATAATAAAAGAATGTCACCAAGTATAGGGTAGCCCGCGTATACAGGTTATTCCAACAAACATTAAAAAAATGGAATAACAGAAGTTATCTTCTTGAATACAAAAGAATATATCCCTTACCGTAAAATAATACTTGATATAAGAGTAGTAAAGTAGCAGAAAACTTTTCTTCTATCTCTCTATAGTCTCTCTCTATAGTTTCTCTCTCTAGAGTTCAGTGAATTCGTAAGAATAATGAAGGAATGAGTGTCTATTATAGGAAAATGGAATGCATAATAACTAATCCATGAACAGTCCAGATTGATTTACTTTAATCTGACGGTCCGTATTTAAAGAAAAATCTTTTAAATAAATATAATATATTCTATTTATATAAAAAGATTTTATTATGCAAACATTATGCGGGTACTATACAAACACTATGCATAATAATATAATATATTTTATTTATAGAATAACTTTCATAAAGTATTCTGTTTTATATAAAAAGATTTTACTATACAAAACACTATGCATAATAGAATAATATTCTATTTATAAAATAACTTTAATGAAGTATTTTTTTATATAAAAGATGTTTCTATTTTATTACGTGAATAAAACAAAACTTCTAAATCAACAATAATTGAATCAAATAATGTGAGATACTATGCAGCAACTATTGTAGCAATAATTGAATAAAACTGAGTGACTTTTCACATAAATATCAATAATCAATACCGTATGCTACTATGCAACAACGCGTATTACTGTACTTTTACTACCGAGTAGTTCAACAGTATCAACTGTAAAACTTCCGCCGTTATTTTCAATAAAATATTTTTGTCGTTTTCTTAATCTGACAATAATTTCGTTGTGTGGTTCACCAATGATTGTGCCGTCGTACGAATATTTCCTGTTTAAAACGAATATTTTCTGACCAAGTCGAATATAATATGACAACTTGCATACTTTGCAAAATTTATAAATATTACCCACAACTATAACATTATCTCAAATTCCACCATAATATAAAAAATTATTTCGAGAAAATTAATTCTTTATTCATAAAATCCGGGGTTTCACAAAATCTCGCTTTGACAGAACTTCTAGACATTGTAAATATTGTAATTTAATAATATGAATAACTTTGTCGTCTCAATTATTGATTTAATAAAATAACATATTTGCAGATGATACTATGACAATAATCGAATCAATAACATGAGAGATATGATGCAGCAATTACTGTAGCACTAATTGAGTATAACTGAGTGACTTCTCACGTAAAAATCAATAATCAATACCGTGTGCTACTATGCAACCGCGCGTATTACTGTACTTTTACTACCGAGTAGTTCAACAGTTAACGGTAAAACTTCGCCGTATTTTCATAAAGTATTTTTGTCATTTCTCAATCCGACAATAATTCCGTTTTGGGGGTCCACCAATGATTGTGTCATTGTACGAATATTCCTGTTAAAACGCTATTTCCCGACCAATCGAATATTATATAACAAGTTGCATACTTTGCAAAATTTGTAAATATTATCCCACAACTATAACATTATATCAAATCCACACCATAATATTCAAAAATATATTTCTAGAAAATTTAATCTTTATTCAAAAAGTTGGCGTCCTTACAATAATGACAATCAATAAAGCTAATAATCCATCTATAATCAGAACGAAACAACCCTAGAGGGTCCCACACACATCATTATGTATATTAGCAAAAGATTCAGAATGTTATTGTTAATAGTAGAATAAATAGAACGTTTGTGTTCCCCAATTCACATAGTTCACACAAAAATTGAGTTTATTACATTGCTTAATTAAAGATAAAAATAAAGACTATTATGAAAAAAAAAGAATGTCCCAAACGTTAATATCATTGGATGGAGAGAAGTCAAACGGGAGTCAGAAGTAGAGTGAAGATCCTGAGTAGAGAACATGTTAGATGAGGGAACATCTAAATAATAAAGACTATCAACCACACTACCACTGCCAATCTTCTGCCCCGTCACCAAGTCCTGAAAAACACAATGAGTTGAAAAAAAAGTTACTGAACAGTGTAAGAAATTAAGAATCAAGAAATACATTAGACAGATAATAAATTTGAAGTAAATGAAGGAATATAAAAAACATATGATAATGTCAATGAAGGAGTATAAACTACAGAAACACTCCTAGAGATAGAAGAAAGAGAATCATTAACTACTCGAACCTTGTCTTTTCCAGAAGCAAGACGTGTATGAAGTAAAGAGGGTGGAAGATCGGCCATATGCTCAGAAGCACATGTGTCAATAATCTAATTAGGGTAATTTGATGAAACATTAAAAGCACAAGAATGATACTTGACTGGGCATAATGAGAAAAAATAGATTGGAATACAATTTTTGAAAAACTGAGATTTTCTTAGGAGTAAGTGTTTTAGTAGTGCTGACACTATTAACGGAACTAGATTCTGCCATGGTGAGGTAATATGAGCAACAAGAATATCCAAGAAAAATATCAACAAGGATAATTTAAATGCTCAAAAAAATGACAGTGAGTTATTCCCAAAAATCAAAGTAGTGCAGTTAATTATACTACACTTTAAAACCATAATTTCTGCCAAAGAAGCGGTGGGATTCTCAGTACTAATAATAGAGCCGAAGAATAGTACTCATGAACAGTGCCGATAAACAGTGTTTTCCCTGAAAATAAGGACCAAAATTTGTTACCATGTAAAAGTGGAGAATATGTTATTTCATTAAAGTAATTTCTCTCTATTATCTTGAAATGAAATTTCGGTCTTAGTCATGGAAGGCAGAAATCCTACCCAAACAGTGGACAATTGTTCAATCTATCTGATAGATACAAAAACACCTACTCGTTCATTTGATTAATAAAATAAGAATCGAACGACTAAGGACCTAAATCTTCTTTTTATATATATATATATATATATATATATATATATATATATATATATATTATATATATATATAGTCCGGTTCTGGTCCGGACGCCCCCATTTTAGTACCGTCCGAACCTCTTTTTTTTTCTTTTTTTTTACTTTTTTTAAACAACTAAAATCACACATTCATTTTTTTGTATAGGTATCCAAACCACACCCAAAACACTGTATTATGTAAAAATTCAAGTTTTCATAAAATATTTTTTTTAGTTGTTTAAAAAAAGGGTCCGTCGTTTAAGAAAATCTGGGATCCCTGATAGGATCCTGGCTATATATATATATATATATATATATATATTATATTATATATATATGTACCATAATTCTAGTTAAGGTAATACTTAAATTACACTAATGTGTACACACTAATTATGAAAATTACAAATATGTCATATCTTCTAAAAAAATGCACACTTACTTTTGAACGGTTAAACATCGAAAAGAATTTTGGGATATACGTAGATACGTATTAAACATTGAGGGTGTAAATCTTAACAAACTTACAAACTTTAATGTTCAAACTATATTTTAGTCGTAAAATAATTATTTGTTACCGATTGATTTATAAATATTTTTAGAATATCCTTATAGTCACATTTTTTTAAAATATTTTATGGAGTATATAATTGTCTATATATGTACAAATTATAAGATTCCTTATATTTTAATGAAACTGTTAAATCCACAACATAAAATATTATTTCCACAACAAAAGTATCGCTATAGATCCTATAACGACGATTTTTACCGTCACTATACATCTACAACGACACTTTTGTTGTCGAAATAATAAAAAGTGTTGTGAATTAACAATTCCTATATTTTAACTTATAAAGTTGAACCCCAAATTTTTGTATAATTATAACTAATGTCGATTACATTTTTTAAAAATTAGTTGTTTAAATTGTCTCCATTACATCTATTTTTAATCTTTTTCTCTGTATATGGTACAAATATTATATTTAACGATAAAATAAAATTCGTAAAAAATTAGCATCCAGCGGATACGGATATCCGGATTTCGATATCTGGAATCCGTATCCGAATAACTTATATATATATATATACACACACACACACTTAATATTTACATTAATTAAGTTATTAATTAATGTAAATTATTAATTAATAATTTACCTATATAAGTTGTTAATAATTTAATATAATATATATATATATATATATATATATATAATATATGTATTTATTAATAACTTACATTCATTGATTAATCACTTACATTATTTATATAAGTTATTAATATATACGTGTGTGTATATATATATATATATATATATATATATATATATATATATATATATTAATAAATCATAACTTAGATTCATTAATTAATCACTTTAACTTATATTCATTAATTAATAACTTACATATACATTTATATATATAAGTTATTATATATATACACACATATATATTAATAACTTGCATTAATTAATTAATAACTTACATATATATATATATATACACACATATATTAATAACTTACATTCATTAATTAATCACTTACATTCATTTATATAAGCTATTAATATATATTTATATATATATACACACACGTTTAAGGACAACGGTCGAGAGGCGGGAGTAATGAACAATATAATTTTATTGTTAAAATGTGTTAGGTCTGAATTAATTTAAAATTAATCTAGAAGGGAGAGTTAAATAAATTAATTCACGTTTATGAATTTTTGGGTGGAGAGAGTATTTATCACTTTCATTTGCCTAATTATTTAGAAACTAGAAGTCCAAATATGTAAAATAAGTTCAATGTCAATTTTGAATCAAGTTAGATTAACTAGTTGTCACACATACATTATAACTCGCACTCTCCATAAATATAATGAATCAAATAATTTCTTATAACAATGTAATTTATTTATTGAGGATAAATAATAAAATAAATCTCCCATAAATATTACTATTCATTTATTAAATATTATTATTTCTCTTTTTTATTATTTAATAAAATTTGAAAGAATAATATTGAGATTTTAATTTCAATTTGATCCATCAAACAAAGTATCGGTTACATTATTGAATCTTTTTATTTTTACCCAAAACGTCAATTAGCATGTTCCTCCCTTTATGATTAGGATGTTTAATTAATATGTATGGTTTAAATATTAAATTGTGTTAATTAATATGTACGATTTAAAACTTAAATTTTTTTTTCGTAAATATTTTGAATGAATTTTATATTAGGTTACTGATAAACGAATTCGGATATTCGGATATCTGAATAATTTGCCTATTCGGATAAAATAAACGGTAACGGATATTATCCGTATTCGAATATTTTTCCGAATACCGGATACGGATAATATTTTTAAAATCCGCCGGATACCGGATACGGATACGGATAGCGAATTAGTTTTCCGGAAACGGATATGAATATACTTGTATCCGTATCCGTTTAATACCGTTTACACCCCTAACGGTACTGACTCTCTACCCCAACAATGATTTTCCCACTAGAAGCGACAAGTGGGTCATCTTTGAGCGATGTGTCACCATCCTCCACAGATATCGGATCCATTCGTGGGTTCTAGAGACAGAGCTAAACATGACATTGATAACCCTAGAGTCTTTTAGATCTAGGGTTTTTGTTGAATTGGTGTTCAATTTTTTTTAACTCTGACTAAAGTGTAATTTTGATCTCGAATTCGTGTTAAGGGTTCAAGTGTCAATTGAAATCGGGATAGAAAAACTGTAAATAAGAATGAAATTAGGAAGTTGTTAAATACATGCAGAGAGATAGATATAGAGACGAGAGAGGATCGGATGTGCTTACTTTAATATATGGGGATGTGCACAATGTAGGGAGATTTGTTCTTCGTGCAAAAATGAGGTTTAAGGAGAGAGAATGCTGAGCTGCTGATGATGAGAAGTATCTCCTACGTGCCTAGTCAGCAAAAAATATCCACGTGTAAACAGAGTTTGTAAGACCCTAACTTTTTAATGAATAAAATCGAATTTTCTCTATTATTATTGTGAATAATAAAGTATTAATTTGATATAATACTTTGGTTATGGGTTAAATGTGAAAATTTTGCAAAATAAGCAAGTGGTTATAAAATATTCAATTATCGGGGAATATTCGTTTGGTCGTGGAATATTCTTTCTGTCGGAGAATATTCATACGACGGCGCAGCCATTTGTGGGCCCCATAACGGATAACGGTCGGATGAAGAAAATGACAAAATTGAATAACGGCGTAGTTGTTACTGTTAAGACTGTTGGAATACCAGGTGGTTAAAATACAGTAATACGCGTGATTGCACAGTAGCACACGGTATTGCACAGTATTATTGAATTATTGATCCTTACGTAAGAAGACATTACTCAATAATTGTCACAGTAGTTATTATTCAATATTTTATTTTATTGATTCAATAATTGCTGCGTTGATATTTTATATTATTGCTGTTTAATAATTGTCACTGCACAGTATCTCCATTATCAGATCAATAATTCATATGATTTGAATAATATTATTAGATAGCATTATTGGCAATGTCTAGAAAGTTCTGTCAAGGAGAGGTTTGGTCACCTAATTACGCGCCAGTAAGGAGAAATACTTATCGAAAAGTCCCCCTCTTTCCTGGGAACAGCATGGTTGTCATAAATGTGATTCTGTAATATTATTTGTGAATAATTAATTATTGATTCATATGATAAGGAAATATTTATTTTATGTGGATATAAATGATGGATTTATTTATGTGGTTATTAATGAAGGAATTAATGTTGAGATGTTTTATCAGTATTTTGTCGGATTGGAAGTATTTAAAAATCATCCGTTTGTGGATTTCGGGTATTTTTTCGTTTGGAATTTGGAAAAACTCAAAGCTACAAAGTTGTAGAGAATTCGATTTCGTGTGGAATGGACATAAAATTCGTATTTTTTTGATAAACGGGTTATTTTCTATGAATTATTAAAGTTTCTGATTATTGTTTAAATGATAAAACATTTTGGAAAATTCTATAATTGGTTGGTGAGAAATGTGCTCAATTGAATTTCAAATGTGGTGGGTGGCAATAGTAACAGGTAAAGACATCAGGTAGCAGGTTAGTCTTCTATGGCGTTCTAAGCATTTTCTTATAAATAGGGTGCTTAGTCAGAATTGAAAATCACACCAGAATTCATAAGTTTTCTCTCTTTTTCTCTCTATATTATTGAGCGTACTCTTGTGAGTATTTTGATACTTTGAGTGTTGATATACGGTGCAAGTTCCTTCAGCACTATATCCAGTATTTCAGACAAAAATATTATTTTTTTGAGGTAAGGGATGTTATTTTCTTCGTAAGTGATATTATTTCTTCAATATCATTATGCTGAAATATTGGTTGGAACTTTTATCAAATTTGGAACTTTTCATGTCAGGGTTACTATTCACGAGTACTATTCACGAAGCATGATAATTTTTCTTGTGAAATTTTTATCTTTTGGTGTCGAAGTTATTATTCACGTATACGGCACTATTCACCAAAAAATAATTTTTTTTTCTTTTTGTCCAAGTTGTCTATTATGGTTACTATCTTTGATTGTATCCATGTTTTGATCTTTATTTTGAATTCTGCTTCAAAATTGATTATTATAAAGTATTTTTGAACTTGGATAAACTGTAATACGAATCTCTAATATTTGATTTTTTATATCACTAGATTCGTTTTCTTTAAGATATTTTTCATCATCCTCAGTCCTAAATGATGATATTACTGAATATCTTTGGCATGTAGTGCAAAGATGAATGATTAACTTATGAATATCTTTGGCCTGTAGTGCAAAAATGAATGATTACCTAATGAATATCTTTGGCCTGTAGTGCAAAGATGAACAGGTGTTGAGATGGACATGACCAACTGGTGATACAAATGAATATCTTTGGCCTGTAGTGCAAAGATGAATATTTGATTAAAGATGTATATTGATTGTTGTTACATGGATAAAATATTGATGATGAATTTTTAAATCTTAGAAGATAGTAGAATTCGTTCTCTACTTGACTCTTCTAATGGATTGCTTATTCCGCTGCAGTTGTTGATATAAAACTAGTTGTCTATTATATTTTATCAGATTTTTCCCTGTTAAAAACTAATGATAATTTGTTGTCTATTATCTTAGTCATAATATTTTTTTACTAGGCTAGTTGAGCTCACCCTTTCTTTCACTGTTCTCTTCAGGAAATGAGAATATAGCTGGGACTAGTCGGGAAATGGATTGACGATCCAAATGGTTGCATTAGTAGTCCTCACTATTCTGTGATATAGCGTATCAATAATTGTAATGAGAACCCCTTTTGAGTTTTTATACTGTCTATTAATTAGACAATAGTTGTATTTAAACTCACAGTATATGTGTTGTCGTATTTTGCACAACAATTGTATTACTGAAGTTGTATTTATTTTTGTACCATGTATTTGGCGACTCAGAATGAGTTGGATGGAATGGACCTATTTCGGGTTCGTCACAAAGTTAGTCTAGGTGGCTGGTCTGTTGATAGCAAGGGCACGATTGACCTAATTTTTGTAACGTTAAGTGTACTTTTGAAAAAAAAAATAGTTTAATGTATAAGTGAGATATCAGGTTAAACGTCAGGGGCATTTTTGAATATTTGCACTATTATCGTTTGTTAGTTCTAAACTTTGAATGTTGACATGAGAGAATGATAGAGTTCAATGTTTTTTTTGTGAATATACTTTTATCTAACTTAGAAGCTAGTGAGTCATTCAATTATTTTTTTTAATAGTCAACTCGCTATACTTTATTTTACTAACAAAAATTTTAAATT
Source organism: Panax japonicus (assembly GCA_020205505.1). Lineage (NCBI taxonomy): Eukaryota > Viridiplantae > Streptophyta > Magnoliopsida > Apiales > Araliaceae > Panax > Panax japonicus. Next base: position 26,907,074 of record CM035096.1, read on the forward strand.
TCATCTTAACTGTTAAATTTTTAACGAAACTTTGTCGTAGCGCTTATGTGACTTAATTTTTTCAATATAAATTGATGATTAGGCCTAAACATTATGTGTAATTTAAAAAAATATTTCAAATATTTTTTTCACAATTATTAATTATTTGAGAGTAAATATGTGAAACCACATTTATCTAACATTAAAATTAACTCAATAAAATTATTTCTTACCGTCAACATTTAGATCTAAAATTAATAGGGTTTCTATCCTCTTCCTCTTTTATCTCTCTCTCCGCCCTCTGTTCTGGCTGCCTCATCACCAACTGTGTCGCACTCCGGGTGTTCTTCTTCGTTTGCCATTTCTTCATCTGGGTTTTCTGGTTTTGGTATTTCTCGAATTGGGTTTTATACATATCTAAGTTTTGAAAAGGAAATCGCAAAACATGATCGGAAAGGGTAAAGCGTGGGAACACATCTCCTCCGATTGCAATACCTACAGAGGTTCGAAATTAGCACCCAAATTATATTCTGCTCAAAGTTTGCATTAAGGCATCCAAGGAAAGAACACTGTACAAAATTCCCATCATGAACGATCTAGAACATTCATCTGTTGTATGCACTTCAAAAATTTTAAATCTAATTTCTTAGTTTATAAAATTCTTAAACACTTTCGTTTGATGTACTTTTAATTTCTTAGATTTGTAAAGAAGAACTTTGAGTTGTAAGAAAAAGTTTGTAATTCTTTTTAATTTGTAATTTAAAATTAATAAATTAGAATTTATGTGAGGACTTGTATAATATAATCCTCCAATGTGAAAAGTTGCACATTTGTAAAAAAAAACTGAGTTCTTCAAAATTGCACTCAAGTAAGGGAATAATAATTTATTTACTTTTTTGTAATAAATTCAGTAACAATATTAAAAAAAACATACAAGTTTCTTATTTTTTTAATTATAAATTAAGTTTCTTATTCATAAGAATTGTAAAAACAAATTTGTATCTATATAAAATCAATAACAATTCATTTATAATTTTACTATATTTTATTTTTATAATTTTTTAAATAATTGTACTTTTACTTATTTTCTAAAAATTCATTTTCTAATAATCACAAAAATAAGAAGAAAAAAATCATCTTTTTTTGCTAACTTTTCTGATTTTATTTTATTTTTAAAATTTTTTATTTCATTCCCATTTAAGAGTGACCACATCATACGTGAGTTTAATGTCAGCTTTCTCTCTCTTGCCATGTCAGATTTCTCTCTCTTATGTGACATGGCGAACCGTTTAAAGTCAACATGATTTAACAAATTTTTTAACTGTTTGTAAGTAAACAAAAGTATAGTGAGTTGACTGTAAGAAAAAACGGTTGAATGACTCACTTGTAAGTTGACATAAACTACAGTGACAAAAAAATATTTAACCCGAGAATGATACACCTACTCCATTTTTTTATTATAAAAAACAAAACAAACAAACAAACAAACATAAAAACAAGAAGAAGAAAAAAGAGGTGTATTTTTTATTTTTCAGGTTAATTTAATATATTTTAAAATTTCATTTAATTTATATTTACAAATCTCAATTTATTTGATAGATTTTGATTTTTGTGATAAATGTCTAAATATTATTATTTACACAATTTAAACTATATAAGAATTTTAAATTTATAAAAATTATTTCTTTTAAAACTTAAATGGATTCACATCAAATTTTTATTTTTAAAATTTTACTGATTTAGCAGAAAATCAACAAATGAAAAAAAATGTATAACAAAGTGAATAAAATAAGATTAAAATACAATTTACACATAAAAATTTATAGGGTAATTGAGGTTTGCATCCCAATATTTTTTTAAGGTAAACAAAATGCTCCTTCATACGTTTAAGTTGTTTAAAATGCACCCCAAAATTATTTTTAGCTCAACAAAATGCACCACAAAGTTCATTGTGTTAAATAAAATTGTAGAAACTGAGAATAAGTTATTTTATTAAAGTAATTTCTCTCTATGGTTGATATATATATATATATATATATATATATATATATATATATATATATATATACACAATTATCCTAATTACAGTTATGGTAATTCCTAAATTACAGTAATGTAAGACCCCAACTTTTATGAATAAAGATTAATTTTCTCTAAATATCTTTTTGAATATTATGGTGTGGATTTGATATAATGTTATAGTTGTAGTTAATATTTATAAATTTTTTAAAGTAAGTAAGTTGTCATAAAATATTCGATTGGTCAGAGAATATTCGTTTTATCAGTGAATATTCGTACGACGGTACAATCATTGGTGGACTCCACAACGAAATTATTGTCGGAGTTAGAAAACGACATAAATAACTTTTTTATAAAAATAATGGGAAAAGTTTTGCCGTTAATTGTTGAAATACACGGTGATAAAAGTACAGTAATACGCGTGGTTGCATAGTAGCACACGATATTATATAGTATCTTTGATTATTGATGCTTACGTGAGAAGTCACTCAGTTTATTCAATTATTGCCACAGTAATTGCTGCATAGTATCTCACGTTATTGATTCAACTATTGTCACAGTATCATCTGCACAATGTTTTATATTATTAAATCAATAATTTACGCGACACAATTATTCATATTATTAGTTATCATTATTGGTAATTTCTAGAAAGTTTTGTCGAGAAAAGGGGTTTGGTCACCTAATTGCGCGCCAATAAGGAGAAATCCTTATTGGATAGCTGTGACACCCAAAAAATAGGTATATATCACCCATTCTGAGTCGCCAAATACATGGTACAGAATACAACTACCACTTAATTATACAACTGTCATGTAAAATACTACAAAACATAGCTTAGAATTTTAACACGAATATTGTCTTCTAGACATTATCCAAACTCAAATGCAATCTCATTACAATTATTATCATACTATTTCACAGAATAGTGAGGACTACTAAAACAACCATCTGGACCGTCAATCCATTCTCCGACTAGTTCCAACTATATTCTCATTTCTTGAAGAGAACAGTGAAAGAAAAGGGTGAGCTCAACTAGCCCAGTAAAAAATATTATGACTAAGATAATACAAAATAAATTATCATTAGCCTTTAATAGTATAACAACTGATAGAATACAATTGACAATAAATTTTAGATCAACAACTGCTGCGGAATAGGCAATCCATTAAAAGAGTCAAGTATAACATGATATCTACTATCTTCTATGATTTAAAAATTTATCATCAATTTTTTCGCTAAGACTCAGCTTAATAAATAATCTACATCATTATCCATGCATTACGGGCCAAGGATATTCATTAGTATAATGACCACGAATTATCCATGCACTACGGGCCAAAGATATTCGTGTTTTCACCAATAGTCATGAACATGCCAAACAACAATTCATCTTTGCACCCTTTGCCGAAGAGAATGCATGGTCATGATCATATCAACAACTGTCCACCAATGCATTACGGGCCAATGATGACTTTTATCACATCATTTGTAACATTACAGGTTATGATTATACTGAATAATCCCTTGTCATAATCATACCAATCAACAGTTCATTTATGCACTACGGGCCAAAGATGACTTTCATCACAATATAAGCATGAGCATGATGACAATGATATAAAAATTCAATCAAACGAGATCAAAAATAAATATTAAAGACTTTAAATTTATACAGAGTTTATTATATGGTGGATATTTGTTCAATTTTGTTATAAATGAAGGAATTTTTGCATGAAATATTTGTTGAAAGTTTGACAATTATTTTTTCCGATAAAATATTTATTCAAATATATTATTATAATATTATATTTTTTTATATTTTAAATGGTAATATTATTATAATAATATATAATTTTCAGCTTGTGAATAAAAGTGAAGTGAAGGTTATCATTTTAATTCCTTCCGTGCACTCCTCCTTTGCAAATGGGTGGAATAATTCTCCTGCAATCCTTTGTTTTCCAAATAGTGTAGGCCCTCAAAATGTGAGCTTCCTTTTCAAAAGATGTGCTTGTTTATTTTTTCATCCTACAAGAATTTCCTTCCAAATTGGCAGGCCCTCATCCAATGAAAAGAAAGAATAAGAAGTTAAGCAGAGGAGAAAAGGAGATGTTAGGCGGAGAGAAAAAAAAAAGAAAAAGGTAGGTAGAATGATTACTTTCTTCCTCCGAATTGCACTATAAAAGGAGGGCAACCCTCCATACTAAATCACACAAAAAATCTCAAGCATTTTTACTATAGTATTGTGAGTATTTCTTTTCAGTATAAGAATACTTTGAGCGTAATATTTTGTGCAAGATTTTCTCAGAATAATATCAGATATTCTAGTCAAATCCAGTTTCTACTAAGGTAAATGATATTATTTTATTTCAATACTCGTAAGAAATATTATTTTTTTTCATACTCTATATTATGAAAGTGAAATTATTTCATTTCATATTCCTAAATTTAAACTTACTATGGTAAATTTTGCTTTTATAATTTCTGAAATTAGTAGAATATCCTTGAAATTTGCGCTTCATCTTGTATCGTTTCAAAAAAATATTTTTCTGAACATTTTTGTTAAGTTTTATTCTTTTCATGTCGGGGTTATATTCACGAAGTACTATTCACCTGGGGGTACTATTCATGACAAAAATTGATTTCTTTTCTGTCCAAATTATTTTTACATGAATATTATTCTTGAATTCTACTCCACAAAGCACTTATCATGTTGGCAATTTGGACATTCTTAACTCTGGATACATTGAATTATAAATCTTTAATATTTATCATTGATGTCGTTTGATTGAATTCTTATATCATTGTCATCATCCTCATATTTATATCGTAATGAAAGTCATCTTTGGCCCGTAGTGCATAGATGGACTGTTGATTGGTATGATTATGACCAAGAATTATGTATCGATATAATCATGACCTGTAATATTACAAATGATATGGTAAAAGTCCTCATTGGCCCGTAGTGCATTGATGGATAGTTGTTGACATGATCATGACCATTGGTGATAATAATGAATATCATTGGCCCGTGGTGCATGGATAATTCATGGATGTGATATTAGTGAATATCCTTGGCTCGTAGTGCATGGATAATTCATTGACGTGGATTATTTATTGAGCTGAGTCTCAGCGATAAAATTGATAATAAACTTTTAAATCATAAAAGATAGTAGATATCATGCTCTACTTGACTCTTCTAATGGATTGTTTATTTCGTTGTAGTTAAACTTGTTGTCTATTGTATTCTATCAGTTTAACACTGTTGAAGGCTAACGATAATTTATTCTGCATTATTTTAGTCATAATATTCTTTACTGGGCTAGTTGAGATCACCTTTTGCTTGCATTGTTCTCTTCAGGAAATGAGAATATAGTTGGGACTAGTCGGGGAATGGAGTGACGGTCCAGATGGTTGCTTTAGTAGTCCTCATTATTTTGTGAAATAGTGTAATAATAATTATAATGAGGACTTCATTTGAGTTTGGATATTGTCTAGGAGACAATATTCGTGTTAAATCTCTCAGCTTATGTTACGAGACATTTGTATAATTAAGTTTATATTTGTATTCTGTACCATGTATATTGCGACTCAGAATGGGTGATGTATACCTATTTTGGGGGTGTCACAAGTAATGTGTACACACTAATTATGGAAACTATAATTATGCCATATCTTTTAACACTCCCCCTCAAGTTAGTGTATAGATGTCTCACATACCCAACTTGAAACAAAATGGATGAAATATCTTACTACTAAGTCCCTTAGTCAAAATATCAGCAAGCTGATGTCCAGTTTTTACAAAAGGAAAACAAATAAGACCACTAGTTAACTTTTTTATTGATGAAGTGTATGTCAATCTCAATGTGCTTCATTATATTATGTTGTACTGGGCCGTTTGTAATACTAATGACTGCCTTATTATCACAAAATAATTGCATATGCCTTTTAGTTGTAACACCCAAATCTTTTAGTAAGGTTTGAAACCACATTATTTCACATATACCCATGGCGATAGCTCGATATTCAGCCTTAGCACCAGATCTTGCCGCAACAGATTGTTTCTTACTACGCCAAGTAACAAGATTACCTCCATCAAATGAACAGTAACCTGATATAGAACGGTGATCCTCTATAGAGTCAGCCCAATCTGAGTCGGAAAAAGCATCAACTCTCATATGACCATATGGTGAGAATAATAAACCTTTTCCAAGAGTAGACTTGAGATAACTCAGAATTCTGTAAACAATTTACATGTGATAATGTCGAGAATCATGCACATACTGACTCACTATTCACATAACATAAGATATATCAGGTCTAGTATGAGAAATGTATATCAATCGTCTCACCAAACGTTGATATCTTTCTCTATCAACTGTAGGTCATGTGCCACCTACTAGATGATGATTAACTTCAATAAGAGAATCAACAGGCTTACATCCTAACATGCCAATTTCTGTTAAAAGATCAAGGACATACTTTCGTTAAGATAGAAAAATTCCACCGGAAGATCTTACAATTTCAATACCAAGGAAATATTTTAAAGGACCAAGATTTTTGATCTCAAATTCCTTGGCTAGACTTATTTTTAGATTAACTATCTCTTCTCTATTATCCCCTAACATCACAATGTCATCAACATAAACAAAAAGAATGGCAGTCTTACCTTTTATCTGTTTGACAAATTGAATATGATCTGCTTGACTTTGCTTGTACCCAAATTGTATCATTGCTTTGTGGAATCTACCAAACCAGGCTCTGGGAGATTGCTTCAAATCATATAAAGCCTTTTGCAGTTTACACACCTTATCATTTGTGATAGATGAAGCAAAATTATAGGGTATTTTCATGCATACTTCCTCCTAAAGTCACCATATAAAAACACATTTTTCACATCCAATTGCAGAATATCCCAGCCGAAATTTACTGCACATGAGATTATGGTACGAACAAAGTTTATTTTTGCCACGGGAGAAAATGTCTCCTAGTAATCTATTCCATGAGTTTGAATATACCCTTTTGCAACTAACCTGGCTTTGAGTCGCTCAACTGTTCCATCTGGATTCTGTTTAACTGTATATACCCATTTGTATAACTAACTTGCTTTTTCTCGTAAGGAAGAGTAACTAGTTCTTGTATATCATTCTTTTCAGGGTATTCATCTCCTCAATCATAGCCTGTTTCCAATTCTCATCACTAATTATTTTTCTCCACCCTTGAGGAATAGATATTGAAGACAGAGAGGAAATAAATGAGTGATATGATGCAGATAATTTATTATAGGCTAATAAATTAGAGATATGATGTTGAGTACAAGATCTAACCCATTTTCTAAGAGCAATAGGAATGTTAGTTCATAAGAATAACAAGTAGGATTAGGATTATCACCATTAACATTATCAAGACTAGGTTCTGACTAAGGTTGGTACGTAGTGGTGCAGAAACAGTGACTTTAATCTTGCCTCTTCAAACATAGGTCCTCAACTTAGGCTCATTCTATCTAGCATATGACTCTTGTAACTGTAACTTCCCCTATGTAGAATTATCAGAAACAACAATAGAAATATAAGAAAAATTTATATGATAAGATGGTATAGTAGAACTTGTAATACCAGCCTCAGGAGGAAGCTTTTCCTCATCCATAACACCCCCCTAAGGAGAAGGTGAAGAAGAATAAAAAAGTTTTAATTCCCAAAAAGTTACATCCCGGGTGACAAATACTTTGTGTGAAGGAGGATTATAACATTTATAACCTTTTGGGGTTGGAGAATAACCAATAAAAACACACCTAAGAGACTTGGAACCTAATTTTTCCTGGATGATTGATTTATTATGAATATAGCACACACAACCAAAAACTCGAGGCGAAGGAGAAAGACTTGTCGTATGTTGGAGAAAAGAGATTGGACTTTTGTTCCCAAGAATTAAAGAATGAACTCGATTTATCAAAAATGCAGCAGTCAGAACAACATCTCCCTAAAAAAATTTAGGGGTGTTCATAGTGAACATAAGAGTGTAGGTTACCTCTAGTAAGTGTCGATTTTTCCTTTCCCCTACTCCATTTTGTTTTGGAGTTTTGATATATGAGGTTTGAAGAATGATATAATGCTGAGAGAGATAAGATGCAAAAATATTATTATTACAATATTCACGACCATTATCACTATGGAGAATTTTGATTTTAGCTTCAAATTGGGTTTGAATCATTTTATGAAATTCCTGAAAACAATCAAACACCTCATTTTTGGAATGGAAAAGATAAATCCAAGTGACACGAGAATTGTGACGCCCCCAAAATAGGTATACATTACCTATTCTGAGTCGCTAAATACATGGTACAAAATACAAATACAACTTAATTATATAACTATCGTGTAAAGTACGACAAAATATAAGCTGTGAGTTTTAATACAAATATTGTCGTCTAGACAATATACAAACTCAAATTCAATATTATTACATTTATTTTCCACTATTTCACTGAATAGTGAGGACTACTAATGCTATCATTTGGTCCGTCACTCCGTTTCCCGACTAGTCCCTGCTACGTTCTTAATTCCTGAAGAGAATAATAAATGTAATAGGGTGAGCTCAACTAGCCCAGTAGGAAATATTATGACTAAGATAATGCAGAATATATTATCGTTAGCCTTCAACAGTGTTAAACTAATACAATATAACAACCATCAAGTTTAACTGCAGCAGAACAAGCAATCCATTAAAAGAGTCAAGTAGAGAATAAAATCTACTATATTTTATGATTTAGAAGGTTTTTTTATCGCTTTTATTGCTGGGACTCAGCTTAATAAATAATCCACATCATCGAATCACCCCTGCACTACGGCCAAGGATATTCTTTAGTATCACGACCACAATTATACATGCACTACGGGCCAAGAATATTTGTGTATTTAATAATGGTCATGATCATGCCAACAACTTTCCATCAATGTTCTACGGGCTAATGGGGACTTTTTTCACATCATTTGTAACATTACGGTCATGTTTACACTGAATAATCCCTGGTCATAATCATACCAAGTCCATCTATGCACTATATAGGGCACAGATGGCTTTCAACAAAATATAAACATGAGGATGATGACAATGATATAAGAATTCAATAAAACAAGTTCAAGAATTAATTTATCCAAGAACTAATAACGTCTAAATTGTCAACATGATACTGTTTTGTAGAGTAAAATTCAAGAATGCTTAGAAGAATATTTTCATGAAAAGATACAGGATGAAGCGCAAATATCAAGGATATTCCACTAATTTCATGGAGTATAGAAGTCAAAACTTTAACCAACTGAGTATAATAAGGAATGGAATAACAAAAGAAATCACCAGGCATGCGATAGAACGCACAGGCAGGTTATTCCAACAGAATAATAAAGAATGGAATAACAGAAGTTCTCTTCATGGATAAGAAAAAAATAATACTCCCTACCTAAGAAAAATTGGATACTGGAATAGTGAGGTAGAAGACTTCTCTTCTTCTTTCTATAATTTCTCGCTATAATAATCGCTCTAAAGCTTTTGTGAATTGGTGAGAAATGAAGGAAGAATGAGCTTCTATTTATAAAAAAAATATAGTTTCGATAATTGCACGTTTTGAGACTCGAAAAATTACTGTACAATACCTCCAACTTTTCTTTTATTTTTAATTTAGTCATGGAATTATTTCCAAACTTGCACCACCTCCCCTAATAGTAAATAATGTGATTCAATAGTAAATTATGTGAATCAATAGTTCTAGACATGTGAAAACACGAATTACAGTATAGTACCTCCATCTATACCTCTATTTTTAAATTAGTCATGCAAGTATTATCAATCTTATACCAACTCCTCTAATAGTAACAAGAATGTGAAATAATAGTATACACATGAATAAGTAGTTATAATCATGTGAAATAATAGCAATTAATTGCTCATTTATCCGGTTAAATACCCGATTGGTCAATATAACCTCCAGAAATCAATTTTTATTGAAATAATTGTCGATTTTCACTAACACAAATAATTCCAACACAATGAAACCATTTTTATCGAAAATATAAATTTTGAAATTTCGAAGTTTGAATTTTCCCAAAAAAGTGAAATGTTGACTTTTTTTACCAAATAATAAATTTCAGAGAATTTTGTGTTTATAGCCTATTTTTACTAATTTCACCGTTCCGGACACAAATATCACGTTCGCGTCTCCAAATTCAACTTCGAACACAACATCAATTATAATAACATTCATCATTAATATTATAACTCACAATATTTATCAACCAGGTCGTTCCCAAGAAAGAGGGGGCTTTCCAATAAGGATTTCTCCCTATTGGCGCGCAATTAGGTGACCAAATCTATGACGCCCCCAAAATTAGGTATACATCACCCATCTTGGGTCGCCAGATACATGGTACAGAATTCAAAAACAACTTACTAATAAAACTGTCGTGTACAATACGATAAAACATAAACTGTGAGTTTGAATACAATTATTGTCTACTAGAGATTATACAAACTCAAAAGGAGTCCTCATTACAATTATTATCACACTATTTCACAAAATAGTGAGGACTACTAATGCTATCCTCTAGACCATCACTCTGTTCCCCGACTCGTCCTAGCTATATTCTCATTTCCTGAAGAGAACAGTGAAAGAAAGGGTGAACTCAACTAGTCCAGTAAGAAATATTATGACTAAGATAATGCAGAATAAATTATCATTAGCCTCCAACAATGTTAAACTGATAAAATACAATAGACATCAAGTTTAACTGCAGCGGAACAAGCAATCCATTAAAAGAGTCAAGTAAAGAATAGAATCTACTATCTTTTAGGATTTAAAAAGTTTTTCATCACTTTTATCGCTGAGACTCACCTTAATAAATAATCCACATCATTAAATCATCCCTGCACTACAGGCCAAGGATATTCTTTAGTATCACGACCACGAATTATCCATGCGCTACAGGCCAAAGATAATCTTGTTTTCATCAACGGTCCTAATCATGCCATAAAACAATTCATCTTTGCTCCCTTGGCCATAGAAAATCCATAGCCATAATCATACCAAAAACTGTCCATCAATGCACTACGGGCCAATGAGGACTTTTAATTTTCACATCATTTGTAACATTACGGTCATGATTATACAGAATAATCCCTGGTCATAATCATACCAAGTCCATCTATACACTACAGGCCACAGATGACTTTCAACATAACATAAACATGAGGATGATGACAATGATATAAGAATTCAATTAAACAAGTTCAAGAATTAATTTGTCCAGGAATGAATAACGTCCAAATTGTCAACATTATACTGCTTTGTAGAGTAAAATTCAAGAATGCTCAGAATAATATTTCCACGAAAAGATACTGGATGAAGCGCAAATATCAAGGATATTCAACTAATTTCATGGAGTATAGAAGTCAAAATTTTAATCAACTGAGTATAATTCTGAATGGAATAACAAAAGATATCACCATGCATACGGTACTTCGCATAGACGGTTATTTCAACAGAATAATAATAACAGAACCAGGTCAGGTGAAATTCACACCGACAGGATATTCCAACAGAATAATAAATGCGGAATAATAAATGATGGAACCAGGTCCAGCATATAACATAGACAAGATATTCCGACAGAATAATAAAAGAATGTCACCAAGTATAGGGTAGCCCGCGTATACAGGTTATTCCAACAGAACATTAAAAAAATGGAATAACAGAAGTTATCTTCTTGAATACAAAAGAATAATATCCCTTACCGTAAAATAATACTTGATATAAGAGTAGTAAAGTAGCAGAAAACTTTTCTTCTATCTCTCTATAGTCTCTCTCTATAGTTTCTCTCTCTAGAGTTCAGTGAATTCGTAAGAAAATAATGAAGGAATGAGTGTCTATTTATAGGAAAATGGAATGCATAATAACTAATCCATGAACAGTCCAGATTGATTTACTTTAATCTGACGGTCCGTATTTAAAGAAAAATTTTTTAAATAAAATATAATATATTCTATTTATATAAAAAGATTTTTATTATGCAAACATTATGCGGGTACTATACAAACACTATGCATAATAAAATATAATATATTTTATTTATAGAATAACTTTCATAAAGTATTCTGTTTTATATAAAAAGATTTTACTATACAAAACACTATGCATAATAGAATATAATATTCTATTTATAAAATAACTTTAATGAAGTATTTTGTTTTATATAAAAGATGTTTCTATTTTATTACGTGAATAAAACAAAACTTCTAAATCAACAATAATTGAATCAAATAATGTGAGATACTATGCAGCAACTATTGTAGCAATAATTGAATAAAACTGAGTGACTTTTCACATAAATATCAATAATCAATACCGTATGCTACTATGCAACAACGCGTATTACTGTACTTTTACTACCGAGTAGTTCAACAGTATCAACTGTAAAACTTCCGCCGTTATTTTCAATAAAATATTTTTGTCGTTTTCTTAATCTGACAATAATTTCGTTGTGTGGTTCACCAATGATTGTGCCGTCGTACGAATATTTCCTGTTTAAAACGAATATTTTCTGACCAATCGAATATAATATGACAACTTGCATACTTTGCAAAATTTATAAATATTACCCACAACTATAACATTATCTCAAATTCACACCATAATATAAAAAAATTATTTCGAGAAAATTAATTCTTTATTCATAAAATCCGGGGTTTCACAAAATCTCGCTTTGACAGAACTTCTAGACATTGTAAATATTGTAATTTAATAATATGAATAACTTTGTCGTCTCAATTATTGATTTAATAAAATAACATATTATGCAGATGATACTATGACAATAATCGAATCAATAACATGAGAGATATGATGCAGCAATTACTGTAGCAATAATTGAGTATAACTGAGTGACTTCTCACGTAAAAATCAATAATCAATACCGTGTGCTACTATGCAACCGCGCGTATTACTGTACTTTTACTACCGAGTAGTTCAACAGTTAACGGTAAAACTTTCGCCGTTATTTTCATAAAGTATTTTTGTCATTTTCTCAATCCGACAATAATTCCGTTTTGGGGGTCCACCAATGATTGTGTCATTGTACGAATATTCCCTGTTAAAACGAATATTTCCCGACCAATCGAATATTATATAACAAGTTGCATACTTTGCAAAATTTGTAAATATTATCCACAACTATAACATTATATCAAATCCACACCATAATATTCAAAAATATATTTCTAGAAAATTTAATCTTTATTCAAAAAGTTGGCGTCTTACAATAATGACAATCAATAAAGCTAATAATCCATCTATAATCAGAACGAAAAACAACCCTAGAGGGTCCACACACATCATTATGTATATTAGCAAAAGATTCAGAATGTTAATTGTTAATAGTAGAATAAATAGAACGTTTGTGTTTCCCCAATTCACATAGTTCACACAAAAATTGAGTTTTATTACATTGCTTAATTAAAGATAAAAATAAAGACTATTATGAAAAAAAAAGAATGTCCCAAACGTTAATATCATTGATGGAGAGAAGTCAAACGGGAGTCAGAAGTAGAGTGAAGATCCTGAGTAGAGAACATGTTAGATGAGGGAACATCTAAATAATAAAGACTATCAACCACACTACCACTGCCAATCTTCTGCCCCGTCACCAAGTCCTGAAAAACACAATGAGTTGAAAAAAAAGTTACTGAACAGTGTAAGAAATTAAGAATCAAGAAATACATTAGACAGATAATAAATTTGAAGTAAATGAAGGAATATAAAAAACATATGATAATGTCAATGAAGGAGTATAAACTACAGAAACACTCCTAGAGATAGAAGAAAGAGAATCATTAACTACTCGAACCTTGTCTTTTCCAGAGCAAGACGTGTATGAAGTAAAGAGGGTGGAAGATCCGGCCATATGCTCAGAAGCACATGTGTCAATAATCTAATTAGGGTAATTTGATGAAACATTAAAAGCACAAGAATGTATACTTGACTGGGCATAATGAGAAAAAATAGATTTGGAATACAATTTTTGAAAAACTGAGATTTTCTTAGGAGTAAGTGTTTTAGTAGTGCTGACACTATTAACGGAACTAGATTCTGCCATGGTGAGGTAATATGAGCAACAAGAATATCCAAGAAAATATCAACAAGGATAATTTAAATGCTCAAAAAAATGACAGTGAGTTATTCCAAAAAATCAAAGTAGTGCAGTTAATTATACTACACTTTAAAACCATAATTTCTGCCAAAGAAGCGGTGGGATTCTCAGTACTAATAATAGAGCCGAAGAATAGTACTCATGAACAGTGCCGATAAACAGTGTTTTCCCTGAAAAATAAGGACCAAAATTTGTTACCATGTAAAAAGTGAGAATATGTTATTTCATTAAAGTAATTTCTCTCTATTATCTTGAAATGAAATTTCGTCTTAGTCATGGAAGGCAGAAATCCTACCCATAATAGTGGATAATTGTTCAATCTATCTGATAGATACAAAAAACACCTACTCGTTCATTTGATTAATAAAATAAGAATCGAACGACTAAGGACCTAAATCTTCTTTTTTTTTATATATATATATATATATATATATATATATATATATATATAGTCCGGTTCTGGTCCGGACGCCCCCATTTTAGTACCGTCCGAACCTCTTTTTTTTTCTTTTTTTTTACTTTTTTTAAACAACTAAAATCACACATTCATTTTTTTGTATAGGTATCCAAACCACACCCAAAACACTGTATTATGTAAAAATTCAAGTTTCATAAAATATTTTTTTTAGTTGTTTAAAAAAAAGGGTCCGTCGTTTAAGAAAATCTGGGATCCCTGATAGGATCCTGGCTATATATATATATATATATATATATATATATATATATATATATATATATATATATATATATATATATATATATATATATATATATATATATATGTACCATAATTATAGTTAAGGTAATACTTAAATTACACTAATGTGTACACACTAATTATGAAAATTACAAATATGTCATATCTTCTAAAAAAATGCACACTTACTTTTGAACGGTTAAACATCGAAAAGAATTTTGGGATATACGTAGATACGTATTAAACATTGAGGGTGTAAATCTTAACAAACTTACAAACTTTAATGTTCAAACTATATTTTAGTCGTAAAATAATTATTTGTTACCGATTGATTTATAAATATTTTTAGAATATCCTTATAGTCACATTTTTTTAAAATATTTTATGGAGTATATAATTGTCTATATGTACAAATTATAAGATTCCTTATATTTTAATGAAACTGTTAAATCCACAACATAAAATATTATTTCCACAACAAAAGTATCGCTATAGATCCTATAACGACGATTTTTACCGTCACTATACATCTACAACGACACTTTTGTTGTCGAAATAATAAAAAGTGTTGTGAATTTAACAATTCCTATATTTTAACTTATAAAGTTGAACCCCAAATTTTTGTATAATTATAACTAATGTCGATTACATTTTTTAAAAATTAGTTGTTTAAATTGTCTCCATTACATCTATTTTTTAATCTTTTTCTCTGTATATGGTACAAATATTATATTTAACGATAAAATAAAATTCGTAAAAAAATTAGCATACATCATTAAGGAATTAAGGAATGGAGGAAGTATTAATGTTCTAACATTTGGGTTCGGTTGAATACCATTGTATCATCTTCCCCGAAAAGGAAAAAAATAAGGAACAATTACATTTATTAATATATTTTTAAAAATAATTACAACAATATTGCACACATAAAATAATTATAAAAATAATACATTTTTCATATTTATTTAAAAAATTAATACATTTGGGTATCCTTTCTCCCTTATCTCTCTTTCCGCTCTCTTACTTTTCTCTTTCATCTTTCCAAAATAAAATCTCCTATTAGTTGCCACCATTGAATTGAAAAGTCATCTCCCTAGTTTTCGACTTTCAGAATGCTACCAAAAAAAGAGTAGGAATAATAGTTTGCAAGCGAAAAATTAACAAGAAAAAAAGGGAAAAATTTCTGACGCCACCATTGGTTAGTTGCTACCTCCATTGCCGCCTACCTTCGTCGCTACTTCATCTTTCTTATTCCACTCCTCTTTGCTGCTAGTTCACCTCTTCTCCATCGTTGAATAGAAGCATCGCTGATTATTGTGCCTGTTTTTGCAAATGAATAAAGTAACTTTGACTTTCAGTGGCTGCTATTTGATTCTGTAAACAATGGACTAGGTGGTGGTTGGGCAGGAGTGGTTGTTGCTGGGTTAGATGGTGGCAGGTGGTGGTGCTATTGTGATGGTGGTGGTGCTAAGATGATAAAAGAAATAGTTTTTTCATAGTGCAGTTGATAGCCAAATATTCAGACCAAGGTAACTAATTCAGTGTTACTAGGTTACCAATTTATTTTAAATGTGATGCAGTTGGTAGCCAAACCTTCATGCAGTGGGTAGCAAAATCTTCATACTAAAGTAACCAATTCAGTTTTATTAAGTTACTAATTTATTTTGAATGTGATGTAGTTGGTGTTAGGTTTGTAATATTCATGATCACAATCATATTGCACAAAATAAGCGGAAACGTGAAAATCAGAGTTTAAAAATTTACAAACCATATACTCGGATCATCCTTTATGCATAATTATTAATTAAACGAAAAAAAACAAGAATCATACCCTTGAAGATTCGAGCTTCCTCAGGTACAAGTTCACCTCCAAATTCTTTCGCGTTCAACTTGAATCCTCCGGGTATGGTTCCTTCCTTTGATCAACGTTAACCACCTAAGTGTTTGGCCTCTAGAGGTGATCCACCAAGAAAGAATAAAGATTCAAGAAGATGGGTGTTTGGCAAAACCCTAGTTTTCTATCTCTCATAGAAAAGGAGCGTACACTCTAACTATTGGAATTACGTCTGTTGTGAAAAAGTCAACAACAACTCTAACCCCTTCACCTATAATAAGACTCCTCTTATTTATAGATGTAGGAAACTCTCCTTAACAATTAAGGAATTGGGTATTATTTTAATTAATTAAATTCTTTTAATTAATTAAGCTCCCTAATCTTATTAGAATAATTAATTAAATTCTTTTAATTAATTAGCCTCCTAATAATTAGGATATATGAGAGTACTTTTATTAATTAATTCCCAAACTCCTTTAGGAATTAAATAATAATAATAGTAATAATAATAATAAGACTCCTCTTATTAATTTATATTTAGTATTTCCAAAATATTAAATAATAAATATTAAGTTATTTAATTTATTCTATCACCATAGATTAAATTAAATATACTTAACTTATTATTACGATTATGCCATTAACTTCTTAAATAACTATTCTTCCTTTTATGGTGTGACACTTTAGGTTCTCCATATTAAACCGGTTGTGAATAAATCTGTGACGAACCCGAAATAGGTCCATTCCATCCAACCCATTCTGAGTCGCCAAATACATGGTACAAAAACAAATACAACTTCAGTAATACAATTATCGTGCAAAATACGACAACACATATATGTGAGTTTAAATACAACTATTGTCTAATAGACAGTATAGAAACTCAAAAGGGGTACTCATTACAATTATTGATACGCTATTTCACAGAATAGTGAGGACTACTAATGCAACCATCTGGACCGTCAATCCATTCCCCGACTAGTTCCATCTATATTCTCATTTTCTGAAAAGAACAATGAAAGAAAGGGTGAGCTCAACTAGCCCAGTAAGAAATATTATGACTAAGATAGCCCGTTTATCAGAAAAATACGAATTTTATCATTTAAACCAATTCTAGAATTTTTCAAAATATTTTATGATTTAAACAATAATCTGAAACTTTAATAATTCATAGAAAATAGCCCGTTTATCAGAAAAATACGAATTTTATGTCCATTCCACACGAAATTGAATTCTCTACAACTTTGTAGATTTGAGTTTTTCCAAATTTCAATCAGAAAAATACCCAAAATCCACAAACGGATGATTTTTAAATACTTCCAATCCAACAAAATACTGATAAAATATCTCAGCATTAATTCCTTCATTAATAACCACATAAATAAATCCATCATTTATATCCACATAAAATAAATATTTATTTATCATATGAATCAATAATTAATTATTCACAAATAATATTACAGAATCACATTTATGACAACCAGGCTGTTCCCAGAAAAGAGGAGGCTTTCCAATAAGGATTTCTCCTTACTGGCGCTCAATTAGGTGACCAAACCTCTCCTTGACAGAACTTTCTAGACATTACCAATAATGCTATCTAATAATATTATTCAAATCATATGAATTATTGATCTGATAATGGAGATACTGTGCAGTGACAATTATTGAACAACAATAATATAAAATATTAACGCAACAATTATTGAATCAATAAAATAAAATATTGAATAGTAACTACTGTGAGAATTATTAAGTAGTGCCTTTTTATGTAAGGATCAATAATTCAACAATACTGTGCAATACCGTGTGCTACTGTGCAATCACGCGTATTACTGTATTTTAACCACCAGATATTCCAACAGTCTTAACGATAACAACTACGCTGTTATTCAATTTTGTCGTTTTCTTCATTCGACCGTTATCTGTTATGGGGCCCACAAATGGCTGCGCCGTCGTACGAATATTTTTCGACAGAAAGAATATTTCACGACCAAACGAATATTCTCCGACAATTGAATATTTTATAACCACTTGCTTATTTTGTAAAATTTTCACATTTCACCCATAACCAAAGTATTATATCAAATTAAAATCTTATTATTCATAATAATAAATAGAGAAAATTCGATTTTATTCATTAAAAGTTGGTGTTTTACAAAATCAATTAGAACAATTCTAATCTTATTTAAATAAATAAATTAAAATATTAATTTATTTAAATAAATAATATTTATTCTACAATAGGGATAAGCCTCCCTAGCGATCAACGACTTTTCAGATAATATAGATTTCAACATTAATCATAAAAGAACCTTTGAATAAATAGTTACCGTACAATTTAATCTTTCCACCATACAATGTCCCAATTAAATATAAGACATGAAATTACTGTCAATTCTTATTTTATTTAATTATATGTATTTCGACTCTTAAATGCACAACTCCAAATAATGCAAATTAGAAACTCCTTTCTAATTTCATTCTGCCTTGGCCAAGGACTATTGGGTTGTCATTTATCGAATCACATAGGACATTTCTCTTCTTTTACTAGCAGTGGTAGATTCTTTATTGATCATACATTATTTCCATGTACAACTTATTATACCCAAGCATACCCTTTGATATATCCTAAGGGTCTTAAGAAATAAGTCAAAGTATAACTCATCATACACAAGATACTATGATGATCTCAAGTTTAAGGATCACTTGTACTACTATCACTACAGGAATTCATATTGACAGACAAGTAAAACTCCATTAGGTATTCCTTAGCGAGCCACGTTCAGTGAACTTATTATCTAATAACCACCTACATACTTGTTTTAGTGTCTCCACACAAATGATCATGAGATCAATCATCCTCATCTAATGAGCAAGCAACGTATGTACCAATCTATCCGGATTCACTAATCTCCAATTTAGTAATCCAACGATTGGGAACTATTTTAGTTTTAAGCTTTCTAAGAATTTAGATCTCATTAGAATGATCATCATCATTATTCTAAAAGTATTGCTTAAAATTATGGGTTTATCACATATTATAAAACAGCATCATGTAGATAATTAAAAGCCTTTAATAAATTAATATTTTTTATTAATATATGAATAAAATTGTTACAAAGTATATGTTTTATCATCAAACATGATTGGCTTGTGTGCATACTACTTTCAGTTGATAGCCAAACCTTTATGCAGTTGGTTGCCAAACTTTCAGACCAAGGTAACCAATTCATACTGCAGATGTGGAGGTAGATTGGTTACCTTTATATAAAGGTTTGGTTACCTTGATACGAAGGTTTTGTTATCAACATTATACATCACTTTCTTATCTCTCTCTTTCCTATGCAGTGTTCTTATTTTCTTATTTCCTATGCAGTGTTATTATTTTCTTTCCTATGCAGTGTTCTTAGTTTTTTAAATATGAAAGCAATTTGTTCTTATGACTTTGATGGCTCAAGTTTGGATTAGTCAAGCCTACTACTGGACAGAGTTTTAGGACTGCTACCACATAATGTTACTTGGGTTTATCATTCCGCCCCCTCCTTTCTGTCTCTATGTCGCTCGTCAGGGTTAAATTCAGATTGTTAGTCAAGTCTCTCAGTCGCTTGGCTGAATATGGTAGATATCCCACCCACCCACCTCAGAACTTCTGTTCTTTTTTCTGCTCACTCATAGGGGTCTGGACCCCAACAAAATGGTGGGAGTTGACTGAACTTCTTAGCTATCAGCCGAAATTTCTCCCACATCCAATTCCCAATATGACCGGCGAAGGAAGAAGGAAGATGATATTTGAATTTAAATTATTATTTTGAATTTGAATTTGTTCTTGTTGCTAGATCTCATATATTTGAAATTGAATTATTAATTATGATAATTATTTCTCCTTGATTTTAGGTTTCTTTATTAATGTGAATTGTATTGTTTTTGTAATTATTTTATTGATGTACTATTATTGTAATTATTTTATTGATGCACTATTCTTGTAATTATTTATTATTTGTTGTATATTATTATAAAGAACCCTAAAACGGTCAAATTGACTTTACCATGTTTAATTTCCCAAGTAGTCAAGAATTTTTAACTTCGTGCTATAAAACAAGGCTCATTGGCCCAACCACTTGAAGTGCTAAGAGGTTGAATAGGCTTTGGATTTCTAAGGACCAGATCAGCCCACATGATTTTCTAATGTTAGTTATGGTTTAATTGGGCATATAATTGCAATCAAGTTCTACACTTGGCCCAACAATGGGAGAATTGCCTTTTGATCGTTCCTTTAATCATTCATAAGAGTACAAATTGTTAGGGTCCTTAACACTAATATAAAACAATTAGAAAGTAATTACAAAAACAAAACATCCACAAAATAATTACAAAAATAACGCAATACAATATTACCTTGCTAAAATTACGCGTCATTAACTCCCTACACGTCAGTTACCGACTTTCATATTTTCAACTGACCGATCCTAAATTCACGCTAATGAAGAAAAAAGGCAACTTGGAGATCAGAAAAAACAGAGCAACGACAGATCGATCGGAGAAGACGATGTGCAAATCTGAGATCGGATAATAGAGGAGAAGATCAACAACAACTTCAAGATCAACAACAACTTCAACACGATCAACAACAACTTCAAGATCAGTAATCAACCTCTGTAACAACTTTGAGTTTAAAGTTTATATGTATATAGTTACCCTGTGGGTACTATATACTCGTATATTAGTTATCTTTCTTAAGTTTTTCACTATTTAATTGGTAACAAAGTCAGTATACTAACTGTTTTGATTTCAAAATGCATGTAAAAATATGTTTTATATTCTAGTTACTAAGTACATATAAATTGGTTACTGTTTATTATTGATTTGATTACTGTATAATATTTATTTGGTTGCTGTATACTTTAAATGTTTATTTGGTTACCCCGTGGTTACTATATACTCGTATATTGGTTACCTTTCTTAAGTTTTTCGCTCTTTAATTGGTCACAAAGTCAGTATACTGACTGTTTTGATTACAAAATGCATGTAAAAATATATTTTATATTCTTGTTACTAAGTACATAAAAATTGGTTACTGTTTATTATTGATTTGGTTAATGTATAATATTTATTTGGTTGCTGTATACTTTAAATGTATATTCTACTGATGTTTTTTATATTGATGGTTACTTATTAAATACATTGGTTACCTTCCTGCAACTGTTGAATCTTTAAATACATATTGATGTTTTTTATATTGTTTGTTTTTGCTGTAAAATGCATGTCAAATATGTTTTATGATATGGATACTAAGTAAATATATGTTGGTTATTGTCTAATCTGGATTTGGTTAGAATATATAATGCTGACTTGTTCACTATGTAATATTACCATGGTTACTACATAATATTACAGCGTTTTATACTGATTTTTTTATATTGATGGTTACTGATTAACTACATTGGTTACCTTCATACACTTGTTAGCCTTTAATTTATAACAAATTCATTACTGATTGTTTTGGTTGTAAAATGAATGTAAAAATATTTTTTATAATCTTGGCTACTAATTACATATATCTTGGTTACTGTATAATATGTATTTAGATACTGCGAGATGTTTATTTGGTTACTCTATAATGTTATTGAGTTTTATAATTGTTTCTTTTATATTGGTGGTTACTTATTGACTACATTGGTTATCTTCATACAACTGTTAATCTGATTATATATATATATTGGTTGTTGTATACTATTTAATTGATTACAGTATAATGTTTATTTGGTTGCAGTGACAATTTGTCAATTTTTGTCAAGTTTGAAGTGTCAGATTTTAACGTTTTCGGAGCCTAATCTGTGAGCATGTATACTCTCACATGTATATTTAACCATAATTTTTCCAATGAATTTTATAGAAGAGCATAACCCTTGTAGAATAGATTTGAATGAATTTACAAAAATAATACATCAATGTATACTAAGCAAATACATGGTTTATTATGACTTGGATTTATTATTTACAAAAATAATACATCCACAAACTAATGATGCCTTAAACCTCTCCAACTGACTTGGGTTCAATTTCTTGGTAATAATGCTGGGGCATTTCATGTCACACCAATATATAACTTTTAATTCCAGTAAATTTTCTATTGCATTTCTCATAGTAAATATCCCATAACTGCAAATAAATAAAATCAGATTTTCACAGTCATTAGTAACTAAATATAAACAATATTTATAACATAAACAGTTACGTAGTGACCAACAAATAAAAGCATACTAACCAAAACATAATATAATAATTACACAGTAGCCAAAATAGACAATAATAAATAACCAACATCCCACATTAACTGCACAATAATAGTTATCATATCATAATATAATATTAACCATACCATAATAAAGCAGTAACCAAAAAATTATATTATATAATCTAATAATGACCAAAATATAAACAACATGTAGTATAGACCATTTTATGTAGTAAACAAACAGTTATATATAATATTAACCAAAACATAATTTAAAGGTCACCAAAATAAAAACATGTATATAATATTAACCAAAACATAATTTAAAGGTCACCAAAATAAAAAACATGTGTACCAAAAAATATACTAAAGAAGTATCCAAACATTTATATGATAATAACCAAACCATGTTTTAATGGTAACCAACACATAAATAACATGTATACCAAACTCAGTTTAGTCAACCAATGTATACTAAGTAAATATATTAGAACCAAAATAACATATAAAAGTAACCAAAATCCCAATTGAGGGGAAAAAATGGTATCCAAATCATAAGCCAACAACAACAAAAAAATATACTAATGAAGTAACCAAACAGTTATATGTTAGTAACCAAAATATATATTAATGGTAACCAATACATAAACAACATATAGACCAAACACAGTTTAGTCAACCCATATATACTAGGCAAATACATGGTAACCAGAACAACAAAAAACAGTAACCAAAATCCCAACTCAAAGAAACAAAAATAGAATCCAAATCAAAAACTAACAATAACCAAAAACATACTAAAGAAGTAACCAAATATTTATATGATAGTAACCAAAACATGTTTTAATGGTAACTAATACATAAACAACATGTACACCAAAACCAGTTTAGTCAACCATGCATACTAAGCAAATACATGGTAACCATAACAACATAAAAAAGCAACCAAAATACCAAATCAAGGTAACAAAAATGATATCCGAATCACAAGCTAACAGTAACCAAAATATAATGCAGAAGTAACCAAATAGTTATATGATAGTAACAATAACAAAATTTAAATTAGCACACCTTTAAAATTTTTTGGGTTGGAAATATCTTCTGGCTATGAACTTGAGCTTCTGTCTTAACTACATGAACATCAAAATCAGAATCCAACTGAACAAACCCAAACAAATTTCTTTAAGTCCTTAATAGAATCACCCTCTGTGATTCTTTTCATTTTCTCATCATTCTTCCTTGTATCAACTATTCTATACAAAACATAAAAACAACACAAACCCAAACAATCAATACCCCATTCTGTTAGAAATATAGCGTATATATATATGATCATATTGACAATTAATTAGTAAAATGAGAATTAACAGAAATTAGAAACAGACCTTAGAGAGAGAAACGAGAATCCTTTCAGTTGTGAGAGAGTTGGAGAGAGAAAGTCACGTATTCGACTGTCAGAGTTGGAGAGAGAAAGTCACGTATTAGCCTGAAAACATAACCTGAAAGTCACGTATTCAATTTTCTGTCAGAGTTGAGAGACTATGGTGTTGCGGCTGCGGCGGCGGCGGCGGAAGAGTACGACGACGAGTGGTTTCGAGAGGAGAAAGAGAAGTAGTAAGGGAGAATAGAGAGAAATAGTAAGGAGAGAGAGAGAGACCGAAGGAAGATGGAAACTAATTTGCTATGTCAGCCCATTAATATTAATCCCTTAATTTAAGGACTTTTAATTGTATTAGTATTGAAAATAAAAATGATGAAGTGTCATATCTTTGTAATTATTTTATGAATGTATGATTTTTGTAATTATTTTTAAAAATGTACTATAATATGTAATTGTTCCTAATAATTACTCCATGAATGGCCCTGCAAATATTTTTTTGAACTAATTTCAGCACACTCACACACCTTGTCTTGGCATACCAAGGTTCGAACTCCCAAGCTCCTCATGGTTAACATGGATTGAATAATATCAATCGGCCCAAAGACATTCGGACAGGCCTGCAAATATTTTCACATTATTTTGAAAGCATTCAAATTTTGAAATCCAAAGTTTATTTAAAAAATATTTTAAAATTAATATCCTCTAACTTTGCCATTTATATTATATCTACTTAATTTTTGAAAAGAAAAATAACTTTTATGTTAAGACTAAAAATAAAACTCAATTCTGACAATTTTACTTGGACCAAAGTTTTATATATTTCTTTATAACAGACATGTAAACTTATGGTATCTAATAATTATCAATGAGATCTTAACTTAGTAGTTAAAACTCAGATGTTGTAACATTTATATTGCGTTTGGATTGAAGAAATAAAATGTAAATTGGAACGATTCATTTCATTCTAGTTGAAATGCGTTATTCTATATATTCTCCCTCCCCCCAAGAGTCAAGACCCTCATGGCTCAATGATAAAAAAAAATTACTCGAAAAGTTTTAGGTATGAAATCTTGGGCAATAATGTTAAATATCAGTCGTAAATAGCAAAAAAAAGAATGGTTCAATTCATTCTAATCGCAGTCAAATACATTTTTTTTCATTCTATAGGAATGAATCATTTCATTCCCACCTTTATTACTTTAATCCAAACGTAAGATTAGGTCTTAAGCTGTTTGATTTTAGTCGTATGAATTTTTTTATTATTATATAAAGTGTATTTTTTTCTTTTTATGTGAAATATATTTTTTATTTGATTAATTATTGATATTGTAATATAGTGACTTGTAATTGATTAGATTGTATTGTACACCCAAAATGAGGCTTTATAAAAATATTATTAGACTATGGTATTACTTTTTCCTTTTTAATCTTTTTTTATCTCCATTATACTTATTTTTTAATTTTTTTAATACTCATTTAGCGGCATAAAAATTATATTTAATAATAAAATAAAATTTGTCAAAAATAATTAACGATAAAATAATTATCACACAAAAATATGTTGATGAAAGTATCACTCAAATTATTATTTTTTGTTAAATATATATTGGAAGAAATCGAAAAGTACGTGTAATGGAAGGAATCCCAAACTTTGATGATCGGTATAATTGATTTTAATTTATTTTTTGACTTTCATGGTGTAGTAGGCTCTTCAAAATTCTAACATAGCTGGTGGTGCCCCCAAGAAATTAATTGACTGAATACTCAAATAAATTCGGTTATTCTTGTTTTTATCTTAATTAAAAATTAAAAAAAAAAACAAAAGCTAAGTACTACTAATATATTTAATAACACAAAAAATATTATCATAAATAATTGAATAGTACGGCAAAGGGAATTCACTTATGATGTCAAATCAAACTGAGGAAAGAGATGGCTTAAAGAATTACCCGTGTCATTAGTGTTGTAAAAATATTAAACTTTGTAATGTACTCTCTCTGTTCTTAAATAAGTGACGTTTTAGGGAGTTTAAATTCTTTTAATATATTTGACGTTACTAAATTTCTTGAAAGTATTAATTATAATTTTTTCTCTATTTCTCTCAAGTATCTTTCTATCTCATTTATCTAAGCAACTATTTAGTACATTTTTTCTTAATTAATGCAAGAATAATTGTGGTAATACATATCTTAATGACAGAATTAGAGCAATAAACGACTTCCTTATTATGTGTGAAACTCTTCAAAACGTCACTTATTTAGGAATAGAGAGAGTAATACCTCAGTTCCACATCAAAAGATATGATAAAAATTTATATGTATATAAAGAATTAAATTATTAATAATAATATCTTCAGTCATGACTTTTTAGATAGACTTGTGGTTAGGGGTGGGCATAATTTTGGATTTTTT
Organism: Panax japonicus; assembly: GCA_020205505.1. NCBI lineage: Eukaryota > Viridiplantae > Streptophyta > Magnoliopsida > Apiales > Araliaceae > Panax > Panax japonicus. Next base: position 26,933,827 of record CM035096.1, read on the forward strand.
TTGATTTTTCGGACCGGACCGAACCGACCGGTTCGGTACAAAAATAATCGATTTGGCATACCGGTCCAACCGGTACCGGTACTTAGGGGTGTTCATTTTTTCGGTTTTTCGGTTTTTCGGTTTTTCGAACCGGACCGAACCGATCGGTTCGGTATAAAAAAGAGCTTGTCCGGTTCAGTACAAAAAAATTGGTATATACCGGTTTTTCGGTACCAGTTTCGGTTCGGCGTTTTTATGGTTCGGTAAAAACCGAACCAGTTATACCGGTTTTCTAATTTATTATTATTATGAATAATTTAATAATAATAAATAATGATTATAATAATAAAAATAATAATAATAAAATAATGATTATAATAATAAAAATAATAATTATATTAATTTTCGATAAAAACCGGTACCGCCGGTTCGGTATACCGGTCCAACCAGTACCGGTATCGATATTAAGATTTGGGCGGTTTCGGTACGGTTCGGTACCGGTCCGGTAAAAACCGGTTGAACACCCCTACCGCTACCGGTATTTGACTAATTTCGGTACCAATCCAGTTCGGGCCGATATTTATCGGTTGCACACTCCTACTTGTGATGAATTAAGATGATTCAAGAATATGCTATTAGATCTTAATTTAAGACCTAATTGAATTTGATTCCGTTCAGATTTTATTCGGAACTCAAGATTTGAGAAAGGATCCTTTCATGCAACAAAGGACTAGATGGCTTAGGTGACCTTATCAACCAACACGAAAAATGTGAGATTTGAAGGGCACCTCTTGTGACTAGGTTTGATTGTGTGGGACCATCATCAAGATTTGGTTGATTTTCACGCATGAAATCATTAATCATGCCTAAACCAGGTGAAACAAAGAAAATCAGCATGAAAAATGTGGTAACTTGGAAGGACTTGATTGGGCAAAATAGTAAGGCGGCTGGCTGCGTTTGAACTTTGAATCAAGGGAAAGAAATTCAAAAAAATTAAATTTTTTTTGACCGACTCGTTCACGTTCATTCGATCTATTCTTAAAGATTATGAGATTGCACTGGTCTTTGATGTTGAATTTATCGACGTGTTTAATTAGGTATCATGAAAAAATATATGTCCCATTATTAACTATTTTCTTGTAATAAAATTATAAAGAAAATTATAATATTTCTTAGAAATCTTTTTTTTGAGATCATAAGAAAATTAAGAATTAAAAAATGAGCTTAATAAGTTTCTTTTTTTATTTCTAATTGCACTTAACATTAAGGCTGTAAAATGAACAAACAGTTCGGGCTCGATTCGTACTCGTTCGATTCGAGCTCGACTCGAAATATAAATGAGTCAAATATGAGCACATTTTAAAGTTCGATAAATTACTCGAACCTCCTTAAATTATAATTTTCTATTAATACTCGGATCATATTCGTTGAAAAAATCCAAACTGATCGGGTTCGATTCAGAATCGTGCTCGACTCGGTAGCTAAATGAGCCTCAATCAAACCTTATTTTATACTCAATAAATTTTATGAACCTAATCTGAGCAACTCAATACTCGGATCGACTCGATTCATTTACACCCTTACTTAACATTAGCATAAGAAAACAAATTTGGATATTCATATTCATAAGCAATAACACTTTCTTAAATAAACTTAGAAATAGAATTAAGGAAAAATAATTCCCCCCAAGGAAATTAATTCCCACCACCAAGGTGTATAAAGGAAGGAAAAGAAAATATTAAAAGAAATCCATGATAGCAATGTGAAGTAAGATATAGAGTAGATTTTCTTGATCAACTCGTATTTGGTTAGATATCAAATCATTTGAAATTTATTTACTTTACTTTCTAATTTTTATACTTTAAACATTTATTTGAGTTGACGTTGGATCCTAAATTTATTTAAGTTTAATCTTCTTTCAAATTTAATACTCCGTCGGTTCTAAAATTAAAATTTTAATTTAATTTTTAATGTCAAATGACGATATATTAAATTTTAAATTAATATAAATATATTTAATTTTAGTTAATACCGGTATTATAATTGTAGTCCTCCCTCCGTCCAAGTTTACTTGTCATAATTTCTTTTTTTTAGTATGTCCAAATCTATTTGTCCTCTTTTTTTTCAATACTATTATTTATCTTACTTTTCCTATACTACCCTCATTTAACTTATTTTTTTTTAAATTAAAAACAATATTGACATACATTGAAAAAAGTAATACTATTAACTTCGACATCAGAAACATAACCACACTCTCTTTCCCCCTCTTTCTTTATATTTTTATTATTTCATGAAAGAATTAGGAGATTAAATATAACAAAAAATATGATAATAGAAAACTTAAATGGGTAAGAGCATGTTCAACAGCCTCTTTAACCATTTTGGGATACTCAAATAGGTGAGTCACATCAGAAAATTTATTTCTACCAGCCTCTTCAACCTTAGTCATCAAATCTGCAACCTCATTCTCTCTGTTCAAAATATTTATGAAATGCTAAAAATATTTATTTTGCTTGATGGGTTTGATGTACAACTCATTGAATTGAAGAGACTGATGAGACACAAAATATGAAAACCAAATAAGCGTGTACTTTCAAATAATTTTGTTTTCTTAATAAGCGTGTATTTTCAAACTAGAACAAGTAATACATTTATTTTCCGACTTTTTAGATGAAAACTCCCCTAGCCTATTTCATTCCTCCCTTTAATCCTTGTAAACATTCATCGTAATTAGAGGTGAGCATAGTGCGGTTTGAAATCCAAACCGTACACGAAATCGCTTAAGTGCGGTTTGACAAATCTAAAACCGCACATGAAACCGTTTGTGATTGATGCGATTTGGTTTTGAATCGTGCGGTGAGGTTTCATTTGATGCGGTTTCGGTTCCAAAACCAATTGGAACAACAAAATTTTATGCAATTTAAATTAACAACTTAGGATCACACAATATTAAAGTTGTAAAAGAGATAAATGTATGAGATTTGTATGGTGATGGTGATCATGTCGATCAATACCATCCAAATTCAGAATTAGTAGCTTAATTTTTATGGGAGGTTCATCACGCAAGGTTAATTGAAACATCTCTTCTGTAATATGATTGTATAATTAATTAATTTTTATGATGCGATTTGGTTTCGATTTTAAGCGTGCGATTTCGATTCCAATTTAATTCCGTAGTCAACCCTAATCTTAATGAATAAATTAAAATCAATCTAAACGAGTACCTCTTGCCGCGACCGGTACCACTCTTTTCCAACGAAATCTAGTTGATATACTCATCAAAATCCTGAGGCTGATCAGGTCAATCATTTTGTGTGACATAAAAGTCATACATCTCCATTTAGGCTGAGGAAATTAAACTCAAAAGTGGCCCACATTGAGTTTGTCTAAAGACTCTGGACCTCTATTTCCTTACATTTTCATCCCACTTTCAACATAGGTATGTCCTAATTTGAAAGAAGAACATATCCCAATTTTTGTGAAAGGAAGTGATTTGTTTCAGATTTTTATTAAGATACCACAATTAATGAGTTGGAGTCTCATATTAAATAAATAATAAATACTAATTAATATACATGAATGAATCAAGATTTAAAGGGTGTTTGATAAAAGTTGAATAAATTTTAATCTGAATGAGTTTAATCTGAATCTGAATAAAAAAATCTGTTTGATAATTGACATGTCTGAAACATCTGAATGACAAAATTTTATTATTTTACTCATCTGAAAAAAATTCAAAAATATTATAAATTTATTTAATATTACTTAATATAATAGTTAGTATATATTTTTAATTTTTTAATTTTTTAATTTTTTTACTTCATTCAGCTGGTCATTCAATCATTCAATTAAAAAAAATCTGACTTGGCCATTCCGCTCGTCCATCTTACCGATTCAACCATTCAGACCAAAATAAACGCACTGACCGATTCAGCCATTCAATCATTCAACTCCATTCAGCTTTAAACAAACACTTCCTTAATAATTCAAACTTATGAGTTAAGTTGGGTTCTAAAAGTAATTCTACTGATACAACTATATATAAAAAATTGTGCACAAACATTATTAAAAAATATATGAAGTAGTTCCAAATATGCGTGTTATTGCGTTGTATATGCGCCCAATGGCTTAAACTTGATTCCCCGGTTCTCCCCTAATAATATTTATACCGTGCTACCTCTCTGATAAAGACTGTAATTTTTTATATTTAATTATTGTAATAGAAACAAAATAAATATATCAATTATGTTTTGGTCGGATCCGATCGATTAGGGTGAAGTTGACACTAATTTCGCCGTAATAATTCTATAACTTTTTTTATTACATTGGTTATATAAAATATTATATTAATAAGTTATATAATTTTTTTATTGCATCCATTAATATAATATTTTTATAATCAATACAATAAAATATTACTGTATATATAAATTTATTAGGGTAAAATTGGTATCAATTTCATTGGTTTTAATTATTTGGACTATATCTCATATCTTAATGATTTTTGTACGTAGTTGACTAAGGCTGCCCATAAGGTATTAAAAGTAACCTGGGAGACAAATAGCCAAGACTTGGTCATTAGTTCTTCTCATTTTTGGATCAGACCAGTATCCAGATCTTATCAAATCAAATCTAACCTAGATATTCTTGAAGACCTGATTAAGGAAAGTGTAGGTCAAACGAGATCCATATTTTGCTGTCATAGGGTCCCAAACTTCCTTATCAAGTCAATAAATAACCATCTCTCATTAACAATAATAAATACTTAAAAGTATTACATAAAAATTATAAAATTCAAGTGAAATGGGGTCACTTAGTAATTTAAATAAATATAAGCAAAGGACTTTCTATCTATTTTATAAATCTAAGCAATATATATATATATATATATATATATATATATATATATATATATATACAGAACTGATCAGGTCCGGACCGAACCTGATAAAAAACTAACCAAATTTTTTACTTTTTTTTAAAACAACTATTTTTTATAAATATTTTATGGAACTGAAATTTTTTCATAATACAATATTTTGGGTGTGATTTGGATACCTATACCAAAAAATGTATGTACAGTCTGCACAGACTGTACATATATATTTTGTTATATGTATCCAAATCACACTCAAAACACTGTATTATGTAAAAATTTAAGTTCCATAATTATTTATTTATTTATAGTTGTTTTAAAAAAAAGCAAAAAAAAAAAGGTCCGATCTTGAAGTCCGGACCTGATCCGGCCTCTATATATATATATATTAATAATATCTCATAAGGAGATTAATTATGAATAAAATAAATTACAAGCATTGAAAATGGCATTAAAAAATGGTCGCATTAGTCTTAAACATACATAAATACAAATTATGTATAAAAAGATGCACACAAATAAAATAAAAATAAATAAAATAAAAAGTAGGACCTATAGTTTAAATTTTACACATCATTATTAATAATTTGATATGTATTACATGAATATTCTTACCCGTTTTATACATAAATTTTTTGTATATAATTTGTGTTGATAAAATTCTACCAAATGAGCAAATGATTGGCGGGGATATGGGGCATGGGGTTTTAAATTCTAATTGTCCATATATTAATTACTATCTACTCCAAACAAACAGTGGGACACTAATTTAAATCCTGACTTCCTATACTATGGAATAAAATAAAGAGTAATGATATTTTTGTCCTTGCATATGATTTTCAATGCAATGTACGCAATAAATATTTGTATCATGACTTGTCTATAAGAGGAAATAATAAAATGAAACTTATAGTATTACTCCCTCCGTCCCAAATTAACTGCTCAGTTTTGACTTTTTAAAATCAAATTGACCATTTTTAAAACTAATCTTTTTACTATTTTTGCTAAAATATAGGTGAAGAGATTATAACCAAAAGAAAGTATATACAATTTATTACTAATCCTAATTTTTATAATTTTAGAAATATATTTATATATGCTTAATTATTAATTCTAAAAATAGTCAATTTGACTTAAAAAAGTCAAAACTGAGCAGTTAATTTGAGACGGAGGGAGTATTATATTAGTCAGGTATATATATACAATATATAATGTGAATACAGATGATAACAGTTATTCTAGATATAATTACAATTTGAATTAAAGAGAATAATTGGAGGAGAAGAAGAAGCAGTAAATCAAGGAACATTTACAACTAGTATTATCTACAAACAGTAAGCATAAGATTAGGAGAGAATTGGTTAAGAGATTGATTTGATTTATCTCTATTATGCCCCCGCAAGATGGACGATCGGTTAATGAGACCAATCATGGACGTGAGTTCATGGAACTGGGTGCGAGCAAGCGGCTTAGTAAGAGCATCAGCTAGTTGATCGTTGCTGGAAATGTATGACACACGTAGGTTTTGACTTTGAACATTCTCACGAATAAAGTGGTAGTCAAGTCCTAAATGTTTCATTTTTGAGTGGAACTTCGAATTTGCGGCAACATATGTAGCTCCCATATTATCACAGTAAATGATCGGTTTGTTTGTGGGTAGATATCCAAGCTCACGAAGTAAGTTTTGGACCCATAGGACCTCGGCAGTAGTCGCAGCAACAGCTCGGTACTCGGCTTCTGTGGAAGAACGAGCAAGAGTTCGTTGTTTGCGGGAACTCCAAGATATAGGATTTCGACCCAAGTAGACAATGTAACCAGTTGTAGAAATATAGTCGTCTTTATCACCTGCCCAGTCAGCGTCTGTAAAAGCATGAAGAGTAGTGGGCGAGACTCGGCGAAGTAGTAAACCTTGGGTAGTAGTTCCTGCAAGATAGCGTAATAGGCGTTTGAGGGCGACCCAATGATCTGCAGTAGGTTTGTGCATGTATTGAGATAACTTGTTTACAGCAAAGGAGATGCCAAGTCTAGTTAAAGAGAGATATTGCAGGCTTCCCACAAGTGTTCGGTATTCAGTTGGGTTGGCTAGAGAAATTCCAGTTTGTTTGGATAGAGGAGGATGCGTGGCCATAGGGGTGGGTACTGGTTTGGCAGTAGACATATGAGAACGGGTTAGTAGGTCTTGAATATATTTGTGTTGGCTAAGAAAGATGCCTTGAGAATGAGAGAACACTTCAACGCCAAGAAAATAGGATAGGTTACCAAGATCTTTAAGAGAGAAACGAGAGAAGCGAGAGATGAATGTGTTTAAGAGAGTGGAATTTGAGCCAGTGATAATGATATCATCAACATAGACAAGTAGGTAGATTAGATCATTATTATTACGTAGAGTAAATAAAGATGTGTCGGAGACAGAATTTGTGAAACTAAGAGTAAGAAGATAGGATTTGAGTTCATTATACCAAGCTCGTGGAGCTTGTTTTAGACCATAAAGAGTTTGGCGAAGTTTGCAAACATGAGTAGGATGAGTTTGACTAACAAAGCCAGGGGGTTGAACCATAAACACGTCCTCTATGAGAGAACCTTAGAGAAAAGCATTATTAATGTCAAGTTGACGGAGAGACCACCCATAGGTTATGGCTAGAGAGAGAACGGTACGGACAGTAGCAGGTTTAACTACGGGACTAAAGGTTTCAGTGTAGTCTAGGCCGGGACGTTGGTGGAACCCTTTAGCTATTAGGCGAGCCTTATGACGGGCTATGGAGCCATTCGGGTTATACTTAGTCCTAAATACCCACTTACAACCAATGAGATTTTGTGATGGAGAGGAGGGAACAAGGTCCCATGTTTTATTTTTGAGCAAGGCATTGTATTCAGTTTGCATGGCAGCACGCTAAACTGGGCTTTTGAGAGCTTGAGTGACGGTGGTAGGCTCGGTAGAAGAGGGTTGAAGAGAGACATGAAGGTTCAGTTTATCAATTGGTTTGCGAATGTTATTTTGTAGTTGAGTGAGAGGACGCGGTGGAGGTGGAGGGGGGGAGGAGGAGAAGGAGAGGGAGTTGAGGAAATCGAGAGCTGGGAGGGGTTTGGGGATTCGACTGAAGTAGTCGAGGGAGGAGAGAGAAGAGAGGGAGGAGCTTGTAGGTTTTGGGAAAGAGTAACTGGTGTGGGTGAGGCAGTGGAAATAATGGGGAGATGAAATGCACACCATTCGTCTGTTTCGGTTGACGTGTGCGATGGTCCCGACATAGAAGAGGAGGAAAAAGGGAATTCATGCTCAATGAATTTGACATGGCGAGAAACATAGATTTTGTTCGAGTTAGGAGCAAGACAATAATAGACGCTTTGGGTAGCAGGATAACCCACGAAAACACAAGGAGAGGAGCGGGGATCGAGTTTATGTGAGGTATAGGGGCATAACCATGGATAACAAAGACATCCAAAGCTAAGAAGTTTGAGATAATTAGGCTTGTGGCCATGGAGTTTAGAGTAAGGGGATTGAAGGTGAAGCGTAGGAGTAGGCATACGATTAATTAAATAGCAAGCAGTAGCAAAGGCAAGAGGCCAATATTTTCGTGGCATAGAGGAATGAGTTAGAAGGGAAAGACCTGCTTCAACAATATGACGATGACGACGCTCCGAATAGCCATTGTGTTCGGGCGTATGAGGAGGGGAAGTGAGATGAGTTATGCCATGAGACTCAAGTGTTGTATCTAAACCAATATATTCACCACCATTATCACTAAAGATTGTAATTATGGGACGTTTAAAGAATTTTTCAACCAAGAGTTTGAAATTATTAAAAATGGCAGTAACATCATTTTTGTGTTTGAGAGGATAAAACCACACATATTTGGAATAATGATCAACGAAGATAAGATAATATTTGTAGCCATCATAAGAAAGGGTGGGGGAAGTCCAAACAACACTATAAAGAACATCAAGAGGACCATGAGATTGAATGGTATTTTGGTAGAATGGCAATTTGTGGCTCTTATTACAATCACATGAATTACAATGTAAAGAAATTGACTTTGGAATATGTAAATTAAAAACATTGCTAAGATAACGTAGAATAGAATAAGATGGATGGCCTAATCTATGATGCCAATCAGTAGTAGATGTGATTTGGACGGAGTGAACAGCAGGACTAGTGGGATGCCATTCATAGATTCCAGATTTAGTTGGGCCTTGAAGAAGAATTGCCCCCGTGCGAAGATCCTTCACAAGATAAGAAGTAGGTAAGAAAGTGATAGAAGTATTATTATCATGACAGAATTTAGAAATAGAAATAATATTGCGAGAAACGGAAGGCACATGAAGAATATGATTAAGATGTAATTTAGTAGTAGGGGTAAGAAAAGAAATTGAACCAGTGTTTGAGATGGCTAGGCCCGAGCCAACACCAATAATGAGTTCCTCAGTACCATCATATGGGGAGTGAAGGGCACGGTTGTCAAGATCATGGGTGACATGGTGAGTAGCACCACTGTCGAGGAGCCAACCATTGGAGGATGAGTCGGTAGCAGTGGTAGCATAGGTGTAAGACCCCAAATAATTAATAAATGAAATTTAATTTCCTTTAATTATTATTTTGAATAGTAAGGGTTGATTTGATTAATGTGGATAGTTATGGGTAAAATACGCAAATGTTTCAAAATAAGCAAGTGGTTATAAAATATTCATTGTTGTCGGGGAATATTCGTTTGGTCGTGGAATATTCGTACTGTCGGGGAATATTCGTACGACGGCGCAGCCATGTGTGGGCCCCATAACGGAAAGCGATTGGAGGAAGAAAATGACAAATATAAGCTGTTTATAAATAACGGCGTAGTTGTTACCGTTTACACTGTTGGAATACCCGGTGGTTAAAATACAGTAATACGCGTTGTTGCACAGTAGCACACGGTATTGCACAGTATTTTGAATTATTGATCCTTACGTAAGAAGGCACTACTCAATAATTGCTACAGGAGTTACTGTTCATTACTTTATTGATTCAATAATTGCTGCATTGATATTTATATTATTATTGTTTCAATAATTGTCATTACACAGTATTTTCAATTATCAGATCAATAATTCATATTATTTGAATAATATTATCAGATAACATTATTGGCAATGTCTAGAAAGTTCTGTCAAGGAGAGGTTTGGTCATCTAATTGCGCGCCAGTAAGGAGAAATCCTTATTGGAAAGCCCCCTCTATCCTGGGAACGGCCTGGTTGTCGGTACTGTGATTCGGTAATATTATTTTTAATAATTAATTATTGATTATTATGATAAAGAAAATATTTATTTTATATGGATATAGATGGAGAAAATTTTTAATGTGACAATTGTTGAAAATTAATATTTTATCTTTTTCTGATATATTATTTTAATAATATATTAACGATGATATTTTTACAATGAATGTGGGATATATGAGTATATGAGGAGGTAGAGTATTTTTGTGGCATTAAATATTTAACATATGTTTTGTGTGTCGGTGGACATAATTTTTGACCGAAAATTGAGTATAGACTGTAAAATCGCCCGTTTATGGATTTTGGTCAATTTCTGTTTGGAATTTGGAAAAATTTTCTTCTGCAAAGTTGTAGAGAATGGAATTTCCCATGGAAAGACGCGAGTTTCGAATTTTTCTGATAAACAGGCTATTTTCTATGAATTGTTGAAGTTTCGGAGAATAAAATGATTTTTATTAAATTTATGGGGGGCCCACTTTTTGGTTGGTAAAATAAAACATGGGCTGCTGATTTTTTTTTCCAAAGAGGCATGCTAGACTTTTTCAAAGCATGCGTAGAGAAATTTTTAAGTAAATAATATTATTTTATTATTTAGTCTCCTTTGGCGTTCTAACATTTTCCTATAAATAGAGGGCTAAGTTAGAATTGAAAATCACACCAGAAACAAAGTTTTCTCTCTTTCTCTCTTTATATTATCGAGCGTATTCTTGTGAGTATACTTTGAGTGTTGCTATACGGTGCGAGTTTCTGTCAGCACTATACCGAAATTAAGTCAGAAGTACGGCTATTTTGAGGTAAGGGATGTTATTTTCTTCTTAAATGATATTATTTTCTTCAATATCATTATGCTGAAATATTGGTGAACGTTTTTATCAAATTTAAAACTTTTTGTGCCGGAGTTACTATTCACGTATACGGCACTATTCACGTATACGGCACTATTCACTATTCACAGAAAAATTATTTTTTTTTCTTTTCGTCCAAAAATATCTATTGTGGATACTAGCTTTGATTGTATCCATGTTTTGATCATTCTTGAATTTTACACCACTATGATTATTTTTGAGATATTGTTGGACATGGATAAAACAAAGTACGAATCCTTAATCCTTAATCCTTGTCATTTTGTTTCACTGGATTCGCTTCTTTAAAAATATTTTTTTATCATCTTCAGTCTTAAAAGATGTTATTATTGAATATCTTTGGCCTGTAGTGCAAAGATAAATGATTTCTGATGAATATCTTTGGCCCGTAGTGCAAAGATGAACAGGTGTTTAGATGAACATGACCAACAGATGAATATCCTTGGCCTGTAGTGCAAGGATGAATATATGATTCAGGATGTGCATTGATTGATGTTACAGGGATAAAAATACTGTTGATGGACTGTTAAATTCATAGACATTAGTAGATTTCATCCTCTACGTAACTCTTCTATGAATTAATATTTTCCGCTGCGAATATTGATTTAAAACTTGTTGTCTATTGTATTCTATTAAATTTTTTCCTGTTGAAGGCTAACGATAATTTGTTGTATATTATCTTGGTCATAATATTCTTTACTGAGCTAGTTGAGCTCACCCTTTTCCTTTTTGTTCCATTTTTCTTCTCAGGAGACGAGAATATAGCGAGTACGAGTCGGGGTATGAATTGATGGTCCTTGAGAGAGTTGTTTAGTAGTCCTCACCACTTTTGTAAAATAATATATCAATAATTGTATTGAGGACATAGTTGGGTATGTATATTGTCTAGATGACAATGTTTGTATTCAAACTCACAGTTTATGGGTTGTAAAAGTTGTGGTTGTTTCTGTACCATGTATTTGGCGACTCAAAATGGGTTGGATGGAATGGACCTATTTTGGGGGCGTCACAATAGGCACGAGGAAATGGAGATTGGTAGCTTTTGGTGGCATGGCGAGGTTAAGTGTGGGGAGGGACCACGGGTGGGTTGGGTTGTTGTGAAGGTAGTATGGCATTTGGATATTGGGAGTGGAAAATGGGACATTGGGAGACATAATGACCTTGGTTTCGGCACCATTGGCACCGTCCTTTGAAGGGTGGAGAAGAGCGAGTAATAGGAAAGGGAATATGATTGGTTTGGAGTGGGGAGAAGGTCAACATTGGAGGAGGGATGACGGTTTTGATAGTTTCGGTTTTGGTGTTTGGCAGCATAGTTAACAATGGCAGGAAAAATATTGGATGATTTGGCTTTGTGTTTGAGGGAGAGTTCACGGATGATGAGTTTTTCATGTAACTCATCAAACGTAATAGGAGTCTCACGGCTTTGGATGACATTGATGACACTATTATAGTCGGGATCATTGAGTTGATCAAGGACTTTGTCAACGATGTCATCGGGATCAAGAGGAGGGCCAGGAGAGGCTAGTTGGTCGGTACAACACTTGATTTCTTGCATATAGTCAAAAATCGAACAAGTGCCCTTGGTAATATTGCGAAGATGATCTTTTATTTGTTTGGGAAGACCTTTGGAGGGATTGGCATAGGTCTTGGCAAGAGTTTGCCAAGCGTCACAGGTAGTGGAACATTGCGAAATGAGAGGGACGAGTGGGTGGGAGAGCGTGCCTGCAAGAGATCCAAGAATGAGCTTGTCTTAACGGAACCATGTGGTGTAGGCAGGATTAGTAATGGTAGTGTCATTTTGGATAATGGTTTTAGAGGGAGCGGGATGAGAACCATCTATGAATTTATGTAGATCATGGCCAAGGAGGGTAGCTTCAAGTTGTGTTTTCCATGAGATATAGTTTGTGGGAGTAAGTTTGAGAATGTGGGAAAGGGAGATCATGATGAAAGGCTTGGTAGGTTCAGCAGTGTTAGGTATAAGAGATTGATCATTGGATGCCATTGAAGGAGAAGAAGGGTGTAAAGCCGTGGGAAACAAAGGGAAAAAATTTTTTGGATCAAGGCTCTGATACCATATAAGAGGAAATAATAAAATGAAGCTTATAGTATTATTGATATTAGTTAGGTATATATATACAACATGTAATGTGAATACAGATGATAACAGTTATCCTAGATATAATTACAATTTGAATTAAAGAGAATAATTGGAGGAGAAGAAGCATTAAATCAAGGAACATTTACAACTAGTATTATCTACAAACAGTAAGCATAAGATTAGGAGATAATTGGTCAAGAGATTGATTTGATTTATCTCTATTAGAAACATTATTTAAATTAGTGTTTCCGTGCGGTTAAAAAACTTTAATGAAAATTAGGGATTAATAAGGAGTGGGAAAGAAAAATTAATGAGAGAATAAAAGAAGATAGAAACAATTTTTAAATAATGACACAATTATTAAGAGAGGCGGTAAATTTCTCTGTTTTCTCTTAATAATACAAGAAATATATGTAACGTTATTCAACACCAATATTATTCAGTGCTATATTAATCACTTGACACAGAGATTTTCAATTAAAGATCTTGGCTCCTTGTCTTATTTTTTCGGCATTGAGGTTCTCACCACTTGTTGCTTACTCAAATGCGCTACATCACTGATATTCTTGTCTGGACAAAAATGTTTGGTACTAAACCTGTTGCTACACCACTTGTTACAGATGGAAATCTCACACTTCATTCAAGTATAACTTTAATTGACTGCACCGAAATATAGAACAATTATTGGCAGTCTAAGTATCTTTGCCTCACTCGCCTAAACATAGCATATGCTGTTAATTAACAAGTTTTCCCAATTCATGCATCGCCCGTCGTCTGAACATTGGAATGATGCAAAACAAAGGCTTCGATATTTGTGTGGCACATCCACAAAAGTTGAGTATCGATCAGTTGCCGCTACTACTTCATAAATCAATTGGATTTATTCCCTTCTCACAGAACTTGGTGTCACTCTGTCTACACCGCCTGTTATATATTATGACAATGTTGGTGCCACCTATTTCCATTCTAATCCTATTTTTCATTCGCGCATGAAACGTGTTGCAATTGACTATCACTTTATTCGAGATCAAGTTTAATCAGGTGCTCTTCGTGTTAGTCATGTTTCCTCAGCAGATGAACTTGCCGGCGCTCTTACCAAACCGCTTACACGAAGCCGCTTCCAAGAATTAAGGGTCAAGATTGGCGTCTCCTCTGGAACTCCATCTTGAGGGGGCAAATTAGAGAATTAAATACAATAGATTTTATTTATAATTTTAAATTCTTGTAAAATCCTTGTAATTAGTTGTAATCCCCTAATTCTTGCAATTAGTTGTAATATCTTTGTAATTAATTGTAATCCCCTAATTTTGGGATAGTTTCCTATTTAAGTACTTGGACAATACTCAATCTTGTGTATATATATTCATTCTTAATCAAAAAAAAAGTTAAGTCATTATTTCTCAATATTTCTCTCTATTTTCTACTGTTGGTTGGGGGTGGTGCTAGTTTAAGAATATTGGTCTAAACCTAAGTTCAAAATAAAGTTCAATTCAATAATAAAAATATAAACTGGGTCATCTTTTCTCATTATAGATGCGATATTCAAAAATCAAAACAAGTTATTAATATATATATATATATATATATATAAATTATTTTCTTAATCTTGATAGTAAATCTAAGACTTACATAAATTACAATCTAAATCACATATTTCGATATAAAACTGAAATACCACCTGTACAAATAATTTCACTTTGAAAATCATAAAGAGATTTGATTGAAAATGACAACAAAAATTCTTATATATGACATAGCTTAATTAAATCCGAGTTCTGACTGTTTAATTAAAACCATCTGATTTTATTTTAATGTATCTTAACAACTCACCTATTAATGCATCTTAACAACGCAAATCTTAATATTAAAAGGTCATTTGAATAGTTTAGATTCATATTTGTATCTTAACTATTGAGAGGATCTCTTAATACAAAATTGTGAACTCTTAAGATACATTAAGAGGTGGACTGTTAAGATGCATTAAGATGAAATCAAACAGACATATTATATGCTCAGTGTACAATTAGTACCAAATCCTTCATAGAAAAATTATTTTAAGATAATAAAAAAAGAGTTAAAAGTTTATTAATTGTGTAATTTTTCTTCTTTTTTCTATAACATATTAATGGATGTATGTAGCTAAATAAAATATCCTACTTTCAGAATTATTTAAAATTATGAGTATTATTTCTTGGTCATTAAAATGACTAAACAAACGTAGAATTGAAGAGCTAAAGTGCAAAGTTATGAAATGATGAAATTAGATGCTTTTTATATGGAATTCTAAATGCATGTGTTACTGATTACTCAACAATTAACGGGACATTTTCTTCATATTGTCTTTAGGTGCATGGTATTATATTCTGACATTTATAAATCGGTAAAAGTTATATTGTTAGAATACTCTATATATTATATTATTGTTAGACTATTTTGTATATTTTATACTCCTATTAGATATACTTAGTAAGGGGAATAATTAGTATAAAGTTAATTTTGATTAATTGATCAATATAATGTCGATATGCAGACCGAGATATGATATCTTTCCGTGTTAGCACTGTATTAGTCAATTATCCAACTTACCATGAATGAACTGGATCCCTTACTAAGTTTTGTGGTGTTGAAGTTGACTATATAAATGCAATTATCTTTTGTATGTATATACATACCATTCAATATAATTCTGATTTTATAATTTATTCGTATAAATATTTAGCATGACATGCAGATCTTGGTCTTCTACGATTTTCTTAATGAAATTTGTGTTGGAAATATTCGACCCATATATACTTATTTGAAATTACATCTTGATTTAAAAAGTTAACTTATTAAGTATATAGTCCATATATATGTTCTCACTCTTTTTTCTTGTGTTCCGATGTTAAACTTTACTATCATGCAATATTTCAACAATCTCCCCCCATAGCGCGTGATCTCTCCATTAACATCGATACCAAACTCTCTCTTGAACTTTAACATTAATACTCTTTTGAGACGAGCCACCTTCATTATATCTTGTTTGATCCACCAAGAGTCTATGTCAGACCCATCAAGTCTTCTAATCCGACATGCTTATCTCTCAATTAATATCTTCCGTTTGATCCACCAAGAGCATGCTCGAGAAGAGTTCAACACTTAATCAAATAGTACATAATTTACCCAACATCTATAATTTATTGAGCCTAGCTCATCACGTCTCTTAACTAACGAGCCCACATACAGTTTTCACCATATTGTCAAGAGCCAACCAAAAGACTTTGCGAGAAGAGTCTATTTAAATTACTTTCGTCAAGCATACTCAATTCAAACTATACCCATGCCCCAAGTCCATAGTCATGACTCTGATACCAGTTGTTAATAATATTCTACCCATATATATATATATATATATATATATTTATCAAATCACAACTTGATTTGTACATCATTATTTTTATTTTAATGACATGTCATGATTCTAACAACGTTCGTATATATAGTGTCGGTATATTAAATTTTAACTCATATTATATGCCAAAAGATGCAAAAGAAAAAAAATTACTTTTGCTCTTTTTTTTTTCTTCCTAAATATCCTATTTCTAAAAATTAGCATCCTATTGCTCATGATTCTGAATGAGAGTTCTTTATTTTTATAATAATTTTTTTACTAATTTAATTTTAATAAGTTCTGAAAAGTAATCTCATAATTTTAATCACTAGAACAAAAAGAATTTTAAACATTTTATGTAGCATGAAATTGTTGCAAGTATCTCAATTGTCAAACAATACTTTGTGAATTAGATTACTCATAAGATATGCTTCCTGTTAGGGAACTACATTACCCCTCAAATTATTACTACTTTTTTCCTTAATTCCCTTTGATCTCTTTTATTTATTTATTTTTATATCTCAACCAGAAAAGGAAAAGGTCTAAAAGCAAAGGACAAAACAGTAAAAACAAAAAAGTAAAATAAAAAACTGTAAAGTAAATGATGAGTCTTTTTATTCTTTTAGAGGTTGAGAGAGAATTGAACTTAGAAATTGCCAAGGAATGGAAGAGGCGAGAAAATACCAGAGAATTGTTGATGTTGGCACATCATATATAACCTGTTCGGGTTAAAATATAAATTTGACTTATTATAAGTTGTTAAAGCGTTTGATATCAATTTTATTTATAAGTTAAAAATTAAGTTAAAATAAGTTATGAATTACTAAAAAAAGGACATTGATAAAAAGAGTGGTAAAATAGAAGAGGGGCAAAATAGATATTACTTTTGGTCAAACTTACTTATTTTAAAATGACTTATAAGTCATTTTTAAATAAGTTACAAATACTTGCTCTTTTTTTTGACTTAAAAATTAACTTATAAGTAAAAAAATAAGTTCTTACCAAACAAAGAAATAATAACAAATTACTTATAAATTAATATAACCAACTTATAAGTCACTGCGGAAGAGGCTCTTAGCTTTGCTCCATTGGAGTAATCTGCTCAGCAGTTTCAAATTATTTACTCATATTTTAAGCATTATAGATAACTATAATAATTTAATATTTGTTACAAAAAAAAATCGTAAATATGTTTCTATAAATTTAAATTTATTGCATTGTAATAGTGTAGGGTCTAAAAAAAATAAATCATATTTATTATTTGGGTCTTATTACATTAGTTACATTATTAAAATAAAATTTAATTTATTTTAGTTTTTTACCGAAAAATACAAATTAAAATTTAGAATTCATTTATCATCCACCCATATATTTGATAATATATGATGTTATAGATAGAGAGCTCAACCCCTTTTTCTGGGTCAAAATATGAAGGGAAAAATTTAATAGTATCGATATTTAATCATATTATTGATTATATGTTTTTTTTACCAATTTATAAAGTGTTTAATACATTTAGAATTTTAAATACATTTAAGAATTTTATTCGATTACAAATAATTTATTTTAAAACGTAACTTATTTAACTAATAAATATAGAGTTTGGAGGTAAAGACATACACTATTATGTTAATATTAAAACTTATCAAAATTAATTATATCTTTTTTAGAAGCACTTAATTTTAGCTTATTTTGACAAGCTTGTAGACCATAATTTTTTAATTTCTCTTCAGTCCTCATTGTTTTTTTTAAAATTTTATTTTATAAATTTGATAAGGAATTAGAAAACTTACAAATATCCACCAGAAATTGAAAATTACTAGCCATAGTATTCACACACTTGATGATGGTGATTTGATCATACGGTTCATGTTCGTAGATTTGCTTGGTACCCTATTGTCAGTCAGTCTCATGATGAGGTATAAGCACCAAACGGTCGACACGTGGCAGACAAAAATGGGGCCTACAACTCGAGTGTGAATAAAAACTTCTCAGTTTGAAAAAGAAACTTTCTGCTTTTGGACACCTTCTTTGGGGACAGATTCTTCAAACCAAAGATTTAGATCAGAAGGCTCAAATTCGGGGCCCACCCAAGATTTTTTATATATTTCCAAAGGACCCACCAGAGATTTTCAAAATTTGCAGGTGGGTCCTTGGTCCCCCCCACAAGTTTTATACATTTCATGTCTCCATCCGTATAATTCCAAAAGATTGATTCCCAATCCTCTGTACATATTTACATGATCTCTCTCTAGACTACTGTGGTCCCAAAATTTTCCGTTTTCGGTCCTCAAATTTCTAATAATTATGCTGGGGCCCCTAGGGTTTAATGAACCTGTCTAGCCCAGCCCTGCCCAGCCCAGAATAACTGTTGTCAGTCAGTATTTGAAAATTGACCAATTTAATTTCTTGTTTAGCTATAATCTCATCACCAGCTTTCACTCTTTCTTAATTGTCAAGTTATATGAAAAATAAACATGTAACAAATTCAACTTGCCTTTCACCTTATCTTTCTAGATCTCATATAATTAATGCATAGATTTGGCTCTCTCTTAATTTTAAAGTTTTTTCTATAAAAGAGTGTAAGAAAACAATTCAGCTAAGCCTTTTTTAGTAAATTGATAAAATTCTTAATTGCACCAACTGTAAATCTTTATTAGTTGGTTGATCGATAAGATTGCAATCTCTCTTAAAGACAAGTCTCGCCTAACTTATAATATTTATCCGAGTTAAATGTATTTTGAATCTCTTAAGTTCATCTCATTTTGTCATTCTAAGGCCGTTTGATGAGGATCCGGATAACATGAAGTGAACTTCATGGCGGGAGGGTGATCTTTCTGCCTGCGTGTCAGCATTGTATTGGTCATGAAGTGAATTTACCATGAAGTTCACTTCATACTAACAACTTCTGTTTGATGAGGGTTATAATTCCAAGTGAAAATGTGACATTATATAACCTCCCTTTAATTTTAGATATCAAATGATCTTAAAAATAATTACAAATAGTTCATAGATTAACTAACATGCTAATCATGATATAAAATAATAGTCCGTAATGATATAAGATTAGTACAAATAATCATATCGTATTCATCATTTTTGCGAACAAACGTCACCTAAGAGAAGAGAGATCCTCTAATCGAATATCTTATTATATATATGATATAAGAAATTGAACTTAATTAATTAGTTGCTATACACCAAAAAATACAATCCCAATTAAAAAAAAAGAAGTTATTTAGGAATTTAATTTCTAATTATATACAAATGTTTTGAAAGAAATCATTCCAAGTCAGTCTTATAGATTTTCTTTGAAATCCACAATATGCCTCCAAAACAAAATTTGGCCTCATATTGCAAGCAAAGTCCATAAACAATATATTATTAATATAATTGAATAAAGTACTCAACATCAAAATTATATAACTAAAAAAAAAATATCAAATCATTAAAACTTTTTCCAAATTCTAGAAAACGTGCATTCTACTTTGAAATAGAATCAATTAAAAAAAATTGTCCAACCTTTATTTCTTGGCATTTTCATACTTGCTAGTCTTGACACGTGAATGTTAAGACTGCTATATATATATATATATATATATATATATATATATATATATATATATATAATGTCAAAATCTTTTAAAGTCCTGTGGTCGTAGTAATGTTAAACGCGAAAATTAAATGATTGGCAAGAAAAATGAAATGACTGTAGAAGTCAAAAAAAAGCATCACATGCATATAATTTTTCATCAAGGGTTAGTGTGACAATTTTCAAGTAAAATATTCAAATTACTAGTATTTGGTAAATGATGTAATTGATAATCTAAAGAAAGGAAGGAAGGAAGATACGGAAAGAATTAGTGAATGGAGAGGTCGAGACAAAAGGTCCCCCAATCCACCTTTAGCATGCAAAGGATGGTGTCAATTAATTTAATTTAATTAAATTAAATTGTTGGTGGGGTGGGTGGTGGGGAGGGGAATCTGAACAGTAAAAAGATCATGAAATAAATCTAAACAATATCATGAGGAATATATAATTAGTTAATCACTTTTCAAAGTCAGTCTTGATATTGTGTAGACAAAATGAGATATAGTAATTTACTCTCTCTCTCTCTCTCTATATATATATATATGAAATTAGAGTTGTATTATCTCTTAGGAAAAAATTAAAATTATATATAAAGGTAGTTGATATTGTTGTTAGTATTAAAGTTTGTGTAATATTATTTTTAAAAAATTAAGTATTGTTAGAATAATTACAAAAATATTGTTAAATATATATTTATTCTAACAATTTAGTTTTATTTTGACAATATTACCGTCGTAGTTATGGATTTAAATCCAAATAAAGAAAAAAGACGCATGAAAAAAAATTAAGAATAAGAGTAATATTTGATTGTATCTTAATGCATTTTAATAACTCACATCTTTGTATTAAGAGGTTATCTAAATAGTTAAGATTCAAATATGACTCTAAACTATTTAGAGGATCTCTTAATACAAAAATGTGATTTGTTAATATGCATTAAGAGATAAACTGTTAAAATACAAATATGACTCTAAACTATTTAAAGGATCTCTTAATATAAAGATGTGAGTTGTTAATAAGTATTAAAAGGTAAACTGTTAAGATACACTAAAATACAATCAAATATCAATAAGAAAAAGTGTCAAAAGAGAATCTAGGGAGAGATCTCACACACACATACGAGGGAAAAAAGGTGGAAAAAACACACAATTACACAAACATTTTCCTGCAAATACATAACAGATTGCTTCCCAACTACTTCTCCCCTCAATAAAAATTTAACCTACATATATATATACAATATCAACAACAACAACAACAATAAGAAGCTAGCACGCCTCTCTCTCTCTCTCTCCCTCTCTCACCTCTCTCTCTCTCTCCTCTCTCTCTCTATATATTATATATATTGCTATATACATACACAGCTAGAGAATTGGAAATAAATCTGAACCATATATTTTCCTTTCTGAGATCAAATGGATTTGAAACAAGAATTTAATGACACCCAAAATAATCAGCAAGAAGAAGAACAAGAGCATTTTCATGTGCTAGCAGTAGATGATAGTCTTATTGACAGAAAGCTCTTAGAGAAACTCCTCACTGTCTCTTCTTACAAAGGTCCTCTCTCTTTTTTCTTTTAATTCTTTCACAAAATATATATGCACACATAAAAAAATAATAAACTTAAATATATTTGTGTGTTGGTGTATATATATATATATATATAAATATATACAGTAACCTGTGTGGATTCTGGGGATAAAGCATTGGAATACTTGGGTTTGCTAGAGAACAATGATTCCACGACTACTTTTCCATCTTCTTCTTCTTGTTCTTGTCTGCCTTCTTCATCACAGCTGAAAGAGGTAAAATACGTACACCCACACACATATATATTTCTCTTTTAATTAATTTCTATATATTCTTTAATTCAGTTAATCTTTATTTATTCATTTTTATTTCCAGTTAGTGCCTTTTATTTTTTTTGGTGGTTCTAATAGTGCTTTTATTCATCATTGTCACTAGGGAATTAACTTTTTCTTTTAATCCTTATTACCAGTGATCCTTTTTGTTGAGTACAAAGGCAAATAAAACTTGACCATCATATATTGGCCATCTCAATTCTTTAAATCATCTTTTTATTGTTTCTTTCTACTTTTTTGTTTTTCAACTATTGCAATTGTAGTAATCTTTAATATATTTCAGATTAATTATAATGCTTTGCATTTTAAGTTTTTGAATACATTCCCCATATCATCACCAATTTTACAAAATGGCCCCAACCATCTTTACATATATTATTTATTATTCTAGGTAGTAAAATTATAGGGATCGAGCTCATACCCTTTTTTTAGGTAGGGAGGGAGGGAGGGTGGGAAAAAAGAAGAAGAGATTACCCCCACCCCCACCCCACCCCACCCCCACCCAAATTGAATCCATTCTGAAGACTGGCAGTTGTGTTACAGTCAAGGGTGCAGTGATTGGCACATCTTTCAATACATGAGTTCATCAAGCTGATAGTAATGAAGTCTAAAATGCAAGCATTAATTCAGATTTTAAATGCTAGTATTAATTAACTTGTTTATCATTTGGTAATTTGATTGTGCTTAATTAGTCAATAAAAATACTGTCAAACTGCTGGATAACATTATTGCCACAGATCCTAAATGTTGCAGGTATTATGTCTACCTTGTTGGACCCTAACACAGGTCCCACACGATGTCGAAAAGCTTTAGTACTCGCTGTGTCCCAAAATGAGAGTTCTTTTTCTAAAATGGGAGTTCAAATAATATAGTTATGCATTTAATGTTAGAAATATGTGTGTATATATAAACCTATATGATATATATAAATCAGAATTCAACTAAATATAGGAAAAAATTATTATATGTGAAGGCTAGTATTTGATACTATATATATATTCTTAAGACAATTACGTTCTCCTTAAATTCTAGTTTAAAAACTCATGTTTAAAACTTCATTTAAGCTTAAATTATTGTTAAACCTAAGTTTCATGTCATGCCACTATTGATATATAATTAAACTTGAATTAGGAGGATGATAAGTTTATACTTTTTCTTAAAATGCCCGGCTTCAAGAAATTAATGGGGCTCTCATTTTTGGGATGGAGGGGGTAATATTAATTTGTTACTACTATATCTTTTTGCCTAAGCTGACTGCAATAGTGATGTCCCACAAATTAGTTAGCCAGATTTATTTACAGGTAAAAAGGACTGCCATGTAGAACTCGAGTTAGTTATGAAACAATGGAGGGCATTAATTTACATAATTTATCTTAATACTTATTAACAGAAAAAACTAGTGAACTCTGTCAAGTTTTCAAAAACATAGATATAAATTATTTATTTTGTACCTAATTAATTATTGAACTTTCAAACAAATATAAAAAATGCTCAAAAATTTATCATATAAGCTGACGTGGCTCTGACTTGTACATATGAGTTAGTTTATGTGCAAAAAAAAATAAAATAGTTCATATGTTTTTTTTGATAGCTTAATCAGATTTAAATATATTTTTGAACGAGTACTTTCGCCATTTGGCCCTCTAGGTAAGTAGTAATAACCATGTAGATACCAATTTGTCATGTCTACTACTCGGGAGTGGTTAATATTAATTTAACTTTGATCAATTGACCAATACAGTATCGACACGCAGGACGAGAGGTGATCTCTCTCTGCATGTCAGCACTGTATTGTTCAATTAACCAACTTACTGTTAAACCTTAGTATTATTATTATATATATTAATTAAATAAACAGAATTAAAACATAAATAATTTTATAATAACGACTTACAGAATGTAATTGATAAACTTTTAAAACCAAATCAACTGTTGGACAGTCTCTCCTTAAAGCAGATTTCGTCTCCGCTATCGGTGCTTACGGATGGAACAATGGACGTCTACTTCCCAGGATAAAATGGTCTTCAACTCTCACAAGAAGCACTTCAATGGAAGAGTTCCACGAACCAACAAAATATTTAATACTCTCTATGACTTATATGAATACTCTATATGACTTTTATATGAATGAAGAGAAGAACTTGAAAAGGATTAGTTGAAGATGAAGTCATTGATTTGGGTAGATTAGGAACCTATTTATAGGTTTCCAAATACCCCTTTGAAGATATACATCCTTTCAAAAGGTTACATCCTTTTGAAAGGTTACACCCTTTTGAAAGGTTACACCCTTTTGAAAGGTTATATCCCTTTGAAAAGATACATCTATTTGAAAAGGTACATCCCTTTTAAAAGATGTATCTCTTTTAAAAGGTATGAACCAAAGGTCACACCTATTGGTTTTATTTCATTCATTTCTATATATATATATATATATATATATATATATATATATATATATATATATATATATATATATATATATCCAACAATCCCCCACATGAATGAAATTTGGGTAAATTAATGCAAATGAATATGCAGACAGACTTAGAGAGAGTATTAGCGAACAAAAAATACTGAATCGGTGAAGGTAGCTTGTGGCCTTGAACCTTTCCTAGTGAAAGACTATCGGATTTACTGGCCAATCAGTGAACGTGATGTCTTGAACTGTTCAACCTTTTAGTGTAAACCGAGACAATAGAATTCACACAGTATTTTTTAATTTATTTTATTGGTTCTCATTGTTGTGTCCATTTTGGCCTTGGACACCTCCTAGTTTCATGAGTGTGCTAGAGAATTTAGCCTTCGTTATTCTCATAGAAGTGGCCCCCTTCTCACTCACATAGGTAATTTCTATAAAGAGTATCCTGCTAATACCCCACTTGACCTTTTTATATTCAAGATATAGAAATTATTAAAAACAAAGTTTATCCTGTTTCACTCGGCAGTTTGTACACTGTATCATCATAGGAATAGGAAGAAGTATTTATCTTCTCAGTGCTTACTAGATCACACATAATTAGGTTGTCCCTTTGAACCTATTTCTTGGGATCTCCAATCAATTAGGTTGGGTTTCCATTATGGCGACTCTTTAGGATTTTATAGGCTTTAAACCCATTCCCCTTGATGAACTTCTCACTTGCTCTCCAGGTATACCTTTCGTTAGTGGATCCGCAATATTATCATTTGACTTTACATAGTCAATAGATATTATACCATTTGAGAGTAATTGTTTAACAGTTTCATTTTGTCGACGTATATGTCTAGACATATCGTTATAATTACTATTTTGTGTCCTACCAATCGTTGATTGACTATCACAATGAATAATAATCGATGGCACTGGTTTAGGCACGTAAAATCTAATAATGTCTCATTATGGACAGTAATGCACCAGCTATGGGACAATCATAAAGTGACATGTCTAGGTGTTAAATATGTAGACGGGGTGTTAAAAATAAAAAATACTGTAGAAATACAGTTTTATTCAAGCTTTGGACCCACACACATTTGCTGGTCCTTGGCAAGGATAAGTTCATGCAATGTGTATTAAACAACCATATATAGTCCAAAAAATAAAATAAAAATTCACCCTTGCATCTAAAGAATAAAGTCTTGGTATCACATAGCAGCTCTCCAAGCCTTAAATATTCATGAGATCCTGATGAGATCCCTTCCTGTTTTTGTCCCTTGTATTACTTTTCTCATCACAACCAGCAGTGCATGAATGCTAAGATAAGTTTCCAACCTTGACTAGTGAACCCTTTATTTTCAGGAATTTGAAATACAATTATCAAAACTGATAATATAGTACTTATAGTTTATATATATATATATATATATATATATATATATATATATATATATATATATATATATATATATATATATATAACAAAAGCATGATGAATATATATTCCATGTTATGTAAAGCCTGTACAATTGCTACTTTTGGGATCATGCATGTCATATAAAATTTGTCGTATATCATAAAATTATTCAATTACGTTATACAGCACTAATCCAAACGCAGCATTAGATTTCACGATTTTCACCAACATTTGGTTCCACCAGAATCAATATAATTATAGCATATACCTGCCCGCACATTGCCACCCATTTCAAATAATATCACTTTCTTTCTTATAACTATGTGACATACAAAACTAAGTTATTTATTCGAAACAAAGACATTTTGACTTAAATACAAACTGCCTTCGTGAAATCATGAAGGCAATCTCCATTTGCGTTCTGTAGATATAACTCTCTACAAATACTAATATACTAATACTAACCTACTGATATATATTATATATTGTAACGTACTAACATATAATATATATATATATATATATATATATATATATATATATATATATATATATATATATATATATATTTGTACTAAATATATATTTATATATTAGTATAAAATAAGTACTCAGAAATTTCTGTTTTTATAAATTAGTATAAAATGAATACTAAGGAAGAATAAATCTGCTTTAAGATTGTTAAACCTTAGTATTATTATTATATATATTAATTAAATAAACAAAATTAAAACATAAATAATTTTATAATAACGACTTACAGAATGTAATTGATAAACTTTTAAAACCAAGTCAACTGTTGGACAGTCTCTCCTTAAAGCAGATTTCGTCCCCGCTATCGGTGCTTACGGATGGAACAATGGACGTCTACTTCCCAGGATAAAATGGTCTTCAACTCTCACAAGAAGCACTTCAATGGAAGAGTTCCACGAACCAACAAAATATTTAATACTCTCTATGACTTATATGAATACTCTATATGACTTTTATATGAATGAAGAGAAGAACTTGAAAAGGATTAGTTGAAGATGAAGTCATTGATTTGGGTAGATTAGGAACCTATTTATAGGTTTCCAAATACCCCTTTGAAGATATACATCCTTTCAAAAGGTTACATCCTTTTGAAAGGTTACACCCTTTTGAAAGGTTACACCCTTTTGAAAGGTTATATCCCTTTGAAAAGATACATCTATTTGAAAAGGTACATCCCTTTTAAAAGATGTATCTCTTTTAAAAGGTATGAACCAAAGGTCACACCTATTGGTTTTATTTCATTCATTTCTATATATATATATATATATATATATATATATATATATATATATCCAACACTTACCATGTAGTTAATTTCATGGTAACGGGATCCCTACTACTCCCTCTCACATCTAAATGATGTCTTAAGATATACTTAATTTTTTTCCTCAAAAAGATGACAATAAGTACATAAATTAAGGGCAAATATATTATTTAGTGAGATCCGCTAGTATGTAAAAATGAATATACTTTTCTTAATTGTTTAGACTCAATGTTAAGTTTCATATAAATAAATTTGTGTTCTCATATTATTTAACTTTAGTTTCATTCCTTTCTTCTGTAACTAAATGGTTTTGTATGATCAAACTTAATTGATCAAATAAGTCTGATAATTTCATTAAAATTTATAATATCCTTTCTAATCAGTCCTAATAGAATTCCGACTTTTCATTTGAATTAAGCAGGTGCACGGGTCAAAAGTCAACTTGATTATGACAGATTACAGTATGCCTGGGATGAGCGGTTATGATTTACTAAAAAGAGTTAAGGTAATTAACAATAAAAATCATTACTAATTTGATATTAATTAATTAATTAATTAATTCTAGTTTATTAATTTATTTATTTGACAAGTACAGTCCAAAGATTATTTATGATATTAATTCCAGTTAAAAGGATTAGATATACTGATACTTGATACAAAAGTTTTTACTAGTTGCATTTCAAGCTTCACAAAATGAAATTAAAATACAATTTTAATTAGGCACTGCTAATGAACAAAATAAGTAATATATAAGTTTTATTAATTAGCTGTATTATTCTCATTGGAGCCATGAACCTGCAGGGATCTACCTGGAAAGACGTGCCGGTAGTAGTCATGTCATCAGAGAATGTTCCTTCAAGAATCAATATGTAATACTACTTTTTACTTATTTCATCTTATTTTTTTTTATAAATAAATTTGCATGATCATAAAATTGTACATTTAATTAAGGCAACTTATATTTCTATATAAACAATTAATATTTTTATATAATTCTTCTCACATGAACAGTGAGTGGATCTCACCTCTCATGCGAAAATATCAGTTTTAATATTTAATCAAATATACTATGAAACCGACCGATCATAAAATTGTACATTTAGTTAAAGAAACTGATATTTTCATATAAAAAATTGATATTTTTACACGAGTCCTCTAACGGGTTTCGCTTCATGTGAAAATATTAGTTTCCTTAATTAATATTTAATCAAATATCATATGGCATCCTTTTAAATATGCTCATAATATTGTCTATATTTATGCAACAGGTGTTTAGAAGGAGGAGCAAAGGAATTCTTGTTGAAACCAGTTAAGTTATCGGATTTAAGGAAGCTTCAATCTTACCTTCTAAACTCTCTTACCCATTCTAATTGCAAAATCATCGACAACGAATTTGTTGATCAGAATCATGACAACACCATAAACGATCACGATATCAGCAGCAGCAGCAGCAGCAACAAGATTAATGATAAGAGTAGCACCAATAATGCTAACAAGAGGAAGGCAATGTCTCCGGATCGAATAGAAAGAAGACCTAAAATGAAGGAATTAGTGGTTTTATAAATTAATATTAATTTGGAGTTCCTAAAATGAAGGAATTAGTGGTTTTAATTATAAACATCTGGGGAGTTATTATTTTTTTGGGTCAAAAGTAGATGTGGCTTACCATCTTTCCTACTGATTTTATATATAAAAGTTTGCATTAAACCATGATATGGATGTAATTATATATATTTATATTTTGTTCTCGATCTAACAGAAGTTGGAATACACATATTACTTTTTTGCCGGTAGAGCTGTATATTTTATTTGGGATATATATATGTGCACACTTAAACTGTACATCCAAAGACATAATTAAGTCTAAAATAGTAGTAAAATACTTTTTACTACTATTTTACATTTTGGTGTGTCTCTTTAAATGTACAATTTAAGTGTGCACATAGATATATCATTTGTTTTTCTATATATATATATATATATATGAGGACTGAACTATAGCTAACGTCGTCAATTAAGGTTAGTCTCACAACAAATCTTTAGCGTCCATTCAAATATCGGACGATTAATGTAGCTTCCATCCACAGTTTAATTTTTAGTATTTCGAAATTTAATACTACGAACGTGACAAATATCCAAAATGTCCCTCTTTTACAAGTACTCGTCCACGGTATTAAACTGTGGACGCTAAGTTTCCTTTTGAAAATTAATACGTTGTCGTTTTATTCTAAACAATTGTCTGCAGTTTAATACTGCGAATTCTAGGTTCTCCCAAGCGACACAAGTTTAACCAAACGACGCCAATAAACTCATAATTAGTCTTGTCCGCAGTTTAATATTGCAGATGTTAAGGTTATGTAATTTGTTTGCGAGGATCACACTTGAGCTTGGGATATGAATATCATATTCTAAATGTCTTGTTTGTTTTTAAATTTGAATTTGAGACTATTAGTCCACGGATTATAAAATAGCTTAATATGAGGTATTATTTAATACCATGTTGTATTTAGTATTATAATCCCTACAATTTGAGACTAAATTTTTTAAAACAAAATTGACCTCAATCTTTTTTTAAAATGACCATAATATTATATCATGTACTTATATATTGTAATATGGAGCAGCTTGCAATATGGAGTAGGCCCTTGCAGTCCTTGAAAAGAGGGAGTATAGTTTCTTGCACTAAACTATTTTTCAATAATAAACGTTTTGCTAAATTTAATTTTGCTAACAGGTATAGAAAAATGTAAAATTTAAAAAGTTTTTTTGTGAGAATAATATTATATTCTTAATGTTCCGCAAAAAAAGTCTCATTTTTCTTATTTTATTGTTTCAAAAAAGGCTGATTTTGTATAAAATGATACAACATCTTAAAATTAAGACTTATCATCATAATTCGTTATTTACTTAGTTTATTAGTAAAATCTTATTTAACTTTAAATAATACAAACTAATAGTTTATATTATAAACTACATAAAAAATATTATTATATATATGGTTATTACTTTTAAAACTAAAATAAATTTACATTATATTTTAAAATTTAATATTTTATAAATTAACTAGGAATATAGATAGAGAGTAATTGGGTTATTATTGTAAGGAGTATTTTGGAACAAAAATAGTCACGTGTAGTTTAAAATATGTTATTATTGGTAAGTGTATAATAGTCCAAACGATACTTATTTATCTGATCCTTTAAATAATTATGTAAAAAAACAAACATAACATGTAATTATTTTAAGTTATCCCATACAAAACAAACATGTGACTATCACTATTTAATCATAGAATTAATAGTCTTGGGATTATAATCTCTGGATTATAATCTTTTCAAACAATTATGGCCTAATTAAGTGAAATTAAAAGACGCACCGGAAAGTGAGAAGTTTGGGAATCTGAGAAGTATCGTCCACGGTTTAATACTGCTAACGCTAGGTCTTTATTATAAATTCTGCAAACTCCATAGTTCAAATCAAAACTTAGTTTGAATTAAGGCTCAAGAATTTTCTATTTCATCTTCCATGTTCTTATTTTTACCGATTCATGTGATTTGTGATAAAAAAAATCATGTTGTTGTCTCCCATGCGGACTACTTATTTTCAAATCCCAACATTATTTATAACATGAATATGTAACAACTAACAAGAATATAAAAAAGAAATAGAGGATTTTTAGCCTTAACATCTAACAAGAAATCCATACAGAGAAGTTTCACTAAAATTCATACAGAGAAGTTTCAAAAAGCAACCATAGGGTTTAACATCTAACAAGAAATGTGCAGCTCAGATGTGTCAATTATTTAGCTCTTTTAATTTATGCAAATTCTGGAGTGATATCACAACATGTTGAGGTTATTCGAATAACCTCAACAAGTTATGAAGACACTTATAGGGTTTGCATAGAATTAAAGCTAAACAATTGACTCATCTTTGATTTGACCTAGCGTCTGAAGTATTAAACTGTGGACATGACTTGCATAAAAAATAGCGTCGTTTCCCCCCAGTTGTTTTACCTTTTAAAATCCACCGTTTAATATTGTAGATGTGACTTGCTTATTAAAACGGTGTCGCTTCCTTCTTTTAGTGTCCACAGTTTAATACTGCGGGCGGGAGGCCTGCAATCTTAGAATAATCCATACATTGAAGTTTTAAAAAGCAAAAAGATTTTATTAACATGCAGTTACATGAATGTAAATATAGATATAGAGCAAAAATAAACAATAACACTGTCCAAGTAACTTTTTCTCAAAATCCAAATAGAGAAATGAAATTATGAAGCTTCAACCCTTTTCAATCCTAAAGTTTTATATAATTTGTTCCATTTATCATGGTTTGTAAATATTCAACATATTGCACACTTTGGAGGTGGCTTCTGTCCTGCGAATTGTTCAACAACACTTTTCAACTATGTTATTTTTTTTACGACCTTTTATCTGCAAACATATTGGATCAAGCATGGGATCATTGGAAGCAACAATATCATCGACATCGTGCAATTTCAAAGCGTCATGATCGACCTTAATAAAAGGTTGCACATTATCGTCCGGTCTTATTTTGACACATTCAATAAGAATTTTGGCCACAATTTTTTTTCACGATCTAGTATTTCATCAACATATCTAGTGACTTCAAAAGAAGATGAAGCATCCAACACAAAACCTAAAAATTGTTTGGCTAAATGATTGAACCGACCGGTTAGTGTCTCGACATAATCTGTTACCGAGGTGAGAACGTAAGGGGCGACATTACGTACCACTAGTTTTATTAGCATCTTGACTCTATCTCTTGTGTAACAATTCTTCAGGAATCTGGACCAAGTTATTTGAAGTTAGTACCTTGAGAATGTGATGACATATAGTACTAGAATGTTCAATTATATTTTGGAATCTCGGTTTTTATATATTGCACAACTGTGAAATACCTACGACGAGATATCCAGGAACCATCACTTTGAACACCAAGTAATTTTTTGAACCAGAAGTTGACAACTCAGGCACCTTTTTAATTAGAAGTTAACTTATGCAAAATTGTCAGTTCAATTTGAAAATGCCATAACATTTCTTTGGTATATATATATACGGTCCGGATCTTAAGCTCACCCCTTATCTAGCTCACCTTGCTCACCCCCATTAAGCGACGGACCGGCGACGATTCGGTTCGTCGCTATATGTAGAACCGTCGTCTTAGTTTTTAGCGACAGACAACATATAGCGACGGACCGAACATAAAGCGATGAACTGAATTGTGGCCCGGTCCGTCGCTAAAGGTGGGTGAGCAAAGTGAGCTAAATAACGGGTGAGCTTAAGATCCAGACTGTGTGTGTGTATATATATATAGGCCGGATCAGGTTCGGACTCCCGGACCGGACCAAAATCAGAACTTTTTTTTTTTACTTTTTTTAAAACAACTAAAAAAATAAATAAATTATGGAACTTGAATTTTTACATAATACAGTATTTTGGGTGTGATTTGGATACATATAACAAAATATATGTGTACAGTCTGTATATACATATTTTGTTGTGTGTATCCAAATCACACCCAAAACATTGTATTATAAAAAAATTTCAGTTCCATAAAATATTAATTTTTTTAGTTGTTTTTAAAAAAAAAAAGCAAAAAAAAAATCCCAATTTAACTCTGGTACGGGAGTCCGGACCTGACCAGTTTTCTATACATATATATATATATAAACAACATGTACCTCAAACGGATCTCCAATAACAAATTTCATTGCACGATTGACTATGATATAATCATCTATTTCTGTCCGATGTACTATTTCTCAATAGCTTTCTGGGACTTTAAAACAAAATCTCTAATCCCCGTGGAAGTATTGACATATTCGTCAAAAAAAAACTGTTCATATTTTCACTCCTAGAAGTAGTAGTTTTTTCCGTTGTGAATTTTTTTTTTGAATAAACCCCAATCCATTTTTCTTTTACTTCATATAGAGTTTTCAACCATTCGTGATTATGCAGACCGTAATTTTTAAGTAATAAATTTTAGATGTCATCATTGTGATGCCCCCAAAATTAGGTATACATCACCCATTCTGAGTCGCCAGATACATGGTACAAAATTCAAATACAATTTTATTTATACAACTGTTGAGCTGTCGTATAGAATACGACCACAATTAACTATGAGTTTTAATACAAATGTATGTAACTCTCATGGTACCTCGACCACAACCTTACAATGATACTTTACATAAAAGTATAGTCAAAAACTGTTTTAGAAATTAAAATCTTTGGGAAGTGCTCAAGAAAACCTTCGTATATGGGAGGCCAGGTGTCTAGGTTATGATAGATATCATATGTCCACAGAATTATCTTTGGTTGACCCAAAAGTCCCCAAAGAAAAACAAGAAGATTACTATCATTTTCCTTCCAATGGTGAGTCTTCTCTTGACAAATAAATATCTCCGTTGTCTCCAAGTGAAAATTATATTTCAAATAAACTCCAAGATCATATAGGTAGTGCTCGTAGATATAATCAGCAAATGGATTTGCACAACCATGTCTTATGAGAACACGAGATTGTATGTCATTAGACATCTTGTATGATAGTGGCAAAACACCCTTCCAAAGTTGGGTTCGCCTCACCCTATTTGATTCACCAAATATAACTACTAAATGATGTATAGAATACAACACACTTTTTTTATACTGTTAAGGGAAAACCTCCACAGCTAGAGACCACCGTTCTATTCCCCTGTTATCCCTACTCGACCCGGCAACACTCTTATTACCTGAAAGGAATTGTGAAGCAGAAAGGGTGAGCACAACTAGCACAGTAAAGAATATCATGACTAAAGCTAATTTATAATATCAATAGCCTTCATCATCAATAAATCAGAGATTTAGAACATATGGTAGATGATAAAAGTTTTCAACCATAGTTGCGGCGGAACGAGCAATCCATTAGAAGAGTTAAATAGATCATCATGTCTATTATCTTCTCCATGTTAAAAGTCCACCAATAATATTTTATCCCTGTAACATCAATCAACAATTCCTGTCCACAATCATATGAATAACTCATAATCATAATTGTGATTCTAAATTCCTCTTCGCACCCAGGACGAAGATAATTTTCATCACCTATCTTCACCTAAAACATCAAAAATCATGGTTATACCAAATCACAATTCTTGTTCATAATCATACTAATAAATTCATCTTTTCACTACAGCCAAAGATATTCATTAACAATTCATCTTTGCACTACAAACCAAAGACATACAACTGTATTTTAGAAAAGTCGAGTAGAGCATGATATCTACTATCTTCTACAAATTAAAAGTGTATAACCAATATTTTATCACTGAGACTCAGCTTAATAAATAATCTACATCATCGAATTATCCATGCACTACGACCAAGGATATTCGTTAGTATCACATTCATGAATTATTCATGCACTACGACCAAAGATATTCATTATTATCACATCCATGAATTAATATTTCATCGCTGAGACTCAGCTCAATAATTAATCCACATCATCGAATCATCCCTGCACTACAGGCCAAGGATATTCATTAGTATCACGATCACGAATTATTCATGCATTACGGGCCAAAGATAATCGTGTTTTCATCAACGGACCTGATCATGCCATAAAATTATTCATCTTTGCACCCTTGGCCGAAGAGAATCCATAGCCATAATCATACCAAAAACTATCCATCAATGCACTACGGGCCAATGAAGATTTTTTTTTCCACATCATTTGTAACATTAAAGTCATGATTATACCGAATAATCCCTGATCATAATCATACCAAGTCCATCTATGCACTACAGGCCACAGATGACTTTTTCCACTTCATTTGTAATATTACGGTCATGATTATACCGAATAATCCCTAGTCATAATCATACCAAGTCCATCTATGCACTACAAGCCACAGATGACTCTCAACATAATATAAACATGAGGATGATGATAATGATATAAGAATTCAATAAAAACAAGTTCAAGA
Organism: Panax japonicus; assembly: GCA_020205505.1. Lineage (NCBI taxonomy): Eukaryota > Viridiplantae > Streptophyta > Magnoliopsida > Apiales > Araliaceae > Panax > Panax japonicus. Next base: position 26,968,834 of record CM035096.1, read on the forward strand.
ATTAATTTATCCAAGAAGTAATAACGTCCAAATTATCAACATAATACTTCTTTGTAGAGTAAAATTCAATAATGCTCAGAAGAATATTTCCATGAAAAGATACTGGATGAAGCGCAAATATCAAGGATATTCCACTAATTTTATGGAATATAGAAACTAAAACTTTAACCAACTGAGTATAATAGAATATATGAAACTACAAATGGATTTTTGCCACCATACGATAATCCACTTAGACAGATCATTTCCACAATTTAATAAGAAATGAATACGAAGGATCATTCACCATGCATGTGGTAATCCACATAGACAGGTTATTCCAACAGAATAATAAAGAATGGAATAACATAAGGATTCACCATGCGTGCGATAGACTGTACAGACATGTTATTCCCAACAGAATAATAAATAATGGAACCAGGTCCGGCGTAAACTCACAGACATGATATTCCGACAGAATAATAAATAATGGAACCAGGTCCGGCATAAATGCACAGACATGATATTCCGACAGAATAATAAATAATGGAACCAGGTCCGGCGTAAACGCACAGACATGTTATTCCGACAGAATAATAAAGAACGGAATATTAGAAGAATTTCACCATGTATGAGATACTTCACATAAACAGGTTATTCCAACATAATAATAAAGAATGGAATAACAGAAGAATTTCACCAAGTATAGGGAATCCCGCGTATACAGGTTATTCCAACAGAATAATAAAGAATAGAATAACATAAGTTAACTTCATGAATAAGAAAGAAAGAATACCCCTTACGAGTACAACAAATAATATCCCCTACCTTAAGAAGAAAAGTACTGGATATATGAGTACTGAAGTAGCAGAATACTTTTCTTCTTTCTCTCTATAGTTTATCTCTCTAGAGTTTCAGTGAATTCGTAAGAAATAATGAAGGAATGATGTAAGACCCCGAATTTTATGAAATAAAAGTATTTAATTTTTTCTTATAATTACTATTCAGTAAATGGTTAAATTGATAAAAGTTAAAGTTAAGGGTTATATATGATTTTTTTTTCAAAATACGCAAGTGGTTATAAAGTATTCATTATTGTCGGGGAATATTCGTTTGGTCGTGGAATATTCTTTCTGTAGGGGAATATTCGTACGATGGCGCAGCTATTTGTGGGTCCCATAACGGATAACTGTCGGATGAATAAAACAAAAAAGTTTGAGTTTTTATAAATAACGACGTAGTTGATACCGTTAACACTGTTGGAATACCTAGTGGTTAAAATAAAGTAATACGCGTTGTTGCACAGTAGCACACGGTTTTGCACAGTATTTTTGAATTATTGATTCTTACGTGAGAAGGCACTACTCAATAATTATTACAGTAATTACTGTTCAATATTTTATTTTATTGATTCAATAATTGCTGCGTTGATATTTTATATTATTGTTGTTTCAATAATTGTCACTACACAATATCTCCATTATCAGATCAATAATTAATATTATTTGAATAATATTATTAGATAGTATTATTGTAAATGTCTAGAAAGTTCTGTCAATGAGAGGTTTGGTCACTTAATTGCGCGCCAGTAAGGAGAAATCCTTATCGGAAAGCCCCCTCTTTCTTGGGAACTGCCTGGTTGTCATTATTGTGATATTGTAATATTATTTATGAATAATTAATTATTGATTTATATGATAATAAAATATTTATTTGATGTGGATATAAATGATGAATTTATTTATGTGGTTATAAATGAAGGAATTAATGTTGAGGTATTTAATCAGTATTTTGTCGGATTGGAGGTATTAAAAGATCAAATCAGTGTTATTACAGCTTTATTGTGTGAGTTATAATTTTTAATCTGACCGTTGGATCGTTGTGATTTTTGGATATGTTATACATATATAAGTTGAGTATATGTTCACAAATTTTGAACCGTTAAAAATGAACGTATAATTTGTTGTGAATTTTAAGAGGTGACTGATTCAGAAATTAGGTTTATAAATGATTTTGGTGGAAAATTCTAGAAATGGGTGGGCCCCACTTTTGGTTGTTGGGGAAGATGGCTGATTTTTGGTGGGTGGAATAGTAGCAGGTAAAGTCATCAGGTAGCAGGTCAAGTCTGCTTCGGCGTGCTAACATTTTTCTATAAATAGAGGGCTAAGTTAGAATTGAAAATCACACCAGAATTCATAAGTTTTCTCTCTTTTTCTCTCTAGATTATCGAGTGTATTTTGTGAATATTTAGATACTTGGTGAGTTGCTATTTATCAGTGCAAGTTTCCTTTAGCGTCATATCCGATATCCAGTCAGAAGTGCTGCTCTTTTGAGGTAAGGGATAATAAGGGATTGTAAGGGATATTATTTTCTTCACAATGATGTTATTCTTTCAATATCATTATACCGAAATATTGGTATGGATTTTATTGTGGAATTTCTACCTTTTTCATGTTGGGATTACTATTCACGAGTTACTATTCATGAGTTACTATTCACGAGTTACTATTTATGAGTTACTATTCACGAGTTATTATTCATGAGTTACTATTCATAAGTTACTATTCACGGGTACTATTCACGACAAAATTAGTTCTTTTTCTGACCAAATTATCGTTGATTTATGAATCTTACTCTTGAGATTAAATCTATATTTTGATTATATTGTTTTTATTATCATATATAACATTTTTATAATCCTGGTGATGAAATTTCTCTTTGACTTGAGTGTAAAGATGGGTAGATTATTGGTATGATCATGACTATAGGTTCTCTTTGGCCAGTAGTGCAAATTTGAATCGTTGACTGGTATGATCATGATCATTGAATTTATAATTGAATATTTTTAGCTTAAGTGCAAAGGTGAATTGATCAACATGGTTATAATTATAGTTTATATAGATTTTTAAATGTTATTGAATATCTTTGGCATATAGTGTAAAGATGATCTGTTGTTGAATATCTTTGGCATGTAGTGCAAAGATAAATTTTTGATGAATATTTTTGGCCCGTAGTGCAAAGATGACTCGTTGTTGAATATCTTTGGCATGTAGTGCAAAGATGAATTGTTGATGAATATCTTTGGCCCGTAGTGCAAAGATGACATGTTGTTGAATATTTTTGGCCAGTTGTGCATAGATGAACTGTTGATGAATATCTTTGGCCCATAGTGCAAAGATAAATTTATTAGTATGATTATGAACATGAACTGTGATTTGGTATAACCATGATCTTTGATGTTTCAGGTGATGAAAATTATCTTTGTCCTGGATGAGAAAAGGAATTTAGAACTACAATTACGAATATGAGTTATACATATGATTGTGGACATGAATTATTGATTGATGTTACAGGGATAAAACATTGTTGGTGGATTTTTAACATGAAGATGATAATAGATTTTATGGTCTATTTGACTCTTCTAATGGATTGCTCGTTCCGCTGCAACTATGGTTGAAAAGTTTTATCATCTACCATATGTTCTAAATCTCTGATTTATTACTGATGAAGGCTATTGATAATTTAATTATCTTTAGTCATGATATTCTTTACTGAGCTAGTTGTGCTCACCCTTTTGCTTCATAATTCCTTTCAGGTAATAAAAGTGTAACTGGGTCAAGCGGGGGATAACAGGGGAATAGAACGGTGGTCTATAGCTGTTGAGGTTCTCCCTAAATAGTATGAAAATAATTTTATTGAGACTTTAGATAAGTGAGTCGTATTATAGACATCATTTGATACTTAATTTTGGTGAACCGAATAGGGTGAGGTGAACTTAACTTTGGAAGGGTGTTTTGCCACTATCATACAAGATGTCTAATGACATACAAACTCGTGTTATCATATGAAAGGATTGTGCACATCCACTTGCGGAGTATATCTACGAGCAATACTTATATAATCTTGGTGTTTGTTTAGAGTATAATTCTCAATTAGAGACAGTGAAGATAATTATATGTCAAGAGAAGACTCACCATTGGAAAAAAGATAATAGTAATCTTCTCATTTTTCTTTGGGGTCTATTGGGTCAACCAAGGATAATTCTGTGGGCATATAATATCTATCATAACCTATACGCATGGCCTCCCATGTACGAAGGTTTCCTTGAGCACTTTCCAAATATTCTAATTTCTAAAACAATTTTTATTTTACCTTTATGTAAAGTGTCATTGTGAGGTGTTGTCCAGTGATGAGACATTTATCACATTACGGTTGGGACACGAGTCACAGTTGGTATATATTTATATCCAAACTCACAACACATGAGTTGTTGTATTTTGCACGACAATTATTGTAATAAAGTTGTAGTTATTTTTCGTATCATGTATTTGGCGACTCAGAATGGGTTGGATGGAATGGACCTATTTTGGGGTTGTCACAAATGAGCTTCTATTTATAGAAAAATGGATTGCATAGTAACTAACTCATGAACGGTCCAGATTAATTTACTTTAATCTGACAGTCCATATTTAAAGCAAAATCTTTTAAATAGAATATAATATATTCTATTTATAATCTAATAAAACGAATAACTTTATAAAAAATTTTACTATACAAATACTATGCAGGCACTATACAAATACTATACATAATAAAATATAATATATTCTAATTATTGTCTAATAAAACAGATAACTTTATAAAAGTATTCTATTTTATATAAAAAGATTTTACTATTAGCCTGATAAAATGAATAACTTTATAAAAGTATTCTGTTTTATATAAAAAGCTTTTCTGTTTTATTACATTAATAATACCAATAAAACAAAACTGAGTGACTTATCACATAAGCATCAATAATCAATACCGTGTGTGTGACGTTCTCAAAATAGGTTCATTCTATCCAACCCATTCTGAGTCGCCAAATACATGGTACAAAAACAAATACAACTTCAGTAATACAATTGTCGTGCAAAATACGACAACATATATACTGTGAGTTTAAATACAACTATTATCTAATAGACAGTATAAAAACTCAAAAGGGGTCCTCATTACAATTATTGATACGCTATTTTACAGAATAGTGAGGACTACTAATGCAACCATCTGGACCGTCAATCTATTCCCCGACTAGTCCCAACTATATTCTCATTTCCTAAAGAGAACAGTGAAAGAAAGGGTGAGCTCAACTAGCCCAGTAAGAAAATATTATGACTAAGATAATATACAACAAATTATCATTAGTCTTCCATAGGGAAAAATCTGATAAAATATAATAGACAACAAGTTTTAGATCAACAACTGCAGCGGAATAAGCAATCCATTAGAAGAGTCAAGTAGAGAAAGAATTCTACTATCTTCTAAGATTTAAAAGTTCATCGTCAATATTTTATCCCTGTAACATCAATCAATATACATCTTGAATCAAATATTCATCTTTGCACTACAGGCCAAAGATATTCATTTGTATCACTAGTTGGTCATGTTCATCTCAATACATGTTCATCTTTGCACTACGGGCCAAAGATATTCAGTAGGTAATCATTCATCTTTGTACTACAGGCCAAAGATATTCATCAGTTATTCATTCATCTTTGCAATACAGGCCAAAGATATTCATCAGTTAATCATTTATCTTTGCACTACAGGCCAAAAATATTCAGTAATATCATTATTTAGGATTACGGATGATGAAAATATCTTAAAGAAAACGAAACCAGTGAGACGGAAGGACAAATATTAAGGATTTGTATAACAGTTTATCCAAGATCAATAATACTCCATAATATCAAAATTCAAAAATAAAGACCAAAACATGGATACAATCAAAGATAGTAACCATAATAGACAACTTGGACAAAAAGAAGAAAATTTTATTTTTCGGTGAATAGTGTCGTATTTGTGAATAGTGCCGTATACGTGAATAGTGTCGTATACGTGAATAGTAACTCCAACACAAAAAGATAGAAATTCTACAAGAAAAATTATCATACTTCGTGAATAGTAACTTGTGAATAGTAACTCATGAATAATAACTCGTGAATAGCAACTCATGAATAGTAACTCCGACATGAAAAGTTCCAAATTTGATAAAAAGTTCAGATCAATACTTTGGCATAATGATATTGAAAAAATAATATCATATATGAAGAAAATAAATCCCTTACCTCAAAAAGATAATACTTCTGGCTGGAATACTGGATATAGTACTGAAAGAACTTGCACCGTATAGCAACACTCAAAGTATCAAAATACTCACAAGAATACGCTCAATAATATAGAGAGAGAAAGAGAGAAAACTTATGAATTCTGGTGTGATTTTCAATTCTAACTAAGCACCCTATTTATAGGAAAATGCTTAGAACGCCATAGAAGACTAATCTGCTACCTGATGACTTTACCTGCTACTATTCCCACCCACCATATTTGAAATTCAATTGAGCACATTTCTCACCAACCAATTCAAGAATTTTCCAAAATATTTTATCATTTAAACAATAATCAGAAACTTTAATAATTCATAGAAAATAGCCCGTTTAACAGAAAAATACGAATTTTATGTCCATTCCACATGAAATTGAATTTTCTACAACTTTGTAGCTTTGAGTTTTTCCAAATTCCAAACAGAAAAATACCCGAAATCCACAAACGGATTATTTTTAAATACTTCCAATCCGACAAAATACTGATAAAACATCTCAGCATTAATTCCTTCATTTTTAACCACAATAAATATATCCAACATTTATATCCACATAGAAATAAATATTTCCTTATCATATGAATCAATAATTAATTATTCACAAATAATATTACAGAATCACATTTATGACAACCAGGCCGTTCCCAGGAAAGAGGGGGCTTTCCGATAAGGATTTCTCCTTACTGGCGCGCAATTAGGTGAGCAAACCTCTCCTTGACAGAACTTTCTAAACATTGCCAATAATGCTATCTAATAATATTATTCAAATAATATGAATTATTGATCTAATAATGGAGATATTGTGCAGTGACAATTATTGAATAACAATAATATAAAATATTAATGCAACAATTATTGAATCAATAAAATAAAATATTGAACAGTAACTACTGTAACAATTATTGAGTAGTGCCTTCTTACATAAGGATCAATAATTCAACAATACCGTGTGCTACTGTGCAACCACGCATATTACTGTATTTTAACCACCGGGTATTCCAACAGTCTTAACGGTAACAACTACGCCGTTATTCAATTTTGTCATTTTCTTCATCCGACCGTTATCCGTTATGGGGCCCACAAATGGTTGCGCCGTCGTACGAAAATTCCCCGGCAGAAAGAATATTTCACGACCAAACGAACATTCCCCGACAATTTAATATTTTATAACCACTTGCTTAATTTGCAAAATTTGCACATTTCACCCATAACCAAAGTATTATACCAAATTAATACCTTATTATTCACAATAAAAAAATAAAGGAAATATGATTTTATTCATTAAAAAGTTGGGGTCTTACAACCTCCCTTCCTTGTAAAATTTCGTCTTCGAAATTGACGTACGTACCTGGTGTTTCGAAAAGGTGAGGATACTTCGCTTTCATTTCTAATTCTAACTCCCAGGTCATTTCTTCAATAGCATGGTTTCTCCACCAAAACCTTAACTTGTGGTATAATCTTCGTGCGTAGGACATGCTCTTTCCTATCCAAGATCTTAACAGGTACCTCCTCGTACGTTAAATCTTCGGCTATCTCGTCTGGTTCTAACGCAATAATATGATTCGGGTTATCCACATATTTACGTAACATCGATACGTGAAAAACTTTATAAACACGCGATATACTTAGCGTTAATGCAAGTCTATAGGCCACAGTTCCTACTCGATCGAGGATTTCAACTAAATCGAAGGCTTGAGATTTCTTCTCTTCATCGACTCTTACTTCTAGAATAACGCATTCTTGCACCTTCTTCTTCGTATTCATCAGCTTCGTGTCTATAACTTGAGCAACTTTAACTTTATCGTCGGTTCTAATCGTATATTTACTATCTTCACGTAGGTTCGTATATTCGCACTTGTAAACACATACCATCTCCTGCTCAACCCGTCAGCTACCATGTTCGTTTTTTGCACGATGGTATTGAATGGTATAATCGTAATCTTCAACAGCTTGAGCCAACGTCTTTGGCGAATTATACGTTCGTTTTGGTTAAAGAAATATTTAAGGGTTTTAGAAATGGGTTTTGTACTAGGGTCAATACAAAATTTGATTTCACGCTCTAGGGGTAGGCTAAGAAGTCTTTAAGAATACGTCAGGAAATTTATTAACAATAGAAATATCATTCAAAATTGTGACTCTCATCCAAGACTTGGATAACACATGAAATGAAGGTTTCTACTAACGAAGTTTCAATCGATAAGTCAAAGTTTAACTTCTCTAGGGTTAAATTTAAACATTGAGCGCAAGCAAGAGAGATAAAAGAATGGGTAGAACCGGTATCTAATAAGGTATAGACTTCACAAGAATTTATAATTAACTAAACCGTGCTAACTTCGTTCGGGTTACTCACTCTTTGCTCTTTGTTCAACATATTGCACACTTTCGAAGTGGCTTCTGTCCTGCAAATTGTTCAACAACACTTTTCAACTGTGTTATTTTTTTACGACCTTTTGTCTGCAAACATATTGGATTAAACACGGGATCATTGGAAGCAACAATATCATCTACATCGTGCAATTTCAAAGCGTCATGATCGACCTTAATAAAAGGTTGTACATTATCGTTCGGTCTTATTTTGACACATTCAATAAGAATTTTGGCCACAATTTTTTTTTAATAATCTAGTATTTCATCAATATATCTAGTGACTTCAAAAGAAGATGAAGCATCCAACACAAAACCTAAAAATTGTTTGGCTAAATGATTGAACTGACCGGTTAGTGTCTCGACATAATCTGTTACCGAGGTGAGAACGTAAGGGGCGACATTACGTACCACTAGTTTTATTAGCATCTTGACTCTATCTCTTGTGTATCAATTCTTTAGGAATCTGGACCAAGTTATTTGAAGTTAGTACCTTGAAAATGTGACGGCATATAGTACTAGAATGTTCAATTACATTTTGGAATCTTGGTTTCTATATATTGCACAACTGTGAAATACCTACGACGAGATATTTAGGAACCATCACTTTGAACACCAAGTAGTTTTTTGAACCAGAAGTTGACAACTCAGGCACCTTTTTAATTAGAAGTTAACTTATGCGAAATTGTCAGTTCGATTTGAAAACGCCAGAACATTTCTTTGGTATATATATATATATATATACGGTCCGGATCTTAAGCTCACCCCTTATCTAGTTCACCTTGCTCACCCCCATTAAGCGACGGATTGGGCGAAGATTCGGTTCGTCGCTATATGTAGAACCGTCGTCTTAGCTTTTAGCGACGAACAACGTATAGCGACGGACCGAACATATAGCGACGAACCGAATTGTGGCCCGGCCCGTCGCTAAAGGTGGGTGAGCAAAGTGAGCTAAATAACGGGTGAGCTTAAGATCCAGACTGTGTGTGTGTGTGTGTATATATATATATATATATATATATATATATATATGCCGGATCAGGTCCGGACTCCCGGACCGGACCAAAATCCGGACATTTTTTTTTGCTTTTTTTTAAAAATAATTAAAAAAATAAATAAATTATGGAACTTGAATTTTTACATAATACAGTATTTTGGGTGTGATTTGGATACATATAACAAAACATGTGTGTACAGTCTGTACATACATATTTTGTTATGTGTATCCATATCACACCCAAAATACTGTATTATGAAAAAAAATTCAGTTCCATAAAATATTAAACTTTTTTTAGTTGTTTTTAAAAAAAAGCAAAAAAAAAGGTCCGAATTTAACTCTCGTTCGGGAGTCCGGACCTGACCAGTTTTATATATATATATATATATATATAAACATCATGTATCTCAAACGAATCTCCAATAACAAATTTCATTGCACGATTGACTATGATATAATCATATGTTTCTCTCCGATGTACTATTTCTCAATAGCTTTCTGGGACTTCAAAACAAAATCTCTAATCCCCGTGGAAGAATTGACAAATTCGTCAAAAAAACTGTTCATACTTTCACTCCTAGAAGTAGAAGTTTTTTTCGTTATGAATTTTTTTTAATACACCCTAATCCATTTTTCTTTTACTTCATACACAGTTTTCAACCATTCGTGATTCTGCAGACCGTAATTTTTAAGTAATAAATTTTGGCTGTCATCATTGTGACACCCCCAAAATTAGGTATACATCACCCATTCTGAGTCTCTAGATACATGGTACAAAATTCAAATACAACTTCATTTATACAACTGTTGAGCTGTCGTATAGAATACGACCACGGTTAACTATGAGTTTTAATACAAATGTATGTAACTCTCATGGTACCTCGACCACAACCTTACAATGATACTTTACATAAAAGTATAGTCAAAAACTGTTTTAGAAATTAAAATCTTTGGAAAGTGCTGAAGAAAATCTTCGTACATGGGAGGCCATATGTCTAGGTTATGATAGATATCATATGTCCATAGAATTATCTTTGGTTGACCCAAAAGTCCCCAAAGAAAAACGAGAAGATTACTATCATCTTCCTTCCAATGGTGAGTCTTCTCTTGACATATAAATATCTCCGTTGTCTCCAAGTGAAAATTATATTTCAAATAAACTCCAAGATCATACAGGTAGTGCTCGTAGATATAATTAGCAAATGGATGTGCACAACCATGTCGTATGAGAACACGAGATTGTATGTCATTAGACATCTTGTATGATAGTGGCAAAACAACCTTCCAAAGTTGGGTTCCCCTCACCCTATTTGATTCACCAAATATAACTAGTAAATGATGTATAGAATACAACACACTTTTCTATACTATTGAGGGAGAACCTCCACAGCTAGAGACCACCGTTCTATTCCCCTATTATCCCCACTCGACCCGGTAACACTCTTATTACCTGAAAGGAATTGTGAAGCAGAAAGGGTGAGCACAACTAGCCCAGTAAAGAATATCATGACTAAATCTAATTTACACTATCAATAGCCTTCATCATCAATAAATCAGAGATTTAGAACATATGGTAGATGATAAAAGTTTTCAACCATAGTTGCGGCGGAACGAGCAATCCATTATAAGAGTTAAATAGATCATCATGTCTATTATCTTCTCCATGTTAAAAGTCCACCAATAATATTTTATCCCTGTAACATCAATCAACAATTCCTGTCCACAATCATATGAATAACTCATAATCATAATTGTGATTCTAAATTCCTCTTCGCACCCAGGACGAAGATAATTTTCATCACCTATCTTCACCTGAAACATCAAAAATCATGGTTATACCAAATCACAATTCTTGTTCATAATCATACTAATAAATTCATCTTTTCACTACAGCCAAAGATATTCATTAACAATTCATCTTTGCACTACAAACCAAAGACATACAACTGTATTTTAGAAAAGTCAAGTAGAGTATGATATCCATTATCTTCTATAAATTAAAAGTGTATAACCAATATTTTATCACTGAGACTCAACTTAATAAATAATCCACATCATCGAATTATACATGCACTACGGCCAAGGATATTCGTTAGTATCACATCCATGAATTATTCATGCACTACGGCCTAAGATATTCATTATTATCACATCCATATATTAATATTTCATCGCTGAGACTCAGCTCAATAATTAATCCACATCATCGAATCATCCCTGCACTACAGGCCAAGGATATTCATTAGTATCACGACCACGAATTATCCATGCACTACGGGCCAAAGATAATCGTGTTTTCATCAACGGACCTGATCATGCCATAAAATTATTCATCTTTGTACCCTTGGCCGAAGAGAATCCATAGCCATAATCATACCAAAAACTATCCATCAATGCACTACGGGCCAATGAAGATTTTTTTTTCCACATCATTTGTAACATTAAAGCCATGATTATACCGAATAATCCCTTATCATAATCATACCAAGTCCATCTATGCACTACAGGCCACAGATGACTTTTTCCACTTTATTTGTAATATTACAGTCATGATTATACCGAATAATCCCTAGTCATAATCATACCAAGTTCATCTATGCACTACAGGCCACAGATGACTTTCAACATAATATAAACATGAGGATGATGACAATGATATAAGAATTCAATAAAAACAAGTTCAAGAATTAATTTATCCAGGAACTAATAACGTCCAAATTATCAACATAATACTTCTTTGTAGAGTAAAATTCAAGAATGCTCAGAAGAATATTTCCATGAAAAGATACTGGATGAAGCGCAAATATCAAGGATATTCCACTAATTTTATGGAATATAGAAACTAAAACTTTAACCAACTGAGTATAATAGAATATATGAAACTGCAAATGGATTTTTGCCGCCATACGATAATCCACTTAGACAGATCATTTCCACAATTTAATAAGAAATGAATACGAAGGATCATTCACCATGCATGTGATAATCCACATAGACAAGTTATTCCAACATAATAATAAAGAATGGAATAACATAAGGATTCACCATGCGTGCGATAGACTGTACAGACATGTTATTCCCAACAAAATAATAAATAATAGAACCAGGTCCGGCGTAAACTCATAGACATGATATTTCGACAGAATAATAAATAATGGAACCAGGTCCGGCATAAATGCACAGACATGATATTCCGATAGAATAATAAATAATGGAATCAGGTCCGGCGTAAACGCACAGACAAGATATTCTGACAAAATAATAAATAATGGAACCAGGTCAGGTGTAAATGCACAGATAGGATATTCTGAAAGAATAATAAAGAACGGAATATTAGAAGAATTTCACCATGTATGAGGTACTTCGCTTAAACAGGTTAGTCCAACATAATAATAAAGGATGGAATAACAGAAGAATTTCACCAAATATAGGGTATCCCGCGTATACAGGTTATTCCAACAGAATAATAAAGAATGGAATAACAGAAGTTATCTTCATGAATAAGAAAGAAAGAATACCCCTTACAAGTACAACAAATAATATCCCTACCTTAAGAAGAAGAGTACTAGATATATGAGTAGTGAAGTAGCAAAACACTTTTCTTCTTTCTCTCTATAGTTTATTTCTCTAGAGTTTCAGTGAATTCGTAAGAAATAATGAATGAATGAGCTTCTATTTATAGAAAAATAGATTGCATAGTAACTAACTCATAAACGGTCCAGATTGATTTACTTTAATATGACGGTCCATATTTAAAACAAAATCTTTTAAATAAAATATAATATATTCTATTTATAATCTAATAAAACGAATAACTTTATAAAAAATTTTACTATGCAAATACTATGCAGGCACTAGGCAAACACTATGCATAATAAAATATAATATATTCTAATTATTGTCTAATAAAACAGATAAATTTATAAAAGTATTCTGTTTTATATAAAAAGATTTTACTATTAGCCTGATAAAACGAATAACTTTATAAAAGTATTCTGTTTTATATAAAAAGCTTTTCTGTTTTATTACATTAATATTACGAATAAAACAAAACGAGTGACTTATCACATAAGCATCAATAATCAATACCGTGTGCTACTATGCAACCACGCGTATTACTGTACTTTTAACACCGGATGTTTCAACAGTTAATGGTAAAACTTCCGCCGTTATTTTCATAAAAATATTTTTGTCGTTTTCTCAATCCGACAATAATTCCGTTGTGGGGTTCACCAATGATTGTACCATCATACGGATATTCCCCGACTAATCGAATATTCCCCGACACAACGAATATTTTATATCAACTTGCTTACTTTGCAAAAAAAAAATTCACATATTACCCTTAACTTTAAACTTTTATCAATTTAACTATTTACCAAAATAAAAAAATTGAATACTTTTATTTCATAAAATTTGGGGTCTCACAATCGTATTCTTGAATAGTCTAACACTTAAAGACGCAGTAATTAAACTCATACTTAAAAGTTGAATGCAATGAATAGATGTGCCCAAGTTTTTTAGGATATTTTTTGGTAATGTGTCAGGTACACAATGCATGTAAATTTTGTTTATTTTATTTTAGTTCTATTATCAAAATTATGTCACTTTAATAAAAGTTATTTATTATCAAAACTGTGTCGTTTTGGGAAGCGGTATATATTTGCCTAACAGACGCGTCAATATTGTGTCATTTTGGGAAGTGTTATATGCCTGAACGGACGCGCCCTTTTCTGCTAACCCTAAAATTACGTCATTTTTGTTATGCTAAGCCTAAAACTACGCTGTTATTTACCCGAACGGACGCACCCTTTCTGTTAAGGCCTAAAACTACATCGTTTTGGCTAAACAGTGCCTTTTCAATGGGTTGTGTTCCATCTGAAGGGTCACTAACTCCTCCTATAAATATACTAGGGGCAACCACTTAGATCATTTAATTCACAAGCATTTCTAGTCTTATAGCATTCATTATTCATAGTTCATTTAATGAGAATTCTGAGCATTATATTTGGTTCGTTGAGTATAGTATTTGGAGTGCTACTATAGTATACGTTGTCATTGTATAATGGGAGACAAATGCTATCAACTTTAAACACCATAAGGAGGGTGTATATGTATACATATATATATATATATGGAGCGGATCAGGTTCGGACTCCCGTATTTTGTTAAAATGCGGACTTGTTTTTTTGTTTTTTTTAAAACAACTAAAAAAAAGTTTAATATTTTATGGAATTGGAATTTTTTTCATAATACAGTGTTTTGGGTGTGATTTGGATACATATAACAAAATATGTCTATATAGACTGTACATATATATTTTGTTATATGTATCCAAATCACACCCAAAACACTGTATTATAGAAAAATTCCAATTACATAAAATATTAAAAAAAATTTAGTTGTTTTAAAAAATAAAAGCAAAAAAATAATAATAATTTTGGTCCGCATTTTATCAGGTCCGGACTCCCGGACCTGATCTTTTTCCTATATATATAATATATATATATATATATATATATATATATATATATATATATATATATATATATATACATATATATATATCCTTAAAGAGTCATATGCCCTTAAAGAGAATTATGTTTTAAAAACCTGGCTTTTTATATCTCTCTCCTCAATCTGTTATAATACGTAGACAAAAAACGAAGAGAGAGAGAGAGAAAGAGTGAAGACTGAAATCGATTCTCTTAGAGTTCCATTCCCTTTGAAATCCTCTACTGTAAAATTGAAGAGAGAGAATTCAGCCATCGAGAAAGCCATCGCGGCTTTGCCTTAGAAATCTCAGCCATCGCTATTGTGGAAAGAGAGAAAGCCAACCCAAGCCCTAGAAACTCGATTGCTGTAAGAGACAAAGCCAAGCCTTAGAATCGCGATTGTTGTAAGAAAGAAAGCTGATCCCTATAGTCTTCAGAAGCCGTGTCGTGCCCTAGAATCGCGATTCATTGAGTTCATCAGTTCAATTCAGTAAGGGCTTGCCAATTGGTACTTTTTCTATTTATTCTACCTAATTTACCTCTTAACAGTCTTGAGAGTTGTTCCTTTCGAAGGTTTGAAGGAAGATTGAAGAACTGACACTGATAATTTTGTCCTGCCAAATTTGAGTTTATTCTACCTAATTTACCTGTTAACAGTCTTTTAATATTTGTGTTAGAAGATAGAATGATGAGTTGAATACTCTTTCAGTAGTAGTATTATATTGTTCAATTGGATATGGAGCATTGATTACATGTATACCTTTGTATATGTGGTTTCTGTGTTGATTATTCATTATAAACACTCTATAATTGTTAAGTTATTTTGTGTAATGATTACTTTGGTGTGTATAGGAGGATGTTCAAGAGAAGTTATATTCCATAAGTTTTCTTTCTTTCATTGCATTGCCTTTAAGTTTGCTTTGAAGCATTCTCTTTGAAGACTCAAAAGGGCTGACACTTTGAAAATGTTATAGGTATTTAATGGTATTCTATTTACTGCCTGTTTGTATTCCAATTAAGTTTTAATCCATTAACATCTCTTTTCAATTCTATTAGGGCTTAGATTTTGATGAAGTAATGCTTGATTTGACGATGCATAGTATATACCAGTGTGAAACTTGATACAATGCTAACTTCTAATTTAGGAAGAGTTTCTGAGAGTATTAGTCTATTTTTGGTTCTGGAGTCTATGCATTATAACTGTTAGGCTTCTGTTTCTCCTATGTGTGTATTTCAAGTGTGTGCTCTTTTGTTTATTCATTTGATTTATTTTGATTATGTTGCATGCACCACATCCCAACACTGGAAAGAGTCAACTTAAATGGTCGTAGTTAACCAATGTCATTGTCATCGCCCAAAGCCCTTTTGTGATGCCCCCAAAATAGGTATACATCACCCATCTTGAGTCGCCAAATACATGATACAAAATTCAAATACAACTTAATTATACAACAGTCGTGTAACATACGACAAAACATATTCTAAGAGTTTTAATAAGAATATTGTCATCTAGACAATATCCACACTAAATGGAGTCCTCATTATATTTATTGTCACAATATTTTATAGAATAGTGAGGACTACTAAAACAACCATCTGGATCGTCAATCCGTTTTCTGATTCGTCCTAGCTATATTCTCATTTCCTAAAGAGAACAATGAAAGAAAGGGTGAGCTCAACTAGTCCAGTAAGAAATATTATGACTAAGATAATGCAGAATAATTTATCGTTAGCCTTCAACAGTGTTAAACTGATAAAATATAACAATCACCAAGTTTAACTGCAGCGGAACAAGCAATCCATTAGAAGAGTCAATTAGAGAATAAAATCTATTATCTTCTATGATTTAAAAGGTGTTTCATCATTTTTATCGCTGAGACTCAGCTTAATAAATAAACCACATCATCCCTGCACTACGACCAAGGATATTCATTATTATCACGACCACAAATTATCCATGCACTACGGGCCAGGGATATTCATGTATTCATCAATGGTCATGATCATGCCAATAACTGTCCATCAATGCACTACGGCCAATGAGGATTTTTACCACATCATTTGTAACATTACGATCATGATTATACCGAATAATCCCTTGTCATAATCATACCAAGTCGATCTATGTACTACATGCCACAGATGACTTTCAACATAATAATATAAGCATAAGGATGATGACAATTTAATAAAACAAGTTCAAGAATAAATTTTAAAGATTTATAAGTTAATTTATCCAGAAATCAATAACGTCCATATTGTCAACATGATACTGTTTTGTGGAGTAAAATTCAAGAATGCTCAGAAAAATATTTCCATGAAAAGATACTGGATGAAGCGCAAATATCAAGGATATTCCACTAATTTCATGGAGTATAGAAGCCAAAACTTTAACCAACTAAGTATAATAGAATATATGAAACCGCAAAAGGATTTTTGCCGCCATGCGGTAATCAACGTAGACAGATTATTCCAACAGAATAATAAAGAATAGAATAACAGAAGAATTCACCAGGCGTGCGTAATTCGCACAGACAGGATATTCCAACAGAATAATAAAGAATGGAACCAGGTTATGCAAAATCCGCATAGACAAGATATTTCAACAGAATAATATAGAATGGAACCAGGACATGCGTAATCCGCACAGACAGGATATTCCAACAGAATAATAAAGAATGAAATAACAACAAAATTCACCAGGCATGCGATAGACCGGACAGATAGGTTATTCTAACAGAATAATAAAGAATAGAATAACAACCCTTACGAGTATTGAAAGAAAATAACTCTCTTCATGAATACTTAAGAATAATACCCCTTACCTTAAAAGAAGAGTATTCTGACGGGTAGGGCGGGAATATACTTGAAGAAAACTTGCACTATTTTCTATACTCAAAGCTTTCTTAAACTCTAAAGAAATACGTTCAAGATTATAGAATAAGAATTCTCTGAACTTCTGGTGTGATTTTTAATTCTAACTAAGCATCCTATTTATAGAAGAATGGAAAGGATACTATGCTGCACTATGCAATAAAATATAATGTATTCTATTTATAATCAAATAAAACAAAACTTTATAAAAAGTATTCTGTTTTATATAAAACGTTTTCTGTTTCATTACATTTATAATAATAATAAAACAAACTTTATCACCATTATTATAATTCACAATATTAATCGACTAGGTCATTCCCAGGAAAGAGGAGGCTTTCCAATAAGGATTTCTCCCTATATGCACGTAATTAGGTGACCAAACCTCTCCTTGACAGAACTTCTAGGCATCGTTAATATTGCAAATAATAATAGTAATAATTTTATCGTCTCAATTATTGATTTAATATTATATAAAATATTGACAATAATTGAATCAAATAACGTGAGATACTATGCAGCAATTAATGTAGCAATAATTGAACAAAACTGAGTGACTTCTCACGTAAGCATCAATAATCAATACCGTGTGCTACTATACAACTACACGTATTACAGTACTTTTAACACCGGGTGCTTCAACAGTTAACGATAAAACTTCCGTCGTTATTTTTATAAAGTATTTTTATCGTTTTCTCAATCCGATAATCATTTCGTTGTGGGGTCCACCAATGTTTGTGCCGTTGTACGAATATTTCCTGTTAAAACGAATATTCCCCGACCAATCGAATATTATATAACAACTTGCGTACTTTGCAAAATTTATAAATATTACCCACAACTATAATGTTATAACAAATTCACATCTTAATATTCAAAAATGATATTTATAGAAAATTCATTTTTATTCATAAAAGTTAGGGTTTTACACCTTTCTTTGCCACCCTTCAGCCTTTTGCCACACCCTTTTGCACGCACTTGGTTCGGCTCAATGTAATTATGTTCATAAGTCCCAGTCATGTTAACTGACTTGGATGCACTCATTCCACCAGACTCCATTTTATTGATTCGTTTGGAACCATTATTCCCAACTATTTGCTTGATCTTTTCATATCCAATATCAAAACATTCCTTTAATACAATTGTGGCTTCTTCATTTATGAGAGCACTATCAATCATCTCTAGAGATTGCTGAATTAATTGACTCCGCAAGAGTAAGTATGGCTTGTCATCTTTTATCTCCACACCATTATTATCAACTACACCACTTGATTTTGCTCCTTTTGTCCACCTTTTTAAAATGTATTTTGTAGGAAATTTGTCAAGATCGTGATACTTATGCAAATAAGCTATCACATGCCGACATAGGATTCCCAAACTCTCAAACTTTTTGCATGTACATGTTGCATAATCCAAAGAGTTGTCATACTGAATTTCTCTTACTTTAAACTTGCAGACATTCCTTCGGTAAATCTTATATACACGGTGGTTGACATCCTCCGTCATAAGTTCAAACCTATAATTCAAGCTCTCACACAACTCTTCTTCAAATTTATAATATATAGAGTGTGTATGTGTGACGCCCCCAAAACAGGTATACATCACCCATCTTGGGTCGCCAAATAAATGGTACATAAATCCAAATACAACTTAATTATACAACAGTCGTGTAACATACGAAAAAACATAATCTATGAGTTTTAATAAGAATATTTTCATCTAGACAATATCCACTCTCAATGGAGTCCTCATTACATTTATTGTCACACTATTTCACAGAATAGTGAGGACTAATAAAGCCATTTATCCTGGACCATCACTCCAGTCCCCGACTCGTCCCAGCTATATTCTTATTTCCTGAAGAGAACGATGAAAGAAAGGGTAAGCTCAACTAGCCTAGTAAGAAATATTATGACTAAGATAATGCAGAATAAATTATCCGTAGCCTTCAACAGTATAACAACTGATAGAATACAATAGAAAACAAGTTTTAGATCAACAACTGCAGCGGAATAAGCAATCCATTGTAAGAGTAAGTAGAGCATAAAATCTACTATCTTCTATGATTTAAAAAGTTTTTCATCAACTTTATCGCAGAGACTCACCTTAATAAATAAAATCGAATCATCCCTGCATCACGGCCAAGGATATTCATGTAATCATCAATGGTCATGATTATACCGAATAATCCCTGGTCATAATAATACCAACAACTGTCCATCAATGAACTACAGACCAATGAGGACTTTCACCACATCATTCGTCATATTACGATCATGATTATACCGAATAATCCCTTGTCATAATAATACCAAGTCCATCTCAGCACGTAAGCCAGAGATAACTTTCATCACAATATAAGCATGAGGATGATGACAATGACATAATAATTCAATAAAACAAGTTCAAGGATAAATTTTAAAGATTTAAAATCTAATTTATCCAGAAATCAATAACGTCCAAATTGTCAACATGATACTTCTTTGTGGAGTAAAATTCAAGAATGCTCAGAAAAATATTTTCATGAAAAGATACTGGATGAAGCGCAAATATCCAGGATATTCTACTAATTTCATGGAGTATAGAAGCCAAAACTTTAACCAACTGAGTATAATAGAATATATGAAACTGCAAATGGATTTTTGTTCGCCATGCGGTAATCCACGTAGATAGATCATTTCCATAATTTTAATTAGGAATGAATACGAAGGATCATTCACCATGCATGCGATAGACCGCACAGTCAGGTTATTCCAACAGGTTAATAAAGAATGGAACCAGGTCATGCGTAATCCGCACAGACAGGATATTCCAACAGAATAATAAAGAATGGAATAACAACAAAATTCACCAGGCATGCGATAGACTGCACAGGCAGGTTATTCCAATAGAATAATAAAGAATGGAATAACAGAAGAATTTTACCATGTATGCGGTACTTCGCATAGACAGGTTATTCCAACATAATAGTAAGGAATGGAATAACAACCCTTACGAGTATTGAAAGAAAATAACTCTCTTCATGAATACGAAGGAATAATACCCCTTACCTTAGAAGAAACTGGATACTGGAATAGTATATGTGTTATCGTATTTTGCACAACAATTGTATTAATGAAGTTGTATTTGTTTCTGTACCATGTATTTGGCAACTCAAAATGGGTGATGTATACCAATTTTAGGGGCGTCACAGTTGGTATCAGAGCTTAGAGATATGGTCTCTAGCGGAGATCGGGGAATAGAACCAGGAGGGGAGAGATATGCAATAATTACTGTAGCAATAATTGAGTATAACTGAGTGACTTATTATGTAAGTATCAATAATCGATACTGTGTGCTACTATGCAACCACGCGTATTACTATACTTTTACTACCGGGTAGTTCAACAGTTTAACGATAAAACTTTTGCCGTTAATTTTAAAAAAAGATAATTCTGTCATTTTTTAACTGCAACAATACTTTCGTTGTGGGGTCCATCAATGATTGTGCCGTTGTACGAATATTTCCTGTTAAAACGAATATTCCCCGACCAATCGAATATTCCCCCAACACAACGAATATTTTATATCAACTTGCTTACTTTGCAAAATTTTCAAATATCACCCATAACTTTAAACTTTTATCAATTTAACCATTTACTAAATAGAATAATTATAAGAAAATTGAATACTTTCATTTCATAAAATTCGGGGTCTCACAATCTCCCATCCTTATGAAAGTTCGCCCTCGAAATTTACGTACCTGGTAGTTCGAAGAAATGAGAATACCTTGCTTTCTTTTTGGGTTGTACCTTCCTAGTTATTTCCTATGTATCATATTGCTCATCTCCTATATTTCAGATATCATTCTAGAATATAGTTTTAAAACAAGGGTTAATTAACATGCCACATATTATCCCTATACTCTGACCGACCAATTAAATACCAAATAAACTTTTATAGGTCATACTATCGAAGGATTTACCCGTTTCTCCCCTCCTAGTTCTAGTCTCACATCTCAGCCAAGGATCATATCCCTAAGCTTTGATACCAACTGTGACGCCCCCAAAAAAGGTCCACATCACCAATCTTGAGTCGCCAGATACAACACTACACAAATCAAATACAAACTTCTTTTATACAGTACGACAAAACGTAGCTGAGAGTTTCAACATGGATAATGTCTCGTAGAGAGTATCCAAACTCAAATTCAATTCTCACTACATTTATTGTCACAATATTTAACAGAATAGTGAGGACTACTAATGCTATCATCTGGACCGTCACTCCGTTCCCTGATTAGTCCCAGGTATATTCTCATTTCCTGAAGAGAACAATGAAAGCAAAAGGGTGAGCTCAACTAGTCCAGTAAGAAATATTATGACTAAGATAATGCAGAATAATTTATCGTTAGCCTTCAACAGAGTTAAACTGATAAAATATAATAAACATCAAGTTTAACTGCAGCGGAATAAGCAGTCCATTAGAAGCGTCAAGTAGGGCATGATATCTACTATCTTCTATGATTTAAAAGTCCATCGCTAATATTTCATTCCTGTAATACTCAACAACAGTTCTTTGTTATACCCAAGACAAAAAGAACTATCATCACCTGTCTTCACCTAAACCACCAAAGATTATTTTTAAATCCACAATTCATATTTATAATCATGTAAATCAACCGTTTCTCCTTGCCACAAAGGTTTAATGGAACGTTTACTCAATATCCTTACCCCAAAGGCTAAAGATATTCAAATATAATAACAATGATCATACCAATCAGTTGTCTACCTTTGCACTACGGGCCAAAGATATTCAACTATAAAACCAATGGTCATGATCATACCAATCAATTATATGTCAGTGCACTACGGCCAAAGATATTTAACTGTTAACTAATGGTCATGATCCTGCCAATCACATCATCGAATTATCCATGCCCTACGGGCCAAGGATATTCGTTATTATCACCAGTGGTTATGATTATGGCATTCACCTGTCCATCTTTGCACGTAAGCCAAAGATATACAACTATAAAACCAATAATCAATAGTCCATCTATGCACGTAAGCCAAAGATGACTTTCATCATAATATAAGCATGAGGATGATGACAATGATATAAGCATTAATCAAAAGAAATCAAGGATAAATATTAAAGACTTTAAATTTATCCAGAGTTTAAAAAATATCCAAATTGTCAACATGATACTGCTTTGTGGAGTAAAATTCAAGAATAATATTCATGTACCAAAAATAATTTGGACAAAAAAGAAATATATTTTTCGGGTGAATAGTACCCCGTGAATAGTATCCTGTGAATAGTTCTTCAGGAATAGTACCTCGTGAATAGTACCCCGATATGAAAAGTACTCCAAATATTCGGGTGAATAATAATCGGGTGAATAGTAACTCGTGAATAGTACTCTGACATAAAAAGTGTCCCGAATACCCGAGTGAATAGTATCTAGGTGAATAGTAACCTGTATATATTAACTCATAAATAAAATATCAAATAAAATGATATTTCATAACGAGTACAAGAGAAAAGATATCTCATACGAGTATAATAGAATATACGAAACTGTAAATGGATTTTCACCCGCCATGCGGTAATCCACGTAGACAGATCATTTCCATAATTTAATCAGGAATGAATACAAAGCATCATTCACCATGCATGCGATAGTCCACACAGACAGATTATTCCAATAGAATAATAAAGAATGGAATAACAAAAGAATTCACCAGGCATGCGATAGATCGCACTAACAGGTTATTCCAATAGAATAATAAAGAATGGAACCAGGTCATGCGTAATCCACACAGACAGGATATTCCAATAGAATAATAAAAAACTGGAACCAGGTCATGCGTAATCCGCACAGATAGGATATTCCAACAAAATAATAAAGAATGGAATAATAACAGAATTCACCAGGCATGCGATAGACCGCACAGACAGGTTATTCCAACAGAATAATAAAGAATGGAATAACAGAAGAATTTTGCCATGTATGCGGTACTTCGCATAAACAGATTATTCCAACATAATAATAAAGAATGGAATAACAACCCTTACGAGTATTGAAAGAATATAACTCTCTTCATGAATACGAAAGAATAATACCCCTTAGTACAATAATAACATCCCTTACTATAATAATAATATCCCTTATGAATAAGAAATAAATAACATCCCTTACAACTGTTGAACAAAAATAATATTCCAACGAATATTTAACAAAGATAATATTCCTACGAATATTGAATTAAGATAATATTCTTTATGAATATTGAACGTAAAATAATATTCGTTATGAATATTGAACGTAAAATAATATTCATGCGAATACGAAAAATAATATCTCTTCAGATTATGAAATAAATAATATCCCTTACGAATAGGAAATAAATAACATCCCTTACAACTGTTGAACGAAAATAATATTCCAACGAATATTTAACAAAGAAAATATTCCTACGAATATTGAATGAAGATAATATTCTTTATGAATATTGAACGAAAATAATATTCATACGAATACGAAAAATAATATCTCTTCAGAATATGAAATAAATAATACCTATTACCTCAGAAGAAGACTGGATACTGAAATAGTGAAGTAGCAGACTTTTCTTCTTCTTTCTCTCTATAGTTTATCTCTTTATAGCTTCTCTCTCTATAATTGCTCTTGTGAGTCTTAGTGAATTGGTGATAATGAAGGAAGAATGAGCTTCTATTTACAGAAAAATATAGTTTCGATAATTGCACGTTTTGGGACTCAAAATATTACAGTATAATACCTTCCTCTTTTTCTTCATTTTTAATTTAGTCCTGCAAGTATTATCAAACTTGCACCACCTACCCTAATAGTAAATCATGTGAATTAATAGTTCATTCATGTGACTCAATAGTATAATCACGTGAAAAAACTAATTACAGTATAGTACCTTCAACTATACCTCCATTTTTAATTTAGTCATTCAAGTATTATCAATCTTGCACCAATTCCCCTAATAGTAAATCATGTGAAACAATAGTACACACATGTGAACACATAGTTATAAGCATGTGAATTAATAGCAATTAATTGCTCATTCATTCGGTTAATTACCCGATTGGTCAATATAACCTCCAGACATCAATTATTATCTAAATAAATGTCGATTTCCACTAACACTAATAATTCCAACACAATGGAACTATCAATTTTATCTTTAATCAACACGAACTTATTCATCATTAATATTATAACTCAATATATTTAACAACCAGATCGTTCTCAGGAAAGAGGGGGCTTTCCGATAAGGATTTCTTTATTGGCGCATAATTAGGTGACCAAACCTCTCCTTGACAGAACTTCTATACATTGTCAATATTGCAAATAATAATTTAAATAACTTTGTCGTCTCAATTATTGATTTAATAATAATAAATATCATGCAGATGATACTGTGACAATAATTGAATCAATAATATGAGAGATATGCAGCAATTACAGTAGCAATAATTGAGTATAACTGAGTGACTTCTTACGTAAGCATCAATAATCGATACTGTGTGCTACTATGCAACCACGCGTATTACTGTACTTTTACTACCGGGTAGTTCAACAGTTTAAGGATAAAACTTTTGCTGTTATTTTTAAAAAAAGATAATTATGTCATTTTCTAACTACGACAATACTTTCGTTGTGGGGTCCACCAATGATTGTGCCGTCGTACGAATATTTTTTGTTAAAACAAATATTCCCCGACCAATCGAATATTCCCCCAACACAATGAATATTTTATATCAACTTGCTTACTTTGCAAAAATTTTAAATATCACCCTTAACTTTAACCTTTTATCAATTTAACCATTTACTAAATAAAATAATAATAAGAAAATTGAATACTTTCATTTCATAAAATTCGGGGTCTCACAATCTCCCCTCCTTATGAAATTTTACCCTCAAAATTTATGTAGCTGTTAGTTCGAAGAGATGAGAATACCTTGTTTTCTTTATGGGTTGTACCTTCCTAGTTATTTCCTATGTATCATATTGCTCATCTCCTGTATTTCAGATATCATTCTAGAATATAGTTTTAAAACAAGGGTTAATTGACATGCCACATATTATCCCTATACTCTGACCGGCCAATTAAATACCAAATAAACTTAGGTAGGTCATATTAACGAAAGATTTACCCATTTCTCCCCTCCTAGTTCTAGTCTCACATCCCAGCCAGGGATCATATCCCTAAGCTTTGATACCAACTGTGATGCCCCCAAAATAGGTCCACATTACCAATCTTGAGTTGCTAGATACAACACTACAGAAATCAAATACAAACTTCTTTTATACAGTACGACAAAACATAGCTGAGAGTTTCAACACGGATAATGTCTCGTAGAGAGTATCCAAACTCAAATTCAATCATCACTACATTTATTATCACACTATTTAACAGAATAGTGAGGACTACTAATGTTATCATCTGGACCGTCACTCCGTTCTCCGACTAGTCCCAGTTATATTCTCATTTCCTGAAGAGAACAATGAAAGCAAAAGGATGAGCTCAACTAGCCCAGTAAGAAATATTATGACTAAGATAATGCAAAATAATTTATCGTTAACCTTCAACAGTATTAAACTGATAAAATATAATAAACATCATGTTTAACTACAGCGGAACAAGCAATCCATTAGAAGAGTTAAGTAGAGCATGATATCTACTCTCTTCTATGATTTAAAAGTCCATCGCTAATATTTCATTCCTGTAATACTCAATAACAGTTCTTTGTTATACCTAAGACAAAAAGAACTATCATCACCTGTCTTCACCTAAACCACAAAAGATTATAGTTAAATCCACAATTCATATTTATAATCATGTAAATCAACAGTTTCTCATTGCCACAAAGGCTTAATGGAACGTTTACTCAATATCCTTACCCCAAAGGATAAAGATATTCAAATGTAATAATAATGATCATACCAATCAGTTGTCTACCTTTGCACTACGGGCCAAAGATATTCAACTATAAAACCAATGGTCATGATCATACCAATCAATTGTCTGTCAGTGCACTACGGCCAAAGACATTCAACTGTTAACTAATGGTCATGATCTTGCCAATCACATCATCGAATTATCCATGCCTTACGGGCCAAGGATATTCGTTATTATCACCAGTGGCGATGATCATGTCATACACCTGTCCATCTTTGCACGTAAGCCAAAGATATACAACTATAAAACCAATAATCAATAGTCCATCTATGCACGTAAGCCAAAGATGACTTTCATCACAATATAAACATGAGGATGATGACAATGATATAAACATTAATCAAACGAAATCAAGGATAAATATTAAAGACTTTAAATTTATCCAGAGTTTAAAAAATATCCAAATTGTCAATATGATACTGTTTTGTGGAGTAAAATTCAAGAATAATATTCATGTACCAAAAATAATTTGGACAGAAAAGAAATATATTTTTCGGGTGAATAGTATCCCGTGAATAGTATCCTGTGAATAGTACTTCGAGAATAGTACCTCGTGAATAGTACCCCGACATGAAAAGTACCCCAAATACCCGAGTGAATAATATTCGGGTGAATAATAATCGAGTGAATAGTAACTCGTGAATATTAACTAGTGAATAGTACTCCGACATGAAAAGTGTCCTGAATACCTGAGTGAATAATAATCGAGTGAATAGTAACTGGGTGAATAGTAACCCGTAAATAGTAACTCATAAATAAAGTACCAAATAAAATGATATTTCATGATGAGTACAAAAGAAATGATATCTCATACAGGTATAATAGAATATACGAAACTGGAAATGGATTTTCACCCGCCCTGTGGTAATCCACGTAGACAGATTATTTCCACAATTTAATAAGGAATTAATACAAATGATCATTCACCATGCATGCGGTAGTCCACACAGACAGGTTATTCCAACAGAATAATAAAGAATGGAATAACAAAAGAATTCACCAGGCATGCGATAGACCGCACAGACAGGTTATTCCAATAGAATAATAAAGAATGGAACCAGGTCATGCGTAATCCGCACAAACAGGATATTCTAACAGAATAATAAAGAATGGAACCAGGTCATGCGTAATCCGCACAGACAGGATATTCCAACAGAATAATAAAGAATGAAATAACAACATAATTCACCAGGCATGCGATAGACCGCACAGACAGGTTATTCCAACAGAATAATAAAGAATGGAATAACAGAAGAATTTCACCATGTATACGGTACTTCGCATAGACAGGTTATTCCAACATAATAATAAAGAATGGAATAACAACCATTATGAGTATTGAAATAATATAACTCTCTTCATGAATACGAAAGAATAATACCCCTTACTATAATAATAACATCTCGTACTATAATAATAATATCCCTTACTATAATAATAATATCCCTTACAAATAAGAAATAAATAACATCCCTTACAACTGTTGAATGAAAATAATATTCCAACGAATATTTAACAAAGATAATATTCCTACGAATATTGAATGAAGATAATATTCTTTATGAATATTAAACGAAAATAATATTCATACGAATACGAAAAATAATAACTCTTCAGAATGTAAAATAAATATACCCCTTACGAATAAGAAATAAATAACATCCCTTACAACTGTTGAACGAAAATAATATTCCAACGAATATTTAACAAAGATAATATTCCTACGAATATTAAATGAAGATAATATTCTTTATGACTATTGAACGAAAATAATATTCATACGAATACGAAAAATAATATCTCTTTAGAATATGAAATAAATAATACCTCTTACCTTAGAAGAAGACTGGATACTGGAATAGTGAAGTAACAGACTTCTCTTCTTCTTTCTCTCTATAGCTTCTCTCTCTATAATTGCTCTCGTGAGTCTTAGTGAATTGGTGAGAATGAAGGAAGAATGAGCTTCTATTTATAGAAAAATATAGTTTCGATAATTGCACGTTTTGGGACTCAAAATATTACAGTATAATACCTTCCTCTTTTTCTTCATTTTTAATTTAGTCCTGCAAGTATTATCAAACTTGCACCACCTCCCCTAATAGTAAATCATGTGAATTAATAGTTCATTCATGTGACTCAATACTATAATCATGTGAAAAAACTAATTACAGTATAGTACCTTCAACTATACCTCTATTTTTAATTTAGTCATGCAAGTATTATCAATCTTGCACCAATTTTCCTAATAGTAAATCATGTGAATCAATAGTACACACATGTGAACACATAGTTATAAGCATGTAAATTAATAGCAATTAATTACTCATTTATCCTGTTAATTACCCGATTGGTCAATATAACCTCCAGACATCAATTATTATCGAAATAAATGTCGATTTTCACTAACACTAATAATTTTAACACAATGGAACTATCAATTTCATCTTTAATCAACACGAACTTATTCATCATTAATATTATAACTCACAATATTAAACAACTAGGTCGTTCCCAAGAAAGTGGGGGCTTTTCGATAAGGATTTCTCCTTATTGGTGCGCAATTAGGTGACCAAACCTCTCCTTGACAGAACTTCTAGACATTGTCAATATTGCAAATAATAATATAAATAACTTTGTCGTCTCAATTATTGATTTAATAATAATAAATATTATACAGATGATACTGTGACAATAATTGAATCAATAATATGAGAGATATGCAGCAATTATTGTAGCAATAATTGAGTATAACTTAGTGACTTCTTACGTAAACATCAATAATCGATATTGTGTGCTACTATGCAACCACGCGTATTACTGTACTTTTACTACCTAGTAGTTCAACAGTTTAACGATAAAACTTTTGCCATTATTTTTAAAAAAAGATAATTCTGTCGTTTTCTAACTATGACAATACTTTCATTGTGGGGTCCACCAATGATTGTGACGTCGTACGAATATTTTCTGTTAAAACAAATATTCCCCGACCAATCGAATATTCCCCCAACACAACGAATATTTTATATCAACTTGCTTACTTTGAAAAAATTTCAAATATCATCCTTAACTTTAACCTTTTATCAACTTAACCATTTACTAAATAGAATAATTATAAGAAAATTGAATACTTTCATTTTATAAAATTCGGGGTCTCACAATCTCTCCTCCTTATGAAATTTTTCCCTCGAAATTTACGTACCTGGTAGTTCGAAGAGATGAGAATACCTTGTTTTCTTTTTGGGTTGTACCTTCCTGATTATTTTTTATGTATCATATTGCTCATCTCCTATATTTTAGATATCATTCTAGAATATAGTTTCAAAATAAGAGTTAATTGACATGCCACATATTATCCCTATACTCTGACCGACCAATTAAATACCGAATAAACTTAGGTAGGTCATACTAGCGAAGGATTTACCCGTTTCTCCCCTCCTAGTTCTAGTCTCACATCTCAGCCAGGGATCATATCCTTAAGCTTTGATACCAACTGTGACGCCCCCAAAATAGGTCCACATCACCAATTTTGAGTCGCCAGATATAACACTACAGAAATCAAATAAAAACTTCTTTTATACAGTACGGCAAAACGTAGCTGAGAGTTTCAACACGGATAATGTCTCGTAGAGAGTATCCAAACTCAAATTCAATCATCACTACATTTATTGTCACACTATTTAACAGAATAGTGAGGACTACTAATGTTATCATCTGGACCGTCACTCCGTTCTCCGACTAGTCCTTGCTATATTCTCATTTCTTGAAGAGAACAATGAAAGGAAAAGGGTGAGCTCAACTAGTCCAGTAAAAAATATTATGACTAAGATAATGCAGAATAATTTATCGTTAGCCTTCAACAGTGTTAAACTGATAAAATATAATAAACATCAAGTTTAACTGCAGCGGAACAAGCAATTCATTTGAAGAGTCAAGTAGAGCATGATATCTACTATCTTCTATGATTTAAAAGTCCATCGCTAATATTTCATTCATGTAATACTCAACAACAATTCTTTGTTATACCTAAGACAAAAAGAACTATCATCACATGTCTTCACCTAAACCACCAAAGATTATAGTTAAATTCATAATTCATATTTATAATCATGTAAATTAACAGTTTTTCTTTGCCACAAAGGCTTAATGGAACGTTTACTCAATATCCTTACCCCAAAGGCTAAAAATATTCAAATGTAATTAACAATTAGTTATTAATTTGGTAAAATGAAATTAACAATGATCATAATATATACTGTTTAAAGTGAAAATAATATATAGTATATATTGTTTAATGATCATAATATATGATATATAGTACATAGTACATTTTAAACGAAGGAAATTAACAATTAGTTATTAATTTGGTAAAAGGAAATTAACAATTATCATAATATATACTGTTTAAAGTGAAAATAATATATAGTATTTACTGTTTAATGATCATGATATATGATATATAGTATATACTGTTTGGATCATATTATTATTGCTAAATAGTATATATATACATCATATATACATACACATCATATATTGTTTATTATTTTTGCCAATTAGTGTTAAAGTGTCTCAAAAATTAACAGTAATTTCCATCGTTTAAAATGTCAGAAAACTAAAAAAAATACACGTACACATCATATATTTTCTATTTTCATATATTATACTTACATAATCTTTATAATTGAACAACTGATATGAGAGTTTCATGATCTCACCATTGTTGAATAAATCTCTTTCCTCTTTCTATTGGAAGCTTTCGAACGACTATTTTCTCTCTCACCAATTCAGATTAGGTCTACTTATTTGTTTACTTATTAATATATCTTGTTAATTCTCTTATTATAATAAATCTAATTATTTTTATGGCCTAAATTTTACCAAATTATTTATCCATCACATATTAATATTTATTAGCCCATATAAAATAAATAACTAGTTTGACCCAATAAAAGACAAAGTCCAATTAATAACTAGTTTTATCCACCTTTGTGTTTATTTGGAAGTCTTTAGAAATTTTTAGAGATGAGGTAAGATTTTGGATATGAGTTGATAGTTATAATTCTTCTTCTAAAGTCTGTCAAAGTCTATCATTTAATAGAAATCTTTAAAATCTATGATTTTTTGAATACCAAAATACTTTTATAGACTTTGTAAAAATCTTAATTCAATACCATCTAACTTTTAAAGACATTAAAAAAGTTGTAATTGAATACCACTAAACTTTTATAAACTCTTTAAATGTCTTGATTGAATACAACTAAACTTTTAAAATCTTTAAAAGTCTTTAAAAATCTTAATTGAATACATCCCCCTTATATTAATAAGTTAGTTGATTAATTTTAATATTAATATACTACTTAATTTATTAATATTAATAAGTTAATTGATTAAATTTTAATATTAATATACTACTTAGTGTATTTACTATTCATAAATTAGTTAATTAAAATTTAATATTAACATACTAGTTAGTTATTTAATATTAATAAATTAGTTGATTAAAAGTTTATTAATATTTAATATTTATAGACATAATTACATAAATAATTAATTAAATATAATAATAGGTTTTTAATTGTGACTTGTGATCTTGGATGGATGATGGATTTTTAAATATTTTAAAAAATGTAATAGAATATGTAATTCTTTCAAAAATAAAATAAAGAAGCTTATGAGGCTATTCGCTAAGGCGACCGAGGCCTAAGCGGGGCGAGGCCCTAGGCCCTAGGCTCCAGCTACAGAAGTTTATAATCTAATCAATTAATACATACATGCCCAAGGCTAAGTCGGCAAGTTCCAAGCCCAACGATCTTAAACAACGGACTGGACATGCAGATTAGACTTGGATTATGGACCGGACCGAATATGTAGAATTGTTCCTAAAAAAATGTGTAGGACCAGATCGGATCAGCCTGGGTCTGGCCTACAGGTGGGATTACTATGATCTGACTTTGAAGGCCCAAAGTCAAGACCTAACTTAGTCTGATCAACGGTTAAGGCCTAAAGCCCAAGACGAACTAGGCCTGTCACTGAACAGGTCAAGCCCGCCATGTTGTACAACTTTATCCATATATTGATGAGCATTCATAAATATGCCTTGTTTTCTTTAGGCATTAATTTCAAAATAATAACAGAGGGAGGGGGCTTAGTGGTACATACCACATTCTTATATACGTCCATCACTTTCCTCTTCCTTTACAAAAAAAGGAAAAAAAAGACTTAAATATATTTATAATTTTCAAATAATTGACAATATCTATCTATATATAGAGAATCCGGTCCGGACGCTCGGATTTTGTTAAAATTCGGATTTTTTTTATTTTTTTATTTTTTACAGAACTGTTTTGTCATATGTATCTAAATCACACCCAAAACACGAAAAATTTCAAGTTACATAAAATATTAAACTTTTTTTAGTTGTTTTAAAAAAAAATTAAAAAATTTCGAATTTTAATACCGTCGGGACTGAATCCAGACTGTATATATATATCAACTGACTGGATATCCTAAATAACTTAAGTGTCCATATATTTCAAGGAATAACGTCACGTATATTAATTATTGAAATCATTTAAAACGTTAACAGTTCCGTGTACAGTGGAATATCACCAAGTATAATCTAACCCATCATTTCGTATTTATTTTTTTTACAACTATATTTTGTCGCCTTAGTATTACTTGATATGGATATACTAAATATCTCAGTCTATATATTTGAAGGAATAACGCCGCCACACATGCTGATTGCTAACCATTTAAAAATTTTATGCAAATTGGAGCGGGCAACCATATCATGGTATCTCAGTCGGATCTAATACTATACATACGCACGGGGTGCGAGTTGAGTCGGTTGGCTCTGAGGGAGAAGGAAGAGAGTATTATTGGGAAGGGCAGATGATCTGAGGCTGAGGACTCTTTAAAGGGGTGATTGATATTTTGTCACCAAGCCAGGCTCTTCATTTCTTGATTGCTGCGGCGGAGCTACACCAGAGGCTGCATGACTTAGGTGTTAGGACGTGATCCTTTTCCTTGTTGGGCCGGATCTATTGGGCCCTTCCTTTGGGTTTTGGTTATTCTTATTCTAAATTGTCCCAATGTTTCAGGCCCAGTTACTTATTATTTCACTAAAAGATTGGATCCGGTTGCGTGGGCCGTCTCCTTTGGGTGGATTCATTTATCATATTAGCCCATTATTCATGTTTCCCTTTAGCCCAACTTTGACCGGTAATCATTACTCAAAATGACAGTTGACTATTATGTCGGCCACCTTTCTCTATGGCATTAATGAGGATGAGACGGAGGAGGAGGCGGAGAAAAAAGGTGTGATAGAAAATATGGAGGCTAAGTGCATGCTTTCGGCGAGAATGACCGGAAGGGGAAGAAAAAGATGTCAGGAAGTGATAGGTGGCACGGTTAGCCTGAAAGGGGGTGGGCGTGGAGCTGTGATGATAAAGAGGAGGTAAGTAACAAAATAACACACAACTTAATTATTCTCTCAGACACTAGAAATTATTTCCTCTTGAGTTAACCTTGTGAACACAGATATACTGATTTTCACGCCTGAGCTATCCCCCGACGGTCCGGCCGTCAAGCTCGTGGTGTTTGTTGTGTTTACTGTGCAGGATCAGGACGTCATTTATGATTGGGACGTGGCAAAAGATCCTGGCGTTAACATTAGGCTTTCCTTTTTGTTCGTTTCTTTTCTCCACCTCATAAATAAATCCCTTCCAAACCGAAAAAGAGTTGGTGGAGTACTATAAAAGATGTGAAAAGGAAAAGATTTTTAAACCCTAACATAGGGATATTGTCTGTACTGAACTCATCTCAATAGGTTCAAATTAAGTGCATGTGTGTGTGGAGAGAGCTATATATACTTTTGATCAGCCTATCTCAAGATATGCATTCAAAATTACTTAGAAGTTGAGCAGTTTCTACAGCCACAAAATTGTTAACTGACTTCAGCTTAGACAATTTAAAGGAACCCCCCCCCCCCTACTAAGGGTATAAGATACCGATAAAATTACCATACATATAACAGAAGTGATAAAAAGATGAAGAGAGATCAAGCCTCATTTTGCTGGACTCAGTTTAGCAAAACTACCAACATGACTATCAAGCCTTCTTTTGTTGGACTCAGTTTAGCAAAACGGCAGCCAAAACTATTAAATAGTGCTTGCGTATGCATCTTCCTCTACCCCTGCATAAAAGAGCAAACCACATTAAACTCGGTATTCAACTTGTATATTGAAGATGGCAACAGATGTGTGCAAAAGAAAATCGTCCCATGGAAATAACAAGATGGAACAATGGCTTGGAATAGTAAATTTATTTGCTATATTAACAAGGAGTGACAAAAAGAAAATTTCCACTGTACATAAATGTTATATGAGAGAAACCATATCATTGTAAGTAATGCAGTCCAAGCTGCAACATATTTTACAACAGCAAGAATTGACCAGACAAACTGATACAGTAGTTATTGCTTGCTTACAGAAAATTCAGCAATTTAAGAAAATTAAATAAACCTCAACATTTGGAGCTATTTTTTTTATTACTAATAAACATTACAGAATCAGTAGATTGGTTCCAATCATAGGGCTCTCTAATTAGGATGTGACATTTGTATTTTGTCGAATGATAGCGCTACTGTTACAACTTACAATAGATTTTATAACATATAGCTTGTAAGTGCCTCGTTCCGAATTAATGAGAAGTAGGAGTTTGAACTTGGTGCTTTCTGGTTAAAATTTGTGATTTCCTTCTTTCACACCCAAGAGAGTTTATTTTATTTTTTCATGTTAAGGTACACACCCAAGAGAGTGATTCCACTCAAGTGTAAACTAGATAAACATTTAAAGAGTATGCAAGCAGATACTCCAAACAGCTGCATAGTCTTCCCCTTCCTCCCCCCCCCCCCCCCCCCAAGGAAAAAAAGAAAGAAAAAGAAAGAAAAAGAAAATGAACATCATCTAAATATGTGCTTATTTTGTGGTTACTTTTCTTTTTTTTGATTATATTCTATGCGTAGATATGTTTGACACGTGGATGTCAGTAAGTGAAGTTGTATAGGAACCAAAAGAGTGTTCACAAAGACATGTTCACGTTAAATTAGAAAACATGATCCTTCTAGAATTTTTATTTTATCTTTTTGGATAAAAGAAGTTTCTTTTTATTAGATAGAGGAGGAATTTTATTATTTACCTTGATTACAGCTCCTCCTTAACGGGGCTTTGCTGAGCAATTCCATCACGATTCTTCTGAATGAAATGAATTATATCTTCCTTCGTTCTGTCGCCTTGGTACTGCGACACGATTCCACTTGCAGACTTGAAGTACACAGTTGGGTAACCTTTGACATCAAATGTTTTACCTGGGATGTCATTTGCAGTAGCATCCTAGAAAGTAGAAGAGAAAAAGTAAATTATTACAAGGAAGAAGTTAAACAATCAAAGAAACGGATGACATTAACACCAATGAACCTAATGAGCTATATATAATTACTTCCTTCAGTCCACAAAAACACTCCCATGTATCAAATCTTTTAGTTAAAAAAAATAGTCCCACTTTTTATGATGTTTGTATAAAATAACACAATGTCCTCAAGCTAACCGTCACAATTTCATTATCATGTCATCACTACTAAATTAAACACCCAATAAATTTAGGGGTAAACATGAAATAAAAATATATCCTTTTAAGGCTTTAAGTTTGTAAATTTTGCAAATACAAATATTGTTTGTGGAATGGAGTATAAGTTAACAAGAGAATATGAGAGGCACCAGCATCAATGAACTTGACAAGTAATAATAAAAGATATTACTTTGAGTGGTGGGAAGTAAGTCCAGCTATAAAATGGTGAAAAGCTAGGAAAATAGATTAAAAAGAAGAATGAGAGAGACTCAACTAGGAACCCCCATTAATGAATTCAAGGGATGAGAATTTGATAATTATAGAATAACGAAATAAATAGCCCTTTTACAGCTCAATTTGGTGCAGATCACTTTTCAAGTGCATTTAGATGTTCTAGAATGCAACATAGTAAAGGTATGATAATTAAGTAAATGAGTAAATATATTTCAAAAGAATGAAATATGGGTACCACCCTCCAAAGAACTCAATATGCCTTGGCCCTTTATTCTAGTTCTAACATGCTGACATCATGTGGCTATCTGTCTCAAATGCACGGATCAGTAAAATAAAATCGGAGGTAAGCTGCAATCTCACCCTATATTCTGCTATTCATGACATTATGACACGTCCATTTCTGTAGATGGACCACCTACTTGAGTAGCCGTTAAACTCAGAAGGGCAATTGCATAAAAAGAATAATTTATCATTTCTTCAACATGGTTTGGACTTTGTAGCATCTTAGTACAGAGCACAAAGTAAGTATATCAATAAAATTAGGAAATGCTAGTTCCACAAGTAAAACTGCTAGTTCTACAAGATTCCCCTCAAATGATTGTGGATCCTGTTGCAAGTAGGGCCCAAATCAAATAACATTCCACAAAATAAAATAAAGAATATTTTGTAGCACAGAAAAATGTTGAAGCAGTGGAATAACCAATACCAAACTCGAATTTAATGGTTACAACTTTTAACAAAGTATAAAATATCAGGAACAATCATAGATCCATGTCAGATGTCTCAGTTTTCTAAATAACTTTATAAATATAACTACTGAAACAACTTACAATCTTTGCAATGACAACATCAGCATCATTCTCAAATGAGAGGGCAACTTCATCCAAAATCGGCCCTAGCTTTTTGCAGTGTCCACACCAGGGTGCATAGAACTCTAATAGAACTGCAGAATAAAACAGTCCGAGATATTCGATCGATGAATTCCAAAACGTAGCCAGGAATAACAACTAATGCAAGTATATCCTTTATACTGGCTTCTGATGCATAATAGATCACCATCCTTTATTGTTATGTAATTTCATGAAACAAAACTAACTTCTCAACAAAAGTGATGATTAAACTCCAATGACCATTTTTATCATATCAAACAAGATATTGCCCCACCATCAAGGCAAGAACTCCAGTTCTTCCCGTCTTTTTGGTTTTGCATGTTTACAGTATATCATCCAAATCCACTTTAACAGCAAAGAATTAACCAAAGTTTGAAACAACTTGAGAATATGAAACAATGTAATTATCATGGATAGAGAAACCAGAAAAAGTAAACAAGTAGAAATGCAAAAGCATACAAATTACAAGTAGAACTAATTAGTGCTAGTACTGACCGTTTTTCCCAGAGTTAAAAACCATGTCTTGGAAGCTGTCACCAACCACCACCTTGACAGGTTCATTGTTGACCTCGGGTATAGGTTCAGATTTTATATATGGTTGCACTTTACCATCCTGGAATAATGTAATTTAGTTAGCTGCTTTTGGAAACTCCTCAACACTAATTTCCCTTTGAAATTTTTTTTTATAATAGGACCCTTTATCACAAAATTAAAATATAATGCAAGGAAACTGGAAATGATTTATCTACATGTGATAGAAGCATATTTTTGCATTTTAATAATTACATATTTATTATTTTATGTGTCTATTTAATTTAACAAATGATTTTTATATTGTTTTGTAGGAACTAACAGTTATTCATCTTGGGGAGCAAATAAAGTATTACTATCCAGCTTTTAAAGATAACATGGAACTCTTGGAGGATTGTCAAGAAGAGGTTGAAGGCAAGAAGGAGATCAAGGGATAAGAAGTACTCCCTCCGTCCCATAGTTATAGGCTGATTTCTTTTGGCACATAGTTTAAGAAAATCAGTTTAAGTGGCAATTTTAACAAAAAAATTCCACATATACCCCTTAATATGGAATTAATGAATAAATTAATTACTCCTTACTTATCACATTGAAACTCTCAACTTAATTGATAATTTTAATCTACATAAACTTTCAACCAATCACAAAACGTTTGTTATTCCAAATTCATTTATTGAGCCTAAAAAGTTGAATTTTTTTATTGAGAATACAACATTAAATGTGATGATAACAATAATGACATTGAATGTTGTTTCTTCAAAAAAAAAAGAAGTAATGGTTGAATATTTATTATAAGGGCATAAAAGTAAAACAATAAACCAACTAAATTTTATAAATAGTAAGTAGCCTATATATTGGGACATCCAAAAATGGAAAATCAGCCTATAACTATGGGACGGAGGGAGTAAAAAAGAAGACCAAATTCAATGTAACCTACAATTTATTTGTGCCTATAAATAGGACTTTTATTTTAAGGAGGAGTTTTTAATTTTTATTCTTTTTCTTGGTTTACTCATTATTTTCGCCGGTGCAGATAGTTTTGTTTTTGGGACAGAATTAAGAACTTTGTTACATTTCCTATACCGTAAACTCGTGAAATATCAATACACTTTTATACTTTCTTTAGTTCATTAAGTAGTTATCATTCTCTTTCCGGCAGAGCATTGGTTTGTTATCTTATAACTAAAATCCATCCTCCCTCGTTATATAGAATATATATTAGTTTTTTTTCTTCCATTATGCATTAGTTTTTTTTTTAATAATATGAATTATGTATTCTACTTGTTTAGTTAATTAGTTTCTTTTAGTTTTATTTTAGTTTATGCAATTGTTAGAAGTAATAACATTACTTGTTTTTTATTTTAAATTGCATAGCTAACTAAATATTTAATACCTATGATGAGGATGAAACTAGGCATTGCATATTAATAGTTTCTTTATGTTCCGAAATTAATACTTCGTTGCTTAATTGTTTTCGCCTTCATTTTACCATCGCACAAAATTCGTTTATGGTTCTTATATTAATTACGAGGTTTTGATAAGTTATAGTTAATATGTGAATTTTTCATAATTTATGTTTTTATATTAATTATATGAATCATTATTTTTAAAGAGAAAAAAAACTAAATTGAGAATTAATTCGAAAAATAAGAAATTAGTTATTATTTTAGTACTTAGTGGATTCAGGTTCCTAGGTAGGTTTTTTTCTTCTCATTACTAGTTTTCATTATTAATTGTTTGCTTTCATTATTTACTTGGTTAATCATCTCTACTATATTTATTTCTAATTTGTCTGAAATATTAATTAAGGATATATTTAAAAAATTGATCAGTCTAAGTGGTTTGACATGTATTTGTCAAGTCTACAATATAAAGTTGTGCACTTGCAATATATAATTTTAACACATCAACATGCAATTGGATATACGAATATCAAGGGTCATTACCAGTGAAGCCGCTACTTAGAAAATTGAACAAAAACTACCAGAAGAAAAAGATGAAGCTGGTGCGACCTTGAAATCCTTCACCCATGAAACAATATGGCCAGGCTTCACATTTGGTTTCAAATATTTTTGTCCGTCAGTGGTCTGGATAATGATGAGGGGCACCTGATCATCTTGAAGTCCAAAAAACTGTTCATTGAAGTCAATGAAATGATCAACATACCGAAATATCTTTAGTATATATGCCAAGAAAGAATAGAAATTACTAACCTGAAAAGCTTGTTTGCTGGCCTCAATGTCTCCCATCAAAAATACTATTCCCTGGCTTTTGAATTGCTCAGCAACATCATGCAATTTTGATTTGAAATCATCAAAAAGATCACTGCTGAAGTTTGTAAACAACAACGCCTATCCAATCCAATATCTCTCATTACAAAATTATCGTAAATAAGATCTTATAAAATGGAAACAACTGTAATAGATTCTCCTAAAGTGGTACCAGTATAATAGGAAACGCACAGTAACAGTTCAAAATACTTGCAATAAAATCAAGAATTGAGCAAGAACCAACATCAAGATGAGAATGCAGAATTCAGTCATGCACATGTTACCAGGTAACAGAACATATGTTAGTTTCCTTTCCCAAGATCATGCACAAATGAAAACAGCTATAACAAATGCTTTCAATCTTGCAAATAAATGTAATAGGTCAGTTTATCAGGGGGCCTGAAGATATGTCAAATGTCCGAGCAATCAAACATTCCTCTCTCTCTCTCTCTCTCTCTCTCAAATGGAAAAGTTACAGGATAAGAAACAAAGTTCAAAATGAGAAAACAGTGTTTAATTCAGCGCTTAAGAAAGAAGTTCCGTATCCAAACGTCAAACATTGCAATGTTCATATTCACCTTTGCATTGGGACTGTTGAAGAATTTGATAACATAAGGATGATTGCTGGGGTCTTTGTTAAAGAGAGTCACAAGAGGAATACTTGCTTCTTCAACCAACTTCTCTAAAGTATCGACATTGAAATCCTGGAATTATGTGGCTATAAATTAGACAACTCTTCATTTTGTAAAAAGAAAATCACTACAAATTATATAGAACTCAGTACAGTTGATACAAAGTTTAGTAAGTTTTTTACCTGAAAATCTATAACCAGCTCATCAAATGGCTTAAACAACCTAACTGTAGGCCCAGACAATGATGATTCGCCACGTGGCAAGTGTTTGGCATCCAAAGTATGACCAAACTCATACTCAGAGCGCATTTTTTCAGCAAGAGCTGTGAAATTCTTGAACTTCTCTCCAGAGAATTCTGGGAAAACCCCAACCTATAAGAATTGCAAATACATCCTTTTTAAAGTCCCACAACCTTAAGGGTGAGAACAGGTAAGAAAAAACTATTATTAGGGACTTACAACAACGATCTTGTTGCCGTTGTTGGCACCAATTAGGCCGTCAGC
This sequence comes from Panax japonicus, assembly GCA_020205505.1. Classification (NCBI taxonomy): domain Eukaryota; kingdom Viridiplantae; phylum Streptophyta; class Magnoliopsida; order Apiales; family Araliaceae; genus Panax; species Panax japonicus. Next base: position 27,010,356 of record CM035096.1, read on the forward strand.
ATCTTCCACAGATTTTATTTCAGCAGAAGCAGGACCACTTTGTTTCTTCAAAAAAGCAACAATGCCATCTGCCTCACGAGGTCCTTTGTAATCATGAACAATCTTTCCTCCATTTCTAAAAATCTTAACGGTGGGAAAACCCTTTATCTCATATTCACTCGCAAGAACTTTGTTTTTCTCCTCATTGGCATCAATCTTTGCTAGTATGACTGGAGGATCATGGCTACTCAATATTGATGCAGCTTTCTCATACTATAAAGCAATAGACATGTCATCAGCTTCACAAAAGATAAACATTATCCAGGACTATTGAGCTCAAAAATTCCTATCAGACACTTTAAGTTTGGAAGATTGATTACCTCAGGAGCAAGTTTCTTGCAGTGGCCACACCTATCAAGCAATATAAAAAGATATATATTAAATATGTAAACAAGATTTGACAATTTTAAACATGCTGATGATGCTTTTAAATAATTTCTAAATAGTCAATTACAATCAAAATCATCAAAACTGAATAAATATATTGTAACTTTTAGAGTTCATGTCGCCGGTCGCCAGCACGGCCCACTTCTTATTAAATTCTTGGTTTGTGTTCAAAACCATGTCTAATCTGGAAAGAAAAAACAAAGGTTTATAAAAGATTTCGTATAGTAATCACAGTCAAGTCCCTTCACAAGTGTGCATGAATAATGTTTCCGCCAGCAGGGAAAAAACAAATTCCAAGGAAAAGCATAACAAAAAATAAAAAACTTCTTATTAGCCATAGTATCCAGTAGGCGTACTATTATATGTCTATGTGTGTGTGTATAAACTGACATCGAGTGTAATGGAATATTGAAATGTTGTAAAAACTCTTATTATTGTTGACATTTTTATTTTATTTCCTTTTATATAAATGAAAAAATTGTTTCCTTCTCATTTCCTTTCATCTGCTCTTTCAGGTTCCAAACAAAAGGATCATCAAGTAAGATTCTCATTCCATCTGACCACTCTAGACCATAACTTCAGTCCTCGTTCGAACAATGCACAAGCAATATGCAGCTTCAGATAAAAAAATTTAAACATCACATACTATGATAATTTTTAAGTCAGTAGCGGAAAGGTTTGTGAAAATTGATTTTAAAACACATTGTACCTCATCTTCGAGCTCTATGATGGAATTCAGTGGAAATTAAGAATCACTTTAGTTTAAAAAATATTTCTCATGCTTTGGTCTTCATTACTATGGATTATCTGGGAAAGCAGTGGTATGTGCTTTAAACTGGTAACATGTTAGGTCGTTTAACCGTTTTTTGGCTGCCCTTTCCCATTTCAATAGTTCTATATTGTTCCATTTGATCCTTCTGCTGGTTCAGGACTGATTATGATTGCTTGGTAGTTTTTGGGTCTGTTCCACATGAAATTAAGATGCATCGTATATATGTTTATGCATTTGACTTTTATATACCTTTAATAAAGTTAGATAATGTAATATACAAATATATCAATATAGTAATATGACTGTTTACTACATGCCTTGAAATCTGTCCCGAACACATCCCCAAAAGTCTAAAACTATGACAATCAATTAGGGGCTGAGGGAGTATATTTTTGCTGTCATTGGATCAGGACTAAACCATTTTATGACGAATATGAGATTTCATACTGAACTATAAATTTTTAAGCATAAATCTGAAGATATGGACATCTGATCTCAGAACCAGATATCTTTTATAATTTGAATATTTGATTAATTGAAGGCTAACTTCAGATACTGGGGAAAGATGAGGAAAACCAGAATGCATTGTCAAGAGAAGACTTTGAAGCTTTATAGTTGTTCAAACCATAATGTAATCATGTATTTGTATTAACTATTAAGTAAAGCTTTTACTAATGAATTGTTTGTTTAATTGCAAGAGAAAAGGGAAACGCTGATTACTCCAGGACTGCACAAAATGCTTACCACCTTAATCCTCCTAAAACTCAATAATTGTAGAAATAATCTGTTAAGGTATGATCACATTTAGATAAAGAGTTAACTAGTCACAGTATGGTTCAACATATTGTATTATTTTTCTATTCAATGCGTTAACTTACTTTGCGAATATTGGTCTACCATTTCAGCACTTTGAGATAGGTTTTATCCTTATAATGTCTTGTTAATTTGATTGCACCAATCTAGGGTGAAGAAAGGCAGCCGCTTATTTATGAAAAGTTGTGCAATAAAGTAATTTTTGATTGGGCCGGGAATCCTATTTTGGATTCGGTATGGATAAAAGATCTTCCTATGTTATACTATTCAATTCGCGACGACAAATTGATTTGATAGCTCAGATATTGTTGTTCACCATATTGATCCGAAAAAAGAGCAGTCATTTTTCAGCTGCAAGAAGCTGAAAGCTTTGGGTGACAATGGAGCTGAGGCTAGAAAAATTGATGCTACAGAGGCATCTATTAGAAATTTGCTTACAAAGCTTAATGTTTGCTTCAGAGGTATTGATGCCATATCAAGCTTATGGATCACAAATTGAGGGATGAAGAATTGCAACCCCAGATCACCAAATTGATTCATAGGATGAACTATGAATTTGGACTAGATGGTACTTCAAGTAAGTAATATATTCCTCGCATGCATGCAGAAAAGCACATACACACATACACCAGATGCATCTTATACCTCTGAGTTGGAGGTGGGATCATTCAACCTACAAGCTGGCGGTTGGCTTAGTATCATATGCATAATATTGTAGCTATTTTATTTTTTAAAGTTTATTTGGTCTATGTTTCTGCCTGAAAGTAAAGGATGACAAAAATATTACTAGTATATGTTGATTTGGTAAGGTAACATTTTAGGTGCTAATGTTTGATATTGGTAACCCCCATCCCCCTACACCACCAAAAAAAATATTAAAGAAAGAAAAAGTAGGGAAAAAAAAGAAGTATACATGATTTTAATATCAAGTATACATACTGATTTTAATATCAAGTACTCTATCCATTCTTAAATAGATGATCAATTTTGACTTTTTGAAGTCAATTTAAGACATTTATAAATCAAACATTGATATGAATTTATTTCATTTAAACATTACAATTGGAAAGATTGTAAACAATTTGGAAAGACAACAAATTACAAAAGTTGCTCTTTCCAAAAGTTAAATGAATCACATAAATTTTGCATTTAAAAATCTCAAATTTACTTTAAAAAATCAAACTTGATCTTATATATCAGAAGGGATGGAATATAATGTTAAAACCAAGTGCAATGAACGGCTGAATTTGTTAATTTCCCCTTCTATTTCTTTTCCTTTTCTTTCTCTAGTACTTTCTGCGCTCCACACAAAGTCCAAGTGAATTTTACTTATCATTTCTATCCTTTTCCTATCCTTCCTTCAATCTTTCCTAGTTCTGAACAGAGCTTAATTTCAAGTTAAATCAAAAGTACAACATAATGGATCTTTAAATCCAGCACACGGAAGACTTGAAACTTAACGAGCAAAACTCATTTTAACAAATTCACACAATAACAATAGATTACACAACAAAAATTTATCCCCAAACTGAAATCAAACAATATTTACCACGGAGCGTAGAATTCGACGACCACAAAATCGTGTTTGCTAACAGTTTCATTGAAGTTGGAGTGATCTAGAGTCAGAACGAACTCTTTTTCGGCGTAAATCCCTGTAAGTGAAAGAACAATGAGAGAAAAAACTAACAAGACACTAATCGAAACCCTAGTCGCCATCGCCGGAGCTCTATCTTATCAAATTTGGAGTTTCGGATGGGATGAAACTGGATGGGATGAAACTGAAAGTAGAGAGAGAGAGAATGGGACGAACAAGGAAGTGTTCTCGTGAGGCATTAGGTAACTATTATATATTATATATATATATATATATATATATATATATAATATATACACTCTCGCGAATAGATAATATAGTGACTATCACATAATATTATATTATTTTTTTAGTTATCCACGTGGAAGAACTACTTGTTGAACTACCAGTAGTATCGTGCCACGTCATAAAAAGTGAATTGCTTTTCGTATTAGTAATGATGACTAAGCAGCTAAGCCGCGCGGGGAAGTGTTTCGATTACATATATAGTTTTAATACTAATAAACAACACTACTTTTATTTGAATTCTTAGACAATTAACTTAAGGTTATGGTTATGGTGATTGTGATGGACAAACTTTGATACATTATCTTTTCATAATTAATTAAGATATAATGTGTTAATGTATACCTGCCTAGGTCTTGCAGTTTTAAATTGGAGAGAAAAGAAAGTTAGAGAAAAAAAGAGATAGGTGAGGGTGTCTTGGAGTTTTTAATAGGAAGAGAAAATAAAATTGAAGGGTGACTTACTTTCTGTTTTTGAGTTTTAAAATGGACAGAAAAATAAAAAAATGGACGGAAAATTTAAGTTTTCTTTCCAATTCTTATGTTTGTGAGTTTTTTAATAAACGGAAAAGAAAAGAAATTGATAAAAAACTTGACCACTTTTTCTGAAAAAGTTTTTCGTCCAAAATTGACCTGATTTGAACGGAAAAGAAATTGGAATAAGTAATATTTTTATAATTCTCATAATATCCTCAACTTTTAATATAATAAATTTTAAATTACAACTCATGTCCTCAATTTTAAATTTTCTATTTTTTTTTATTAAAAACTCAGAAACAACACAAAGGAAAACTTCAAATTTTCTATTCTTTTATTTTTTGTTCTAATTTAAGTTTTCTGTTCTTTTCTTTTCTATTCAAAACTCAGAAACAGAGTGTAGAGGTTTAAGTAGCTAGAGAAAAGAAAGTGAAAAAAAAACATTCTTCTCACATTTGAGAAGAAAGTGAAAGAAAAGAAAGTGAATTTTCCCTTTTTCTTCTCTTGTTTTCGTTTCTTTATCAAAAAAATACTCCCAAATAAAGTGCAAATCTCACTTATTATTTATACGAGAGAAATCATGTAAAAATATCATATTTATGAAAATATTATTTTTCCTTATCTTAAAATCGTTTCAAATAGAAAATGATTTTGATTGTTGCTTGCAAATTCAACCTTAAAGATGCAAAAAGTATGCAAGATTATGAAAAGATGTAAATTGTTAACTCTCATTTTCAAACTTAGGTTATGTTTGTTTACAAAAAATATATTTAAAATTGAACTATTTATCTTAATTTAACACACTACTTCGAACTATTTTATCCATGATGAAGATTAATAGTCCTACAAACTATTTTTGTCATTTCTAAAGTTATTTACGAGGGATTATATAATCTGATTAATAATTCCCCCATTTTAAGTTATCAAATGACTTTATGACACTAATAGTAACAGACTAATAATTCTTTGTCAAATAATTAAATATTTCGAAGTAGTGTGTCCAATCCCAGACATGCTTTTTACAAACAAACATGGATTTGGAGAGTAGATCCTCTGTCCCCATTTTCCATGTCCCACTTAAATTTTAACACATGATCTTTTATTTAATTTTAGAATTAATTGGTGTTAAATAAGAGATTGTGTCAAAATTTAAGTGAAGGCACACAAGGAGACAGAAAAAAATAATGACAGAGGATAATGAGAGACTTGGAGTTTCTTATGGTACATCAATGTCATTCCTCCTTCAATCCTCCTAGTAGGAACATCATTATTGACAAATCATCCACCAAATGAACAACCAACGAACAAATTAACCAATTTCTCTACCCATCTACTCTAGGGCTGTAGCATAACAGAAACAAGAAGATTAGGATTTCTCTGCTAGTATTCATGTTTTTGAGGACTTGGTGCAACTTATCAACATCTTCTAAGCTCTGTTTTCTACATTTCCTAATCTGATCATCTGCAAAAATTCTCTTTTTCTACATTGCCTGCAGTTCCCCCTCCCCCCCCCCCCCAAAAAAAAAAAATAATGAAGGTTCCTAGGTAAAGTAACTCATTTTGGTTTAATAATCAGACTTCATCTATGAGCCCTGTCCAGTATTTTGTAACCTTACTTGCTCGTGAGCTTTCAAAGCCTCTGAGGTGAAATTCTCAAGAGCCTTGAATATTGGAACTAAACCTCCTTGTAAACTACTAGATGCTGCATCATGCACTAATATCATAGCATCCTTGTGCCTTGCTCTCTCTTCCATCAATCTCTTTCTTAACACATTCAAGTCCACTTTTAGATCATCATGTGCTGAAACTCCACTTTCTGAGGCAACCATCGTTTTGTCTGACATTGCATCTTGATTGCGCTCCAGTTTTCCCTTCTCAACCCGAAGCATTTTCATCCGTTTAGTAAAATCTTTTGAAAGGTACTCTGCTTTGAGCCTATGGTGTTGCTCTTCATCTTGCCTCTCCCACAACTGTCTCAAGTTTGAAGCAAAATGATGCATTGCATTTGCAACCCCTACTTCCTTAATCTCTTCCATTGCTTGGTGCCAGTCATTGGATAGTATAAAAATGGGAGGGGCTCCAATCCGCCCTGGGGAGAAGGGCACAACTCCATCAGGGGTTTCTTCTCGTTCATAATGAAGGCACCGCAGAAGCCACCCATTTAAGGACTTAACATAGGACTTTTGGGCTTTAATCCAATCATCGAAATAACAGCACCAAGTGCGGAGCTCCATTTCGAGTTCAAGAGTGGCCCTCAACCTTGAATCTTTTCGAAATCCAGCGTTTGCTCTCAAAGTTCGAGTTTTACTCTCCATGATAGATTGAAACTGCTTTTGGTGACACTTGAGCATGAGTTTCCACATTCTTATTAAACTGCAAGTTTACCAAATAATTTATCAAATAACAGAGAGAACTCATATAGTATGACACAATAATTTTGATGCAAGAAGAAATTCAATTGTTTACCCTACTTTTTTCGATAAATAAGAGATTTAAGTTGCTTATCATAACACAGAATGACATATCACAAACATTTCTAATCTACAGGAAATATAGTATGCCATCGAAATAATCCAAATAGTCGAGTGACTCCTTTCTTTAAAAATATTGATAGATACTATCGAGGAACTTGTGAATCAATCAATGTTCATTTTTTAAAAACATAATCAGAAAAACGGAATGGGGTTTTTTGAAACTGTGGAAAGAAGAAATTCATTTTACTATTTAGGAAAAAAGATTCAAATCCTGTAAGAACACAGTTCTTACGTTTTCACGGATACAACTTACAACTCAATTCATCTGATTACTGCAGGGATGAACCCAATTCGGAATATGAAGATATGAAACAACATTATGACACAGAGTTGCTTGAGTGAAATTAAATCATTCACCCCTTAATTCAACCATTTAAAGCAATTGCAGTTATCTAGGAAGCACGAACGTGTCCTGGAAGCCCACGAAGCACGAATTTGCTCCGACACACACCCAACACATGTCTGTGAGCTTCCCTTTTTTTCTTTTTTAAACTCGAACACGCCTTGGATACATCCTAACTCACCTTGGACACACAAGTGACACGCCTTGAGTAAAAAAAGTTAAATAAAAATAAAAAATCCAATACTTAAATTGTAAGATAAAAGTTAATTGAGGGTAACCATATGCAATTGGTACCTTTTAAATCTAATTCCTTCAAATCGGTACCTTTAAATGGACCGTATGGTGTAGGCTGCATATATTATTTGTATATGGACCATGTGGGCTTCCTAAATGGGTATGTTATAAATTTGTTCAAGTTTTTATCATGCTCTATTAATAATTAAATTTAATTATTGTAAAAAATACATTATTATTATTATTATTATATATACATACATACATACATACATACATATATATATATATATAATTGAACGTGTCCCCAACATATCGTGTCCTGTTTTTTTGGAAAATGTCGTATCCCATCCCATGTCCGTGTCCGTGTCCCATGTCCGAATCGGTGCTTCATAGGCAGTTATCATAGAGATCCCATATAAAAAAATCTTGCAATAAAATTCACTTGTATCACGTCCCTCATTTCATACTTCATATCCTTTCTGACAAGGACCAATTTGGGTTACTAGTGTTTCTTTTTTCTTTTTTCTACTTTTTCTTTCTTTAATTTTTTTTTTTGAGGGAGAGGGAGAGGGAGAGGGAGGGGAGTGGCGTTGCCAATATCTAACATTAGCACCCAAAAATGTTACCTTACCAAATCAACATATACTAGTAATATTTTTATCATCCTTTTCTTTCAGAAAGAAACAGAGACCAAAGAAACTCAAAAAATTAACTATAATATTACAAACATGATATTAAACCAACCACCGGCTATTAGGTTGAATGATCCCACCTCACAAATCAGAGGTACAGGTTGCACCAGATGTGTATGTGTGTGTACTTTTTTGCGTGTGTGCTAGCAATATATTACTTACTAGAAGTACCATCTAGAGCAAATTCATAGTTCATAATCATACCTATGAATCAATTTGGTGATCTGGGGTTGCAATTCTTCATCCCTCAATTTGTGAATCCTGCTTGAGATGGCACAAATACCTCTGACGCAAACATTAAGCTTCGTAAGTAAATTTCTAATAGATGCCACTGTAGCATCAATTTTTCTAGTCTCAGCTCCATTTTCATCCAAAGCTTTCAGCTTCTTGCACAACTTTTCATAAATAAGCCGCAGCCTTTCTTCACCCTAGATTGGAGCAATCAAATTAACAAGACATTATGAGGATAAAACCTATCTCAAAGTGCTGAAATGGACCAATATTCTCAAAGTAAGTTAAAGCATAATGTTGAAACATACTGTGACCAGTTAACTCTTTCTCTACATGTGATGATAATGTAATAGATTATTTCCACCACTATTGAGTTTCAGGAGGATTAAGGTGGCAAGCACTTTGTGCAGTCCTGGGGTAATAAATGTTTCCATTTTCTCTTGCAATTAATCAATTTACTCAATACAAATACATGATTACATTATGGTTTGAACAACAATAAAGAATTAAAGCATCAAACTCTTCTCTTGACAATGCATTCTGGTTTTCCTCGTCTTTCCCAAATATCTGAAGCTACCCTTCAATTAATCAAATATTTAAATTATAAAAATCTCTGGTACTGAGATCAGATGTCCATATCAACTATAATTAAAATGCTTGCTCCAAAGATTTAATACTCTACCGGACAACATCTTCAAATTTAAGCATAAAAATTTATAGTTCAGTATAAATATCATATTCGTCATAAAATGGTTTATTCTTGATCCAATGACAGCAAAAATATACTTCCTCAGTGGCTCAGCCCCTAACTGAATGTCATAATTTTAGACTTTTGGGGATGTGTTTGGGACAGATTTTAAGGCATGTAGAAAACAGATATATATATTACTATATTAATATATTTGAATATTAAAATATCTAACTATATTAAAGGGTATATAAAAATTAAATGCATAAACGTGTATACAATACATCGTAATTTCATGTGGAACAGACACAAAAATTACCAAGAAAACAAAATCAGTCTTGAACCAGCAGAAGGATCAAATGGAACTACAATAATTATTGAAATGGGAAAGGACATGCTGCCAAAAAACGGTTAAACGACCTAACATGTTACCAGTTTAAAGCACATAGCACTGCTTTCCCAGATACTCCATAGTAATGAAGACCAAAGCAAGAAATATATTTTAAAAACTAAAGTGACTCTTAACTTCCACTGAATCCAATCATAGACCTCAAAGATGAGGTACAGTATGAGTTTTAAATCAATTGTAACAAACCTTTCCACAACTGACTAAAATTTATCATAGTTTTACCTGACATTAGAAGTTTTGGATTTTTCAAGATACTAACATCAGTTTCCTCCATGCTCTAACTTACATCACTAAGGGTCAGAGTGGAGTGCAGTATGGTTCAAATTTAGCAGAACTCTTTGCAGCTCATTAAAGAACCTTTCACAGTTTGACTCAAATTAGTAGTCCAATTATCAGATCCTAATACCATCCAAATAATCCAATCATTAAACGAATTATCTTTTTAGGAGAGAAAAAAAAACACTACCTCAGCAATATGAATCTACAAAGAACATGACTAAGTGAAAACAAAAATTACGAGGAAAAAGAAACTACTGTTAGAATGTTATTTTCATTTACAATTAACATTATGCTAACCCTTTAGTTACAGGATTGGGCTATTTACTTGATTATTCACACCCATTAACAGCTACCTACTTCCTGATGGATCCCATTCGCATCATTGAAACTGTAAGTCAAGTTAAATTCCTGTCACAGGAAAAGATGTAACAACTTGACAGTAGACATACATTATTCATGCAGACATATGTATGCTTTTCTCAGTTTCTGCACATTAAGGAAAACTGTAGTTTCTAACATATATGTATTTAATAACATAAAAACCAGATTTTTCATCGTATACCTTAACTTCCTTATAAAGTCTTTTCTCCCATGCATAGAGCTCTTCCAAAATAGTTGAGATGTTACCGTAATCAATAGGAATGTCCTTTCCAGAGTCATAGTAGGATCTTGCCAGCTTCATTGTTCTAGAATCTACTCTTACTGACTGCCTTGAAGGAGGCTGTGAAGGTGCCGATGAAGGTGCTTTAAGACACAGAATCTTGGAGACGGCCACTGCATAAAGACAAGCAGTTTCAATAAGTAGTAAGATAAACAATTACTTACAGAGATTGTCATATCTTATCCCTCACCAAGGTGGTCAAATTGACTTGCTGGGAAAAGAAAAAGTTAATCCCATGGAAATTAGTAAATCGCAACATTTTCAAGATTCAATGAAGAAATACGCTTTTGAATATAGAAGGATATTAGAAACTAAAAACCGAATCTTAATTTCAGGGTGAAAAAAATGAAGAACGTAATGTACGAACTGAAAGAAAAGACAACACGCTTGAACATATCTTTCTCATGAGCAAATAAATAACTTACGCTGAACTTTTAATATTAGCCAAGAAGAGTCGTGTGGGGACCAACTTGAAGCACCTTAATATAAAGAAGATGTGCAATAGAGAAGTACAACAACGTAATAGTGAAGGTCTAGTAACTTTTACTAAAGGAGTTCTTAAGAACATTGCTGAAAATGGTTACATAGAGCAAGGATCTTAGGCTCACCCTTATTGAGCTCACCCCGAGGCGGCCCGAGCTCACCCTACCTTTTTTTTTTAAACAACTAATAAAAAATGTATAATAATTTTTAGAATTGAAAGTTTTTTAAAAAAAAAGTGTTTTGGGTGTGATTTGGGTACATATAACAAAACAGTGTTGTACAGACTGTACAACACTGTTTTGTTATATGTACCCAAATCACACCCAAAACATTTTTTTTAAAAAAACTTTCAATTCCAAAAATTATTATACATTTTTTATTAGTTATGTTTTTTTTTATAAAAAAAAAAAAAATTGCAGGGTGAGCTCGGGGTGAGCTCAATAAGGGTGAGCCTAAGAAATGGACTGTGGTTACATATAACTTTGCACGATACAGTCTACTTAGTAGAACTCCCTTGTATATTTAAGGCTTAAGATCCTGAGCATATTTCTAAGTTCTTATGCATCTACTAGGTCCTAGTTAAATTGAACAAAGATATACAGGCTCTAGATATAGTTTTACATTTATTTAAAAGACTAATCATAAGGTCAAAGATGGCGGAAAAGCAGTTTTAAATTCACCATCACATGGTGACAACTACTCAAAAAGTTTGATATTTTATTTTGCCTTCAATTTCTCCAAGAACTACATTAATTTGAACTTTATACTTGTCTTTCCTTTCAATACCACAAAATTGTTAATGCAATAGATGATAGTAGTTACCGAGTTCTCAATATGATACTTGTTTAACTAATGTCATAAAAGACATGAATTCCTAATTGAAATGGGGCTGATTTCAATCTGAATAAATCTAATTGATCTCATAAATAACAAAAATTGTGAGGTTATTACAATAGGGAAAACCAGACAAACAATTTAAACAAGAACTCAGCAATGCACATCCAGACAATAAGGAAACAATAGTTGAAATTACACCTTTAAGTACAGTGAACTTGGGCAGATAAGGTAGTTTCCCCACCTCAAGCATCAAAGCAACCTCTTTCCCGTAATTAGAAGCCATCTCAAATTCATTCCTTATTTCACTAACAACTTCCTGAATATCACGAGTACCATGAGTAGATAATGTAGTCATGCTACTAGTCTTTGAGGATTCAACATCGTGAACTGAAACTTCTTCTACCTCAAATGTCACCCCTTTCTTCTGCACATAACTATCATCTGAGCTTCTTGAGAGAATGGTATCAGGACTGTTTTTCTCCTCTTTCACATAAATTGACTTTTTTGCCTCACTGTTTTGTGATGGTCCTGCCTTTGAAGTGCCCTCACTATGTTCTGATGGCATTGCCTTTGTATTGCCCTTACTACTATGTGATGGTACCGCCATTGAACTTTCCTCACTACCATGAGATGGTTCCTTCCTTGGACTGCCCTCACTACCTTGTGATCGTATGGTCCTTGAACTGCTCTCCTTTTGCGGTGGACGTGATGGCATTGCCTTAGAAGTGCTCTCGCCAAAATTTCTATTTATATTTTCGTTCACCTTTTTCCCCTTGTGACCTTCTACAAAGACCTCATTCTCTGTTTCTTCTTCCAAATCAGGAATCCCCTCCCTCTCCCTCACCACATTCGAATCTGGACTACTATCAATAGATCCATACCCATATGCACTCTGAGAATAATAAGCAGGATAAACGTTATCATACCCATCAAAAGGGTTAAGGAAATCCCAACCGGAACCACTTGGAGGAGGTGGAGGCGGCCCAGCCGGAGGACTTGGTCGCCTATTCTTGGGAGGCTCTTCACGTGATGTACTCATCGGAAACCCAAAGAACCCTCCACTCTCATTTGAGTAACTCCGGTAGGAATTGGAATAAGTATACGGTTCCTCCTCATGAATCACAGTACGAACAGCTGGTGCAGACCTCTTCATATAATATGCATATGAATTTGAATTTCCTCCATAACCTCCCCAGCCTGTTTGATAAGGTTGATCTACTACATTCATTCCATAAGATTGATCTACTACATTCATTCCATAAGGTCTCCAATCTGTTTGAGGGGGTGGATTCATTCCATAACCATAAGGCCCCCAAGCTGATTGAAGGGCTCGATTCGAACTGTAAGGCTCCCAAGCTGCTTGATGAGGTGGGTAAACCTTTTGAGCAACAATTTCAGGACTATCATCTACACGAATATGACCAGAAGATGAACCCAATTCAGAATCAGAACTCGAAGATCCATGCAAATGTGAATCATGTATATCCCCAAAATCATCCCCTGAATGACCATGAGAAATCGAACCTGAATTCGAACTTGAAGAACTCCTGTTATTACCGCCATCAATATTTCTACTAGTACTATTTACATTCTTCTTCATGCTCTTTTTTCCTTCATAAGAAGGTAACTAAGTACAGGGGAATCCAAAGGCGACCCATTTACAAACTCTTCATCAACAAACCGGCGAAGCGCTTCGCCCACATCTTTCAATGAACGAAAATACAATAAATGGGCAGAGGAGAGAGAATACCGGTGCTCGGCGGCGGCTCTGATTAACTCTTTCCTCTCTCTACAACGTATCACTAATGGCGAATCATCAACTTTTGAACCTCCACAGCCCATATCAATTAACACAACCAAGTAAAACCCTGACTCAAACTCTAATCCTAATTCATTAAACCACAATAAAAACAAAGCATTCATCTTCTTACCTGTCCGTACGGTTGCAGAACTAGATCAAGCATTGTGAATATAAACTCAACACTCCAAATCAATGAACAGAAAACAATTTAAAACAAAACCCAGACGGAGAAAGAACAATTACTACTATAAGATGAAATTAGCAAAATGAGAAGAAGAGTTTAGACAGAGAAGGTAGGTAATAGTAATGCTGAATCTGTGAAATCTGACCGTTTGTAAATGAAGAAATTGACTCATTACCATCCATGCGATGAAGAGCAGAGAGAGGGTATCAATCGGAATCTGACATAATTGTTTTCTGAAATTGATTTTTTTGGTTGGGTATGATTTTAGCAATAAAAAAGTGCAGGGCTTTGAGATGCGTGTGATGTTAGGGGAGAAGAAGTCTGACAATGTGAGTAGGAAATGAATGTGGGGTTTGATTATTGGGGATTTGTGTTTTGTTTTGTTGTGGAATTGAATTGAATTGAATAAAATTGTTTTTTGGGTTTCTGTGAGAGGGAGAAGATGGGGTCGAATTGTCAGGGTTTTTGGCAGAAGAGGAAGAAGAAGAGAAGGGTCGTGGAACCCAGCTAAGGTAAAAATGGAGGATGCCATTAGTAACTTTAACTTAACTTTTGTAGTATCATCATCATTACCACCATCATCATCACCACCACCCTATTTGCTCTGCATTCTATCTCTAACTGTGCTGGAATTTTGTCGCCTGATCCTGCTAGTAATAATGGGTTCATATAATGGAGTACATTTTATTTTACTTTTTATATAAATTTATCAGGATAAATTAACTTTTGGTACCTATACTTGGACACGACTTATAATTTGGTACCTGGAGTGAAAAAAGTTACAAACTGGTGATTGTCCTCGAAAAATATTATATTCCGTTAAACATTAGAGATATGACTTACAATTTAGTACCCGAAATGAAAAAAGTTACAAATTGGTTATTGTACTCAAAAATTTTTGAATATGGTGTTTGTACTTTCTAGTTTTTAAATAATCGTTAAAATTGATCCAACGGGAGAGACAAACATACAGAGAGAGAAGCGAAGTCGACGTGAAAGGTCCTCGATGTTTTGTTCCATCTTTTCTTGCCTTCCATACTCGCACCGTTGCTCTACAGTGGCACCGACTTGGGAACTCTGGTGTAATCTATTCATTTTTGTTGCATGAACTATAATCTTATTTTCCAATTTCATTTATGATTCCACTCCAAGACGAGCTCATCCTTTCAATTAAACACTGAAAACCCTTTAATAAATATATGAGAACCAGTAATCAATGGAGAATCGAGACAAGAATAATGAGGGAAGAAGAAGGACAGAAGAAGAGAACCCTAATTTTTAAACAGAATAAAGATGAAACCCTACTTGTGAGACCCCAGATTTTATGAATAAAGATTTAATTTTCTCGGAATATTTTTTTGAATATTATGGTGTGGATTTGAGATAGTGTTATAGTTGTGGGCAATATTTATAAATTTTGAAAAGTATGCAAGTTGTTGTATAATATTCGATTGGTCGGGGAATATTATTTTTGTCGGGAAATATCTGTACGACGGTACAATCATTGGTGGACCCCACAACGAAATTATTGTCGGATTGAGAAAACGACGAAAATATTTTTATGAAAATAACGGCGGAAGTTTTACCGTTAATAATGTTGAACTACTCGGTAGTAAAAGTACAGTAATACGCGTGGTTGCATAGTAGCACACGGTATTGATTATTGATGCTTACGTGATAATTCACTCTGTTTTGTTTTATTAGTATTATTAATGTAATAAAACAGAATTTTTTTTATATAAAACAGAATACTTTTATAAATTTATTTGTTTTATTAGACTATAAATAGAATGTATTATATTTTATTATACATAGTATTGTATAGTGCCTGCATAGTGTTTTGCATAGTAAAATCTTTTTATATAAAACATAATACTTTTATAAAGTTATTCGTTTTATTATATTATAAATAGAATATATTATATTTTATTTAAAAGATTTTGCTTTAAATATGGACCGTCAGATTAAAAATAAATCAATCTGGACCGTTCATGAATTAGTTACTATGCAGTCCATTCTTCTATAAATAGAAGCTCATTCCTTCATTATTTCTTACGAATTCACTGAAACTCTAGAGAGAGAAACTATAGTGAGAGTTCTTCTTCTATAATCTTGAGCGTATTTTTTAGAGTTTAAGAAAGCTTTGAGCGTAATGCAAGTTTTCTTCGAGTATATCGTCGCCCTACCAGTCAGAATACTCTTCTTTCAAATGTAAGGGATATTATTTGTTGTACTCGTAAGGGGTATTATTTCTTTTGTATTCATGAAGAGAACTTCTGTTATTCCATTCTTTATTGTTCTGTTGGAATAACCTGTATACGCGGGTTACCCTATACTTGGTAAAATTCTTCTGTTATTCCATTCTTTATCAATATGTTGGAATAACCTGTCTATGCGAAGTACCGCATACATGGTGAAATTCTTCTATTATTCCATTCTTTATTATTCTGTTGGAACATCATGTCTGTGCGTTTACGCATGACCTGGTTCCATTATTTATTATTCTGTTGGAATATCCTTTCTGTGTATTTACGCATGACCTGGTTCCGTTATTTATTATTCTGTTGGAATAACCTGTCTGTGCGGTCTATCGCATGTCTGGTGATTTCTTTTGTTATTCCATTCTTTATTATACTCAGTTGGTTAAAGTTTTGACTTCTATACTCCATGAAATTAGTGGAATATTCTTCTGAGCATTCTTGAATTTTACTCTACAAAGAAGTATCATGTTGACAATTTGGACGTTACTGGTTCCTGGATAAATTAATTCTTGAACTTGTTTTATTGAATTATTATGTCATTGTCATCATCCTCATGTTTATATTATGTTGAAAGTCATCTGTGGCCTGTAGTACATAGATGGACTTGGTATGATTATGGCCATGGATTATTCGGTATAATCATGACCGTAATGTTACAAATAATGTGAAAAAAGTCCTCGTTGGCCCGTAGTGCATTGATGGACAGTTTTTGGTATGATTATGGTTATGGATTCTCTTCGGCCAAGGGTGCAAAGATGAATTATTTTATGGCATGATCAGGACCGTTGATGAAAACACGATTATCTTTGGCCCGTAGTGCATGAATAATTTGTGGTTGTGATACTAAAGAATATCATTGGCCTATAGTGCAGGGATGATTTGATGATGTGGATTATTTATTAAGCTGAGTCTCAGCGATAAAAGTGATGAAAAACCTTTTAAATCATAGAAGATAGTATATTTTATTCTCTACTTGACTCTTCTAATGGATTGATTATTCCACTGTAGTTAAACTTGATATTTGTTATATTGTATCAATTTAACACTGTTGAAGGCTAACGATAATTTATTCTGCATTATCTTAGTCATAATATTTTTTTTCTGGGCTAGTTGAGCTCACCCTTTTGCTTTCATTGTTCTCTTCAGGAAATGAGAACGTAGCAGGGACTAGTCGGGGGAAACATAGTGATGGTCCTAGATGGTGCATTAATAGTCCTCACTATTCTGTGAAATAGTGTGATAATAAATGTAATGAGGACCCCCATTGAGTTTGTATATTGTCTAGATGACAATATTTATATTAAAACTCACAGCATATGTTTAGTCGTATTTTACACGACTGTTGTATAATTAAGTTGTATTTGAATTTTGTACCATGTATTTGGCGACTCAAGATGGATGATGTATACCTATTTTGAGGGCGACACACTACTTTTAACGGAGTGTAACATTTTTTGAATACAATCACCAGTTTGTAACTTTTTTATTTAGGGTACCAAATTGTAAGTCGTGTCTCTAATATTTAACGGAGTGTAACATTTTTCGAGTACAATCACCAGTTTATAACTTTTTTTCACTTCGGGTACCAAATTGTAAGTTGCGTCGTAATACCGGAGAAGTTCTTGGATGGATCTTGGTCAGTTTTGAATAGGACTGAATAGCTCTCGCCAGGATAAATGTCCATATCGTCCACTGAAAATGGCTGGACATAATTTGTTGGGCTATTGTCTTCACTTAATTTGCTGGGTTGTTGTCATTACTTAAGCTTGACCATTTTAGAAGTTAATAAAATTATTGTTTTCTTTTTTCAGTTATTATAGTGTAAGGGGGAGAAGGGTTTAGGTATTACTATGAAATATTCATATAAGCCATTGATTGCATACCTTCGGACTTCGTACCAAGGTTACCAAACATTCATACCAAGATTACCAATTCACCTCTACACCTGTAATTTTTTTATAGTGCAGTTGGTAACCAAACCTTCATTCACTACTAGAAAATCAGCCTATAGCGACCGTCGACGACCCTCGCTATAGGCCAAAAGACCGTCGCTAAAGGTTTTAGCGATGGTCACCGACCGTCACCATAGAAGACTTCGTTAAAGCCTATAGCGACGGTCTTTTGGCCTATAGCGACGGTCAGTGACCCTCACTATAGGTCATGACAAAATCGTGTATTTGCTCTTTAACAACGGTCGCTGAAAGTTATTGCTACGGTCATGACCGTAGCTATAGATGTCTATAGCGACGGTCGGCGACCCTCGCTATAGGCATGTGTTTTCTAGCGCACTATAGCCACGGTCAATGACCGTTGCTATAGCCTTTTTGGATTTCAAAAAAAAATTAATAATACACATTTTATTCAACAAACACATACAATATAAAATAAAACATAAAAAAATTATATACATCATTTAAAATCATTCACATTACAATATAATAGTTAGATAATCCATCCCCTAAAATATGATGATCATTATTATACCAAACTACTAAACTAGTAACTTTTACGGTCATCATTACAATACAATAGTTAAGTTAAATTTTGCAGCCATGACTTGTAAATCTATTCTTGGGATCAACTTCACTGTAGCTTTCTTCCGCATATCATTCACAGCCACAACCTACAGAGTTATAATATAAACTGTCAGAAAACAATATCAACCCATCTACTAAATTAAATAAAGCAACGAAACAGAAGATGCACAGACAAAAATAATATACATGTGTGCATAAATATATAACACATTTAACAAAATACTGAATAGGAGCAACTTTGACCATTCAATCACATGTTTTAGATTTGATTGTTCAGAATCATTCATGATGCTTCCACGCTGCAATCGAATTTAAGAAGCTTCGACCATTCATAATTTTACTCGTGTGAAAATTGATCCAACTTCCAATCTGAATTGAAAGCCTCCATGTTAAAATCCTCATATCATGATTGCTAAATTCATGACTCTGGAGGTTTTAGCTTAAGATATGAGACTATTTTGAAGTTGAAGTTCCAATAAATTCCCTTGTATGAATCTTAACTTTGGGATTCCATAAAAATGTTGTAATTTATGGCATGAGATGCTGAAAACACAAAATTAGTATCAAAATATAATTTTTTCCATCTTAGAATCCAGTTAAGTTTTATTATGAAAAGCTTTAGATTTTACTTTTCAAAAGTGGAACACTATCTGATATTCAACATTTTTTACAAATATTTTTATTTTTAAAAATATATATTTATCTTATTGTAAGGTGCAATTGATAATTATCATTATCACGAAGAGTT
Source organism: Panax japonicus (assembly GCA_020205505.1). Lineage (NCBI taxonomy): Eukaryota > Viridiplantae > Streptophyta > Magnoliopsida > Apiales > Araliaceae > Panax > Panax japonicus. Next base: position 27,029,647 of record CM035096.1, read on the forward strand.
TTTAACAGTTATATTTCTCTAAAGAAAATGTCTACCATATATTTGTACTCTTTGCCTCTTTAGATCATGGTTGAGTGGATGTAACAAGGTTAACTGAAACATTACTAGATCAGACTGGACATTAATGCCACAGATCAGCTTTGATTTTGGTTACCTTATGATTGTCAACATAACAATGATGTTTATTGGGCATAGCTACAACATAGAATTGTAAAAGACATGAGATAAGGGAAAAAATTAATGGAACTGGGTATGTGTAAGACCCCAACTTATTATAAATAAATTAAATTTTTCTCTATTCATTATTCTAAAATAATAAGGTGTGAATTTGATATAATACTTTGGTTATGGGTGAAATGTGAAAATTTTTACAAAATAAACAAGTGGTTATAAAATAATCATTGTTGTCGGGGAATATTCGTTTGGTTGTGGAATATTCTTTTTGTCGGGAATATTCGTACGACGGCGCTGTCAATTGTGGGCCCCATAACAGAATAACGGTCGGATGAAGAAAATGACAAATTTGGGTTTTTATAAATAACGACATAATTTTTACCGTTAACACTGTTGGATAATTGGTGGTTAAAATACAGTAATACACGTAGTTGTACAGTAGCACACGGTATTGCACAGTATGATTGAATTATTGATTCGTACGTAAGAAGGCACTACTGTAAGACCCCAAATTATTAATAAATAAAATTTAATTTCCTCTATTTATTATTTTAAAATAGTTAGGGGTTGATTTGATTAATGTGGTTAGTTATAGGTAAAATGCGCAAATATTTTAAAATAAGCAGGTGGTTATAAAATATTCATTGTTGTCGGGGAATATTCGTTTTGTCGTGGAATATTCGTACGACGGCGCAGTCTTTTGTGGGCCCCATAACGGAAAGCGATCGGATGAAGAAAACGACAAGTATAAGTTGTTTATAAATAACGGCGCAGTTGTTACCGTTAATACTGTTGGAATACCCGGTGGTTAAAACACAATAATACGCGTTGTTGCACAGTAGCACACAGTATTGCACCAATTATTGATTCTTACGTAAGAAGGCACTACTCAATAATTGTTACAGTAATTACTGTTCAGTATTTTATTTTATTGATTCAATAATTGCTGCGTTGATTTTTTATATTACTGTTATTTCAATAATTATTACTACACAATATTTATCATTATCGGAGCAATAATTCATATTATCTGAATAATATTATTAGATAACATTATTGGCAATGTCTAGAAAGTTCTGTCTAAGGAGAGGTTTGGTCACCTAATTGCGCGCCAGTAAGGATAAATCTTTATTGGAAAGCCCCCTCTTTCCTGGGAACGGCCTAGTTGTCAGTACTGTGATTCTGTAATATTATTTGTGAATAATTAATTATTAATTTATATGATGAGGAAAAAATATTGATTTTATGTGGATATAGATGGTGAAAATTTTTAAAGTGACAATTGTTAAAAATTGATATTTTATCTTTTCTGATAAAATAATATTTTATTATATTATTATTATATAATAACGGTGATATTTTTATAATGAATGTGGGATATATGAGTATATGAGGAGAAAGAGTATTTTTGTGGCATTAAATGTTTAACACATATTTTGTGTGTTGGTGGACACAATTATTGACCGAAATTTGATTATAGCCTGTAAAATCGTCCGTTTATGAATTTCGGTCAATTTCTGTTTGAAATTTGGAAAAACTTTCTTCTGTAAAGTTGTAGAGAATTGAATTTCCTATAAAAAAACGCGAGATTTGAATTTTCTGATAAAAGGGCTATTTATTATGAATTATTGAAGTTCTAAAGTTTCGAAATAATTGATTTTTGGAAGTTTTATTTATTTTTATTAATAAAAATGTTTTTTATATTTTGAGGCCTCATTAAACATGTGGAAAATCAGCTGATTTCAAATGTCTAGAGGTGGGCTTGAAATTTGATAATAATATTATTATTATATTTAATTTTCTGCTTTGGTGTTCTAAGCATTTTCTTATAAATAGGGTGCTTAGGTTAGAATTGAAAATCACACCAGAAACTGAAGTTTTCTCTCTCTATATTATCGAGCGTATTCTTGTGAGTATTTTGAGTATACTTTGAGTATTGCTATATGGTGCAAGTTCAAGTCATAGCCTATATCCGGTGTTTCAACTAGAAGTACTGTCTTTCGAGGTAAGGGATGTTATTTTCTTCTCAAATGATATTATTTCTTCGATATCATTATGCCGAAATATTGGTTGGAATTTTTATTAAATTTGGAACTTTTTCATGTCTGAGTTACTATTCATGAGTTACTATTCACGAGTTACTATTCACGAAGCATGATGATGTTTTTTTTATGAAATTTCTATCTTTTGGTGTCGGAGTTACTATTCACGTATACGGCACTATTCACGAATACGTCACTATTCACCGAAAAATGAAATTTCTTCTTTTTGTCTAAAATATCTATTATGGATACTAGCTATGATTGTATCTATGTTTTGATCATTCTTGAATTTTACTCCACTCTGATTACTTATGAAGTATTTTTGAACTTGGATTGTGTAAAGTACGAATCCTTAATATTTGTTCTTTTGTTTCACTGGATTCGTTTTCTTTAAAATATTTTTCATCATCCTCAGTCCTAAATGATGATATTACTGAATATCTTTGGCCTGTAGTGCAAAGATGAATGATTTCTTGATGAATATCTTTGGCCCGTAGTGCAAAGATGAACAGGTATTGAGATGAACATGACTGACTGATTAATATCTTTGGCCCGTAGTGCAAAGATGAACAGGTGTTTAGATGAACATGACCAACTGATGAATATCTTTGGCCTGTAGTGCAAAGATGAATATTTGATTCCAGATATATATTGATTGATGTTACAAGGATAAAATATCGATGATGAACTTTTAAATTCATATATAGAAGATAGTAGTTTGCATTCTCTACTTAACTCTTCTAATGAATTGTTGTTTCCGCTGCAGTTGGTGATTTAAAACTGGTTGTCTATTGTATTCTGTTAGATTTTTTCCTGTTGAAGACTAACGATAATTTTTTGTATATTATCTTAGTCATAATATTCTTTACTGGGCTAGTTGAGCTCACCCTTTTCCTTTTTGTTACATTTTTCTTCTCATGAAGCGAGAATGTAGCGAGTACTAGTCGGGGTATGGAATGAAGGTTCTAGAGAGAGTTGTTTAGTAGTCCTTACCATTTTTTATCAATAATTATGATGGGGATTTATTTGCGTGTGGATATTGTCTAGATGACAATATCTGTATTTAAACTCACAGTTTATATGTTGTAATAATAATGTTGTAGTTATTTCTGTACCATGTATTTGGCGACTCAGAATGGGTTGGATGGAATGGACCTATTTTGGGGGCGTCACAACTACTCAATAATTATTACAGTAGTTACTGTTCATTATTTTATTATATTGATTCAATAATTGCTGCATTGTTAGTTTATATTATTATTGTTTCAATAATTGTCACGGCATAGTATTTCTCATTATCAGATCAATAATTCATATTATTTGAATAATATTATTAGATAGCATTATTGACAATGTCTAGAAAGTTCTGTCAAGGAGAGGTTTGGTTATATAATTGCGCGCCAGTAAGAAGAAATCCTTATTGGAAAGCCCCCACTTTCCTGGGAACGGCCTGGTTGTCATAATTGTGATTCTGTAATATTATTTAAGAATAATTAATTATTGATTTATATGATAAGGAAATATTTATTTGATGTGGATATAATTGATGAATATATTATTTTATGTGGATATAATTGAAGGAATTAATGCTGAGGTGTTTTATTAGTATTTTGTCGGACTGGAAGAATTAAAAATCATCCGTTTGTGGATTTCAGATAATTTCTGTTTCGAATTTAGAAAAATTTTCTTCTGCAAAGTTGTAGAGAATTGAAATTCCTATAAAACATAGCGAGATTCGAATTTTCTGACAAATGGGCTATTTCTTGTGAATTATTGAAGTTTCGGAGTTCCGAAATAATTGATTTTTGAAAGTTTTAATTATTTTATTTAAGAAAAATGTTTTTGTGGTTGTTGGCACAAGGGTGGATGATGTTTTTGACCAAAGAAGGCTGCTAAGAAATTAAGAAAAATAAATTAATCTTTTATTAATTTAGTCTCTTTTGGCGTTCTAGCATTTTCCTATAAATAGAGGGCTAAGTTAGAATTGAAAATCACACCAGAAACAAGTTTTCTCTCTTTCTCTCTCTATATTATCGAGCGTATTCTTGTGAGTATACTTTGAGTATTTCTATATGGTGCGAGTTTTTATCAGCACTATACCCGAAATTCAGTCAGAAATACGGTTATTTTGAGGTAAGGGATGTTATTTTCTTCTTAAATGATATTATTTTCTTCAATATCATTATGCCGAAATATTGGTGAACTTATTAATCAAATTTGGAACTTGTTGTGTTGGGTTACTATTCACGTATACGACATTATTCACGTATACGACACTATTCACGAATACGGCACTATTCACCGAAAAATGAAAGTTTTCTTTTTTGTCCAAGATGTCTATTTTGGTTACTATTTTTGATTGTATCCATGTTTTGATCTTTATTTTGAGTTCTGCTTCACAATTAGTTATTTTTGAAGTATAATTGATCTTGAATAAACTGTTATACGAATCCCTAATATTTTTCTTTCTGTCTCACTGAATTCGTTTTTTTTAAAATATTTTTTATCATCCTCAGTCCTTAATGATGATATTATTAAATATGTTTGGCCTGTAGTGTAAAGATAAATGATTACTGATAAATATCTTTGGCCCGTAGTGCAAAGATGAACAGATGTTGAGATGAACATGACCAACTGGTGATATAAATGAATATCTTTAGCCTGTAGTGCAAAGATGATTAAAGATGTATATTGATTGTTGTTACAGGGATAAAATATTAATGATGGACTCTTAAATATTAGAAGATAGTAGAATTCATCCTCTACGTGACTCTTCTAATGGATTGCTGTTTCCGTTGTAGTTGTTGATCTAAAACTTGTTGTCAATTGTATTCTATCAGATTTTTCCCTGTTGAAGACTAACGATAATTTGTTGTATATTATCTTAGTCATAATATTCTTTGCTGGGCTGGTTGAGCTCAACCTTTTCTTTTTTGTTCCATTTTTCTTCTCAGGAGGTGAAAACATAGCAGGATCGAGTCGGGGTATGGAGTGAGATTTCTAGAAAGATGTTTTAGCAGTCCTCACTATTTTCGTAAAATAGTATTTGAATAATTGTAATGAGGACTTATTTGCGTGTGGATATTGTCTAAAAGACAATATTTGTATTTAAACTCACAGTATGTATTATCGTATTTCACACGACATTTGTATTATTGAAGTTGTAGTTTGCTTTATGTGCCATGTATTTGGCGACTCAAAATGGGTGTTGTATACCTATTTTGGGGGCGTCACAGTATGCTACCTTGTTGGAATTGAAAGCAAAGCGATAATTATTTGAGAACAAATTTTGAAGAGAATAAATTGCATGAATAGGGAAAATGAAGATCAAAGGAATAGAATAACGGTCTTCTATTTGCAATGAGTAAATGGTTTGTCAGATAAAACTATTCAAATTAACTGCACAAAACAAAGGAAAATTATTCCATTGACAAATGCATATTAGAAAGTATAATGATATTGTAGCTCAATAAAAATCAATAGCAACCTGATTGAGTTTCAGAATTAGTATTTTAGGGTGTGCAAACCTTTAAGCAACCATCAATTTTCAGGTCTTGTGGATATACTTTATTAGCAGGAAAAAAAATACATTGCAGGCATAGTGATTATTATCAAAATTAATAGCAAAAAAGACTGCAACTAACATCTGTTGAGATAACTTATTCTTCACTTGATAGGAATGAGATCACATAAATATTTTCTTGGGCAGCACATTTCAAATCAAGTTTAACAAATTAACAATGTCATTGTGAATTTAACCTTAAAGAAGCTCAGTACTTCCAGTTCAGGAATCGTATGAGAAATCAACACTAGATGACAAAAGGGGCTAATATTATTCACATTAAGTACTTCCAGTTTGCATCTCATTAAGCTCCTACTCGAGTTGAATATATACTACAAAGCTCGCTACATGCCTATATAAAGAAATGAGGGTGCCCATATAATAGTCTATTATATTATTAATCAATAAGAAACATCATTTCCCAAGCTGGTATTTACATTAATGACCCCTTTACACTATGTTTTGGACATTACACAGCTGGTATTTACAATTATTACATAACAATATCAGCTGGGATATCTTAAAAATTTATCCGCACTAAATGAGAGCCCAAGGCTTTATAATGATATTGTAGCTCAATAAAAATCAATAGTAACCCGATTGAGTAGCTAAATTCTAGCACTTAGTTTTAACTTAGATTTGCCATTCTTTTGCACTTAAGATGTTAAAACACTTTACTTAACATTATATAGGATGTACATATATAACCCCAACTTTAATTCCATCTAGAATTCCATTTTTAGCCAAAATAGTCCACTTGGGACTTTTAACAAACATATGGTGTGCACAGTTTAAATTCACCATTTTCATAGCTATTTACTTGTGTTATAAACCCATGTTAGCCTCCTTATAACACCACACAACAAAACTATCTCCTTGTGCCGAAACCAAGCAATAACAGTTCTATAAGCAACCAAAATTACGCATTGCCATAACCTTAGTCACTAACTAGTTTCTACCATTTCCAAAAGTTCAATTCTTTTGAAATTTAATTCATTTGATTAAGAAATATTTTAATTCCTTGTTAATTAGCGTAGTTACCATCAACTGATAGCATTACCATAACTCATTCATGACTAAAAATCATTTTATAGTTAATTGTTTCATTCTAACACCCAATAAACCAGCTTGGTGTTATGCCTATTAAATTAATGGCAAACACTAATTCTCCACCAATGACAGAAAAGGTACCTCATTAACATCACTTCGCTTGTCAGCTTCAATATATATAGAACCCTTTACATGCTCAAGTGCAAATGCAGAAATTATCTGCAACTTAGTACCCAGAGACTGACGATCAACATACTTTTGCGTAAGGCAGAAAGCAGAATGCCTCTCACGCCCAACCTGTTGTCAAGAAGATGCCCAAGAAAAAAGTACAAGATAAAAAAGACGAGGAAAAATAAAGTCTTTAAGTTGTGTTGAAAACATAAAAAAAATAGAATATAAACACTATACCATGCATTTAACTTTCCAGATAATAGGATCCTTATAAGAAGGCGTCATTGTGCTTCGATCGTCGTTTAGTGTCAAATCTATCTTCTGCATATGTAACACAATTAGAACCTGACTTGTAACGCTCTTCAAACATTTTGTCAATTTATCATGTCATACGCTCAAGGCTTCCTCAACCGAAGTGAATAAATGAATTGAATAAATAGCTCAAGCCTTTTTCGTTTCCCCTTTCTATATCATCAGTTATGGCAACCCATGCAAGTAGTGAACTCATCCAAAGTCAAGTTCTGTTTAATGTATCAGTTTTTCATTAGCATATACCCATTACACCCCATTCAACAAGCAGTAATTATTATAACAATCATTAAGAAACATATCAAAAACAGAGAATTCAAAAACCAAACAAAAACAATAATACAAAGTTTACAACAATAAAATTGATTAACATAAACTCTAAGAAGCAAAGTTTACCACATATAATCAAAATCAATCGAGCATAAATCAGTAGAAATGATGAACAAAATGAAGAGAATCACGAAACAAATAAGATTACCGATATGAATTTACACATATAGATACATATGTAAGGGTTTGAATAAGAGAACGGCCTTACCGAAAAGAGGCGGCGGGTAAGAAGAAGAAGAAGCCCTCAGTTATGATTCCATACTATCAACATATTGCCCATGTTCTGATTTTGTGGATATAACAAAATAACAAACTCTTAAACAACCAAATGATAATCATTAAATTAAGAACAGTAATACATGGTATCACACTGATAAGGTATAGAATTATATATCTGGCTCACTCCAGAAGTCCAGATGAAGTTTAAATTTCTACTAAGAAAAAAAATAAGAACATCAAACAAGGGTGCCAACAGATGTAAACACTAATTGATGATCAATAAGGCCCCTAAAAGATTAACATGAGTCATGACATAAAAAGCACATAATCGGAAACGAGAAACATATACAAAACAAAAGGTAAACAAAGAATCGACATTTTCCAATAATTAAGGCTAAAAAATTACAAATACATATAATCATTATTCCATTTATATCTGCCCCAAATATCAAAAAATGAAAGCCCTAGAATACAAAATGTAGATAAATTAAAACAGAAACAGAGAGATAGATAGAGAGAAATGAAAAACCTTACTGAATTTGGTTTAAAGAATGGAGTTGGCTTCATCGAAGGCACGACAGAGGGAGGAGAACTCCTTGCGAGCTTCATTGGAGACGAGCATCTTCGCCATTCCTTCCCAATCTATGCTCTTCGATGCCTTGAATGCTTTTAGGCAAATAATTTGTCAAAATAAGAAAAGAGAGAAACCTCCAAGGAGAAAATGAGCAACAACTATTTTTTGTAAAGGCCTGATGAACTCCAAATTTGATCTTCACAATTGAGATATTGATACCTAGCCGCATGATTTGATGTTCTGAAGTCTCGATTGGCTTAGAGAAGAGGGAGATTAGGGTGATTTCTAAGGTTAGGGCTTCTCGTACATGGAGGATGAGTAGGTATATTGGATGGAGCTCATCAAGCCCTTGGGAAATAATTCAGAGAGAGAGATGGAAATAAAAAGTGAATAAAAAAATAACGAGGGAAAGAATCAAAAAAGGTCAATATTGACGGCCAAATGGTGACCCTCGAAATAGATTATCTTTAAAGTCATATACGGACGTTCAGCCTATGACCGTCGCTATTGATACCCTATAGCTACAGTTCCGTCCCGACCGTCGCTATAGCTCGTCGCCTTATCTTGATTTTCTAGTAGTGATACCAAGGTAACTAATCTATTTCTACACCTTCAATTTTTTCATAGTGCAGTTGATAACCAAACCTTCATACCAAGGTAACCAATCCACATCTACATTTACAGTTTTTTTATAGTGCAGTTGGTAGCCAAACATTCATACCAAGGTAACCAATTCAGTGTTATTATGTTACCAATTTATTTTGAATGTGATGCAGTTGATAGCCGAACCTTTATGCAGTGGGTAACCAAAACTTCATAACAAGGTAACCAATTCAGTTTTATTAAGTTACCAATTTATTTTGAATGTGATGCAATTGATAGCCAAACTTTCATGAAATTGGTTGTCAAACTTTTAGACCAATGTAACCAATTCGTACTGCAGGTGTGGATGTAGATTGGTTACCTTGTTATAAAGGTTTGGTTACCTTGGTATAAAAGTTTGGTTTCCTTGGTACGAAGGTTTGGTTATCAACATTACATTATACATCACTCCCTTATCTCTCTCTTTCCTATGCAGTGTTCTTATTTTCCTTTGGACATAAAATTGGAATTGGAATTTTTGGACATGAAGAAATTGTGAAAAATTAAATATATCCACCTCCTTTCTCCATCTCATCGACCATTTTGTGGTTGACTCTCGCTCTGTCTCACCGGTGAAGGGGGATGAGGAAGATGACATTGCCAAACCTTCAGAGCAAGGTAGCCAATTCAGTTTAATTAAGTTATCAATTTAGTTGAATTAGGACTAAGCAAAAAATGGATATAGTCGAATTACCGAACCGAAATAATTTAACCGATTTTTTTTGATAATTTGGTTATTTTTAACAATTCGGTTATATCCAAAATTTTGTACGATTTTTTGTTAGTTTATACGGGTTTTACTTTTGGGTTATTCGGTTTAACCGAATAACAGAATAACACTCGATTTTTTTTATAAACCATTTTCGTGCATAGAAATAGTAACATAGAGAAAATACATTATAAACCATCCATATCCTCCCCCTCTGCCATTTCACCCTTTTTCCTCAAACCCTTGAAATAAACAGGCACTGAAATTACAAAGTACAAGTATAAGAACAAACACAAAATTAAAAAGCTTCTTGATAACAAAGGGGTCGGAGCAGATCAGATTTCCTCAGCAACAGCCTCTAGCTCCACGGGTATTATCTTCAGATCTGCTGCTACCCATTACATTGTAAGACCCTAACTTTTTGAATGAAGATTAAATTTTCTCGAAATATATTTTTGGAATATTATGGTGTGGATTTGATATAATGTTATAGTTGTGAGGAATATTTACAAATTTTATAAAGTACGCAAGTTGTTATATAATATTCGATTGGTCGGGGAATATTCATTTTAACAGGGAATATTCGTACAATGACACAATCATTGGTGGACCCCCACAACGGAATTATTGTCGGATTGAGAAAATGACAAAAATACTTTATGAAAATAACGACAGAAGTTTTACCGTTAACTGTTGAAACACATGTTGTTAAAAGTACAGTAATACGCGTGGTTGCATAATAGCACACGGTATTGATTATTGATGCTTACGTTAGAAGTCACTCAGTTATACTCAATTATTGCTACAGTAATTGCTGCACCATATCTATCATATTATTGATTCAATTATTGACATAGTATCATCTGAATAAAATATTTTTTATTAAATCAATACTTGAGATGACAAAGTTATTCATATTATAAATTGAAATATTTACAATGTCTAGAAGATCTGTCAAGGAGAGGTTTGGTCACCTAATTGCGCGTCAATAGGGAGAAATCCTTATTGGAAAGCCCCCTCTTTCCTGGGAACGACCTGGTTGTTAAATATTGTGAGTTATAATATTAATAATGAATGTTGTTCGGAGTTGAATTTGGAGACGCAGACGTGATATTTGAGTCCGGAACGACGAAATTTGTAAAAATAGTCTATAAACACAAAAATTTTCGGGATTCACTATTTGGTCAAAAAGTCAACAGTTGACTTTTTCGGGAAAAAGTCAAACTTTGAAATTTCAAAATTTATATTTTTGATAAAAATAATTTCATTGTGTTGGAATTATTTGTGTTTGTGAAAATCGACAATTATTTCGATAATAATTGATGTATGGAGGTTATATTGACCAATCGAGTATTTAATCGGATAAATGAGCAATTGATTGCTATTATTTCACATGATTATAATTATTTATTCACATGTGTATACTATTGTTTCACATTCTTGTTACTATTAGGGGAGTTGGTACATGATTGATAATACTTGCATAACTAAATTAAAAATGGAAGTATAGATGGAGGGGTACTATACTGAAATTCATATTTTTTACATGATTATACTATTGATTTACATGATTGAACTATTGATTCACATTATTTACTATTAGAAAAGTTGGTGCAAGATTGATAATACTTACAGGACTAAATTATGAATGAATGAAAAGTTGGAGGTATTGTACTGTAATTTTCTAGCCCCAAAACGTGCAATTATCGAAATTATATTTTCCTATAATTAGAAGCTAATTTTTCCTCCATTTCTCACCAATTCACAAAAGCTTTAGAGCGATTATTATAGAGAGAAATTATAGAAAGAAGAAGAGAAGTCTATTACCTCATTATTCCAGTATCCAGTTTTTCTAAAGGTAGGGAGTATTATTTCTTTCTTATCCATGAAGAGAACTTCTGTTATTCCATTCTTTATTATTCTGTTGGAATAATCTGTATACGCGGGCTACCCTATACTTGGTGAAATTCTTATGTTGTTCCATTATTTATCATTCTATTGGAACATCCTGTCTATGCGTTCTACGCCGGACCTGGTTCCGTCTTTATTATTCTGTTGGAATATCATGTCTGTGCGTTTTATGCCGGACCTGATTCCATCTTTATTATTCTGTTGGAACATCCTGTCTGTGCGTTCTACGCCGGGTTGGGGGTGCGTCCGGTACACATTGTACCGGACGAACGACCGGTACATGTGTTATTTTATTTTTATTTTTTTACAATAATTATAAGAATAATAAATAAAAAATAATAGAGCAAGTTTGAACACTGTAAACAGTGTTTACATTGTTTTTGTAATTAAAAATATACTTTCTTTTACAGTTTGAACACTTGCTCTATTATTTTTTATTTATTATTTTTATAATTATGGTAAAAAAAATTAAAATAATAATAATAACACGACTGGTACAGCACCTCCCCCAATTAGGAATGGCCGGCCTAGTTGGTCTTGGACATCGGCAATGACCACCCGACATAAACAGTTGAATGGGCCGGTTTTATCCTAACGAATCTTAAACTTGACCAAAAGACAATATTCATCAATTTGATGCACAATGATAACGGCTCAACATTTTTTGACCAAAAAACGACTATCTCTTCTAGGTGGACATAAAAATTGGATATGAGTATATTTAAAATTTTATTTATTTTTATTTTATTTATTATTGGAGATTAAAATACAAATAAATAAAATTCAAATGTACTCATTTTTAATTTTCATGTATGTCCACATAGAGTTTTTGAAAAACGAGTCATGCGTCGAATTACATGCATTTCCGAGTTCTTTCATTGGATCATACTCATTCCGTTCTTTAATATAAGTCGTTTTATATTTGTGCATAAGTATTAAGAAAATAATTGTATACGTATAACATTAAATATAATATCAATTGTCGATATTGTCTTTGTATTGGAAAAAGAGTGTTATTTATTGGGCAAAAAATAGTAAAAGAACCAAAGTTATATTTAATACTTATTTTAGATAATATTGAAAACTGAGTAATTAATACTTACTTAAAATTCTCAAACGACTTATATTAAAAAATAAAATCACTTTTCTAAAATAACTTGTATTAAATAACGAATGGAGTATATTATTTCAGAGTGGGTTTGAAATGATCAGCTCATGATTTAATTAATTTGTTGTATCAATAAATATAGTAAAGAGTCATATTTTAAATAATAATACTTGTTATTTTAATATTATACAATTACAGCTCTCATCTGTTATATAAATATAATTTATTTTTATAAAATTATCTAAATAAATTATTATTTAAATATTATACAATTACAACTATGTTTAATGTTTCATTTCTTTTAATTGCATGGAGGGGTTATAATTAAGAAAAGGGGGAATTAATAATTGACTTAACGCCTCTTGATGCTCTCCCTCAAAGCCACATTAGTAGTACTATACCCTCCATCAAGTACAAGGTTCAACCCACTCACATTCTTAGCTTCATCACTACCCAGATATACCGCCGCGGCCGCCACATCCTCCGCCTCCAACGTCGCCTCCTTCAAATTTGCAATGCCCGATATAAAACCCACCACCTTCTCCCGATCCTCTACCCCAAAACATTTCCTCAGCATCGGAGTATCCACCCCGAAAGGCGAAATGCAATTAACCCTAATCCCATAACCCCCTAATTCCACACACAAATTCTTTGTAAGCCCCGCCACAGCGTGCTTGGACGCCAAGTAAGCATGGGAAACATCTCCGGAAGTAACAGATGCAACACTGGCGGTGAAAATTATGCTCCCTTTTTTAACCGGAGTCATAACCCTTGCAGCGTGTTTGGTGCTTAGGTATGACCCGAAAACGTTAACATTGAAGACGTGTTTGAAGTCTTGGTCGTCGGTGTTTTGTATTCTTGTTTCGACTTGGCCGTTGATGCCGGCGTTGGCGTACATTATGTCGAGTTTTCCGTGTTTGGCGATGGTGGAGTCAATTAGGTTTTTGACGTCGGAGTCGTTGGTGACGTCGCAGTGGATGAAGGAGAGGGAGTCGTAGTTGTTGATGTCTTTGCATACGGAATGTCCTAGTTCGTCTTGGACGTCGGCGATAACAACTTTGGCGCCGTGACGGACGAAGAGACGGGCGGTGCTCTCGCCGATGCCTCTGGCGCCGCCGGTGATCACGGCCACCTTGCCTTCCAACCTGAAAAAAAATTGATAATGTATATTTGCACTTAATTTCAATTCAAATATTAATGTTATCAAATGTAAATATATATTTAATGATATTTTTCAATTGTTTTAATGAGTGGTATATCAGAGCTTAAAGGCAAAAATTAAACAAAATTTACCTTTTGGCAATCGGAGCTAACAAAGAGGAGCCTTTCATGATTTTTCAACTTCTATTTTCAGCTGAAATGAAAGGTCGAATTTTGCTACTACTCACTGGATTTGCTCTTGTATTTAACAAAGATATTACTATAACGCAATATATATAGTAATTGATGGGGAAATGAAATAATAAGCATATGGACATGGACCATCAACTTTGACTGGAAAGTACAGTTTGTAGCAACCATTTCTCTTCTACTTTGGACAATAAATACATGTTGGAGATCATGGCAGTGTTCATTGTAAATGTGAACAAGCTTGTCGTGATTTATTGAATCAACCTCAACACATAAATATTAATGTTGCTAACATAACTAAGTAACAAAGGATCGATTATCGTATTCGATTACTCGTATGAGTTAAATGTATTAAGTTTCTTTTAAAAGAAGGATTGTCTTTTCGTGGTCACGATGAGTCAGATAGTTCAAGAAAACGAGGGTTATTTATTTCTTAGCTAAAGTTTCTTTCGAAAAATAATGATGAGGTGTATAAAGTTGTCCTAAAAAATGCTCCAGAGAATCATAAATTGATTGCACCCTCAATCCATAAAGATATTAATTTGTAGATCCGATGCATTTGACTACACAAGCTATCATTAAAGAAATTGGGGATGGATTTGTAGATCCGATGCATTTGACTACGCAATATTAATTGAAAAAAAATCATAAACCTTCATCGCTTTAGGGTTCAATTATTTTTCACTGTGATTGATATTTAACTTGGGGAGTTGAATGACCATTTTGATAACACAAATACAGTGTTACTTTAAAGTATAGCATGTCTTGACCCACGTGACACTTTCTTGGTATTTGACAATAAAAAATTAATTGATTTTGCGAAACTTTACCGTTCAGAATTTAATGATATAGAACTTTTTGGCACTTGATGGTCAACTCCAAAATTATATTGTGGATATGAGAAACGATCCCAATTTTTTGAATATAAAAGGAATTGGTGAATTGACTCAAATATTGGTTAAGAAAAGAAAGGATGATGTGTATCCACAAGCCTATTTGTTACTGAATTTGGCTCTATTTTTGCCCGTTGCTACTGCAACTGTTGAAAAGACATTTTCAGTTATGAATATCGTGAATAATGAACTTCGTAACCAAATGGAAAATGAATGGATGAATGACTGTTTAGTAACATTCATTAAGCGTAATATTTTTGTAACTATTAAAAATGAGGCTATCGTACAACAATTTCAAGAAATGAAATCTCAAAAAATGTTATTGTAAATAATATTTGAGGATTGTTTAGTTTTGTGATTCATTTTATTAAATTTATTTTTGTAATAGATTTTTTTTAGAGACTAGATCCGCCCCTGGCTAGAACCTCGCTATAATCAACGATTGATGCGGTAGAAGACGCCACACAAAATTATACATTGTGTATGATAAATCAAAGATAAACCTCACAGAAAATTATCAAGAATTCGAGAGTTCTCAAAGAAATCAAAGGGAGAATAATCTCATAAGAATTCTATTAATAATCTAAATTGTTTAATTTACATCAGCTTTGACCCTATTTATACTACTCAAAAGTACAGTCCTAATCCTAAAAACAAAAGGAACAAATTACATCATAACAATCAAATTTAAAATTGAAATGAAAATTCTAATTAAATAAAACCTTAATTACATTAGTAATTAAAAATAATTTTTTAAAATCAATATGGCATGAACAAATCCTCCTCTAATCGAAATTAAGAATCCGCTAATGGATGGGAAATAAAATGGGTCCTTTACACTACTATACAATAATTAGAAAGTAATTACAAAAATAAAACATACAAAACATAATTACAGAAATAAAACATACACAATATACGTGCTAAAATCACGTGTCATTAACTCCTACACGTCAGTTACCGAATTTCATCTTTTCAATTAACCGCCCCAAAATCATACAACTTTAAATTGGAACACATATCAACGACGGAGAAGACGCAGAAATCTGTCGTGCTTATCAAATCGGAGAAGACGAATCACTTTGTCACGACGCAACTCTAAGATCGAAAATAGCATACAGCATCAACAACTTCTTCCTGTTCAGTAACCGTAATCTTCTGGCGCGACACATCACTGAGATCGGAGAAGATGAAACTTTTCGTCGCGACGGCACACTGAGATCACAAAATAGCATACAAAATCAACAGCAACTTCAAGTTTAGTAACCAAAAACAATTGAACTACCGTGATTGTTGAAGTTCAGTAACAAAATCGCAGCAACTTTAATAAAAATCAGAATACTGAGGTAAGTGATTCATATGCATATAGTTACCTCTGTTTTCTACGAATTCTTATATTGATAACCTTTCTTAAGTTTTCACGTTTAAAATGGTTACTACAAATACTGTGTAGCATTATATGGTTACTGACTAATGCTGACTTGGTTACTGTGTAAAATTATATTGCTGACTTGGTTACTGCTCAAAATTATCTAGTGACTAATGCTGATTTAATTGGTTACTGACCAATGCTGAATTGGTTACTGACTAATACAAACTTAATTACTGCAGAGATTAATTGGTTACTATAATATTGGTTGCTGAAGCATATTACTGTATAATGTTGTCAAATTTAGAGTGTCGAATTCTGGCGTTTTCGGAGCCTAATTTCATTGGAAACGGATCAACGATCAAAAGTCACAAGCTTCACTGGTGAACTGCATGGTTTTTTGGTCAAATTCTATCATTTAGGCCTTCAAAACTGTATGTAAAAATTTGGTTTATTTTCTGGTTACTAAGATTATGTAGTTTGGTTACTGTTTAATATTGATTTGGTTACTTTATAATGTTTATTCCGTTGTCAGACAATGGAGACTGACAGTAACCAATACAACAAATTTAATTATTTACAGGAATATATAATTATTTATTATTAGTAACCATTAACCAGATGGTTGGTAACATTTTTGATGGTGTACAGTAACCAAAATTGATATTGATTAACAAAGTCAGTGTACTGACTGTTTTGATAACAAAGTTAGTATACTGACTGTGTAACATTATACTGTCTAATGTTGTCTTAGTTACTGACTAATGCTGTCTTGGTTACTGCATAATATTACTAAGTAATGCTGACTTGGTTACTGACTAATGCTGACTTAGTTACTGACTAATGCTGATTTGGTTACTAAGTAATATTATATTAGTTACTGACTAATGCTGACTTGCTTACTGTGTAACACTATAATGGTTATTGATTATTCTGAATTAGTTACTGTATAAAATTATAATGCTGACTTGGTTACGGTGTAAAAATATTATTTAGTGACTCATGCTGACTTGTTTACTGACTAATGCAAACTTAATTACTGCAGTGATTAATTGGTTACTGTATTATTGGTTGGTGAAGCATATTAATGTACACTTCTACTTATGTTTTTTATATTAATGGTTACTTGTTAGCCAAAATTGATGTTGATTAACAAAGGCGGTATACTGACTATTTTGATAGCAAAATGCATGAAAAAATATGTTTTATATTTTGGTTACTAAGTACATAGAAATTGGTTACTGATTATTATTGATTTGGTTACTGTATAATATTTATTTGGTTGTTGTATACTTTAAATGTATATTTTCCTGATGTTTTTTATATTGATGGTTATTTATTAAATACATTGGTTACCTTCCTGCAATAGTTGGATCTTTAAGTACATATTGATGTTTTTTATATTGTTTATTTTTGCTGTAAAATGTATGAAAAAAATATGTTTTATGTTATGGATACTAAGTAAATATATGTTGGTTACTGTCTAATCTGGATTTGGTTAGTATATAATGTTGACTTGTTTATTGTGTAAAATTACCATGGTTACTACATAATATTACTGTGTTTTATACTGATTTTTTTTTATATTGATGGTTAATGATTAACTACATTGGTTACTTTCATACACTTGTTAGTCTTTAATTTGTAACAAAGTCATTACTGATTGTTTTGGTTGTAAAATGAATGTAAAAATATTTTTTATAATCTTGGCTACTAATTACATATATCTTGATTACTGTATAATATGTATTTAGATACTGTAAGGTGTTTATTTGGTTACTCTATAATGTTATTGAGTTTTATAATTATTTCTTTTATATTGGTGGTTACTTATTGACTACATTGGTTACCTCCATACAACTGTTAATCTGATTATATATATTGGTTGTTGTATACTATTTAATTGATTACAATATAATGTTTATTTGGTTGCAGTGACAATTTGACAATTTTTGTCAAGTTTGAAGTGTCAAATTTTGGCATTTTCGGAGCCTAATTTTATTAAAAACAGGTCAACGATCAAAAGTCACAAGCGTTACTGGTGAAATGCAGGGTTTTTTGGCCAAATTCCAACATTTAGGCCTTCAAAATTGCATGTAAAAATGTGGTTTATTTTCAGGTTACTGAGATTATGTAATTTAGTTACTGTCTAATATTGATTTGGTTACTTTACAATGTTTATTCAGTTGTCAGACAATGGAGACTGTCAGTAACCAATACAACAAATTTAATTGTTTACAAAAATATATAATTATTTACTGTTAGTAACCATTAACCAGATGGTTGGTAACATTTTTGATGGTGTACAGTAACCAAAATTGATATTGATTAACAAAGTCAGTGTACTGACTGTTTTGATAACAAAGTCAGTATACTGATTGTGTAACATTATACTGTCTAATGTTGTCTTAGTTACTGACTAATGCTGTCTTGGTTACTGCATAATATTACTAAGTAATGCTGACTTGGTTACTGACTAATGCTGACTTGGTTACTGACTAATGCTGATTTGGTTACTAAGTAATATTATATTAGTTACTGACTAATACTGACTTGCTTACTGTGTAACACTATAATGGTTATTGATTAATTCTGAATTAGTTACTGTATAAAATTATAATGCTGACTTGGTTACGGTGTAAAAATATTATTTAGTGACTCATGATGACTTGTTAACTGACTAATGCAAACTTAATTACTGCAGTGATTAATTGGTTACTGTATTATTGGTTGGTAAAGCATATTAATGTACACTTCTACTTATGTTTTTTATATTAATGGTTACTTGTTAGCCAAAATTGATGTTGATTAACAAAGGCAGTATACTGACTGTTTTGATAGCAAAATGCATGAAAAATATGTTTTATATTTTGGTTACTAAGTACATAGAAATTGGTTACTGATTATTATTGATTTGGTTACTGTATAATATTTATTTGGTTGTTGTATACTTTAAATGTATATTTTCCTGATGTTTTTTATATTGATGGTTATTTATTAAATACATTGGTTACCTTCCTGCAACAGTTGGATCTTTAAGTACATATTGATGTTTTTTATATTGTTTATTTTTGCTGTAAAATGCATGAAAAAAATATGTTTTATGTTATGGATACTAAGTAAATATATGTTGGTTACTGTCTAATCTGGATTTGGTTAGTATATAATGTTGACTTGTTTATTGTGTAATATTACCATGGTTACTACATAATATTACTGTGTTTTATACTGATTTTTTTATATTGATGGTTACTGATTAATTACATTGGTTACTTTCATACACCTGTTAGTCTTTAATTTGTAACAAAGTCATTACTGATTGTTTTGGTTGTAAAATGAATGTAAAAATATTTTTTATAATATTGGCTACTAATTACATATATCTTGATTACTGTATAATATGTATTTAGATACTGTAAGGTGTTTATTTGGTTACTCTATAATGTTATTGAGTTTTATAATTGTTTCTTTTATATTGGTGGTTACTTATTGACTACATTGGTTACCTTCATACAACTGTTAATCTGATTATATATATTGGTTGTTGTATACTATTTAATTGATTACAGTATAATGTTTATTTGATTGCAGTGACAATTTGACAATTTTTGTCAAGTTTAAAGTGTCAGATTTTGGCGTTTTCGGAGCCTGATTTCATTAAAAACGGGTCAACGATCAAAACTCACAAGCGTTACTGGTGAACTGCAGGGTTTTTTGGCCAAATTCTAACATTTAGGCCTTCAAAATTGCATGTAAAAATGTGGTTTATTTTCAGGTTACTGAGATTATGTAATTTGGTTACTGTCTAATATTGATTTGGTTACTTTACAATGTTTATTCAGTTGTTAGACAATGGAGACTGTCAGTAACCAATACAACAAATTTAATTATTTACGGGAATATATAATTATTTACTGTTAGTAACCATTGATGTTTGTCCTGATACAAGCTTGTAACTATCTGGTTACTAATAATAGTAACCATAATGTAACATAATAAAACAGTAACCACATAATTATATGATAGTAACCAGAACAGGTTTTAATGGTAACTAGAACAGAAACATCATGTAATGAAACCCAATTTAGGCAATCCATGTATACTAAATAATTACATATTAATCAGAATAAAAAATAAAAGTAACCAAAATTCCACATTGAGGGCACAATAATAGTAGCCAAACCATAAGGTAACAGTAACCAAAACATAATAACGAAGTAACCAAATAGTTATATAAAAGTAATCAGAACATATTTTAATGGTAACCAAAACAGAAACACCATGTATATCCAACCCAGTTTAGGCAACCCATGTATACTCTCACATGTACATTTAACACTTGATATATGTCCTGATACAAGCTTGTAACTATCTGGTTACTACCAAAAAATAAAATGGTTACCCTTCTATGCATGTTTGGTTACCAACTGCACCTTTCAAACAATGTATCTGACACAACTTAGAAGTAACAAATACGAACCAACAAACAATATCAAATCATTGGTAATATAATCAAATATGTAATCTCATTTACATAAGTTCCAATAAACATTACATACTCACTAACCATAACAAATGGCTATGGATATCCAACAAAACCAAAGTATGAAACACAATTCAAAATGACAGTACAACGACAACCGAACTAATCAAAATCTAGTACAAATCTTCATGAAATTCTCTGAAGTTGTTAAAAAGCCAACTGTGGAGGCGCATCTCGTCTGGAGAGAAATCTCTAGTTCAATGTCACACCAATATATAACTTTTTCAGTGAATTTTCTGTTGCATTCCTCATAGTAAAGATCTCATAACTGCAAATAAACAAAATCAGATTTACATAGTCATTAGTAACCATATATAAACAATATTTATATCATAAACAGCTACGTAGTGACCAACAAATAAGAGCATACTAACCAAAAACATAATATAACAATTACACAGTAGCCAAAAAGTTATATTATATAATCTAATGGTAACCAAAATATAAACAACATGTAGTACAGACCATTTTATGTAGTAAATAAATAGTTATATATAATATTAACCAAAATATAATTTAAAGGTCACCAAAACAAAAATATGTATACCAAAAAATATACTAAAGAAGTAACCAAACAGTTATATGATAGTAACCAAACCATGTTTTAAAAGTAACCAACACATAAACAACATGTATACCAAAACCAGTTTAGTCAACCAATGTATACTAAGCAAATACATTGTAACCAAAACAATATATAAAAGTAACCAAAATCCCAATTGAGGAAAAAAGAATGGTATCCAAACCATAAGCTAACGATAACAAAAAATATACTCATTTAGTAATCAAACAGTTATAGGTTAGTAACCAAAATATGTATTAATGGTAACCAATACATAAATAACATATAGACCAAGAACAGTTTAGTCCACCCATATATACTAAGCAAATACATAGTAACCAGAACAACAAAAAAAAGTAACCAAATATTTATATTATAGTAACCAAAACATGTTTTAATGGTAACCAATACATAAACAACATGTACACCAAAACTAGTTTAGTTAACCATGTATACTAAGCAAATACATGGTAACCATAACAACATATAAAAGTAACCAAAATACCAAATTAAGGTAACAAAATTGGTATCCGAATCACAAGCTAACAGTAACCAAAATATAATGCAGAAGTAACCAAACAGTTACTCAGATCTGGATAAAAAATATGTATGTACCTGTTGTTTGGCAAGGTTACGTAGCCTCTTGGGGGTGACAATGGCTCCCCCACAATTGACCACCTTGTATGAAGTGGTTAAGTACTTGGCATAAGTTACCAGTAGGAAAGATGTGGAGGTTACATACTGCATGTTGCTGTCATCCATTTTAAACAAAAGCCCCCCTGTATACCAAAATCATAGTCATCATAATAATGAACACTTTGTATGTATAATTCACAAACACATATACGCGTATACATATATAGGGAGAAAAAGAGGGACCTGAAGTGTACTGGGATTGAGGTATGAAAGAGCAGATGAAATTATCGGCATGACCTTTGTAATCATGAAGGGATTGAACCTGGAGTGTACTGGGATTGAGGTATGAAAGAACAGATGAAATTAGCGGCAGGTACATACATATGGGAAGAAGACTCGTGTGACAGCGATAACGAGTAACAATGACAATAACGAACAACTAAACGAATATGGCGAACAACTAAACAAATATGATAGAGATGAAGAACGCACGAACAGAAATGAAGAACAATCACCAGAAACAAGCTTTTTTAACTCCGATTACGAGTTTAGTTGCGACAGAGGAGAGAAACAAGGGTTTCAGCATGCATAAGGGTTTGGTAACTGTAGAGTCCCAGACAAATAATAAGCGGTTATCACGCGTTTCAAAAAAAATAACCTTTTGCCATGTCAGCCCATTAATATTTATCCTTTAAATTAAGGACTCCTAATTATATTAGTATTGTAAATATATATGATGAAATGTCATATTTTTGTAATTATTTTACGAGTGTATGATTTTTGTAATTACTTTCATAAATGTACTATAATATGTAATTGTTCCAAATAAAATTGCCGCCTAAACAAAGCTTTCCCACATGAATTTCCAAACTAATAACGTAATGTGTAATCTGCTTAGCCTTTGGATGCAAAGGCTAGGAATAATAGATGTGGCCCACTTGAATGGCCCACATGAGATGTAATGTAGTACTCCCTCCGTTTCTAAAAATATTACACCCTTCGTTCCTAAAAGATTGTCGTTTTAGAAGAAAAAATTTATTCTAAAAAGTTTGTCGTTTACAACTTTCGAGGAGAATAAATTATTTACTTTCCTATATTACCCTACCTTCTCTCATTGTCCCAAAAAATTCTTTCTCTTGTACTAATTGTTTTCAATTTCCCATAAAGGGGTAGTGATGGAATTTCAAACAAATTTTACTTGGTAAATGACACTTTCTTAATCCATGTGCCAAAACCTTAAACGACAATCATTTAGGAACGGAAGGAGTATCGTTTAAGGTTTTGGCACATGGATTAAGGAAGTGTCATTTACCAAGTAAAATTTGTTTGAAATTTTATCACTACCCTTTTATGGGAAATTGAAACTATTAATACGAGGGAGAGAATTTCTTGAAACAATGAGAGAAGGTAGGGGTAATATAGGAAAGTAAATAATTTATTCTCCTCGAAAGTTGTAAACGACAAACTTTTTAGAAACTTTTTAGAACAAATTTTTTCTCATAAAATGATAATCTTTTAGGAACGGAGGGAGTAATAATGTATTATAGCTGCTTGTTTGATGAACATATTAGTTTAGAGGGGCCCACGTGATTGGCTTGAATTGAATTGGCGAATTGGGTCAGTCCAATAATACTTGCATCATACTAATTAATTGATGAACAACTTTTTTTTTAATTGAATTTTCTTCAATAATTTTCAGCCCAATTGCTTAAGATCATTTGATGAACTCCTGAAACTTGAGTTGAGAGTTGAGTTTCGATAAGAGTCTGATCAAGATTGTATCTGAAAGCAGTGGCGAAGCTAGAAAATTTTATCAGTGATGTCAAAATTATTACTAAGTTATAAAAAAATTGGCGGAGGTTCGGGGGCAATGCCCCTGAGCCAATTTTTTTAATACTTTATACTTTTGGGTATATATATAATATATTACAATGAAAATATAATAAATAATAATATTTGGTATATATATATATTATATTGACTCATAATAAACTTTTTTAATGACAATTGTTCATAAGTAAATAATTTATTATTTATTTTTAATAATAATATAAATTACATTATTATTTATTTTAAAATATTATAGAGAGAGATACATATATTGAAAGGATATGAGTCATATGTGGTTAAAATTTAATTGACAAAGTTATAAAATTTTAATTTGACCCCGTATAAATAAAAAATTTATAAAATTTTAGTGGGGTCAAATTATATATAATATTTAAAATTTTTAAAATTTACCTTACATTATAAAATTAAAAAAAATTCAGTGAGGTCGATTGACCCCACAAAGTTTACGTGGCTTCGCCACTGTCTGAAAGTATAATCGGATTTTAGAGAGAGAAAATGTAATTAGATTTTAAAGAGGGAAAATTTTACCCATTTTAGAGAGGAAATTTAAAGAATATTAGAGATGGGGACGAATCTATAAATGTTAAGGATAGAAGGTGAAAGAATATAAAAATTAAATATCATAAATAATTTATTTAATTGGACCATAATAATGGTAAACTTAAAATTTAAAATATGGGTTGACCTATAACTATATGGTTCCAACTTACAAAATTAATATTAAAAATACGTAATGTGATTTTAGTTTTTAAACAGAACCATAACCAAATTTTATAAAACAAAATCAATTCATAACTATATTTTGTCAGACTACACGTAACACATGTCACGTGATAAATTTTTTTAGTAGTTTTCTC
The DNA here is from genome assembly GCA_020205505.1 of Panax japonicus. Classification (NCBI taxonomy): domain Eukaryota; kingdom Viridiplantae; phylum Streptophyta; class Magnoliopsida; order Apiales; family Araliaceae; genus Panax; species Panax japonicus. Next base: position 27,054,509 of record CM035096.1, read on the forward strand.
AAATAACAAATTTAGCCAATAGTTTACTGTGAAAAAAATTGGGTTAGTCTAATTGGCCAAAAAATTAGGTTAGTCCAAGCTTTTATCATTAGATTTTGACCTAAAAATTCTTAAAGCACGCAAGTAAGGTTGTAAACGAGTTGAACCGAAATAAACAGAGAGTTGCTCGAATTTGACTCTAAATGATAAATTCGTACTCGAATTCGACTCAAATTCGAATTGTATTTGAAAATTTCTATTCAGATTTGACTCGACTCGAATCGAATAATATTTAAACTACTCGCGAGCTTCAAATTCAAGCTCGAATTCGAGTCTCCACATAATAATTAGTTTTATAATAAATATAATTATAAATCGAATTTGTTATCTTACATAGAAATGAGAAAATATATTTATTATTACACTTTACAAATATAAAATGACAATTAAAATTAAAAACAAAACAAAACGAAACAATAATAATTAATTATCCTAATTTGATTTAAATTTGTATATATTATAAGAGAATGTATCGAGTATCTAATTGAATATGTATCAATCGAGTAAGTATCGAATCACAATTAAGAATCCGAGTAGTTTGAATCTTAATCGATAACCTTGCTCAAATTCTACTCATATTTTTATTCAAACTAGTTTTAATGCTCAGATTTGGATTATATTATTAATGATTCTGAGTCTCGCTCGTATTTTTTCGAGTCGAGCCCGATTTGTTTGGTTCGTTTACATCCTTACACGCAAGGGTTGCAAATCATGTCCAATTGCGCCCTGGTTTATATAATCATTAAAATAATTATAAATTTACATCACAATATTTATTTATGCTTTTTAATAAAGATATTGTTGGGTTACTATTCTTAGATTTTGTTTGTAGTTTTGCCTTTAGCTATCTTTCGCACCAAAAATAAATAAATAAAATAATAATTATAAATAAAGGGGCCTAATATTGATGTATACCCAACTTAGAAAATAATATCAAAATAAGTAGTTATCTACATGTATACCCAAAAACATGGCTAAAAACCTACTCCCTCCGTCCCAAATTAATTGCTCAGTTTTGACTTTTTAAAGTCAAATTGACCATTTTTAAAACTAATCTTTTTACTATTTTTGCTAAAATATAGGTGAAGAGATTATAATCAAAAGAAAGTATATACAATTTATTATTAATCCTAATTTTTATAATTTTAGAAATATATTTATATATGCTTAATTATTAATTTTAAGAATAGTCAATTTGACTTAAAAAAGTCAAAACTGAGCAGTTAATTTGGGACGGAGGGAGTAATATAGTTCGCCAGCCCATCAAAAAATTGACCAATAGACAAAGAGAATAGGGCCTAAAAGTCCATGAGGCCCAGCCCAAACTGAAAAGGAAGAAATTCAAAACTATGACCACTGAGAAGTGAGAACAATATTAAGAAGCAAGAAAAATAAATCTGAAATATTAAAAAGTAGAATATATGATGAAGCTACAGTTCTAAATTGTGAATCTTCGGATCTTAATTAAAAAAAAATAGTTTCATGTTTATAAAATTTTAAATTAATGTTATACTCATCCCGTTCAGAAATATAAGATTAAATTTAATAATTTAAGTCAATTTAAAATATTTATAAATTTAAAATTTTATTTTTTAAAACGATCAAAAGCACAAAGGCATAAACTCTGATTCGATCCGGTATTAAATCCCGCCGTTGAGATGGTCTATTGGGTTGGGGGGGCGGTACCGGTCATTAACCGGTACTGTGTTAAATTTATTTTTTTTTATTTTTTTAACTACAATTATCAGGAAAAAAAATTAGAATAAGTTTGAACAAAAAACTGTAAAAAAAAGTATATTTTTTATTGAAAAAATACCGTAAACTGTTTACTGTGTTTTTTCAATAAAAAATATATTTTTTTTATAATTTTTTGTTCAAATTTGTTCTATTATTTATTATTTTTTCCCTCATAATTGTGATTAAAAATAAAAAATTAACACATGTACGGGTCGTTAGTCCTGTATAATGTGTACCCGACGCAACCCCGACCCGTCTATTGGTCTGTTGACCCCTTAAGCCCATGGAGTCGATCAATATTCGATATCAAGAGAGGAAAGAGTCTTAGGCACACTAACGTGTGAAACACTCTATTGACGGGGACATGCACGCTTAGAGATAGAATTTAAATATTAGAATAAAGAAAGGAGTACGTGGAGAGTAAAATAAACATAACTTTAATAATATCAATAAGTTTATTATCACATAGAACTGCTCGCATACCGTTTACATACAGTCGTATATGTATATATATTTTGATGGCCCACATAATTTGTTCTGTACGCGAGTCATCAAAATATGTATGTGATCGACTTATTCTAAAAATAAATATAGACTGAGTATGCTTCCCATTAATTCAACATTTATCCTATATTTTGGAACACGGGTAAAAAATTTTCTTAATTTTCCTCTTGATTCCTTTCCCATACTCTTTATAAATTTTTAGAATAAAATATATTCGTAATATACATTAAGATGCAATCAAACACCACCTAACTCTCTATCCTCTTGGATATTTCACTATCACTTACTATGATTGCTAGTCTTCATAATTAATGAATTTATAGGGCAAAATTTAACAAAAATTAAAAGTGGTTTAGTCAATTCATAATGCATTTTAGTTAATTTACAATATTTATAAATATACTGACTAAAATTAAACGAGTTTATACTAAATTTGACTTCAAAAGGTCAAAAATACGAGTCTATTTCATAAAGAAAGGAGAAAAAAATTCACACAAGCTGCACCAAATGTTTATATGAGCATTTATCGTTTTATAACTTCCGAAAAGTGACAATTATTTTTAAAAATAAAAATAAAATCCAAAATTACCCTCTATATAAATGGGAATATATTTATTTTCAGATTTATATATATAATGTGATATAAAATAATATCTAGCCTTATAATTGTATGATCCACATGCATGTAAGTTAGGACTAATTAATTGATGCTTCTGTCAAGTATTGCGATAAATTTATACCGAATTGTAATTACTCCTTAAATTTATAGTATATGAAATTGGTAAAAATTATAAGAGGATCCCGGTTATTACGCATTTCATTAAAAATATTACTATTAATACTTATTCACATAATTGATAATAAAAAATAAACATAAAACCCATAATTGATGTCTTTTCTTGCTTGTGAGTTTACGAGAGAAAGAAGTAAAGGTTGTTTGGTTTGGTGTACCAGTCTCAACTGAATTAACTAACCTAACAAGCAAAAAAGAGTACTAGTTACGTGTATTAGAAGGAACTAGGAAGGGTCGCTTATGGTATTTAATGTTAATGGATAAACTTTTAAATTATTAATAATTTATTATACTTAATCGGCTGGAAAGACAACTTAATTAATTTTTTTATCAGAAGGATAAAGTAACTAATGGCATTATCGACATATTTTATTAAGTAATTTATTTTGCGATTTCCAAAGAAAATTTTCAAATTGCACTTTGGGCTTATATGGATATGGATATAGATTTAGATTTTTTGAAAAAAATAGTTAATAATTAGAAATTTAATTTGCATAAATATAATATGAGTGCGAATAACGTACATTTATATATATAATTATACACACACAGAGTCATTCTTGAGATTTTTGTGGTCCAAGGCGAAAAACGAGACCTTTTTTGAAACATTGTCTTTACAAAAAAATAAAATAAAAATAAATAAATAAAAATTACTCAAAAAAGTATATTTTCGGAGCTTAAAACATAATAGTTCGACTATAACAAAATATATGAGAACTTCGTTTACAACAAAATATATAAGAATTCATTCACTTGAAAGATAATTCTTCTAGTATTCCTGAGACAAATTTTTTAATCAAATGTAAAAAATCATATATATACGGAATGGATCAAGTCATCAAGGGCTGACCATTGATCCTATACATATTTTGCATACCCCCTTTAGCGATTGATCGGGCGACGGTTTGGTCCGTCGCTATAGGTTCTCTGTCGCTATATGTTGTTCATCACTAAAAGCTAAGACGTCAGTCTCTGATATAGCGACGGGTCGAACCGTCGCTAAAGAGGGTGAGCATGGTATGTAAAATAAGGGGGTGAGCCTAGGGGTGAGCATGATGCGGTTTGGTGCGGTTTAAAGTTCAAACCACACACAAAATCGCTTAGGTGCGGTTTGACAAATTCAAACCGCACATGAAATCGTTTGTGATTGGTGCAGTACAGTTTTGAACCGACGATTTGGTTTTATTTGGTGCGATTTTGGTTTCAAAACCAATTAAAATAACAAAATCATAAAATAGTTAGCAAAATCATCCACGCAAACATATTCCGCAGTGAACACAATCATAAAACTAATTTAGCAAAATAGTTCCAGGCATCAACAATTATATGATTGATTAATACTATGTTATCACATTTGATTTAGGAAATACCAAGTCATTCTTGATTTGCAAACATAATTGATATTGTTGATTCTTCATTCAACCTTGCAACACCTGTCTTTTAAAATAAAATGAGGAGAATATGTTATAGTAGAGAAATTATATATACTCGTAGCAAATTTGAGAAAATATGATGATTATTTGGTGTGATTTCGATTTTATGCGTGCAATTTTTGCTAGTAACCAAACTGAAATCGTAAATTTAATTTTTCAACCCACTTAAAACCACCACATACGCCGGAACCAATGGTGCGATTTTAATTGTTGTGGTTTGTGCGGTTTTTGGTGCAATTTCGACTCTAATTTAATTCTTTGCTCAGTCCTAGGTGAGTCTATATATATATAGGGCTATATGTATATACACAGCTGTGTATTACACAGTAGGCCTAGGACGACAGATTTTTTGGGCTATAGCGACGGTAAACTGTCGCCATAGCCCAGAATAGCTATGACGACGGGTGAAACCGTCGCTATAGCCCAAAAAATCGTCGCTATAGCATACTGTGTAATACACAGCTGTGTACACACATTTTTTCCATATATATATATATATATATATATATATATATATATATATATATATATATATAAATTGAGGCCCATCTGATTGGGGGCCCATAATGATCGACCCTATCGCTTGTGCTCAGGAACGACTCTGTACACACATAAATTTTAATTGTTAAAGAAATTATAGTGTAAAGGTTTTGTGATAGTATGGTGATATGTAGTACTTCAAAATATAAGATTTATATTGATATTTGTAAAATTAATTTGGGATATTTTTAAATTTAAAATTAATATAAATTATTTTTTAAAACTAAACTAAATTATGTGAAAAGTATTACTAAAGTTATAACATTTGTTATTTTTAAAAATATAATGAATTATATCACTTTTAAATTGATCAAAAAAGAAACAGATGCTCCCTCTGTTCTAAAAAATATTTATAAAGCGATGATTTTTAATAATAATTATATGTTCTCAAATATAGCCTTAATATTAACAAAGAATTTGGCAGTGAAAATGTGATATTGAAAATAATAGTGAAAAAGTAATGACAAATTAAGAATATCATATCATTTTATAGTTTTTAAATAGAAATATATTTCTAATTTTAAAACTGACTAAAATAAAAAATGTATCTCTGATTTTTAGAAAGGAGTGATTACTAATTTAGATTCATACTATAGAAATGAGAGTGGTTAGCATTAAGTTAATTTTGGTCAATTGACTAATACAGTACCGACACGCAAGTCAGAAAATGATCTTTCTCTATGCGTGTCAACATTATAATATTAATTAATTGACCAACTTATTATCAAATTAACTTCAATGAAAACTTTCAAATGGCATTTTGGCATTTTCTAATTAAGGAGGGATAAGTCATCTCTTCGTCCTATAATAAAAGTCTTAATTTGACTTTAGTGGTCAAATTGACTATTTTTAAAAGTAATACTCTCTTCGTTCTAAATTAATTGCTCAATTTTAATTTTTTTAAGTCAAATTGACTATTTTTAGAATTAATAATTAAGCATATATAAATATATTTCTAAAATTATAAAAATTGGAAATGGTAATAAATTGTATACATTTTTTTTTGGTTATAATCTCTTCACTTATATTTTAGCAAAAATAATAAAAAGATTAGTTTTAAAAATGGTCAATTTAATTTAAAAAAGTCAAAATTGAATAATTAATTTGAACGGAAGAAGTAATTAAAAACTTTTATATAAAATTTTTAAAATACGAAAGTTGATTTTGATAATATAATTTTTATAATTTATAATAAATATGACTCGATATATATTTTGAATATTTTTAAAATTTAATTATTAATTTGACTATAAAAGTCAAAATAGGACGATAATTGTTAGACGGAGGGAGTTTGAAATTGTGAGTAATTAGTTGACCAAATAAAACATTTAACTCTCCGTCACCCAATAAGACACTGGAAACAAACACGACCATGCGCATATTTTCTATATCTATGTAGTCGTATATATATCAGACCTTGTGACCAGACCACAAAATCACGCTTACAGCCAAAGGAGGAAGCTTAATCTTTCACGTTCTCTGTCCATATATCTACATCTATATATATCAAACAGTTGTACAGTGCGAATTATATACATATATAGGTTGCTTGATAATGGCGAAGGAGGTGTTTGATGGAGATTCAGCGAGTTCGATGGTGAAGGAGCTGAGAGAAACTTTCAGGACTGGTAAAACGAAGAATTACGAGTGGAGAATTTCGCAGTTGAAGAGTCTTCTCAAAGTTGCAGAGAATCACGAGAGAGAGATCGTCGATGTTCTTCGCTCCGATATCTCTAAACCTGAATTCGAGTCCTTCGTTCACGAGGTCTGTTTTTGTTTTGGTTTGATTTATGCTAGACTACAGGAATCATACAGTATATCTATGTGATGCAGATATGTTAATTGTGCAATTTCAGTTTTTAATGAACTGTGAGTTGATTGAACTGGTTTTCAGTTGAATGGTTCAATTGTTTGGGTTATTTCAGACAATGATGCTTTGATTATCGGAAAGGATTGACATTGACTTTTTATAGTTGACTTTTTTGCAGCATCTTATTTGAATTTGCTTAAATTCATCTTATGGCGGTGTTGATGGTCTACGATTCCTAATTTATTTCAGTTTTAGAATTTATTTTTCGTTCATCATTGAGGCAAAATAGTAGAATTTTTAAATCATTATGTGATTATGCCCCCTCAACCATCCTGGTTTCTTGTGAATCTGTTATGTCTCTGCGTAGAGTATGTTAGTCTGACTTCCCCGGAGGTTTTTATGAAGGAAACTGATATTTTCACACGTGTTTTTGATATTTCTACTTAGTTCTCTCTCACATAAGAAGAAAGTGTTCCACCTTCTCTCACATGTGAGAGGTGACCATGTGAAAATATCAAAAAGCTCAGTGCTCCCCTTCTATGAATAGCTCAGCCTTTTGCACTCCCCCTATCACAATGATCCTAAAATTAATGCAGGCATCGTCAGAACTAGGTTTCAGTATCATCATTTTCTATTAGCACCAACTGGTAATAGCATTTATTACGCACCTTCCCCTAATTGCAATGGTAGAATGTTTGAATATTGATGGTCATTAATAACTAATAGCAAAATATTTATGTTTACAAATTTTTTTGTAAGATATTTATGTTTCCGAAAGCAGGCATTGTCAGAACTAGGTTTCAGTATCATCATTTTCTATTAGCACCAACTGAGCATTTATTACGCACCTTCCCCTAATTGCAATGGTAGATTGTTTGAATATTGATGGTCATTAATAACTAATAGCAAAATGGTGGGGCTAGTTTGGTTATTCAACTTAAATTCCTCACTCAGAAGTCAGAATGTGTCAAAAATAGATTTTGATCACATGTATACTGTCATAGACTTCTCTTTGAGTGTAATAAGTCTTTGCAATTCATGAAATGAACTCTTGCAGTTTTTAAGTATGGGCTTTAATCCTTTAGTCAGATTTATAATGATTAGGTATTGAAACATTAGCGAAAGATTTTGGGCATGCTCAGGTCAAGAACTAAATATCACCTTTTTGAGTCAGAAAAACTATACAGAAAATTTATTACTCTCTGGTCCCATTTTATTTGTCCTGATTGACCATTATATTACCTATATTGGATCTAGGCAATCATATTTGAACTTTTAAAATTGCGAACCTTGACTTTAGTGGTAAATTCCATGTACTTTATTTCTATCACAATTTCTTGCCTAGATCCAATATAGGTAATATAATTTATTAATCTTAAAAAGGTCAATTTGACCATAATTAGTCAATTAGAACAAATAAAATGGGACTTATGAAATTTGGAGCTGGAGAACTATTGGAGCTTTGTGAAGAAAGGAACTTCTTGCCGACAATTAGTTTGTAAATATTGTAGTCTTTCCAATAATTTGTGAATTTCTAAAGCTATACTTTAGAGCTGGGGTTCCATGCTTGGCAGTCAAGTGCATAGGTTTTGTCAATCATCTTATTTCATCTTTAAGCTGCAGGAGAGATTATTACATGTTGGAGGATTTATGGGCTACCAAATAAATAAGTGGAGTAACTTGTTAACTTGATGTTTGTTGTCTGGTAGTTAACTTGATATTCATTGTTCTTGTTAATAGTTTTCGTGGAAAGCAATGCTTACTTCTGTTTAAAACATCTCTCATTTGTCCCCTCTACCTTAGAAACATGTATCTAAGTTTGGCTTAATAGGAATAAAAAAACATCAGAAAGTAAATTGAAGGATCCAATTAGCCCGAGGAGACTTTTAGTATAACAAAAGTTTGTGTAATAGCTTCTGTCCTACTATACTATCCTAAACTATTGTCCTTTATTATCATGTAGATTGGTCTAATCAAGATATCATGTAAGTTGGCAATCAAGGAGCTAAAGCGTTGGATGAAGCCAGAAAAAGTAATCTCTGTCAGAACTTTTCTTCTAACTGAAAAATGTTATTACCATGTTGTATGACATTAACATTATGTAATCATACTCTGTTCGTGCTTTTTAGGTTAAAAGCACATTAACAACTTTTCCTTCATCAGCAAAAATAGTAGCAGAACCTTTCGGTGTCGTATTAATCATATCAGCATGGAATTACCCTTTCTGTATGTTGAAACCTCCTCCTTCACATCTTCTATATTCATATATACGTGTGTGTATTCTATATATATGTTTTAGGTTATTTACTTGAATGTTATATTTCTAAAAGCATAAAAATTTACAGTTTTAATTCTTCATTTCTATAGTTGAAACAAACTATAGTTGCAATTTGCAGGCGCGTTGAAGTTGAATTTCCTATCTACGATTACTTGTACTCTTACTAGCTAGAGAGTAGACATCAAATATGGTCATGTAGGCAATATTTGAATGGGTCAACTTTCATGTACAATTACTTGTACTCTTCACTAAAACTTTCATTCCGTTCAAGTTTGTATTGCAATACTTGAATGGGTCAACTTCATGGGCATCTTCCAAGTGCTTGACCAACAGTTCCTTCCTAACACTAAGTTTTGGAGCAAGCATATTTTGGCAAGATTCATTATTTTTCTGTAATCATATCAAAACTTTCCTTGATATTAGATATTTTGTACATATTGTTATAAAAACTTTCCTTTCTTTGTTTTTATATACTTAATCTTTTTTTGTTAACATAGGTCTTTTTTAATGCGAAGTGGTTATTTTTCCTGAAATATGTCATGAACTCATCATCTATGCTGGATTTTAACTTCTTTTTTCCCTTTCTTTTCCCCCTGGATGTGATCTTCCTTCCTTCCAGTGCTTTCTCTTGATCCAGTCATTGGAGCTATTGCAGCTGGAAATGCTGTGGTTTTGAAACCATCAGAAATAGCTCCAGCCACTTCCTCTTTGCTTGCCAAATATTTAGGGGAATATATGGATAGCTCAGCAGTAAAAGTTGTTGAGGGTGCTGTTTCTGAAACATCTGCTCTACTGGAGCAGAAGTGGGACAAGATATTATATACAGGTTCTTTCCAAATTCATCAATCATTACCTTATCTTCCATGAAAATATTGTCACGTTACATAATACTATGATAAGTCCTTTTGGTTATATACTTGTCATAGACAAATTACAGACACTTTTTTGTGCTTAATTTAATCTTGTTTATTACTCCATCTTAATCGATTTGAGTGTCATTATTTCCTTATTTCGAGACCCAAATAAGTGTCATGGTTACAAATCAATCCAAACCAGTGGAAAACTGAAGATATATGTGTGGAGCGTATCATTTGATGGGAAATATATACTTGGTAAAACTTTTTCCCTGCTATATGCATATTGCCCTGACACTCAAACTACGTTAAAGGAAGTACATATTTATATCTAGAACTCCAAAGTTTGCGTGGATAATGCATGGCACCATAAGTTTGTTTGTTTGAATTAGTTGTGTAGAAGCCAGAAGGTGAACTGTACGCAGAAATCCTGAATATTTTTTTTTTTTGCAGATTTCCTATTGTAATTTAATCTTTTTAAAATTGTGGATTTTTTGACATCTTCATCTTCACAATGCAAAATAATTGAATGTGATTTCAGTGTGTGTTATTTATGTCTGCTTGCGTCCTATTTCGGTTTGTAAGCTGAGGTGGCACAGAAAGGTTTTTGCACTGAAACTTGAAACTCAAATTCTAAAAATTGTACCCTAAACTCTAAATTTTGAATAATGAACCCTATCCATTGGTACCCTAAATACCAAAATTGAAAAAACAAACCAACCATAAACACTGAAAATTGAAACCCAAATTCTAAAAATTGAACCCTAAACATTGCCCTCCACCCTCTGCCCTTCACCACCATGAAAAAAGGAGAAAGAAGAGAAAGTGAGAGACGTGACATTCCTTAAAAGGTCACCCACCTCTATTATCTACCGCCTTGCCACCACCATCTTAGTCCACTGCAGTCTCCATCTTCACAGTAATTGTTACCAATTTATGAGAAAGAGAGAATTGTCGTCAACCACCATCTTTGCAGAGTCGAGGCACTTGGGAGCAATTTTGGATGCAGAGGGCCAAGTCATTTTTTAGAGAGAGACGTTTCTCATAAGGAAATGGACAAAGTATTTTTAAATAGAATGGAGGGAGGGATGGAGAGATGACGTTTCTCATAAGGGCTGGAAACCTATTTTTAAATAGAACGATGTCATCTAATTAACAATGTATATAACTTATATACATCTCAGCCTTTTCCCGTTCTCTTATATGTTCCGATAGAAGAGAAATTTTATCAGAAGACGTAGAGAGATTAAAAGCAGGGAGGACAAGGAGTCCATTCACCATGTAACAAGTTGAAAAATAGAAAAAAGAAAGTACTCAAAAGAAGAGCTGCTCTCCAATCTCTACAAAGGTCTAGACTCTGAAATTCCCCTCAAACTCACAAGACGGAGGCCCAAAGTGAAAACATGAACATCGATCCTATTTCACACTTTTTTAGTATTACGAGTGTTGACTGATATCATGGGTGGTCTTACCTTTATTTTTCCTTAGTGGGTGGTATTGGATAGTTTCAATCTGTCACGGATCTTTTAATTGTTGTCAAAGAAAGTCTACAGGCATGGAAAGAGGTCCTCCTTGGAGTGCCACCTTGGTGGAAAAGAAGAAACATGATAACAATCTCATACATTATAGTGTGACAAATTGTATTTTCATGAATTTAGCTGAAGTAAGCTTTTCTAGCTGTCATAACTTTTTAGATGCAGTAGGCGTTGACCTTAAACGATGTGATTATTCATATATTTTGATTTCTGGTACTAATATTTAACAAATGTCCTTTTGTAGGAAATTCAAAAGTGGGCCGCATTGTGTTGGCTGCTGCTGCAAAGTATCTTACACCTGTAGTTTTGGAGCTTGGAGGAAAATGCCCTGTTGTTGTAGATTCAGACATCAATTTAAAGGTAAACAGCTTCACATTATTTCACAACAGTCACTTATTATTTCTTATGGTGTCATAACTGCTGTCTGTCTTATAATTATTACTTACACATTCTGTTTATTTCTAAGGTTGCAGTAAGGCGTATTATTTCAGGAAAGTGGGGATGCAACAATGGACAAGCCTGTGTCGCTCCAGATTACATTATAACAACGAAAGATTATGCTCCAAAGTTGGTAAGAATTCCCACGTGTGAAGTGATAAATATTATCAGATATGCAGGTCCTGATCCTGTCCATTTGTTTATTTGTGGTGCCTTCTTCTCCAGGTAGATGCTCTGAAGCTTCAGTTGGAGAAATTCTATGGAGAGGATCCGTTGAAATCAAATGATATATCTCGCATTGTGAGTTCCAACCACTTTACTCGGATAACAAATCTATTGGACGACCCTAAGGTTTCTGATAAGATTATTCACGGTGGTCAAAGAGACAACATCAACCTGTGAGTTTCAACTGCATTTTATTTATTGTTTCTCTCCTCATTTCCTTGCTGATGGTAAAGCTATGTATAACATTCTTCTTTTTTGTTTATGTGGCAGAAAGATTGCTCCCACTATATTGCTGGATGTGCCAGAAGATTCTCTGATCATGAATGATGAGATATTCGGTCCTGTACTTCCTATTGTAATGGTATAAGCCTAGATGATCAGTTCCAAAGAATTTTTATTCAGTGCTTCCTTGCTTATATGGAAAAACATGTCAAGTGAAAAGATGATAAATTTTGTTCAACAGATAGCAAGCTGTTGAGATGCTTTATCTTTATGCTTTATTTTAGAAAATAGTATTTATTATTATTATTATTATTATTATTCTTATTATATTTATTTTTTTAGGACTGGAGAGTATTTTAGTAGTATTTCATTGCAATTGCAAGCCTGAAATATGGTGCTCAGTCATGATACTTATTTTATTTTACTTTGATAAGGTTGACCGATTGGAAGAGAGTTTTGATATTATTAATTCAAGAGGCAAGCCACTGGCAGCGTATTTATTTTCCAACAACGCTAAGACGAAGGAGAAGTTTGTGAGAGACGTATCTGCAGGGGGTTTGCTCATTAATGATACTGCTCTACACGTATGTATTTCTTGCTAACTCGTAGTCTCGTACCACTGATCCTATTTTGGATGTGCATACATGCCAACTTTAATTAGTACTCATTCTTGATACGTACCTGAGAACTTGTACTATCCTTGATATTTTTTGATATTTGGTATGCACCTTCTTATACTTAAATGCACACATTAAGTGTTTATATATTGGTTGGATACTAAGATTGATATATGGAAAATGCTTGTCAACCTAATAACAATTTAAGTTTTAGAGCTATTTATAATTTGACTCGGTATCAGAATTCTGGGTTCAAGTTCAACCAAATACAGTGGATTCCCCTGTTATATTGTATGTGAGATTACACTTATATTTATTTTTGTTTGTTTTTCCTCTTTCTTTTTTGTATGGTGAACTTCTGGTCATCCTTAAAATAACCTTTTCCTTTATTAAAAGAATTATAAGTCGACTATCTAATATCTTCAACCCTTAACGAGGAATTTGTAGTTTGTCCTTAACATCAAATAAAGATTTTGGACTCCCAGGATCACATATTTTGGTATACTTAGATGTTAGAACCCATCTGTAGTCAACTCAACAATGTAGAATTTTTTGCTAAAGAAAAGTAGTCATATTTATGTTCTTACACACACAAAACACACACACATATACCTCTGAACTCTAGCTAAAGGCCTAAATTATGTTAATGAACTTGGTGGTGCAGCTGACAGTTCCCACTTTACCTTTTGGCGGAGTTGGGGAAAGTGGCATGGGGGCATACCATGGTAAATTTTCATTTGATACTTTTAGCCACAAGAAGGCAGTTATGTATCGAAGTTTTCTTGGCGATTCATCTTTAAGGTACCCTCCATACACACCGGGTAAGCTAAGAATTCTGAAGGCTCTTTTGAATGGCAGTATCATTGGCATTATCCGTGCTTTATTTGGGTGGTCATAGGTATAATTGTTTATACCATACATTCGATTATCAAGTCTTTTGCTTCATTTATTTGTAATTTTAAGGTTCTCAGAAAACATTATTGTTCTTAGCCAACACCATTAGTAATGTTCTTCAAAAAGGGATTTTTCCCCTTGATATAATTATCATTTTATTGAGTGAAATAAGAACAATATTATGAGGGTGAAATGCTAATTAAATTGTGTAGCTAGCTATGTGTTCTAAGCCTAATTGCCGTGATAAAAATAAAAAAATCAATCAGTTGTATGATCAACAAGAATCCTTTAATATATTAAAAACATCTGATCTCTGTTCATCTGTGAGTTCCTTGGGAAACTCGACTAGGAATTTAACAATCAAGTTACCTCTTTCCCCTTGCTCTTTAGACTTTGGCATTCCTTGACCCCCAACAATCTTTTGATATCCAGGGTATATGATGGTATCTTCTTCAATTTCCAAATTCATATTCTGATCTCCCCCTAATAAGGGGATCAAAACCGTACAAGTACCGGCTAGGGCTTTTACCAAATGAATGTTTATTCCCAACACCAAATCATCCCCATCTTTTCTAAACAAAGGGTGTTGTTTTTCTGCAATCACAAATGTCATGTCTGATGTTTGTCCTCCTGGTGTCTCATTTCCCATACCTTCAAAGGTTATCTTTGTTCCGGTTCTCCATCCCGGCTTCACTTTGATCGTCAGCACTTCATCTTCTTGTACTATTTGCCTGTTATAGATAGACAAAGATCGAACAATTAATCTTTTCTTTAAATCCTAGCTAGTAGCTAGCTAGGCTTGCGTATAACGACTGTGTTAATTGAAAGTTGAATTGCTAAGTACGTACTGAGGCTGAGCTCTTGCAAATCCTAAACTAAATTGATCTAATGAGAGAAAATGGGAAGGATCAAGTACTATACTTACCCAAAGTTTGTAACCACATCTCTTGTGATCTTGATTTTCTTGATACACCCAAAACAAATCTCCTCAAGAGTGCAATCAAGCGTTTGCTCAATAGCCGGGGGCTTAATTACCCCGTTGGAGTTTGAATACATGATTTTGGTGCTTGAACTTGTGGAGAGTAGTACTGAACCTGGCCCCAAAACTCCTTCAGTAGTGCTAGATTTCCGGCTCATGCTTTTCATTAATAGAGAGGCTGAAGGAGCTGTCCTGGACGTGCTCTTTTGGCTGGCACTTTTTGAGAGACGAGAAGGGTTTCTTGACATGGTGTTGATGCTTGAAGTTGTTAGTGGTTGTGAACGGCTTGAGAGAGGGGAAGGTAAGGACACGGAGTAACCTCGTGGGGAAAAAGAAGAAGAAGAAGTATCATTAATTTCAAGGGGATTTGGTACCTCAGTGTTCATGGTCTTGTTGTGTTGGTCCTGAAATTAATGAGGTCAGGACAACACTATACTAGTATATATAGGGCAAGAGATTTTAATTAGGGTACGTACATGCATACATATATGATATGATATATGTGTGGTGTGTTCGGTTAACCAAACCCATGCAAACCATGCTTATTAATTAAGTATATCTTAATTGACATTATTTATACCATATACGTATGTATATATCTGATCATCTTATATATAATTATTGGTTAATAAAATATTAATCTTGAATTTGATGTGGTTTAATCATAACGGTAACGGTTAAATATATATAAACTACGGCAAACACAAAAATCAAAGAAGAAAAATTACAGACAAGAAAGAAAACCCAAATCAAGAATCATTATATTTAATTGTAAAAAAATACAATATTCTGTTAAAATCCAAATTAAATTCCAGTATATATAACCAACAACCAGAAGAATATGAAACCCTTTAGGCTTATCGGCCTGATGAGTCTTTCGCTAAATCTAATTTCTTTTTCTTTTGAGTTGTTGGAAAATCAATTCATATACAAGGGGTTAACATATTTAATTAATTAGGAACATGGAATTCATAATCTTCTTTTGTACAAAATGAGATTCTTATATAGGAAATAGGAATATATACCTTGAAAGTTTTTTCAAGGTCCTCCTTTCCGGCATCAATTTTATCAGGAGAAGAATTATTATTCTTTTCAGAATGACGACGTCTCATCAATAAAAAAGATTTGCATGATTTACACACATTTGCAAAATGATGCATCCCACAAAACTGATCATGATGCGACCGGGGCTTTGAATGATCTGCCATTGCATACTCAGAGCTGCTAGAGATCCAGAAATATAATTAATTACAGACTATAATATATATATATAGAGAGAGAGAAAAAGTTTTGTGAGGCCTTTTATTAGCATAACCATTTGAAAGAAAGATGGAAAGGTGGATTAATTTGTTAAACTATCTTTCTTTAATATTAATTACTCCCTCCGTTCCTAAAATATTATCGTTTTAGAAGAAAAATTTGTTCCAAAATATTTGTCGTTTACAACTTTCGAGGAGAATAAATTATTTACTTTCATATATTACCCCTACCTTCTTTCATTGTCCAAAGAAATTCTCTTCCTTGTATTAATAGTTTTCAAACAAATTTTACTTGTTAAATGATACTTTCTTAATTCATGTGTCAAAAACTTAAACGACAATCTTTTAAGAACGGAGGGAGTATATCCTTAATCTTTAGAATTAGGATCATATCCATTTTAAATGAAATGGAGACTCTCAATTTCGGACTAGGATTCTCTCCATTTCATGGTCCAGATTTAAAATATGTTGGAATGTGATGTCATGATGATGATGAAGAATATACAAAGAATGGAGTGTCGCCATATGGAAAGGTGGATTAATTGGTTAACTATATGTCTTTAATATTAATTATATCCTTAAACTTTAGAATTAGGGATTACTCCATTTACCTTGTTTGATCGATAACACTAATTAATCACTCCATTTATTCTAAATTATGAGATTTTCATTTGATTTTTAATGAAATATTTTCAAACTTAAAATTGTAACAATAAATCTTACGTGGAATAGTATTACATCGGTGTTCCAAAATAAGAGATACATTTTGACTTTATAAAATCAATTCGTAAAATCTTGAAACTCAAAATTAGTATAATTTTGTTAAAGTTTTGAAAACAACAAAGGTAAAAATTAGTAATACTTTATAGTTAGTTTACAATTATTATGCTTGTTTGTATCAAAAATAAATAACTTTATATCAATTTTGAGTTTTAAGATTTCGAAAATTTACTTTAAAAAGTCAAAATATATCTCTAATTTTGAAACGGAGAAAGTATTTTTAAACAATTTACAATATTTATCATTATATTGACTAATTAAAGAAATATATCTTAAATTGACTCCAAAAATCAATAATAATTTTACATTTTAAAAGAGGTGAAGTATAATTAATTAATGGTTTCAAAAGAGGAAGAATCTCTAATCCATCCCCCAATTTCCCCCACCAAATAAATGTATGGTATAAAGTATATTTATATATATATAGAGAGAGAGGCCGGATCAGATCCGGAATCCCGAATCGGACCAACATTAAGACTTTTTTATTATTATTTATTTGTTTTTTTTAAAAACAACTAAAAAAATAAAAATAATTATGGAACTTGAATTTTTAGATAATATAGTGTTTTGGGTGTGATTTGAATACATATAACAAAACATGTATGTACAATCTGTGCAGACTGTACATATATTTTTTGGTATAGGTATCCAAATCACGCCCAGAACATTGTATTATGGAAAATTTTCAGTTCCATAAAATATTAATTATTTTTTAGTTGTTTTAAAAAAAAAGCAAAAAATAAATAAAAAAATTGGTCTGTTTTTATCAGGTCCGGACTCCCGGACCTGATCCTTGTTGTGTGTGTGTGTGTGTGTGTGTATATATATATATATATATATATATATATATATATATATATATATATATATATATATATATATATATATGGGAGATGATCCGTGGAATACGTTAGCCAGAGGGGCTTTTTCAACTAACGCTCATCCAGCCGTCCAAAATTAGAGTGAATGGCTAAGATGAGGGCCCAGCCGCTACTCCCTCTAGCGGCCAGCCAAATTTTTTACTGGCCGCTAGAGGGAGTAGCGGCCAAAATTTTTTTTATTGGCCGCTACTCCCTCTAGCGGCCAGTCAAAACACGGTCGTTTTGACTGGCCGCTAGAGGGAGTAGCGGCCAACAACAAAATTTTGGCTTAATTACATTATCCTGATTATTCTTAATTATCTTTATACTTATACTTATTAACAAATTATCCTTATACATATTACTTATTAATCAGTAAAATAAAATAATAAAAAATTATAAGGATAATTATAAGGATAATCAATAATTATAAGGATAATCGATAATTATAAGGATTATTGATTATCCTTATAAACACAATGCATAATGTATAAGGATTATTGATTATCCTTATAATTATCCTTATAATTATCGATTATCCTTATAATTATCCTTATAATTATTGATTATCCTTATAATTATCCTTATAATTTTTTATTATTTTATTTTACTGATTAATAAGTAATATGTATAAGGATAATTTGTTAATAAGTATAAGTATAAAGATAATTAGGAATAATCAGGATAATGTAATTAAGCCAAAATTTTGTTGTTGGCCGCTACTCCCTCTAGCGGCCAGTAAAAACGACCGTGTTTTGACTGGCCGCTAGAGGGAGTAGCGGCCAAATTTTTTTTATTGGCCGCTACTCCCTCTAGCGGCCAGTCAAAACACGGTCGTTTTGACTGGCCGCTAGAGGGAGTAGCGGCCAATAAAAAAAATTTGGCTGGCCGCTAGAGGGAGTAGCGGCTGGGCCCTCATCTTAGCCATTCACTCTAATTTTGGACGGCTGGATGAGCGTTAGTTGAAAAAGTCCCTTTGGCTAACGTATTCCACGGATCATCTCCCTATATATATTGCCTTTCGGATTATAGAATTTGTGACATGTTATTAACAAAAACCATATGTTTAAGCAGCAGTACCCTCGTTTTACTGAGATGTCACAATTTTATTAAATTTTTACATAAATTTCAACATCATATGTTAGTCCAAATTAATAGGATGTTTTTTTTGACGAAACCCTGAAATAAAAATAGAGAATTAATTCTCATTGATAAGGAATCAAATTACAAATTAAAACACTAGAGTCGAGGTGATTTAATATATATGGTATTGATTTCCGATAAAAAAAGAAGGTTGTTATCATTAATTCCCTTTCATAATCATATTTATATCCAATATTTGACTAATCCTTTTAGTTTACTAAATAAAGTTAATACCCGTTAATTAATTATTTCCTACTTATATATATGGAAAGCTAAAAGAACCAATCCACTGCATGAGGATTGAACTTGGAAAAGAAAATTTTCTTTTAAAGAGGACTATCCTCCTATAAACACAAATTTTCCACTAACAAATTGTACTGAAAAGGAAGGGGGAGTTATTTATTGCTAATTAAATGTTTCATGTGCATGGAAAAATTTGCTGGCAATGAATTAAGCTGATCTTCATATCCTAAACTCTAAACTCTCTCTCTCTCTCTATATATAGAGAGCGAGAGAGATCTAGAGAGAGACCAAAAAAGTCTATATATTATGATCACTAATTCACTATGAAAACCAATTAAAAACCCAAATATCAAATGGCTTCCAAATTACTAATGGTCTTTGTTGGGTCGTGATATTTTCTCTCTTTGGGCCGGGTATATTGGGTTTGCTCATTTAATCAATCTATTGGGCATTTAGTATTAATCCGTGAAAGTCATTGGGTCCGGTCATCATATTATTTCCGTTTTAAAGATCGGATCATTTCAGTGGATCGACCCATTAGATATTTTAATATCTGTTACTTTGACTTACAATGATGAAAAAGCATGACGGTTGACTAAAACTCCTGCCATGCATTAATGTGGATGGGATCATAGCCGGCCGGCGTTAGAAAACAGTGGCCAAAAGCAGTGGACAGACTACATACAGACGGTAGAGCTTATCGGATCAGAGGGGGTGTCAGGTAATAGTGGGTGGCACAGTAATCCAAGCGGAGATAGTATAACCTAGCAAGGAAGCCTTCACTAACAGGTACGTTCTCATACCTTTTTCCATATTCATATTCTCTCACATACACACAACCGATGATTATTATCTCTCTAGACACTAGATATTACATTCCTCCATTGTTAACCTTGTGAACACATACTAATTCTCACGCCTGAGCTATCCCCTGACGGAACAGCCGTCAAAGCTTGTGGTGTTTATCGTGTTTACTGTGCAGGATCAGGGCGTCTTACGTGATTGGGACGTGGCAGAAGATCTTGGCGTTAACATTGGCGCTAGAAGGAGGGGCTTTAGTTCTAGTGTCATTGAAATTTTCAATCACAATCGTTTAACCTACTTCGGAAGATGATGAGGAGTAGGGATGGTACGCCAGAGGGGCAGGCGATGGCTGTTAGCTCGTCACTGCCTCGTGTTTCGGTGAAGTATCGTCTGGGTCCTTCTAAAAGTGCTCACGAGAGTACAGCCTCTAAACATAATTCGGGAGATCTCCGTCCGAAGATTCATAGTGGGGCCAGACGAAGATTAGTTTTCGGTGCAGATAAAGAGCATGATCATGGTCGAGGGCAGGAGGAAGGCTCACCGACCAGAACTCATTGTCGAAGTGGTCAAGAGGACAAAGCTGCCAAGTTGGCGAGGATGGCAGACGAAGCGGATAAAGGCTTGAAGGTTCTGTTGAAACAAAGAGAAGATATAGCCGAACAGATGCTTCGGGTGGCGGAATTAAGGGACGAAGCATCTAGCCAAGTCCGGTCCGAAAGGCGGAGTAGGCATAAGGAGGTGCCACGACGAGACGGTAAGGAGCCGGAGCATTCCGCGCATGTTTCTAGGGATCGTTCTCGCAGTAGGAGGGGATCGTTCTCGCAGTAGGAGGAGATCGAGGAGCAGAACTCCTGTGGCCTCGAAGAAGGCACTGATGGTCGTTGGTTCTCAGCATCGAGACAACGATAGACGAAGAAGCAGGTCGAGGGAGATCATGCCCGAGATCAGAGTAAGGGATTATCAACGTGATCATTCTCACCATAAGGACAGAGTTGTACACCGGAGTAGATCAAGAAGTCCCACCAGGGCAGTAGGATCGGCAGGAGGAGGTCGATCCTCTTAGAGACAGAATGTTGTTCACAAGAAAGAGGTCTCCCCACGACCCGAAGGCGTTAATTTTCTGGTGAAGGAGCTGAAAGAGCTCAGAAAGCAATTAGCTGAGGTTCAGCAAGTGAAGGACGCTCCGGGAAAAAAGGCATCCCCTTTTTCCTCAGATATCCTCAAGGAGAAGGCGGATATCACTAAAAAATTGCCTCGCACGGAAAGTTACAATGGGTCCGGGGACCCTTATGACCATAGCCAGGCGTTCGACCTGCTAATGGACTATTATGACTTCACTGATGCTGCCAAGTGCCACACTTTTGTTACGACGCTGAGGAAAGATGCGAGGCAGTGGTTGGAAACTTTACCGTCAGATTCGATATCCTCTTGGACCAAGCTTTGTGATAAGTTCCATGCCCGTTTTGGGAGTAACCGAAGAAGAGGAAAGCCTATGGGTTCTCTGGCGCAGATCCGGCAGTTCACCAGCGAATCTTTAGGCCAGTATGTAAAGAGATTCAGAGAAGCAGTCGGTCAGGTGTCCGACCTTAATGATCTCTAGGCTGTGGGTTTGTTCCAGAATGGGCTGGATCTGGTAAAGTCTGAAAAGTTGGTGAAAAAGTTGATGTTCCACCATCCGAAGAGCTTGGCCGAAGCCTTTGATAAGGCAGAAGGCTATATTGTTGTGGAAGAAGCTATGAACAGCCTGAAGCATCCTCCTTCGGACCAATTGAAAGAGACAGTAGTTCCTAAAGCTGAAGTTGATCAGAGGAGAACGGGGGGGTATAATGATCGGCCAGAGGGCAGTTCGAAGAAGTATAATAACTCCTGGCGACAAGGAAGCAGTCGTCCCCCTGTCGCAGCCCCGAAGGTGAATAAGGTCTACACCAAACTGAACACTGATAGATCGGTAATTCTGGATCAAATCAGAAATTAGCCTTTCTTCGAGGCACCCCGTGATAATTACCGAACAGGACAGGGTAACTCTCGTAAGTATTGTGGCTATCATCAAGCCGCGGGCCATGACACTAACGAGTGTTACAATTTAAAAGATTTCATGGAGAAGAAGATTAAAGATGGCTTATTGGTGCAGTATGTGGCCGCGAATGATCAGCAGAATATCAATCGTAATGTTCAAACGGTTCAGATGGCTCCAATACCGCCACCAAGACAGGTCATCGATGTGATAACCGGTGGATCTGTGGGGAAGTTGATAGGGAGGAAGTGAAGGGCTTACTTGGATTCGGTTATGACTGTGACAGATGCTCCCCTGAAGATTGACAGGCCATTTCCAGGAACCATCATATCATTTACTGACGCATATTATCATTCGGAGCCCATCGAGCCACATGAAGGGGCCTTGGTGATCACAGCACAAGTGGGCTCGGTGAACATGAAGCGCATGATGATAGACAATGGATCTTCTGTGGATATTTTATATGCCCATGCTTATCAGAGGATGCATCTTGATGGGCAGAAAATGGAGGTCGGGCAGGAGGCTCCGTTATACGGCTTCAGCAACGATCCGGTCAAAGTTGCAGGCACTATTGAACTCCCGATTATCTTCGGCACTCACCCCAGCAGGTAGAAATAATGTGCAAATTCTATGTTGTGCACGTAGATTCATCTTACAACGCTATACTGGGAAGACCTACCTTGACTGCTCTCCAAGCTGTGACCTCCATCCCTCATTTTAAAATCAAGTTCCCCACAGCGCATGGAGTAAGAGAGGTGGCGGGGGATTTGGATCTAGCCCGACGATGTTACCGTAATGCTGTTATATCCTCCTGAGTGGGGATCAGCAAACAGAAACAAGCGATGGAAATTGAGATCGAGCCCTTCATCGAGAGCAGCTCAGAGCCGTTGGTGATCCCTGCAGGTGGGACGGAGGAGATCGAGTTGATCATTGGAAAGCCAGACAAGACTGTGAAAATCGGTTCAGGTCTACTAGACCCTTTTCGAACAAACCTTATGGAACTCTTACGCTGCTATGCAAATATTTTTGCATGGGAACCGCAGGACATGCCTGGAGTAAGCCGGAAGATAGCTGAGCACAGTTTGAACGTAGATCCCTCGAAGAAGCCAGTTCGGCAAAAAAGACGAATCTTTGCACCCGAGCGACAAAAGATCATTGATGAGGAAATCGCAAAGCTGATAGCTGCCGACTTCATCTATGAGATTAATTATCCCGAGTGAATGGCGAATGTGGTGTTGGTGCAGAAGCAGAATGGAAAATGGCGGGTTTGCATTGACTACACAGACCTCAACAGAGCTTGTCCGAAGGACTTTTATCCTTTGCCCCATATCGATCAGCTCATGGATGCCACTTCGGAGTATGCATTACTAAGCTTTATGGATGCTTTTTCAGGTTATCATCAAATATCCATGTGTAAAGAGGACATCCCAAAGACCGCATTCATTACACACCGTTGGTGTACGCCTACAAGAAGATGACTTTTGGCCTTATAAATGCTGGAGCCACCTACCAGAGAATGATGAACTTCATCTTCGACAGGCAGCTGAGAAGGAACATGGAGGTCTACGTCGATGACATGATCGTGAAGAGCATACAGGTTCATATTCATTTGGACGATCTAGAGGAGTGCTTTCAGACTGTCCGTTATCATCAACTGAGACTCAATCCGGCCAAGTGCACTTTCGGCCTCGGTGTAGGAAAGTTTTTGGGTTATCTGGTCAGTCAGAGGGGCATCGAGGCCAATCCGGAGAAGATCCAGGGCATTCTTGATATGAAAACTCCTCAGTCATTCAAAGACGTCCAACGTCTGACTGACAGGATTGCAGCTTTAAGGAGGTTCGTCGCCAAATCTGCGGAGAGGTGCCTTCCTTTCTTTGATACATTAAAGGGGCCGAAGAATGCGAAGACGTTCCAGTGGACTTCAGAGTGTGAAGATGCCTTCCAAGGCATAAAGGCGTATCTTTCTTCTACTCCTTTAATGGTGAAGCTCGCTCCAGCAGAGACCTTATATCTGTACCTTACAGCAAGTTCGCTAGCGATTGGAGCAGTTCTAGTTCGAGAAGTCAGTGGAAAGCAGCATCCGATCTATTATGTCAGTCATGTCCTGCGAGATGCTGAAACCAGGTATCCGAATATTGAAAAATTTGCCTTTGCTTTAATAATTGCTAGCAGAAAGCTTCGGCAGTATTTTCAAGGTCGGCTCCTGGTCGTCTGTAGGGATCAGCCATTGAAGAAGGTGATGGGCAAGCCAGAAGTTTCTGGGAGACTAGCGGCGTGGACCATGGAGTTTTCCCAGTTTTTCATCGAATACCATCCCCGAACTGCTATCAAAGGTCAAGCTTTGGCCGATTTTATTGTAGAATGTACGTTCACCGAAGCAGATGCCGAGTTGCCAGAAGCTGAATCGTCCGATCGAGCAGTGGCACTTCTCCAACAAGGTCAGAATGCTTGGACTCTATATGTAGATGGTTCCTCTACCATGACTGTTAGTGGGGAAGGAATTATCTTGACAAGTCCAGACGGGTTCAAAGTTTAGCAGGCCATCAGATTCAGATTTAAAGCAACGAACAACGAAGCTGAGTATGAAGCAGTGCTAGTAAGAGTCTAGAAGTCCAGAAGCTTATCATTTACAGTGACTCTCAGTTGGTCGTCAAGTAGCCATCGGGAGATTATGAAGCTCGTGGAATTCGTATGATCAAGTATCTGGCGGAGTTAAAGGATCGACTTCAGCATTTTGCTTCATACGAATTTCAGGCCATAGAACGTATTGACAATTCCATTACCGATGCACTGTCGAAGTTGGCCACTACGGATGCTGATGTTTTCAATGGATCAGTTTACTTGGAAGTTCTACAGCAGCCAAGTTTTCAGCATGAAGCAGTGATGTGTATCGAGCGATCTAAGTGCTGGATGACCCCCTACATCGAGTATTTGGCAGATGGCGTCCTCCCTTCGGATCAGATGTTAGCAAAAACGATCAAGTTCAAGAATGCCAATTTTGTTCTTATTGATGGGGATCTGTATCGATTGGCCTTTTCCTCACCATTACTGAAGTGTCTGGTCCCATCCGAGGCGGAATATGCTCTTTAGGAAGTTCACGAGGGTATTTGCGGTGATCATATGGCTGCTAAATCTTTGGCTTACAAAGTACTTCGGCAAGGATACTATTGGCCTACAATTTTCAAGGAAGCTACAGAGTATGTCAAGAAATATGAAAAGTGCCAGCTCAACAGTCCGATCTCACATCAGCCACCGGAAGAGCTATACTCAATTTTATCTCCTATACCCTTCGCTGTCTGGGGGTAGATATATTGGGTCCGTTGCCTAAAGCTAAAGGTCAGGTTAGCTTTGTCATAGTTGCTATTGATTACATGACTAAGTGGGTAGAAACGAAGCCACTTCGGTTAATAACGGAGCAAGAATGTCTGAAGTTCATAAAAGAGTCCGTAGTGTTTCGCTTCGGGATCCCTAGAGTATTGATATCGGACAACGGACGCCAGTTCGTGGGATCAAAATTTGAAGAATTTTTAAAGGAGTTGAGGATTCAGCATAAGAAGACTTCGGTGGCTCATCCACAGTCAAATGGGTAAGTTGAGGTGACCAACAGGACGCTGCTGAACGGGATCAAGCGCAGACTGGATGAAGCTAAAAGAAGATGGCCAAAAGAGCTGCTCAGCGTGCTATGGGCTTACCGGACTACACCGAGGACCACCACGGGAGATTCACCTTTTTGACTAGCCTATGGTACTGATGCCTTAGTCCCTGTCGAAATCGGATCTCCAAGTCTTCGGGTTAGTCAATACAAAGAGATCTACAATGACGAAGGACTGAAGGCCAATTTGGATCTGCTGGAAGAAGTCAGAGAGGTTGCTCTACTTAAACTGACTGCTTATCAACGAAGAGTAGCTAAGCATTATAACAAAGGAGTCAAGCTTCGCAGATTCAAAGTAGGAGACTTCGTCTTCAGAGAAGCCGAAGCTTCTACACCTCAAAACACGGGAAAATTAATGCCAAACTGGGAAGGACCGTATGAAGTGATCGAAGTATCAAAGCCGGGCACTTATCGATTGAGGTCATTAGATGGTTCCGAGATCAAAAACACTTGGCATGCTGGCAGACTTCGGAAATACTTTCAATAGAGATCAAGTCAATTCATCGGAAGTCTGTATATTATTGTTCATTATCAATAAAAAGTCACTTTTCCACAATTGATCCTGGTCCTATTTGTCCTATGGTCACTATGGTGTAAGGAGGTATGGTAGGACTCGCTGGCCATTCGATGGCAGCCCATTTGTTGTTCTACCCCGAGTGGTAGACAAATGATCCTATATTGATTTTACCAAGGGTGGTAAATCAATGGTCACAATTGATCCTGGTCCTATTTGTCCTATGGTCACTATGGTGTAAGGAGGTATGGTAGGACTCGCTGGCCATTCGATGGCAACCCATTTGTTGTTATACCCCGAGTGGTAGACAAATGATCCTATATTGATTTTACCAAGGGTGGTAAATCAATGGTCACTATTGATCCTGGTCCTATTTGTCCTATGGTCACTATGGTGTAAGGAGGTATGGTAGGACTCGCTGGCCATTCGATGACAGCCCATTTGTTGTTCTACCCCGAGTGGTAGACAAATGATCCTATATTGATTTTACCAAGGGTGGTAAGTTAATGGTCACAATTGGTCCTTATATCTTGATCCTTGTATCTTGGTCCTTATATCTTGATCCTTATATCTTGGTCCTTATATAAATGTTTCACCCCGAGTGGTAAACAAATGACCGATCTCACACTTCGGAACCGATGAGTATGTATTACTTTATTTTATTTAAGTGTTGAGTTCAGTCCATTCAGTTCAGTTAAGTTAAATTTTGTCTATAAAATTCAATTCACTTCGTCTCATAAATTAACTATTATATGTCTTAATTGATTTACTGTTTAGGTTCATTTCACTGATATTGAATTATTGATAAGAAACTAACCGAAAACATAGTTCACAATTAAGGAAATTGCAGATTCATCAGGAAAAATAAACGTTCATTCGATCGATTCATTCACGAACTAATTACACAAATATAGAACACTTATAACGTCTATATATAAAATTTTAAAAGTAATCCCAAAAACCTAACAAGTTTAAATAGTTAAATTTTTACATAAGTCAGAACAAAAGCAGGAAGAACATTTAGGCACCACCTTCGTCTTCGGAGTTGAGCAAAGTGGGATCCAGCTGAGCGGCAGACAGTTTTTCTTTCCCTCGCTCTCGGAAATCTTCGTAACCTTCCAAGTAGACCTTCATGATTTCGACGTTAAGTTCGTCTGAGTCCCTGTATTCTGCCTGAATCTGCTTTCTCATCTCTTCGGTCAGAAGAGGACCCCTTCCCTCAAGCTCTTTTATTTTATGACGAAGTTTGTGGCGTTTGTTCTTATGTCTCCGTCCTTCGTCCTGGGCTTTCGTTTGAGCGTCGCCAAGCTGAATTGCCAAGCTCCAGTTGGCCGAAGAAAACTCCTAATTTTTTGCCTTCAGGAGTAGGTTTTCTTCGACCAGACCAGCGTTCAGATCAGTTAAAGTTTGTTGGCTGGCTTCGGATGCGGCCAGCCCATCCCTTGTGGCCCTTAGTTCGTCGTCAGACGTCTTCAGATCCATCTTGGCTCGATCTAAATCTCGCTGGAGGCCATCGATAGTGTGAAGAGCGTCTTCTTTATCGACCCTTTCTCTAGCCAAGGTTGATTTCAGCATATTGATCTCTTGTCTCATGAAATCTTCCTCGGCCTCCCCATTTATGTGCCTCGGATGTAAACGTCCGAAGACAGCATTGGCCTGCATATGTTCAAACAGTACTCAAGTCAGTATCCGGATATCCAAGCAAGAACAGAGAGATGGAAAATAAAGAAATGGTTATTTACCCTAGCCAGATAGCTCATCCCTTCATCGAGCAGATTCTCGTCCGTGTGATCACTGAACCGATGATCGTCAGCGTTCCTTACGAAGGCTCCAAAGAGGTCGAAGGAAAAATTAGCATTGAATCTAGGCCACAGAGTCAGAGACCCCATGGCCTCGGCATGATAACCCTGACCTGAAGGACCGGGTCGTTCAGGCGAGGGTCTCGACCTTTTCGGTGAAGGAGCTGGTTGCTCAGGAGTAGGTTCAGCATACACAGTTTCGGGGGAAGGAGACTTATTTGGGGTGGGTTCATGAGGAGATAGGGCAAAGGCCGAGCTTGGATGGCTGTCAGGCGTACGTTTCCTCTTCCTGGACAGAGTTTGGACAGCTTCATCCTGATCACCTTCTTCTGCAATCTGTATTTCTACAGGGGGTACGAAGGGGGGAATGATCGAAGACTGGGGCACCCTAAGCTCTTCGGCGGTCAGAGGCGTTATCTTGGATTTCAGTTTTTTAGTTCGAAGGATGCTTCTTCGATCAGGACGATCAAGTAGGCCTCCTCGTCAAGGGATGAATGTGGTGGTTGGCTCAACTTCTGGGGTGGCTTCGGAAGGGCTTGGAAGGGGTGTTGATCTGGGTTTTTTGATTGCCCTCCTCTTCTGTCGAGGATGGAGGGTCTCTTCCAGAATAGGAGCCTCATTAGCTTCTGGTTCTTTAGTTCGGAACTCGTCAGTGTGTGTCTTCGGGATTGGTTTGGCTTCAGGAATAGCTTCTGCTGCCAAAGTTTCAACAGCTTCCGAAGACTTCCCGGACAAAAAATCTTCGAACTCCTCTATTTCTAAGGAGCTCGGTCTGATCAGAGATACTGCATGAACCAAACAGGCCTGTGTTAGATTCCACGTTATGAAAGCGTTTCCAAAATTTTTTTATATAAAATAGACTGATACTTACATTTATGGTCGTATAACCATGCCTGCTTCGAGAGGAGTCCATACTTCCACTCCTCCTTGGGGAAATTGTCAAAAAGGTCCATCATCTCAACTTCCCGTTCTTCAGAAACGTCTCCAAAGTCGGCAGAGATCTTCTTGTCAGTGGCCCAGTTTGGTAAAGAAGAAATTTCGGGACCTTTGACGTAGAACCACTTCTCGTGCCATCCCATATTGCTCGAAGGCGTGTTCACCAGCGAACGCCTCTCGAACTTCTCTCCTGACTTCGGAGAGTGCTTGCTAATGGCCTTGAACCCCTTCTCTCTAGATTGAACTATTTTGTATACGGTGAAGAAGAAGTCAAGGGAGGGCTCAACGCCCAACTCATGGCAGAAGGCCACGAAGGCCAAGATATGGATATAAGAATTTGGGACCAGTTGGGCGAACCCCACCCCCAGGAACCCCAGTAAAGTTATTATGAAAATGTGCAGAGGGAAACGAACCCCCTTCTCAAGCAGGGTCACGGGGACAGCCGTCCAACCCTCTGGCCGTTGATACATTTTTTCACCGGATCTAGGAACCCTAGCTGCATGGGTATCTGGGATATGGTATCGAGATCGGATCCTCTTTAGTTCAGCCTCCGTAACGATAGAGGGAGTATTGGCATGCGAGAAGCGATCCGTGCTCCTGTAGTATTCGGAGGGGGTTTTGAGATTTTTTGGGGGAGGATTCTTGTCAGCTTTTGACCCCTTTGGATTCAAGGTTGAAGTTCCTTCACGAGCAGTAGGGTTTGGTGGAACAACTGTGATCGGTGTTACCAGTATGGGAGAGCCTTGTTCAGAATCCTGGGAAGCCATTTTTGACGATTTGCAGAAGAAAAGAGAAAGTTCAGAGGGGCAGAGAGTTCAGAAGGCGCTCGAATTTCAAATAGGCAGATAAAACTGTCAAATTTGGTAAAGTTATCTTTTATACTGACGGTTACACAGTGTTCAAGGCCAGCACATTAAATGTTAGTAATGATTTAAAGTTTGAATGGGAAGCGTCCGGTTCCGGGTCCATGTATCTATTATATATTATATAGGGCTTTTCTGATTTGGGCCTCCGTTCTCTTCTCCTTTCATTTCGTGGACAACACCTGGATACACTTCAATTATCTCCTACTTTGGACCTTTAGTAAATTATCATGAACCATTTATAGTTTTCTATTAAACATTCTGTTTAACAGAAAACTAGGGGGCAATGTTGGGTCGTGATATTTTCTCTCTTTGGGCCGGGTATATTGGGTCTGCTCATTTAATCAATCTATTGGGCCTTTAGTATTAATCCGTGAAAGTCATTGGGCCCGGTCATCATATTATTTCCGTTTTAAAGATCGGGTCATTTCAGTGGATCGACCCATTAGATATTTTAATATCTGTTACTTTGACTTGCAATGATGAAAAAGCATGACGGTTGACTAAAACTCCTGCCATGCATTAATGTGGATGGGATCATAGCGGTCGGCGTTAGAAAACAGTGGCCAAAAGCAGTGGACATACTACATACAGACGGTAGAGCTTATCGGATCAGAGGGGGTGTCAGATAATAGTGGGTGGCACAGTAATCCAAACGGAGATAGTATAACCTAGCAAGGAAGCCTTCACTAACAGGTACGTTCTCATACCTTTTTCCATATTCATATTCTCTCACACACTACTAAAAAAATGGTCATTTGTGATGACCAAAATCCATTACAAAAAGTATGAAAACCATCATGAAAGGTTTATGTGATGGCTTTAAGCATCATAATGACCGTCTTGTATACGCCCATCATGAAAGATTTTACGTGATAGTTTTGGCAATCATGCAAACCCTTAGTGTTTTTGTGATGATTAATACAATCACATTAACACGTAATCTATTATGATTGTCAAAGTCATCACAAAAAAAAAACAAGACTTAGGGATTAAATGTAAGGACGTGAATCTCTATTTACGTATAATTTATTTCACTTTATTAATTGTATCAAATGATACTTGTAGGATTCGAACCCTCCCCCCATTTGCAAACTAAATAACAAGTATTACCACTACACCAAAGCCCAGATCATGATTATAATTTTAAAACAAAATATAAAAGGAAACATATGTGAGTTGACTTACTAAATAAAATTACTTCCACATAAGATTTAGTGATTACAATAGCAATCACAAATACTCTATAATGATGGTAATATTAGTCTTCACTGAGAGCCATCATATATTTTATTGTTTTGCGATGACTTAAAAATGCCATCACAAAATACATTCTTTTTGTAATTGCAAATAAAAATCGTCACAGAAATCTATCTTTTTTAATGATTGTCACGACCATCACAAAATATTTTTTTGATTATTTCTTACATTAAAATATTAGTGATAGCTTAATTGCAATCACGAAAAGGGTATATCTATAAGTGATGACTTAGTGCGTCACAAAAAAAAATTTATTTTGCGTGAAAAATTGGTGTGATTGACATGGTCATCACAATTATAATACATTGATGGCAAGATTAGTCATCACTAAGAGCTATCATATATACTATTATTTTGTGATTGCTTAAAAAGTCCATCACAAATTACTATCTTTTGTGATTATTTTTAAAAGTTGTCACAAAATTCCGTCACATATTCTTGTTTTTCTAGTAGTGACATACACACAACCGAAGATTATTATCTCTCTAGACACTAGACATTACATTCCTCCATTGTTAACCTTGTGAACACATACTAATTCTCACGCCTGAGTTATCCCCCGACGGAACAACCGTCAAAGCTTGTGGTGTTTATTGTGTTTACTGCGCAGGATCAGGGCGTCTTACGTGATTGTGACGTGACAGAAGATATTGGCGTTAACAGTCTTATTTCTCATGGCTCTCTTTGCTGTAACATTTCAATGTCGTTCCTCTGATTCTTCTAATTACTATTCTCTTGAAGAATATAATAAGAAGATTGATCAACCCCAAGCTCCCACTACTCGATTCGGATCCACCGCAGTCTTTCCAGTTAGTGGAAGTGTTGCTGCTGGGTATATATATACACACTATATATATATATGTGTGTGTGATTAGTAGTACTACTCTATTTTACATTTTTAGTTTCTCTCAAATTTTGAAAAAACAATGATTTAATTATTATTATTATTATTATTCTGTACATGCATGCAGATACTATTCTGTGTCCACTTACATTGGAAACCCACCGAAGCCTTACACTCTTGATATTGACACTGGAAGTCCACTCTCTTGGATCCAATGTGATGCACCATGTATTCAATGTCATCAGGTATATATATATATATATATATATATATATATATATATATATATATATATATATATATATATATATCAGAAACGAGTTTCACCGTATGGCCATGATTTTCTGTTTTATAACGACGGTCGTTAACAAATTTAATCAAATCGTGTGTGTGTTTGTTTACAGGCTCCTCACCCACTATACAGGCCTCCTGTGAATAAAATAGTGTTATGTGGTGATTCCATTTGTAATGATGTTGATCACCCGCCAAATTATCCGTGTAGAGGGCCCACCGATCGATGCCATTACATAATGAAATATGAAGATGGGGGCGAATCCACTGGGTTCTTGGTCAGAGACTCATTTCCACTCACTGGCCTTCAGTCCTCCCCCTCTCTTGTCTTCGGGTATATATGCACGGAGTAATATATATATATATAGAGAGAGAGAGAGAGATTTTTGTTGATCTGGTTAATGAAATGCAAATGCAGGTGTGGATTCAAACAAGTGATACCCCCGGGGAACCCAGTTGGACATACGGATGGAATCCTTGGGCTTAGCCCTGGTAATGAAATGAGCATTGTAACGCAATTACGGAGACAACGTCTTACCCAAAATGTGTTTGGTCATTGTTTTCGCAACCCAAAAGATGGATACTTTTTCATTGGAGCTGATATAGCCTATCCTCCTGGAACTGTCTTTGCCCCATTACCACCCCAACAAGCATCACAGTAAGTATATACTTTCGATATATAATTCCATTACCTATGTATATATATATATATATATATATATATACATATATGTAGTAATTATATAATCAAATCTTATATTAATTAATTATTTCAGGGAAATATACTCCCCGGGAGTTGGTGATCTGGTTTCGGATGGGCAGATTACTAATATCAAGAATGTTAAAATTATCTTCGACTCTGGCTCTACCTATACCTATTTCAAGCATCAAGCGTTGGTTTCCATTGTGAGACTAATTAATTAAACTCTCATCAGCCAGCCACCAAGCCACCAATATTAATTAATTAATTAGTAGTAATTAATTGAATACTAATTAAAAATGGATGATATATATTTATTTTCAGATAACGGGAAACCTAAGGACAATGTCACTAACAGTTGTCAGTGACCCTTACCTCCCACTGTGCTGGAGAGGCCCAAAACTCTACACATCTGTCTATGAAGTGAAGGGTTATTTTAAGAATTTTGGATTTCTATTCTCTAAAGTTAACAATGTGCAGTTCCAGTTGCCACCAGAAACTTATCTTATCATCTCAGTAAGCAAATATTAACTATTGAATTAAGCCTTAATTAACTTGTTAAACATCGATCAAAATGGAGAACACAACTCTATAAGTTTCAAATGTATATATAATTATATTCGTATATACTTCAAATTTTCATGTTATGCCAAGTGCAAACGTGTGCCTTGCCATTCTTGATGGTACCGCCTTGGGTGATATTAATTTGATTGGAGGTATGTTGTAGAGTAGGAACTTTTCTTAATTAAATGGTTGAATATTAATTTCTTAGGTTATGTTTGGAACTCAGTAAATGAAAAAAAGTGAAAAAAATGACACTTGGAATTCTAAAAGATTAATACAATACACTACATTTATATTTATATTATTATATATATAATAAAAAAAACCTTTGATTTATAAATATTTAAAAAGAATTATTTATTTTCCTTTTGTTCCTTTGGAATTTTCAAAGTTCAAAATTAAATTCCATACATTTAAAGTATTTAATTGTACTATATATGTATAATAACCATGCTATATATACATATATATTAACAGATATATCGATGCAAAATAAGTTGGTGATTTACGACAATGAGAGAAATCTGATCGGATGGGGTGATTCAAACTGCAATAACCCTACCTTACCCACCAGGCGGTCTTGAAGAAACATTTTTAATTTCTTATAATTCATTGCTTTAATTAATTAATTTATATATGACATCACTATAAAAGGCATATTTTAATTCTTATTATTTTCCCTCCTGTCTATGGTCATCCTGCTGCAGGCTGAATGTTTTCAACTTTAGCACATCAATGGAGCATAATTAGCATCCTAATAATGAATAATTTGCTGCTGCCATTATATATATATATATATATATATATATATATATATATATCAGCAAATAAAGCTCTGAGAATCATCATGCAAATTAATGGAGATCGATATTGTATGAAAACTTACAAGTGCAAATTATATATAAATTAAATAATTACGTCCTTTACTTGTAATTTCTTTTTATTTTAAAGTATATATTTTGTTTGTTCTAAATATACGTTGCATTAACATTACTATATAAATTAATAAACAAGACATTAAGAAAAAGGACATTAATACACACTAATACATTTATACTCGGTAAATTTCCCTCTCTCTCTCTAATTTTATCCATCTCTTTCCCCTCTCTCTATCCATGGTTCTACAACAGTTACAGTCCTGCAACTGTTGGTTAGGGGAAGGACTCTTATATAAGCTGGCCAGTCAATAAAAACTCTGGTACCAAGTTGATGAATAAATATCTTCATGATGTTATAGATAGCAGATCATACAAAATGTTCAGTCATTTAGGGTATACAAGTTCTTTGTTCTGTTCTTGATCCATTACACTAGAGAATGTACATCGGAAAATCCCTGATAAAAAATGTTACAACAGATATTCATTGCATTAATGAAATCTATAGGCATGCAACTTAATCTTGTCAGCAAAACAATGTCCACCATATTCAAGTCTGAATAAAAACTCGAACAGATGTAGTTTCTTACTCTCTGAATCAGACTGAATCGGATGCAGTTTCTCTCTTTGGACGACTGTACATAAATACATTTCACCGCAATAACACCTGCCCCAGACAGACGAGCAAAGAAAGAACGTGAACTACTACTATACAATTTGTTTGCATATGAATTATGATATTAAACATTAAGAAAAAGGACCATCTAATGATATGCCAAACAAGTACATGCATTAGCTGTCATCGAGGAATCTTTTAGCAATGCGAAACTGAATCTGATGAAACAAGTATTTATGTTTTAGGGAATTTTTCTATATCATATATCCCTTCATGCCAAAAGATACATAAAAAGTTTTAAGAAACTACGGCATTGTGATTTTCATGCTATTTGTAAGAAAGGTCACAAGGACAATAAAACATGAGCAACAAGCTTTGAGCCATTATTCAGTTGGCATTTGTCAACTAATAGGCATTCTGCATTCAGGTAATTACAGATTTAGATAAGTCCCAAAGAAGGTGGGATAATTCCTTTGGATAAGGTAAACTACAGTAGATGACAAATATAATTCATCAAGATTCAAAATATGTGTCAAGCATTGGATACTGAGATTAACCTATAACCTATTGTTCAGTGAGGGGTCAAACTACTTTTCATACATCTGAACTTAAATCCCAAGACTAAACTAAAGCATTGGCTTGGCCATGGAATGGACAGAAATTACTTTTAATTAACATTTAATTTTTTTAAGCTTCTGGTAACATAAAAGAGCTTTTATTACAGAATTTTGATGCATATCATATTGTTTCCCTCCTACTATTTAAGAAATTATATGAATCAACCTCTAAATGAATTCTTGAAAATACTTTTGAAGGTATATATGAAACATCATTCAGTTTCCAACTCAATCATTAAAAGTGATTCGTTATGAGAGCTAGGGTATGACAATGTGTATGTAGCGAGTCTTTTATATGTGTAGAATTTCAAAGGATCCACTTTCCATTAAGAATCTTGGGTGTTCTATACTTCCATTATTACTATTAATCAGAAACAAGGACAAAAACTAATGTATCCCCGGTATAGTAAGTAATAACACATGTTTGTTCTATCTTTCTGTAAAATACAAATAAGTATTTATTCACCTATACTGGAGCAGATGGACGTGTTTATTGGCAAAAATGTGAGTTTCACCATTTAAGATAGAAAAAGATATTTAGTTAGTTGATTGTTTTTGTACAATAATAAGCCACCATAAACAGATGAGCAGCTGAAAAAGGTAAAACATTATGTTTAAAGTAGTGGTCTACCTTCAGGTCGGATGATATTAGATAAAGAATTTTACTAAAATATTATTGAAATTAACTCGGAAAAAAACGACATGAGAAAATCTATATGGAAAGGTAGCCTGATGCTTCTGAAAAAATAAATAATTCAACTTCCACCAGCATATGTAATAAGATTTCTAATTACAACTATCAGCTGAAGAGAGCATGGATGTAGGCTCACCTAAAACTGTCAGAAGTTTCATTCCAAAATGCTACAAGAGATGATTTGAACACTGCATAGTTTAACCAGCCAATATTAGTCCTTGAACAAAAACACCTACCATTTATACCAATTAATTTCAGTTGTAAAGTGTAATAACAAGACGTGAGCCACAAAAAGAAACATCAGTACAATGGTACTTCAAAGAAGTAGAAATTAATATTTCCTCTGCTAAACAATCTTTAACATCCAACTAACAGAACATAACCTAGCAGAGTAACGTAAATGAGGGTTCTAGGGAGGGGTGACTAGATAAGAGTTGTAAGACCTTTTTATTCATGTTAGTTTCACATAGTGACTTTCTCAAGTTCACATAGTGAGTTTTTTATTTGTGTTAAGACACTATATATTAAAAGTATAATGTATATATATGTTTTTGGCACATCTTAAAAATTTGTGCCCAAAGCATCCCAAAAAAAACTCCATCTTTACGGAAAGGAGGTACCATAAATTAAATCGTGACCTTGTCTCCAAGGTATCTCAGATGTGTGCCAAGAGTGTCAGAGAAGGTAGTTGTCCGATATGCATGCGTCAGACACAGACATGAAACCTATTTTCAAAGTCTGTCCATTTAGCATGATAGGAGGTCCAACGATTAAACACCAGAACAGAGCAAGTGTATTCCATATAGAAAATTTTCCCTACTTAAGAATCATAAGTAAAATGTAAGACGGCTACATGTGCTAGAGAGTAAAACAACTCAGAAAAATAATTCTGTCATCATAGCAATATTACAATATATATTATATACACAGGTACATATGTCACCTTTGCATGGCAAATTTTGGTTATGGCCTCGACATGAAGGTTTTGTAGCTCTTCAAGAGTAGTTATATCCAGACCTACAACATCTTCACCCTGAAATGAACGCTTGTTCAATTAATTTTACAATATGAACATGTTTGAAGGCTTCGAGGATCTCAACAGAGAAGCAGTACCTATTGAATACATAGCCATGGGATCTTAACAGAGAAGTATCATGCAAACCGAGAACAGACGTCTTCCTAATTGCAACCATCAAACTTAGAAATGCTTAACATGGTCCAATCCCAAAATAAATCTGAACCATCAAACTTAGAAGCAAGTAAGGAAGACATACAAGAAATTCATCTTCACCATGATCTACCCCCTTTGATTTGGACGCTTAAATCATGGGATTTGTGACCAATCAAAGGAAAAAAAATGTTTTCGGATCCATCTCGAGAGGGATGAGCCAATGAGGGCGTCAACTCTGATGGTAGGACTCACTCTACAATATGATATAACACAGTCCAGAATTGGGTGGTTCATTCATAAATAAGTGTAAGGAATCTAGATTCAAGCCATAAAGCACCAAAGTCCGTCAAAAAGAGGCAACATTTCTACGAGACGCCACTCACTACTCCTCTAACACGACACAACCCAAAAGAGAAACACTTAAACTTATATAAATATGTGAGCATGTCAAGAGAGAAAAACACCGTCATAAATTACCAAAAATGAAGGCATTACATCTATTCAAACAAGTCTTGATAGTATGAAGACTGCAGAAAAGGAGAGAGGGAGAGAGAGAGAAACAGTGCAAAGACCACAAACACAGTCATATCAATGTGGGAGAAGCTTAGAACAGAATCATTATTAGGGTTAATTCACAACACAATTAAAAATGCAAAACAGTGAAAAAAAGGCAGTAATTTCAAAAGCTCCATTGATGTTAAAGCATATATGCTTTAACCTTTTTGAGCAACTGGTAACTTAAAATGTAACTCATGTTTAGTAAGGTCTTGGGTTCAGGACTTTCCATTTGCATTTCTTTCCATTTTATGTCAGTGCCACGTTTACTCAAAAATATTTATTTTTATTTTCTAGTATTATGATGTACATGCAATCAGGGTTGCACATGAAAGAAAGTGGTAAAGTATTGCATACACCGTTGGGCTCATTCTCTAACAGCTTAAACTAGAGAAACTGATAAACTTATCAGTTGGAGAACTTGTGTGTGCAACTGCAATGTTTCTGTCCTTGAAATAACCTTGGGTACAACCTAAGTCAAAGAAGTGATTCTAGTATCTTATAAAT
Organism: Panax japonicus; assembly: GCA_020205505.1. Classification (NCBI taxonomy): domain Eukaryota; kingdom Viridiplantae; phylum Streptophyta; class Magnoliopsida; order Apiales; family Araliaceae; genus Panax; species Panax japonicus. The sequence continues at coordinate 27,092,968 of CM035096.1, forward strand.
CCCTAGTCATGTGACGGGAAAAAGAATCATACTGATGAAACAACTAAAAACATGTTCCAAGCATGAATTGTATCATTTCCTCAAATAATCGCAAAATTATGGACTACTTCCCAAACAAGATTAGCTTGGAAAGGGCATACCTTTAATTTTGAAATAAAACTCTCCAGTTCCTTGCATCTTCTCCTTTCTTTAATATAGCGTGCTTCTAATTCTTCAAATGTTGTTGAATCGTCCATTTTTTCACACATCTCATCCACATTAAGTATTTTCTTTGAGAAACCATTAGATGAAGATTCATTTCCACCTCTTGTTTGCAAAAAAATTGATGCACGAACCCCTTCAGATGAGGACTCCTCAGAATAAGTACCAGACTTCCGCAATTTTGCAACTAGCACCCACATATTTGCAAGCTCATTCTCCAAATCTTCCTCGTGTCGTTTTGCTTCATCAAGTCTTTTCCGCAGCTCACCTTCTTTTTCATCTCTCTCGGACAATGCAGAAACGAAAGAAGCTTCTCTTTGGTACATTGCATTAAGTTCTTGCCCCAACTCTTCCACTAGTACACCATCCTCATGTTTTCTCAAGCGTGAATCAGGATGACCACCAATGCTTCCATTTCGCTTCACGTCAAATGAAGCAGACCTTTGACTGCAGTTAGATTTACTACAGGCCTCTTTTGCAGCAGCCAGATCAGCAGTCAGTTTGGCATTTTGGTACGAAAGCATTGTTACTTCTTCGGCCAAGTTTCGGAGCTCAACTGCTGCAGCCGCAGCTAGCTCTTTCGCATATGAACCTTCCTCGGCAAGTTTTTGGCTGTGAATTACAAGCCCATCCTTTTCTTTTATCATTTTGACCTGCTCTTGCTTCAATGCCTCAATCTCAGCAGCCTAAGTCAAGGATGCAATATAAACTAACTTTAAATTAAATTTAGCTTAAAATATTATACGGTTTTTAACCTGTATCAAAAATAAGATGATATGAATGAGAACTATAGCATGAGACGCTTGTATCAAAGAAGGAAAGAAAATTTTGAAAAATAACCTGCTCAAGAAGCTGAGAATTCATAAAGGCATCACTACTAGACTCTTTGGAATCCTCATGATAAAATATCCTATTCAAGCTCATAACACTTGTTGGAGTATTATCATCAAAGCAAGTTTCTTCGTAAGGATGAATCCCATTCTTACTTTCATTTTTTATTTCCAGGGACTCTTCAGAACCACTCTTCGGTGTGGTAACATTGTTGTCAACATTTTGTTGTAAAAGCTTTGAACTTTTATCAGATAATAAAGAATCAAGTTGTCGCCTTAGCAGAAGAATGGTTTCTTGCATCTCAGCATTCTCCGATACCTTGTAACAGCAACTTAATCAGAAATAGTCTAAACTTGAAGAAGATAGCACATGATAGAAGAGTTTACCTTCATCTGTAGCTGTTCCTGAAGTATCCTGTTGTCTGCTGCTTTAATCTTGACAGCTCACAATACAAGGAGATCAACTTAGAACGAGTATTTGCTATTCAATATCCAAGTATCATCCCTAAAATTAACCATATAAAGAAGTTTAAACTTTAAACATACCTCAAGTTCAAATGTTTTCTCATTCAGTTGTGTAGCAAGCTTGGACAGAGCCTACATCAGGACATATATAAATTACACAATCCATGAGTGAGACAAAAAGCCATACAAAGTACATGATAAAAGTCATCTCGTGAGAGAAAATATATATCAATTACTCAAAATATGAAGCATCACTCACTTTAGAGGAGCTTGGTAAACTTACACAAGTCCTGGATGCCAATCAAAGGTCACTCACTCATCATTAAAATAAGTTTCAACAAGGTTGATCAGTATAAGAGATAAGGTAGTAGTAAATATGGTAGTGTAATGTGAAATAGTTCCTCAAAAGCCAGGGTGGAAGGCGACTTCATTAATTAGAGGCGGCAATTGAGTAGGAGATATTATGTCATTCATATAGTATAAGAGTGGACCTTTTATTATTGTATTTTACTAGTACGGTAACTTCACCCGCCTGAGCATCCAGTTAGATATTGTCAAAAAAAAATACAATTACCTGAGACATTTCACTGCTATATGAAGAACGTGGAGTAATCTCTACAGATCCAATCATGCGTTGCTCAAGTATATGTATTTGAAGCTTCTTTTCTCTAATTTCATTCTTTAACCTCAGCATATGTTCCTATATCAACAAATATGACTGTCACAAGTGCACTTGCAAAAATTGATCAAGTATGTATTATGCCCAAGAAAAATAACAAGGAAAGGGTTTACATTCTTAGAGTGAACACTTTCTAAAGATAGCTAACCTGAAGTTGTGAGTCTTCAGGATTGCTAGCTGCTTGCTCTGACAATCTTTTCAGTGAACTAGTACACAGTGCCACCTCCCCAGCTAACATTTTCACTTGCTCACGGAGAAGATCCATTTGATCAGTAATAGTTGTCCCTGTCTGCACAAAGCCACTCAGCATTTAAGCAAAACCTAAAATTCAAATCAATGCAGAAGCACCAATCTCAAGGGTATATGTATTAACTGAGAAGAACTTAATTTCTTTTGCATAAAATTATGGGATCTGATATGGGGGTCAAGAATGGTATGCAACTTCTTTCACCTAATGGGAAATTTAATAAACTCAGGGACGATGATATGCAACTTCTTTCACCTAATGGGAAATTTAATAAACTCAAAAGTATCACAATTTTATAGTATCAATGTATCGGAATCCAGACCTGTGAATTATGGGACTTTTAAACTATTGTTCTGTCAAAACTTCTATGGCATGCACACAACTATCCATCCAACTGAGCTAGACATAAGAAAGCAAGTAGAATTTATACTTTTCTACCAAGTATTATTGCACCTCATTGTCAGGAAACATTCACACCAAAACCCCCCTTTGCTTAGAACATGAACACTATAGTTCATTGCCACAAGTCAATTTTTCAATGACCTTTTATTATTTTCATCAATTTGTTTGGATTTAACTTGCCAGGTACCCAAAAAACAGCCCTTTGTATTGCACATATCTCTGCCGTGGTTATTCGTAAAGATGTACACCGTCTGCCTCTGAAGGCTTATGTTTAAGGGACTTACAGGAGCAAGACTCGTATCAAAGAAAAAGACCTTAATTGCTAGGAAACATCTGACAGTCACAAACACATAAACAAAATCTGCCACTATATATCCTCTTCAATCCATCATTTAACTGTTTTGTAATGGAGGCATAGGTTTGGAAAAAAAATTAAGAATCAATTCACAGCATATCACATCCCTGGTCAACTCGCCTGCGTGAGCAGTTTCATTTACAAAAGAAAAATATGAAGAAAGTAGTGGAGGAAATATCATATATTCATATTTACATGAAGAGTTACAGCATCATAACTATGCTGACAAGGCAATAAAACAAAATCTAAAAGATTGGACCAAGTCCGACTCTGAAAGAAGGATTGTCAGGATTAAAGAAGTGTCCTAATTCCCAAGGTTGAAGACCCTGGTGAAGAACTTGCACTAACAACAAATATATAATCTGTGCAATTTAAAAAACACAAATAATTATAACAATGAACATAGAAAAGACATGCAAATTATTTTCAACCAAATAAACTACAAACAACAGAACCAAATCTTAAAAAATATGTCAAAGGAACGTATTATTCTGCTTGTCTACCTGGTGAATATATTTATATCTTCAGTTTATTTTGTATATTATTTTTTTGGATAAGTTTCTGCTGAATATTTATCTTAATTCAGTAGTGACTAAAGACCAAAAGAAAGCAAAAATAGCTTTCTCTCACCGGAGGCAGATGCCGACCTCTAGCAGTTGCACTAAACAGTTCACCTGCTTGGGTTCTTGCTGGAAGAGAATCAATAACTGAAGAATCGTCCCGTCTTCTACTAACTGATTTTCTTTGTCCATCCCTCACATCACTGAAGGTGACTCTATTTTGGGATGATTTTGCAGAGGATGCAGGTGAACCACTAGCAGAGCTCTCACAGTCGGTACTTGGCGATGACCCAACCAGATTATCAGGCTTCTGCACAGGAAAGTTATTAAAATTTTAAATTTTGCTTGCTTGAAATCAAAAAGTATTAGAAAATCTATTACCACCAGCTAAAAAAAATTAACTGAAAGATTTAATACAGCATGAAGAGAAAAATTAAGATAGTCAATGGTGTTTTACTCGCATGATAGAAATACTTCACACAAAATCATATTGAACTATTCACCAAATATATTATTTTTTACTAGTAAAGTAGTATATAGACCCCTTTTTGAACGACGGGAAAGGAAAAAAAAGTAAACGACAACAAGCAAATAATTGTTTTCTTTTCCATGTGTATTTGGATGTCATGGGAAATTTCAAATCCCACCACTAACTATTTTCTTGTAGAAAACATTTTCCCTCAAATCTCATCCTGCATTTTAATAGGAAATTGGGCCATGCAAAAGTTTGAAACCTTATTCACACTGTATTAATTAAGCGATTATCATTTCCACTGTATTCTCCTTTTTGACAACATAGCACGAATATAGTAGCTTCTATTGCATGCCAAACAGTAAAGGAATAAGCGAGCTAATGCAAAAGAATTTACTTTTAGTTTAAACCAGCCAAGCATTCCTCGCTTCCTGTTCCTTTTGTAATCATCCTTCAGCTCATCAAGATCAGTGACTTCACTCCTTCCATATGATGAAATTCCCGAATCAATGCTTCCAGCATCATCATCAATCATCAGTTCACGTTTTCTGTCTGGCAAGTAGGCTAGCTGCATAGACAATGGTTTTAAATGTATATTGCTGTTGACTGTTTGTTACTGTGGTTATAATTACAAACTTCAGCGCGGCAAATATAAAATTACATTTTGGTAAAGTTCACAACGTAATTAGAAACATATGCATTAACATAACGTAGAATCCTTGTGTCCATCTAGTTTCTCATGATTAAAAGATATTGGGTACCTCATCTTCACAAAAAGAATGTCTCCGTCTGTGGCCGAGCTTTCCGGGAACACTTGATGGCATTGTATTTTTTGTGGACACTAAGATTAGTTTAGTCAGTCTTTGAATCCTTCCCATCAAAGCTGCTTTGGCTTGCTCCTCCTCTTCCAATCTTGACTGCATTTTAACCTGCCCAGCTTCCAACTTTTGACACATAAGAACACATTAGAAAGAAGAATAAGTACGTATACAAAATTGAAAATACAATAACCAAAATGGACAATAAAAATTCAATCCAGCAGAAAAAAACCAACAGAGTTGGAAATATCAAATATGTAAACTTCACATCCACTTTCAAACAAGCACAAGCTGAGGAGCCTTAGTGATCATGTCCAACAAAAGACGATATATCATAAAAAGATAAATAATGATTGTACAAACTAAACAGGTTACACCAGACGCAACACAAATATATATTTAAATCTCACAAGAACCTCGAAATCTGTCTAACACTAGTTCAAAGACCGAAAAGTTAAAAGAAGCAGCATGGTCAGTTCAAACATTATTCAGTTACTATAGCACCATTTTTCAATATATAAATCCATCAGATTCAGATCTTAAAGTAAATTGGAATGGTACCGGTAACAGTTTCAAGTGTGTACTTCTCCTGAATTTGATTTTCTCTATACCATTTATTCTTCTATTAATTTAGTAATACTCTTCCTTGCACTAAAATTTCAACAGATTGTGGAACTAGGTTGGTTGTTGCTAAGAGTTGCAAAAAGAATTATGCTGCAATTCCGTATGTAGCACACTCAACTATTACTCTGTAGATTAAGCCAGCTTCATAAAATGATCGAAGGGAAACAATTCGGCTGCCAGTGTGGCAAAGAAGAAACCTTGACCACTAGTAAGAAAATACATAAGAAATGAACATATTTCGTACAAAATCAAATTTATATTTAAGCTGTGTAATGAAGGGATCTTTTGTTGACCGGAAACAACTTGACCATATTTTTAAGTGACACACGAACACTGTAAAATACAAAAAAAAATTCCTTGATTCAAACCAAGTCTTAAAGTATTATAAAGATAAAAAGTTAATAACAAAGTAAAATTTAAAAAAAATATATTAATAAGTTGATCTCTTTTCATAACAAGAAGTACCTGCAGCTTTAAGTTGACTAGATCTTCTTGGTTAGGTGCCACTATTAATGGGTTCTCCATCATACCACGCTTTAATTGCTGAAGCTCTTGTTTTAAAGTGGAAATTTCTTTCTGATATTTCTTAATTAGAGACTTCTCATCCATAATCTGAAAGTAAAAACATAAGTAAAAGAGAGGATACTGGTTAGAAGACTAAACCCATAGTTGGAAGCACTTCACATATATAATGACATTCCTATCTCACCTTATTTTGGGAAGCCTTGATTTCTACATGCTTACTACGATGTGCAAACTTTAGTGTATTGTGTGTTTCTTCAGTATTGCTCGAGGCAGGTGTCACAGTGCAAATAACCTGCAGGCAGGTTCAAAGTAGAAAAAACATACGTTCAAATTAAAAATTGAGTAAAATATTTTAAAATCAAGTAGATTATTTGTTGCAAATAATGCATATTATTGACATATAGCAATCATAATCGACAACTCAGTTACTCACGGATACTCGTCCATGGCCACTAAGAGATGACTGCAGCAAACGTGTAAGTTTTGAATCTCGATATGGAATATGAGTAGCCTTCTCATCGGTTAACTTAGATATCACCTGGGATAAGATAAAGTTCACAGATAACAAGGATTAGCGAACAATCAAAGGAAGTCACTTACAAAAAGGGCATAAAACCTTATTACATAGAAGTAGGCCCAATTAGTTCGCCATCTCATGCCACTACTTAGAAGTTTAGCAAGCCCAAATTGAATATTATCGCATTACCTAAAACAATCTAATAGAGTAGAGGACAACATGATACAACAAAGAATAGTATAAAGGTGATTCAAAACTCTAAATCTACTCACTAATTTGGAAAAGTATTAGAAAAATTTTGTGCTTAATTAAAGTGTCAATAATAGCGCGCACACAAAAAAACATGTCAAACAACAAAGCAGGATTCCTTGTGTCATTACATGAAAATATAGCTGTCCCAAAAAACTAAAGATCTATATATTAAAGGAACAAGGTGAGCAATATCTTACAGTGCCAAGAGTAAGTAAGCTTTTATTTATGTACGATCCTTCTTTTCTCCTCAGTCCAGTAGTCTCAGTTTTAGAACTTTCTGATCCTGCCAAGTCGATCAAATGCTACAAAGAAAAATTGAAGATGAATAGATACAGTGATGCTAAATTGAAGAGAAAGAGGATATAAAGAAGAAGAATGCTTGAACTATTAGGTGCACTGAGAATTAAGATACACCAATAAAATGTCTAATTCTGTAAATTAATATTGACAAATAAATGAAATAAAGAAGATGGAAAGAATTACCAGTTGTGATAAGGTCACTTCCTCCCCTTGATCCTCCCCACATGGACTGCTTTCAATAGTCTGCTAGACAAACAGGTCAATTCCGAAGTCAATTGGTTTTTTCGGTTTTTATTCTGATTTCCTATCTTTGAAAACTTATGCCTATCTAGAGAAACACTTCAATTAAGCAATCAATACCAAGTTTTTCAGAGATGAAAAAGTTGTCAAAAGTAATATTCATCCGTCCCCAAAAAGATGAGTAAAGTACAATTTGCACACATATTAAGAAAAATAAAAGTAGAGGAAAGAGAGTAAGAAAGTTCTAAATTTATCATTAGTAGCCCCACAAGATTACATAAAGTGATGAGTACTTTTATTATGGACCCCACTAAATGACTTGGTTACCCTTCACTTTATATACTTTATCTCCTCCTTTTGGGGACAAAAAAATTGTAACTTTAGTCATCCTTTTGGGGACAAAAAAATTGTAACTTTAGTCATCCTTTTGGAGACGGAGGAAGTAACGAATTAACGAGTTTATCATTATGCTTTATTCACAAGAATAAATAAACTTTCATCCAAGATTTCGTAATGTTGTTTCAATCTATTTCGTCCATATATCTCAAAATCAAAATATAACAACCCGGGTCAAATTCCGAGTCTGGAAGAAATCTTGGATCAAAACCCAAGTCCAAATTGAATCAAATTCATCCAAACAAGACCTTAAATCATTAACATAATAGTATCTTCTAACGTCATCTTAATCCACCACAAGCTCACCCAAAAGGTCATGATGGTTGACGGAAGGTACTATTGTTAGTAACTTAATTCCTTATATATAAATAAATGTTTCTCATATCTTTCGATGTAGGACTGGGGTGTTACAAACTCCCCCACTTAAATTTCTGAAGTCCTCGTCAAAACCGATCACACACGATCAACAAATTTTTGCCTCTAACCATTGTGGGATAATATTGACTAGTTTCGTATCCCCACTTCCGAACCTCTCTATTGTGAGATAATACCATCAGCCTTCCTGTCCCCACTTATAACAACTCGATCGGATGACCTAACCCGAACTTTTTAGAGTCAGCTTTGATACCATCTGAAACATCGTAGGTCAAATCCAAAATCCAAAATCCAAAATCCAAATCGAATCAAATTCATCCAAACAAAGCCTTAAACCACTAACCCAATAGTATCTTCTTAGGTCATCTTAGCCCACAGGCTCACCCGAAAGGTCAGGATTGAAGGTATTATTGTTAGTAACTTAATTCCTTGTATACAGATAAATTTTTCTCATATCTTTCGATGTGGGACTAGGGTGTTGCACAAAATTTTACATAAAATGGGTAAACTCAAATTTATAAAATTATTTCATTCTAGAATTTAATATGAAGACATGACAAATTTATGTGACACTATGGTGTAGTCCGATACAAGGATATTCGGGTTGAGGGTGCCACCTATAAATAATTTTGCACTAGATGAAGGTTTTAAAAAGCCTGTAAATCAGGGATAGTTCCAGAAGTTCATTTTCTTATTACTCTGTATGCACATAAAACAATGTCTAATGATTGGTTCTGCCATCCTAATAGAGATCATTAATATTCTCTTTGTGAAACCAGAGATCATATGAACTTCAGAAAGAATCTTGACTTTCTAAATGTACAAAGTCAATGGAAACTGAATATGTACAGCAAAACGAGTCAAAAGTGGGGAATAACTCTAACAAGAGAAGACATCTATTAGATCTAAAGTCCATATTCGCTTAACAAAGGACCATAACTGAATAAAATAAAGTAAGTTAATCAAAGATAATTAAACTCTTGATCCGTGAGCTTTCCTAAATACACCATCATTAGGAATATTATAAATCCTAATACACTTAATAACGTAAGAATATTTCATGTAATATAGTCTATAAAATATGCACTCCTACACTCACTTTATTTGGATGATACATGTATAGTGGAAATATATACATAATTTTATGTTGTATGTTAGATATTAATTTTGGAAAAAGGACTACAGCTTAGACAATATATAAAACATTATTAGATATACAATCACATAAAATAGTAAAATACATATAATGCTATTGCTTTAAATAAATAATTTAATTACTATATTGTATTTTTGCATATAACTTTAGTGTTACTAGAATAACATTAGTTTAAATGTCTCATATTTATCTTAAGAAGAATGTTAGCCAGCCATGTTGATTTAAACAAATCGCTGATAGCATTAACCTACTGCCACCTCAAATTTGGTCTACTAGTTCCTTGTCTTTGGCAAACGCAATTTCCAGTACGAAACCTATAACAAGCCCACATTCATTACGGAGCAATGGAATAGGATCCTTGGAATGAAATTGTCATCTGTGCAAACATCTAGGAACTGAAAGCTTCTTTAATATATCAATACAACATGTAGGTTAAACAACACACTACAAGCATAAATCAGTATCAACTATCAAGACATAGGAACGCAACAGCAACCAGTAACCCGGTCATTAATAGAGTATATGCATCTGAGCTGAAGTGCATGGAACAAGAAAATCATTACCAAGGTGAATATAGTGTGGCTCCGGCTACTAAGTAGATTGAAGTTGTTAGAACCAACATGCCTATGCGCTGTAACGATGTAAAAACAGTAGAAGATGAGAGGTCAGACCGTCAGAGCTTAGAGCACCAATGGTTTTAAAAACAACAGAAGCAGAAACAAAATACTGAGAAATGAAGGGAGTTAAAAACACACAATATCACTTTGGAGAAGACACTAAATAGAGTATATGCAGTGAAAATGCATCTGAAATAAGGATAACATGTTTCTCTCCTTGTGTTGATACGAATAAGACAATGTTTTTATTAGAAACGAAAATGTACAAGTATGTGTACCTTCCCCAGATGCTATCAGTGAAAGAGCATGGGCAGGGGATAGAACAACTTCCTCTTTAATTCCCTCGACATAAGTTCCCTGCCATGTTAAAGGTTATATTACATGCATATAAGAAAAAATTAAGTATTTGGAAACTCTGATTTACTTTTCCCTTAAAACAGTTTGTCTAGTATTGTGGCCATAGTTTTTAACTATATATATCCTGGTTGAATATAAAAGTTTCAAAACATTCACCAGAAAGGAGAGGAAAGGGCAACTGCCACTCTGAAATAGCAGGATGCGTATAAATAGTGATGGCAACTCCTTCTGTTGGGAGTTAAGAGCAAATGGAGACTATGAAGGACTACAAGAACACCAACCTGTTGGAATATATTTGCAGAGCACAAAATCAGGGTGTATACCCTTAATGATGAACTAAGAACACTTAACCTGCCTCAACAGAAGAGGCAGAAAGAACAAAATATCCAGAGACAAGGGGAAATATAATGCTGAGTCACCAAGATGGAGATAGAATTATTCAACTGTAGTGACACCATACTCCCACAGATGACCACAAAGGGACCTATTGCTACTACTGAGAGAGAGTGAGATGAAGAGAGCAATTGCAAACGCTGAACAACTTTTGAGAAGTTGTTCATTAGTTTACTATTAACTCTTCTTAGTTTTAAAAATCATGACATAACCCCATAAAGAAAATATATTTTGGATGGCAGTTGCCACATGGCCTAATGTGGACAATTTAAAGAAAAAGGGAACAGGAGATTCTCTAAGGGGTTGATCTGCAGTTCTGCACTCAACAAGATGTGAAATGTGTTGTTAGCTGTGAAATATGTGTTGTTCTTTTGGTTTAATGAGGTGGTTGTAGGTTAGACTTCCTTAGCCACTGTATTCATAGTTTTATCTAGTTTGCTGAAGCCTCACGTGTGTAATTGCCTTTAAATAATGTTTTGGGAGAAGAGGCAGTTTTGTTTGCTTCTTTTTCTATTAGCCTGGTTCCTTCACAATTTTAGCTGTGCTGTTAAGCTCTTGTCAGCGCCAGGTACTGGTGATGCCATTTTGTAACTTATTAGTAGGCAACTTGTTTTAGTGTATACTTCTATTTTTTTTAGCACGCCTGCACCTGCATGTTTAATCCCTTTAGCCCTTTTCTAATATGCATTAGCTTATCAGAATAAAAAAGGGGGGAAAGGATTAGAAACAAGAAATTGACTTGGTATACAATCACTCAATAATACTCCAGTGGTATTTGGAATTTGGAGAGGGACTGCATTAGTTTGCATGCGAGTATGTTTGTGAATATGCACGCAAAATAAAGAGGCAAGACTTGATATGAAGAGGAGAAGAGCTGGAAATAGAGTGAGAAACATGATAAAATAACATCTTTGGGAGCGTAATTATACTTGGGTTTTGTTTACTCCATTGTATAGAAGGACAGGCCTTCAATTTGTAATGCATAGGCTTTTTGTTCCCCTATGCTACCTTGTATGTGTGGAGTGTGCACAGGTTCAACCCCTTTTTGGTGCTTTTATGATACTTATTGCTTATCAAAAAATAAATTAATAAACAACATTTTTGCCAAATAGATTGCAAAGGACAAGGGCCCGTTGTCCATGAAAATTGCTTCTTGGGGATGGAAACCCCATCTCCAATTTAACTGGAAGCAATATAATTTTTCTTCAAAAAAGAACAAGAAAATAAAAGGTACAAATCAATTTTCAAAGAAGCTGAACACCGACTGGAGATCATTCTATAGCGGTCATTTTAAAGGTCATCTAAAGAGAGTGATCCATGACTAGAGCATTATTTCATAATTTTATATGAAGTCCATAACTAAAAGCATTATCGAGACTAGAGCACAGAATGCAGCAATTACACCAATTTTTCAAACTCAATCTGGGGGGTAAAACAAGTTGTTTCAATCTCAGGCGCCATATCCAAGCAACGGTAAACAAAAGAAAAATAATATCCATGTATTTGTTAACTTTGTATTTTGAGTGATGAAAAGAAGTGGAAAAGTAATCAGTGCTCATGACATTAAACTACTCAGAGTCACCATACGAACCTGAGCATCCTCTCTAATTCTTAGATTTTGCCCGGTTGGATCAAGCAAATCATTGATGACCTAAAAATAAGAAAGAAATAAAGAAATAAAGCAAAATCAAGAGATAAGAACATTGGATAAATAACATTGTGGTGAATAATTTATTTATGATCAGATTTTGGAAAGAAAAGAAACGTGTGCTTTATACAAGTTAAGATGAAGAGGTTAAAGCACCAGGAGGCAACAAATGCAAGCCCATATAATAACTGAAAAAATCCTTTATTCTCCCCCTTTCACTTACTTGAGAAATGGGTGTAGGAGAAGGCAAATAGAATAAGGAACAACTGCAGGAGTTTTTAACCAGACAACACAACCAGAAACCTGGGATGCTGGCTCAGTAATTATTCACATCCAACCCAACCCATCTCAATCATGACATTGTCAATAAAAACTAATGGCAATACAATCTAAGGACTATTTATACAGCTTTGTTCATGTTCCAAAATGATTGAGTAAGAGTAATAATAAATAAAGTATAAGTCCTTGTTCATCCTGTCCTCATCCATTCATAACCCTTAAATCAACATTCAATAGAGCAAAATAAGGAGATTCTAACAAAACACACATACACATGCATTCTAATAATCCTCTTCAAGTACAAATTTGTCTTGCACATACATGAAGATTCAAAAAGAAAATTTAATGATCATGTTCACTCAGGAAAGGAAAAATAAGGCAAAAAAGTCCACTGACCTCATTGTATATTTCTAAATACGAAACACGAAGAAGAAATTCCCGCCCAGGTGTCTGAAAAAATCACATTGATCAGTGAAAGAAATATTTGGAGCAATACCAAGTGAATAATTAATACTTCTTTCCTGCAAGAATTCATCAAACAATCCCGACAGGCCTTGAAAGACAGCCAAACAAGAAACTGAAAAAGTAAGTATATACGTGTGTGCAAGTGCATAAGTTTGAGATATACATAGAGAGAGATATAGAGAACAATTACCTCTTGTATGATGCCAAACACATCCTTCACCGCCAAAGGAATGATACCAGGTGACTTTTGTTCCCCCTAAATACAACACAGAATCTTTCATTCATAATTGCAGTCTGCAGGGCTGATAGCAAGTCAAACATAAAAAGCTTAAGTAGAACAGGCACATAGCCTGCAAGCTTTAAAGCCCACTAGTACTAAATTTACTGGCAACATAACTATAAGCTCTGCCCACCAACATATTTAACACAAACTTATACAAGTACACGCTCACAAAGAAATATCATCTACGAAGACGATAACAATAAAAATAATTAATAGTTAAAAGATTAAACAAATAATAATAATACAACCTCCGTCCTCAAAAATATGTCTACAGTACACTTTTCACGCATATTAAGAAAATTAAAATAGAAGATTGAATATAAAATAAGTTTCAAATATAAAATAAGTTTCAAGTCTGACCATAGTGGACCCCGCGTAAATACAATAACAAATGTGGACCACACTTTTGACGGTAACCTAATCTTTATAACACATTTAATATTAACTAATGTACTTTAAGACATCCTTAGGTGGAAAAAAATTGGTGTACTTTTAGACATTCTTTTGGGGCTAGAGGTTGTAATAAAATAAAGCAAAATATAAAACAAATTAAAATAAACAATAACCACAAGGAAATTTGAATGAGGTACAGAAATAATGTACCACTTGCCCATCTTACATGCAAGTCTTGGCACCCAAAAGAACAAACGCGTGTGAAAAATTGTATCTACTCTTTCAAGGTTATAATCCCCCCCCCCAAAAAAAAGAAACTTTCAGTTGACATTACTTGAGAAAATCATTCATAGTGATGAAGTAACTGCAAGGTGGTGATTTAACACTACCTACCAGATTTAGATATCCCCGACTGGATTTAAGCTATCAGATTTTTCAGTTTTTCTCTACGAGTAAGAGATTATATTAAAAATACCAAGAAACAGGGGCTCAACCAGGTAAATGGCATATGCAAACTAAAGCCACAGGATATTGGAAAACTAAAGCCACATGATATTGGAAAACTACGCCCCCCTACCCCCCAGTCTCAGACAAAAACATCTACAGGACTCACCCCAATACACTATAAAAAGAACAAGTAAGAGACCCACAGGGAAAGGGAAAAAAAGTGTACTCCAATCATATATACCAGGATTAAATATTTTAGCCAAAAGGTCAAGATTGAATCATTTAAGTTGGGCCTAGAGGAGCATCTAACTCCCCATCCAAGACCCTCAATTCAACCACATCTGCTTATTAGAGAATATAACTATAATTAGTTAATTTTAGATAATTGTAATTTTAGCTTATTGTTATATTAGGACTAGGATAGAGTAGACTTTGAATTATGAGATAATTATTCAAGTATTTGTATTACTTAGAGAGTTGAGAAGTCATATATATATTAGAATGATGTACTATTATTTTATGGACAATAATATAATATCATTTACTAATTTAATTTGAAAATTGTTCATGTTCTCCATTCTTCAAGGAGTTATTATTTCACTGGTTTTATAGTCGCACGGCTATTTTCACAAGTTCAAGCTCCGATTACCTCCGTTTCGCTTGAGGAGGCGTATTAGAAAATACAACTATAATTAGTTAATTTTAGATCATTGTAATTTTATCTTATTGTTACAGTAGGATTAGGATAGAGTAAACTTTGAATTATGAGATAATAATTCAAGTATTTGTATTACTTGAGAACTCTCCAAACTCATATATATATATATATGGGGACCGATCCATAGCTAACGTTGTAAAAAAAATTAGCCTTACAACACACTGTGACCCTCCATCTTAAGATCGAACGGTTTAATAGAGTTCTCGTTCGTAGTTTACTTTCCAGTATTCCATAATTTAATATTGTGAACGGGACAGATGACCAAAATACCCCTTTATAAAAGTCTTCGTCTGCAGTTTTAAACTGCGGATGCTAAGTATGGTTGGTCAATTGGGAAACGACGTCGTATTGTTAGCCTAAGTAAAAAAAAACAGTTTTTTAGGCTCCACAATATTAAACTGCGGAGCGTGATTTTTTTTTCTTCTTTTATTCCTTAATTTCCTTCTCCATTCTCTCTCCTCCCCTTATTCTTATCATTCACCCCCATCCTATCAGTTCTAAGCTCCTAAATTTGATACACAAACAATAGTAAGCTTGAGTTGCGTACCACCACCTCCGTCTCTCACTTAAACTCCGGCTATTCCGATCACGAAATCGCAGTCACTTATCAGATGCGACCCAAATCTCTCTTACAATTCCTTCGATCTATCATTTCAGTTTCTCTCACTACGCTGATTTACCTTTTATAATATCAAATCCCCAATTTCAAATTCCTGTAAATTTTACAACAAGAAAGACGAAAACTTTAAACATGAATTCGAATTATGGAAGATCTAATAAATTTGGTTTCGATTTTGATCTGGGTCTCGACTCAAACAATTATCAATCTCACAGTGATCAAAAGAACAAAACAACAACCCTTTCCTATTCATCTACTACATTTTCAATGCCTAATTTAACCCCATCTTGGCAACTCAACAAACCCTCCTGGACTCATCAACCTGCCACCCTAAGTCAATCAACTCGACCCGGCCCATTGAATGGCCCCATCTCCATGGTCGGAGACATTATGGGCAAGAGCTGGACTTTATCAGCTCCGTCTGGTAATGCCTCCTCGGGCAATAATAATATTGGGATTGTAAATAAGAACCTAATTTGTTTGGTGATCTTCTTGGCCCAGCATTAGGGAAAAATAAGAGTAACATCAATGTTCCTTTAAAGAATGTCACGCCTGCATCAACCAAGAGTGCGTATTCAATGGGGTGTGTGGCAGATTCGATGTCGAAAACTGGTAATTATGTGAAAAGCAGTTGTAGTTATGGTTATTCTGGTGTGTACAATAGTAATAATAATGTTAATGTGAGTAACAATAAGAACTCGAATCTTGGCGGTCCGTCAATGCTAAGTTCTGGTGGAAGTGGTCTTTGAGGTGGGATGAAGACTAAGAAGGATCCATTTGGTTCTTTGGTTGATTTTGGGTTGAAGCCTACTACTGGTATGAATATAGGGAGTAAAGGAAATAATACTATAAAGACCGATCCAGGGGATGATGGGTTTGGTGAGTTTCAAATAGCTTCTAACTCAGGTGCATCGACACTTTCATCCTGATGCCATAAAGTGGTTGTCTTGGGTTGTGAATGATAAGAGTAAGGGGAGAAGAGAGAATGGAGAAGAAAATTAAGGAATGAAAGAAGAAAAAAATCAGAAAACTAAAAAAAATGAATTTGGCCAATAATACGACGTCGTTTCCCAATTGGCCAGCCATATTTGGCGTTCGCAGTTTAATGCTGCAGACACTAGAAGTGTTCATAAAAGAAAAAGTCATTAGCAACTTACATGCATTGTATGAGTCTTCCCGCTGCTAGTTACACCATATGCAAATACTGTGCCTGCATAAAAACAAGACCAATGAAAGGAGTTCTACAAGACGTGCAATATAATAGACTAATGCTGCAAAATATACATCATACATTACAGCCTCAATTAGAATTTGATTTCAAGGGGTGCACATCATAAACAACAACAAAGGCACGGCCATAAATAATTGTGGCAAGCAAAAAGTGTGAAAACATGTACAATTTTTTACGTAAAAGGACAAACAAAGAATACGAAATATCGTAACGATATTTGCAAATCTCTTCAGATAGGAACACTAATAATGTGTTATACGGTATGTAAATACTCCAATAACTTTATTGACCTCTTTCACTATTCTCTTTTTCTATAATTTTCTTAGGACGACAAATGAATCAATAGACTACCCAAAAAAAATTAGCGCTTTAATGATTTAAGATAATCAGACAATCAATATAAAAGGTTTCACAATTAGAGAAAATGAACCTACAGGAAACAAACTCTACAACTAGCACAAGCTACCAACCAAATCGAGTGGAATAGATTTTTTTTGTTCAAAACCATATAAGAAATTAATATTACAGGTTATACAACTAAACAAAATAAATGACCTACATGATAGTAGTATAGTTATCAATCTTTTTGGAAAACAAACTTTAGAATTAGAACAGGTTAACAGCTAAACATAATTTTTCTACTAGAATAAGAAAAGCAGCATAGCAAGCAACGATCCAAGGAATGGAGAAAAAGAGGTACAAGAAGATTTCCAACACCAAGAGTTCTTTCCATCAACTTTCTGCATTTCTATTTCCATTACGCAAAAAGAATAAAAAAATTAAAAATAGAGAGAGAGAAGGGGGCAAGAATTCTTCAAAATTGAAAACCACTAACAGCTTTACAATTATAGCCAGTTATAGAATCCTATTAAAATAACTTCAAAAACATATGTAATTGCTAGTAAGGAAAAGCAATTACCATTAATTCCTTCCATGGATCCGCTTACAACATGTTGAGCTGCTATATCATACACATGGCGAGTAGTTGTTGCTGGACCAAACACTTTGTCTACAAAAAAAAAAGAAAATATGCAATTGCATGAGAAATTAAGGAACTTGAATGCAAAATGAGCAAACAGAAATTTATAATACCATAAACCTAAAGGAAATAAAAATTGAATCCTAACAAAGCTAACTATTCCCAAAAAAATATTTAACTAGAAGTACACGCACTATGTTCGAAAACTATAGAGAGAAAATAAAGGAAGAGAAAGTTTAAGTGAGAAGGAAATATAAGAGAATAGAAGAAAAGGGGGGTTGTTTTCATTCTTTATGAATGAGTTTAGAGGAGAACAGATCAATGAATTCTCTTCTTGTTTGGAAGATGCAGGCATTAGAAACAAAAGAAGTTCTCAACATATAAATTTCAATTTATTTGAAACAAACAAGAGATCTTATAATTTTATGGGAAAAGCTGAATTATCAAGAAACTTTATAATATAAACTTTCTCTTCCAATTCTTTCCAGTTATAACAAAATTTTGGAGAAAAAGTGGGAGACACTTTCTTTCCATTTCTCTTCTTTTCTCTACCCATCCAACTCCCAAAGGAGAGAAAATGTCATCACTTCTTCCAAAAAAAAATTATTTACCCATACTTTGTTTCATCTAGACAGAATTGAAGAGTTCTTGGAAGCCCAAGAAGGCTAGTTTATTCAGAAGGACTTGTTAATAAGTTAATAAGTCAAGAAAGTAACTAAGTAAGCAATGAGTCTGTCTTCAAAGAATTTTAATTTTTAGAAGATAGAAATCCATAAACAAACTAAATGTTTTAACTCTTGACTAGTTTGCTTATAAATCTATGTTTGCACTGCTTGAAGTGTCACAAGCGTTATCATTTTAGTAGTATGCCTTCAAAGAAATTTTAATAGTAATACCCTAATCGGCTAATCCCATATTAGAACATGTGAGTTGGATTAGTGTGTGTTTATAAGGTTTAACTCTACTACCAATGATACCAACAGTCATGACCATTTGTTTGGGCTTGTGTTGGGCAAAGATGACCCAAGTCAAGTGGATTCTCTTAGGACAATGAATTAAGACTTGATTTGACTTGGACTCAGGTTTCAACTTGGGTCTTTACAAATGTTTCAGAAGAGAGAGGAAATCAAAAAAACTAAATAAAGGTTCAGCTCCTAACTATTTGTTTAAAAATATATAGTTGCACTACTTGAAGATTTACTACTTAACTACCACGAGTGTCAATAACTTGACACGGTTTTTGGGTGGGCATGTGGCCAAGATGATGCTCTTGGACAGCAGATTGAACCTAAGCCTAGACTCAGAATTTGAACGGGTCACTATAAAAGGTATCAGAGCCAAGTTAGTACTACAATCATGTGATACTCTACTTGCTAGTACCCATGAGAGGACATGTAACGCAGAAGCATGTTGGAGATCACATCGGAAGGTGAACAAGATAGGGAACTAACTGAGTCCTACATTTGAAAGGTGTTGGGCCGAAATCCATGTGGACCTAACGAGGACATCAATTATCTAAGTGGAGAAATTGTAATATCTGAAACCCACATCAGAACATTTGAGAAAGACTAAACGATACATAAGATCTCAACTCTACCACTAAAATTACCAATAACTTACCATGACTATTGGCTATTGGGTGGGCGTACGGTGGGCTAAGATGACACAAGGTGCTCTTCAGAAAGTAGAGCCGAAATCTAATTGTTTATATGAAAATATATATTTTTTAATTTTACCATTTTCGTTTTTCAGGTATTTCCCAAAATATCATTATGTTTTCAGTTAATATTTCTATCGAGTAAAATTCTTGAAACTTGGAAACTAGAAGAGTTGATATTGTTTTACTCAGCTGTGAGTTTACAAAGCCTTTTACATCTCCAATAAAAAATATTAAAAAATATCCTCAACAAATCAAAAGGGAATTGTACAAGTTCTTCATCTCAGAATGAACAAATAGAAAAGGAGAGGTGGAACACACGAAAAAATCAATCAACAATCTCTAGGTTCAGTGCTATGAAATTTAAAAGTTTAAGTTCTAAATTAAATAGAAAGAGTAACATTGGAAATTTTTATTTATCAATTCGTACAATATTTTAATTCTATGCAACTAAGCTTAAATTGAACTTCATTAGCAGCATGCATATGATGTGGGTATGACACTGTAAGTTAGCTATGGCAATTGTACAAATTAAATACTTGAAAAGTTTGAGTTTTGATTAAGGATCATTGAAGTCAAAGAATAGACATTGACAAAAGGAATGTTTCAAAGAAAAACAAAATATTATTACAACCAACATTTGTAAGCAATTCATTTTGGCAAATTTTAAAGAAAACAATCAAAAATCTGGAGAATCATTGATATGATATCTAAAAAGGTTAAAAGGAAACATAGTTCAAATCCTGTCCTACTAAGATACCCAAAAATAGAGGTCCAGTACGTATACTATTTCAATTCATTGGCAGCATGTATATGTTGTGTGTATGACACACAATGTAAGTTAGCTATGAATTTCACAAGTAAGTTCAACACACAAATCACTAAAAAGTTTGAATTTTGATGAAGTACTTTTGAGGTTAAAGAACAGACATTGACAAACAGAATGTTCCTTCTACAAAAAAAACAGAAGATAATTGTAACCCATTCTTTTTGGCCACATTTTAAGCAAACAAATTTACTCAAAACAATTTATAAAATAAAATAAAAAGGTAAATCAAAACAACTAACCAAATCCGTAAGCAACGGCCGAATTGTACTCATTCCGGACCGTAAAGTCACCATCAGCAAACCAAGCAATTTCGTCCCCTTTCCCAATTTCTCTACCACTGTAACAAGCTCACCTACTGTCACCAACAGCTCAAAAACAGACCCATAGACAGAAACATAAAACCGCCGTACCTGAGAGGACGAAACCTGACTGTGACAGTCACATTCTCTTTAGCTCTACTCGAATCGGGCCGGTCAAACACCGGCGTTGAAGGAATCACCGAGGTCAACGGATAAACCACCGGGGGCTTCGACGAAGACCTGGACGAAGACGAGGAAGGAGTAGAAGGCCGAGCTCCGGAGGGCTTGGACGGTGGCGGTGGGGCCGGCGACTTCCTTGACCGGAACGGCGACATGGAAGATCTCAGCCGGGAAGCGGAAGACATTGGAGGGAGATTTTGGAGTGGAGAATTGTAAAGAGAGAAAATAGGTCAGGTGAGTTTCACATGCCGGCACACAATTTTGCCGCCTTTGGTTCCTCCAAAATGAGCTTTTGGTTTTTCATTGGTTCTTAGTTCTTTGAATTTGTCCCAAAATATTTGGTCTTTTTCGTTTAGGGAAATGTCGAAAATAGCCTTGGCAAGGACAAAGTGCTGTTAGAATTGGACCAGTTAGACTGTTAGAGAAACGGATGGGGGCCATGGCCCATGGGGCCGATGGGCTTTGACTTGTGAGCGTGGATATTTTGGTCATAATATTTTTATTGCTTTACGACTGTCGATTAGTCTATTTATGGGATAAATAACGTTTTGGTCACTGTACTGGGATCCGGTTTTCATTTTGGTAACCGAAACTTTTTTTCTTACAATCGAATTACTGTACTCTCACATATTACAAAATGGTCATTAATTTTACTTTCGGTCCAAAATCAGACGGAAATCGTGAATGACGTGATGACTGTGCAATAATAATAATAATTCCAAAACTAATAATAATAATTTCAAAACTAATAATAATAATTTCAAAACTAATAATAATAATTTCAAAATAATAATAAAATACTAATAATAATAATAATTTTGAAATAATAATAATAGTATTAATAATAATAATAATTTTTAAATAATAATAATAATTTGTTTTTTATTTTAACGAAGAATAAAAAATGATTTGTCAAATTTACCCTTACTAAAATAATTTAAATTAATAAAATAATGTTTTTAAAATAATTTGTCAAATAACATTTTTTAAAATAATAATAATTATTATGTATTTAAAATTAACGTTTTTTAAAAAAGAAATTATGTTAAAAAAATTATGTTTTTTAAAATTCTATTTTTTAAAAAAAGTTTGTTTTTTAAAAAATTTTGTTTTTTTTAAATAGAATTTTTAAAAAAATTAACGTTTTTAAAAAAATTAACATTTTAAAATTCTATTTTTTTTAAAAAGCTATTTTTTTTAAAAAAATCTGTATTTTTAAAAAAGACAGTTTTTTAAAAAAATCTATTTTTAAAAAAAAGAAATTAAAAATTTCTGTATTTTAAAAAATAAATTAAAATATTTGTATTTTAAAAATTCTGTATTTAAAAAAGAAATTAAAAATTCTGTATTCAAATTCTGTATTTTAAAAAGAAATCAAAAAATTTTGTATTTAAAAAAGAAATTAAAAATTCTGTATTTAAATTCTGTATTTTTAATTTCTTTTTTAAATACAGAAATTTTTAATTTCTTTTTTAAATACTGAATTTTTAAAATACAGAAATTTTTAATTTCTTTTTTTTTAAAAAATAGATTTTTTTAAAAAAACATACTTTTTTAAAAATACAGATTTTTTTTAAAAAAAGCTTTTTTAAAAAAACAGAATTTTAAAATGTTAATTTTTTTAAAACGTTAATTTTTTTAAAAATTCTATTTTTAAAAAAAACAAAAATTTTTTAAAAACAGACTTTTTTAAAAAAATAGAATTTTTAAAAACATAATTTTTTTTAACATAATTTCTTTTTTAAAAAACGTTAATTTTAAAAACATAATTATTATTAATATTTTAAAAAACGTTATTTGACAAATTATTTTAAAAAACCGTTATTTTATTAATTTAAATTATTTTAGTAAGGTTAAATTTGACAAATCATTTTTTATTCTCCATTAAAATAAAAAAAACAAAATATTATTATTATTTAAAAATTATTATTATTATTTTGAAATTATTATTAATACTATTATTATTATTATTTCAAAATTATTATTATTATTAGTATTTTATTATTATTTTGAAATTATTATTATTATTATTATTATTATTAGTTTTGAAATTATTATTATTATTAGTTTTGGAATTATTATTATTATTATTGCACAGTCATCACGTCACTCACGATTTCCGTTTGATTTTGGACGGAAAGTAAAATTAATGACCATTTTGTAATATGTGAGAGTACAGTAATTCGATTGTAAGAAAAAAAATTTCGGTTACCAAAATAAAAATCGAACCCAGTACAGTAACCAAAACGTTATTTATCCCGTCTAGTTATTATACACAAGTGTCTTACAAAATTTATTACCCTCCATTTCAATTATTGGAGTAATATTTTATTGACTATAATGATAGTTTTAAAAAGACAAATTTCTCATAATAATTACATTAAAAAATAATTAAAATTCATAATTTCCATTAATAAACATAATTAAATGTCAAAATTCTCGTTAATGAAATCTTAAAGCTATGCTAAATGGGTCCATCATTCAGATCGTTTGTTTAATTATTTTCAAATTATGAATGCATCTAAATGTGTATGAACGATTCATCTAAAGATTGTGACTAAATAAGTAAAAAGTAGTTATGAAACCCCAGATTTTATGAATAAAGAATTAATTTTCTCGAAATAATTTTTTTATATTATGGTGTGAATTTGAGATAATGTAATAGTTGTGGGTAATATTTATAAATTTTGCAAAATATGCAAGTTGTCATATTATATTCGATTGGTCGAGTAATATTCGTTTTAAACATGAAATATTCGTACGACGGCACAATCATTGGTGGACCCCACAACGAAATTATTGTCGGATTGAGAAAACGACAAAAATATTTTATTGAAAATAACGGCGAAAATTTTACCGTTGATACTGTTGAACTATTCGATAGTAAAAGTACAGTTATACGCGTTGTTGCATAGTAGCACACGGTATTGATTATTGATATTTATGTGAGAAGTCACTCAATTTTGTTTAATTATTGCTACAATAGTTGCTGCATAGTATCTCACATTATTTGATTCAATTATTGTTGATTTAGAAGTTTTGTTTTATTCACGTAATAAAATAGAAACATCTTTTTATATAAAACAGAATACTTTATTAAAGTTATTCTATAAATAGAATATATTATGCATAGTGTTTTGCATAGTAAATTTTTTTTATATAAAATAGAATACTTTATTAAAATTATTCTATAAATAGAATATATTATATTTTTTATGCATAGTTTTTGCATAGTGTCCGCATAGTGTTTGCATAGTAAAAATCTTTTTATATAAATAGAATATATTTTATTTTATTTAAAAGATTTTTCTTTAAATATGGACCGTCAGATTAAAGTAAATCAATCTGGACCGTTCATGGATTAGTTACTATGCATTCCATTTTCCTATAAATAGAAGTTCATTCCTTCATTATTTTCTTACGAATTCACTGAACTATAGAGAGAGAAACTATAGAGATAGACTATACAGAGATAGAAGAAATATTTTCTGCTACTTCACTACTCTTATATCAAGTATTATTTTACGTAAGGGATATTATTTGTTGTACCCGTAAGGGATATTATTCTTTTGTATTCAAGAAGAGAACTTCTGTTATTCTATTTCTTTATTGTTCAGTTGAAATAACCTGTATACGCGGGCTACCCTATACTTGGTGACATTCTTCTATTATTCTGTCTTTATTATTCTGTCGGAATATCCTGTCTGTGCTATACGCCGGACCTGGTTCTATTTTTATTATTTCGTCTTTATTATTCTGTCAGAATATCATGTCTGTGTTATACGTCGGACCTGGTTCCATCATTTATTATTCCACATTTATTATTCTGTTGGAACATCATGTCGGTGTGAATTTCACCTGACCTTGTTCCGTTATTATTATTCTGTTAGAATAACCGTCTATGCGAGGTACCGCATGTATGGTGATATCTTTTATTATTCCATTCGGTATTTTACTCAGTTGATTAAAATTTTGACTTCTATACTCCATGAAATTAGTGGAATATCCTTGATATTTGCGCTTCATCCAGTATTTTTCATGGAAATATTTTTCTGAGCATTCTTGAATTTTACTCTACAAAGCAGTATCATGTTGATAATTTGGACGTTGTTGGTTCCTGGACAAATTAATTCTTGAACTTGTTTAATTGAATTCTTATATCATTGTCATCATCCTCATGTTTATGTTATGTTGAAAGTCATTTGTGACCTGTAGTGCATAGATGGACTTGGTATGATTATGACCAGGGATTATTCGGTATAATCATGACTGTAATGTTACAAATGATGTGAAAATTAAAAGTCCTCATTGGCCCGTAGTGCATTGATGGACAGTTTTTGGTATGATTATGGCTATGGATTCTCTTCGGCCAAGCGAGCAAAGATGAATTATTTTATGGAATGATCAGGACCGTTGATGAAAACACGATTATCTTTGGCCCGTAGTGCATGGATAATTTGCGGTCGTGATACTAAAGAATATCCTTGGCCTGTAGTGCAGGGATGATTTAATGATGTGGATTATTTATTGAGCTGAGTCTCAGCGATAAAAGTGATGAAAAACTTTTTAAATCATAAAAGATAGTAGATTCTATTCTCTACTTGACTCTTTTAATGGATTGCTTGTTCCGTTGCAGTTAAACTTGATGTCTATTGTATTTTATCAGTTTAACATTGTTGGAGGCTAATGATAATTTATTCTGCATTATTTTAGTCATAATATTTCTTACTGGGCTAGTTGAGCTCACCCTTTCTTTCAATGTTCTCTTCAGGAAATGAGAATATAGCTGGACGAGTCGAGGAACGGAGTGATGGTCCAGAGGATAGCATTAGTAGTCCTCACTATATATTTTGTAAAATAATGTGATAATAATTGTAATGAGGACTCCTTTTGAGTTTGTATAATCTCTAGTAGACAATAATTGTATTCAAACTCACAGTTTATGTTTTGTCGTATTTTACCGCCAAGTATGTTGCGTGCTCATAAAGTTTTTAATGTATCAATGTTACGTAAATATGTGGATGACCCGAACCACATTATTAATTTAGAATCGGACGAGATAGTGAATGATTTAACGTATGAGATCTCGTGTTAAAATCTTAGATAAGAAGAATCGCATCCAATACTCAAGGGTTATACCTCAAGAGTTAGAATCTGAAATGAAGTCAATGTATCATCACCTGTTCGGCATACCAGGTACGTACGTAAATTTCGAGGGCGAAATTCCATAAGAAGGGGAGATTGTGAAACCCCAGATTTTATGAATAAAGAATTAATTTTCTCGAATTAATTTTTTTATATTATGGTGTGAATTTGAGATAATGTTATAGTTGTGGGTAATATTTATAAATTTTGCAAAGTATGCAAGTTGTCATATTATATTCGATTGGTCGGGGAATATTCGTTTTAAACAGAAAATTTTCGTACGACGGTACAGTCATTGGTGGACCCCAAAACGGAATTATTGTCGGATTGAGAAAACGACAAAAATATTTTATTGAAAATAACGGCGGAAGTTTTACCGTTGATAATGTTGAACTACTCGGTAGTAAAAATACAGTAATACGCGTTGTTGCATAGTAGCACACGGTATTGATTATTGATATTTATGTGAGAAGTCACTTAGTTTTGTTCAATTATTGCTACAATAGTTGATGCATAGTATCTCACATTATTTGATTCAATTATTGTTGATTTAGAAGTTTTGTTTTATTCACGTAATAAAATAGAAACATCTTTTTATATAAAACAGAATACTTTATTAAAGTTATTCTATAAATAGAATATATTATATTCTATTATGCATAGTATTTTGCATAGTAAAATCTTTTTATATAAAACAGAATACTTTATTAAATATATTCTATAAATAGAATATATTATATTTTATTATGCATAGTGTTTGTATAGTGCTCGCATAATGTTTGCATAGTAAAAATCTTTTTATATAAATAGAATATATTATATTTTATTTAAAAGATTTTTCTTTAAATATGGACCGTCATATTAAAATAAATCAATCTGGACCGTTCATGGATTAGTTACTATGCATTCTATTTTCCTATAAATAGAAGTTCATTCCTTCATTATTTTTTTACGAATTCACTGAACTCTAGAGAGAGAAACTATAGAGATAGACTATAGAGAGATAGAAGAAAAGTTTTCTGCTACTTCACTACTCTTATATCAAGTATTATTTTACGGTAAGGGATATTATTTGTTGTACCCGTAAGGGATATTATTCTTTTGTATTCAAGAAGAGAACTTCTGTTATTCCATTTATTTATTGTTCTGTTGGAATAACCTGTATACGCGGGCTACCCTATACTTGGTGACATTCTTCTATTATTCTATCTTTATTATTCTGTCAGAATATCCTGTCTGTGCTATACGTCGGACCTGGTTCCATTTTTATTATTCTGTCATTATTAGTCTATCGGAATATCCTGTATGTGCTATACGCTGAACCTGGTTCCATTTTTATTATTCCGTCTTTATTATTCTGTCAGAATATCCTTTATGTGCTATACGTCGGACCTGGTTTCATCATTTATTATTCCGCATTTATTATTCTGTTGGAACATTCCGTCGGTGTGAATTTCACCTAACCTGGTTCCGTTATTATTATTCGGTTGGAATAACCGTCTATGCGACTACCGCATGTATGGTGATATCTTTTGTTATTCTATTCGGTATTATACTCAGTTGATTAAAATTTTGACTTCTATACTCCATGAAATTAGTGGAATATTCTTGATATTTGCGCTTCATCCAGTGTTTTTCATGGAAATATTCTTCTGAGCATTCTTGAATTTTATTCTACAAAGCAGTATCATGTTGATAATTTGGACGTTATTGGTTCCTGGACAAATTAATTCTTGAACTTGTTTAATTGAATTCTTATATCATTGTCATCATCCTTATGTTTATGTTATGTTGAAAGTCATCTGTGGCCTGTAATGCATAGATGGACTTGGTAAGATTATGACCAGGGATTATTCGGTATAATCATGACCGTAATATTTTAAATGATGTGAAAATTAAAAGTCCTCATTGGCCCGTAGTGCATTGATGGACAGTTTTTGGTATGGTTATGGCTATGGATTCTCTTCGGCCAAGGGAGCAAAGATGAATTGTTTTATGGCATGATCAGGACCGTTGATGAAAACACGATTATCTTTGGCCTGTAGTGCATGGATAATTCGTGGTCGTGATACTAAAGAATATCCTTGGCCTGTAGTGCAGGGATGATTTAATGATGTGTATTATTTATTGAGCTGAGTCACAGCGATAAAAGTGATGAAAAACTTTTTAAATAATAAAAGATAGTAGATTTTATTCTCTACTTGACTCTTTTAATGGATTGCTTGTTCCGCTGCAGTTAAACTTGATGTCTATTATATTTTATCAGTTTAACATTGTTGGAGGCTAATGATAATTTATTCTGCATTATCTTAGTCATAATATTTCTTACTGGGCTAGTTGAGTTCACCCTTTCTTTCACTGTTCTCTTCAGGAAATGAGAATATAGCTGGACGAGTCGGGGAACGGAGTGATGGTCCAGAGTATAGCATTAGTAGTCCTCACTATATATTTTGTAAAATAATGTGATAATAATTGTAATGAGGACTCCTTTTGAGTTTGTATAATCTCTAGTAGACAATAATTGTATTCAAACTCACAGTTTATGTTTTGTCGTATTGTACACGACATTTGTATTAGTAAGTTGTATTTGAATTTTATACCATGTATCTGGCGACCCAAGATGGGTGATGTATACCTAATTTTGGGGGCATCACAGTAGTATCGAATAATATTTTTACTTCGTACTCTCACATGCCATTAAAATTTACATTTAATGTCTATCTTGTATGCTATTATAAATAAATTTTGGTATGCACAAATTATTTTTTATTTTCCCTTGACAAATTTGTCAATAACTAATTTAATGAATGTTGTTGTAATCTTTTGTTATTTTATATACAATAAAATATTATTAATCTTTTTTTAGTGTTTTATTCCTAACAGTATATTACTAATAGTATACTCCATTAAATATTGTTTAAGGGGAGTGTATTCAATTAAGATTTTTAAAGAATTTTAAAGACTTTAAAAGTTTGGTTGTATTCAATCAAGACATTTAAAGAGTTTATAAAAGTTTAGTGGTATTCAATTACAACCTTTTTAATGTCTTTAAAAGTAAGGTGGTATTGAATTAAGATTTTTACAAAGTCTATAAAAGCATATTGGTATTCAAAAAGTCATAGATTTTAAAGATTTCTATCAAATGGTAGAGTTTAACAGACTTTAGAAGAAGAATTATAACTATCAATCCATATTCAAAGTCTTGCCTCATCTCTAAATATTTCTAAAGATTTCCAAATAAACACAAAGGTGGATAAAACTAGTTATTAATTGGACTTTATCTTTTATTGGGTCAAATTAGTTGTAAGACCCCAATTTTTTATAAATTAAATTGAATTTCCTCTGTTTATTATTTTGAAGTAGTAAGGGTTGATTTGATTAATGTGGTTAGTTATGGGTAAAATGCGCAAATATTTTAAATAAATAAGTTGTTATAAAATATTCATTGTTGTCGGAGAATATTTGTTTGGTCGTGGAATATTCTTCTTGTCGGGGAATATTCGTATGACGGCGCAGTATTGTGTGGGCCTCATAACGAAAAGCGATTGGATGAAGAAAATGATAAGTATAAATAACGGCGTAATTGATACCGTAAACACTGTTGGAATACCCGGTGGTTAAAACACCGTAGTACGCGTTGTTACACAGTAGCACACTGTATTGCACCAATTATTGACTCTTACGTAATAAGACACTACTCAATAATTGTTACAGTAATTACTGTTCAATATTTTATTTTATTGATTCAATAATTGTTATGTTGATATTTTATATTATTGTTGTTTTAATAATTGTCACTGCACAGTATTTCTCATTATCAGATCAATAATTCATATTATTTGAATAATATTATTAGATAGCATTATTGGCAATGTCTAGAAAGTTCTGTCAAGAAGAGGTTTGGTCACCTAATTGCGTGCCAGTAAGGAGAAATCCTTATTGGAAAGCCCCCTCTTTCCTGGGAACGGCCTGATTGTCATTATTGTGATTCTGTAATATTATTTATGAATAATTAATTATTGATTTATATGATAAGGAAAATATTCATTTTATGTGGATATAGATGAAGAAAATTTTTAAAGTGACAATTGTTGAAAATTGATATTTTATCTTTTCTGATAAAATAATTCATTTAAATATATTATTATATTATAATAATATAATAATAGTGATATTTTTACAATGAATGTGGGATATATGAGTAAATAAGGAAGAGGAGTATTTTTGTTGCAATAAATACTAAAGACATGTTAAACATGTTGGTGGACCTAATTTTTAACTGAAATTTGATTATAGCTTGTAAAATCGTCCGTATGTGGATTTCGGTCAATTTTTGTTTGTAATTTTAAAAAAACTTAAACTTACAAAGTTGTAGAGAATTGAATTTCATATGGAAGGACATAAGATTCAAATTTTTCTGATAAAAGGGCTATTTTAATGAATTATTGAAGTTCCAAAATAATTGATTTTTGACGTTTTAATTATTATTTTTAATAAAAACATTTTTTGCAATTGAGTGGGCCCCACAGGTGTTGTAAACATGTTGATTTCAGATGTCAAGAGGTGGGCGTGAAAATTTATATAAATATATTAATATTTTATTAAATTTTCTGTTTTGGTGTTCTAAGAATTTTTCAATAAATAGGGTGTGTAGGTTAGATTTGAAAATCACACCAGAATCTGAAATTTTCTCTCTCTATAATATCGAGCGTATTTTGTGACGACCCCAAAATAGGTCCATTCCATCCAACTCATTTTGAGTCGCCAAATACATGGTACAAAAAACAACTACAACTTTATTAAAACAATTGTCGTGCAAAATACAATAACACATATACTGTGAGTTTGGATACAAATATATATACCAACTGTGACTCTCATTCCAACTTTGGATAACACGTCACAATGACACCTTACTTAAATGTAGTCAAAAACTGTTTTAGAAATTAGAATCTTTGGGAAGTGCTCAAGAAAACCTTCATACGTGGGAGACCATGCTTCTAGGTTATGATAGATATCATATGGCCACAGAATTATCCTTGGTTGAACCAATAAACCCCAAAGAAAAACGAGAATATTACTATCATATTCTTCCCAATGGCGAGTCTTCTCTTGAATTATCATTATCTCCACTGTCTCAAATTGAGAATTATACTTCAAACAATTACCAAGATTATATAGGTAGTGCTCGTAAATATACTCAGCAAGTGGATGAATACAACCCTGTCTTATGATGACACGAGGTTGTATATCATTAGACATCTTGTATGATAGTGGCAAACACCCTTCCAATATTGGGTTCGCCTCTCCCTATATGATTCACCAAATATAACTACTAAATGATGTATACAACACACTTGCCTATACTGTTTAGGGAGAACTCCACAACTAGAGACCACTGTTCTATTTCCTTATTACCCCCGCTCGATCCAGCTATACTTTTATTACCTGAAAGAAATTGTGAAGCAAAAGGGTGAGCACAACTAGCTCAGTAAAAAATATTATGACTAAAGATATTTAAATTATCAATAGCCTTCATCAATAACAAATCAGAGATTTAGAACATATGGTAGATGATAAAAATTTCAACCATAGTTGTGAAACCCCGGATTTTATGAATAAAGAATTAATTTTCTCGAAATAATTTTTTTATATTATGGTGTGAATTTGAGATAATGTTATAGTTGTGGGTAATATTTATAAATTTTGCAAAGTATGCAAGTTGTCATATTATATTCGATTGGTCAGGAAATATTCGTTTTAAATAGAAAATATTCGTACGACGGCACAATCATTGGTGGACCCCACAACGGAATTATTGTCGGATTGAGAAAACAAAAAAAATATTTTATTAAAAATAATGGCGGAAGTTTTACCGTTGATACTGTTGAACTATTCGGTAGTAAAAGTACAGTAATAAGCGTTGTTGCATAGTAGCACACGGTATTGATTATTGATATTTATGTGAGAAGTCACTCAGTTTTGTTCAATTATTGCTACAATAGTTGCCGCATAGTATCTCACATTATTTGATTCAATTATTGTTGATTTAGAAGTTTTGTTTTATTCGTATTATTAACGTAATAAAATAGAAACATCTTTTTATATAAAACAGAATACTTTATTAAAGTTATTCTATAAATAGAATATATTATATTCTATTATGCATAGTGTTTTGCATAGTAATATCTTTTTATATAAAATAGAATACTTTATTAAAGTTATTCTATAAATAGAATATATTATATTTTATTATGCATAGTTTTTGCATAGTGCCCGCATAGTGGTTGCATAGTAAAAATCTTTTTATATAAATAGAATATATTATATTTTATTTAAAAGATTTTTCTTTAAATATGGACCGTCAGATTAAAGTAAATCAATCAGGACCGTTCATGGATTAGTTACTATAAATTCCATTTTCCTATAAATAGAAGCTCATTCCTTTATTATTTTCTTACGAATTCACTAAACTCTAGAAAGAGAAACTATAGAGATAGACTATAGAGAGATAGAAGAAAAGTTTTTTGTTACTTCACTACTCTTATATCAAGTATTATTTTACGGTAAGAGAAATTATTTGTTGTACCCGTAAGTGATATTATTCTTTTGTATTCAAGAAGAGAACTTATGTTATTTCATTTCTTTATTGTTCTGTTGGAATAACCTATATACGCGGGCTACCCTATACTTGGTGACATTCTTCTATTATTCTGTCTTTATTATTCTGTCGGAATATCCTGTCTGTACTATACGTCGGACTTGGTTCCATTTTTATTGTAAGATCCCGAAATTTTTTTAAATAAAAAGGAATTTCCTTTATTTATTATTTTGTAATAGTAAGGGTTGATTTGATTAATGTGGAAAGTTATGGGTAAAATGAGCAAATATTTTAAATAAGCAAGTGGTGATAAAATATTCATTGTTGTCGGGGAATATTCGTTTGGTCGTGGAATATTCTTGCTGTCGGGGAATATTCGTACGACGGCGCAGTCTTTTGTGGGTCCCATAACGGAAAGCGATTGGATGAAGAAAACGACAAATATAAGTTGTTTATAAATAACGGCGTAGTTGTTACCGTTAATACTGTTGGAATACCCGGTGGTTAAGACACAGTAATACGCGTTGTTGCACAGTAGCACACGGTATTGCACCAATTATTGATTCTTACGTAAGAAGGCACTACTTACAGTAATTACTGTTCATTATTTTATTTTATTGATTCAATAATTGCTGCATTGATATTTTATATTACTGTTGTTTCAATAATTGTCATTACACAGTATTTTCCATTATCGAAGCAATAATTCATATTATCTGAATAATATTATTTGATAACATTATTGGCAATGTCTAGAAAGTTCTGTCTAAGGAGAGGTTTGGTCACCTAATTGCGCGCCAGTAAGGAGAAATTCTTATTGGAAAGCCCCCTCTTTCCTGGGAACGGCCTGGTTGCTAATATTGTGATTCTGTAATATTATTTGTGAATAATTAAATTATTGATTTATATGATGAGGAAAATATTGATTTTATGTGGATATAGATGGAGAAAATTTTTAATGTGACAATTATTAAAAATTAATATTTTATCTTTTTCTGATAAAATAATTCATTTAAATATATTATTTTAATAATATATTAACGGTGATATTTTTACGATGAATGTGGGGTATATGAGTATATGTGGAGGAGGAGTATTTTTGTTACCAAAAATATTTAAAGCATGTTTTATGTGTCGATAGACCCTATTTATTGACTGAAATTTGATTATAGCCTGTAAAATCGTCCGTTTGTGGATTTCGGCCAATTTCTGTTTGGAATTTGGAAAAACTTCCTTCTGCAAAGTTGTAGAGAATTGAATTTCCTATAAAAACTCGCGAAATTTGAATTTTTCTGACAAAAGGGCTATTTATTATGAATTATTGAAGTTTCAGAGTTCCAAATAATTGATTTTTGGAAGTTTTAAATATTTATAATAAGAAAAACGTTTTTTGTCAATAAAGTGTGGGTCTTGCATGTGTTTTAATTGCTGAAATCAGATCTGAAAGAGTGGGCGTAGAATTTTTAAAAAATATATAATATTTTATTAAATTTTCTGCTTTGGTGTTCTAAGCAATTTCATATAAATAGGTGCTTAGGTTAGAATTGAAAATCACACCAGAAACTGAAGTTTTCTCTCTCTATATTATCGAACGTATTCTTGTGAGTATTTTGAGTATACTTTGAGTATTGCTATACGGTGCAAGTTCAAGTCATAGCCTATATCCGATGTTTTAACTAGAAGTACTGTCTTTCGAGGTAAGGGATGTTATTTTCTTCTCAAATGATATTATTTCTTCAATATCATTATGCTGAATTATTGGTTGGAACTTTTTATCAAATTTGGAACTTTTTCATGTCGGGGTTACTATTCATGAGTTATTATTCATGAGTTACTATTCACGAGTTACTATTCACGAGTACTATTCACGAAGCGTGAAGATGTTTTTTTTGTGAAATTTCTATCTTTTGGTGTCGGAGTTACTATTCATGTATACGTCACTATTCACGTATACGACACTATTCACAAATACGGCACTATTCACCGAAAAATGAAATTTCTTCTTTTTGTCCAAAATATCTATTCTGGATACTAGTTTTGATTGGATCTATGTTTTGATCATTCTTGAATTTTACTTCAGTATGATTATTTATGAAGTATTTTTGAAATCGGATTGTTTAAAGTACGAATCCTTAATACTTGTTATTTTGTTTCACTGGATTCGTTTTCTTTAAAATATTTTCATCATCCTCAGTCCTAAATGATGGTGTTACTGAATATCTTTGGCCTGTAGTGCAAAGATGGTTGATTTTATCATGAATATCTTTGGCCCGTAGTGCAAAGATGAACAGGTGTTGAGATGAACATGAACAATTGATGAATATCTTTGGCCCGTAGTGCAAAGATGAATAGGTGTTTAGATGAACATGACCGACTGATGAATATCTTTGGCCTGTAGTGCAAAGATGAATATTTGATTTGATTTGAGATATATATTGATTGATGTTACAGGGATAAAATATTGATGATGGACTTTTAAATTCATAGATGTTAGTAGATTTTATTCTCTACTTTACTCTTCTAATGAATTGTTGTTTCCGCTGCAGTTGTTGATCTAAAACTTGTTGTCTATTGTATTCTATCAGATTTTTCCCTGTTGAAGACTAACGATAATTTGTTGTATATTATCTTAGTCATAATATTCTTTACTGGGCTAGTTGAGCTCACCCTTTTCCTTGTTGTTCCATCTTTCTTCTCAGGAGACGAGAATGTAGCGAGTACGAGTCGGGGTATGGAATGAAGGTTCTAGAGAGAGTTGTTTAGTAGTCCTCACCATTTTTTTTGTAAAATTATGTATCAATAATTATGATGGGGATTTATTTGCATGTGGATATTGTCTAGATGATAATGTTTGTATTCAAACTCACAGCTTATGGGTGGTAAAAGTTGTAGTTGTTTCTGTACCATGTGTATTTGGCGACTCAGAATGGGTTGGGTGGAATGGACCTATTTTGGGGTTGTCACATTTATTATTCCGTCTTTATTATTCTGTCAGAATATCCTTTATGTGCTATAGCCGGACCTGGTTCCATCATTTATTATTCTGTTGGAACATCCTATCGGTGTTAATTTCACCTGACC
This sequence comes from Panax japonicus, assembly GCA_020205505.1. Lineage (NCBI taxonomy): Eukaryota > Viridiplantae > Streptophyta > Magnoliopsida > Apiales > Araliaceae > Panax > Panax japonicus. The sequence continues at coordinate 27,128,603 of CM035096.1, forward strand.
TGGTTCCGTTATTATTATTCTGTTGGAATAACCGTCTATGCGAAGTACCACATGTATGGTGATATTTTTTGTTATTCCATTCGGTATTATACTCAGTTGATTAAAATTTTGACTTCTATACTCTATGAAATTAGTGGAATAACCTTGATATTTGCGCTCCATCCAGTATTTTTCATGGAAAAATTTTCTGAGCATTCTTGAATTTTACTCTACAAAGCAGTATCATGTTGATAATTTGGACGTTATTGGTTCCTGGACAAATTAATTCTTGAACTTGTTTAATTGAATTCTTATATCATTGTCATCATCCTTATGTTTATGTTATGTTGAAAGTCATTTGTGGCCTGTAGTGCATAGATGGACTTGGTATGATTATGACCAGGGATTATTTGGTATAATCATGACCGTAATGTTATAAATGATGTGAAAATTAAAAGTACTCATTGGCCCGTAGTGCATTGATAGACAGTTTTTGGTATGATTATGGCTATAGATTCTCTTCGGCCAAGCGAGCAAAGATGAATTATTTTATGGCATGATCAGGACCGTTGATGAAAACACGATTATCTTTGGCCCGTAGTGCATGGATAATTTACGGTCGTGATACTAAAGAATATCCTTGGCCTGTAGTGCAGGGATGATTTAATGTTGTGGATTATTTATTGAACTGAGTCACAGCGATAAAAGTGATAAAAAACTTTTTAAATCATAAAAGATAGTAGATTCTATTCTCTACTTGATTCTTTTAATGGATTGCTTGTTCCGCTGCAGTTAAACTTGATGTCTATTGTATTTTATCAGTTTAAAATTATTGGAGGCTAATGATAATTTATTTTGCATTATCTTAGTCATAATATTTTTTTCTGGACTAGTTGAGCTCACCATTTCTTTCACTGTTCTCTTCAGGAAATAAGAATATAGCTGGACGAGTCGGGGAACGGAGTGATGGTCTAGAGGATAGCATTAGTAGTCCTCACTATTTTGTGAAATAGTGTGATAATAATTGTAATGAGGACTCCTTTTGAGTTTGTATAATCTCTAGTAGACAATAATTGTATTCAAACTCACAATTTATGTTTTGTCGTATTATACACAACAGTTGTGTTAGTAAGTTGTATTTGAATTCTGTACCATGTATCTGGCGACCCAAGATGGGTGATGTATACCTAATTTTGGGGGCGTCACAATAGTTGCAGCGGAACGAGCAATCTATTAGAAGAGTTAAATAGACAATAAAGTCTATTATCTTCTCCATGTTAAAAGTTCACCAATAATGTTTTATCTCTGTAAAATCAATCAACAGTTCCTTTCCACAATTATATGAATATCTCATAATCATAAATGTGATTCTAAATTTCTCTTCGTACCCAGAACGAATATAATTTTTATCACATGTCTTTACCTGAAACATCAAAGATCATGGTTATACCAAATAACAGTTCATGTTCATAATCATACTAATAAATTCATCTTTGCACTACGGGCCAAAGATATTCATCCACAGTTCATCTTCGCACCACTGGCCAAAGATATTCAACAACAGGTCATCTTTGCTCTACGGGCCAAAGATATTCGTTAACAGTTCATCTTTGCACTACTGGCCAAAGATATTCATCAACAATTTATCTTTGCACTACAGGCCAAAGATATTCCTAAACAGCTCATATTTGCACTACAAGCCAAATATATTAATCAATAGTTCATATTTGCATTACAGGCCAAATATATTAACATCTCAAAGAAATATATAATCATTTCAGAATTTATATAAACAATAATTATAACCATGTTGATCAATTCACCTTTGCACTTAAGCTAAAGATATTCAATTATAAATTCAATAGTCATGATCATACCAGTCACAATTCAATTTTTCACTACTGGCCAAAGAGAACCCTAGTCATGATCTTACCAATAATCTACTCATCTTTACACTCCAGTGAAAGAGAATTTCAACATCAAGGTTATAAAAATATTATATATGATAATAAAATCATTATAATCAATATATAGTTTTAATCTCCAAAGTAATATTCATAAATCAACTATAATTTGGTTAGAAAAAGAAACCAATTTAATAGTGAATAGTACCCGTGAATAGTAACTCGTGAATAGTAACTCATGAATAGTAACTTATGAATAGTAACCCTGACACAAAAAGGTAGAAATTCCACAATAAAATGTATACCAATATTTCGGTATAATGATATTGAAAGAATAACATTTCTCAAACTTATAAACAATTTATTTTAATTGTTTACACTTTACTAAATAATGCATTTAATCATCATAAAATGTCAAACTTATAAGATTTCATCACCAATAACCAAAACCCTCATCAAAAATCTGCATATACCACATATATGATTCTCAAGCCATAAAATCATATTTTCCAATTTCCTTCCTTCACATAACATATTTAACTCATTTATTTATAACTAGCATATTTTCATAAAAAATACCAAATCAGTTTTAAAAATATTTCTTTTCTGGAATTTTGCAGAATATAGTCCCATATTGAACATATATTTTTCTTAGAATTTTTAAAATTCATTTACTATTTTTCATATGACCAAAATCGCCGAATATTTAGACATTTATCATAAATTGTACTTTTATCCAAAAACTCCGAAATTCACATAGTACACTGATATTATATAGATGTACTCCCAATAAAAATCTCATCAATTTTGGAGTTAACCACAAGGAGTTATAAGCGGTTACTTTTAAAATAGTCTTTTCTCATAAAATTCATAACTCTTAATCTATGCATCCAAAAATTACCATTTTTGGAGACAATCAATAAAACTCATCAAAATATCATTTCAAATTTTTCCAGAATTTTTGAAGGTCAGAAAAATTATGAAACTGAAAAACATAACTACCCTTAAAATCCCTTACTATTCCTTACCTCAAAAGAGCAACACTTCTGACTGGATATCGGATATGACGCTGAAGAAAACTTGCACTGATGAATATCAACTCGCCAAGTATTTAAATACTCACAAAATACACTCAATAATCTAGAGAGAGAAAGAGAGAAAGCTTATGTTTCTGGTGTGAATTTCAATTCTAACTTAGTCCTCTATTTATAGGAAAATTTTAATAGACTTGACCTGCAACCTGATGGCTTTACCTGCTACTATTCCCACCCACCACATTTGAAATAAAATTCAGCACATTTCTTCACCAACCACAAGTATGGCCCACCAATTCTAGAATTTTTCACCAAAATCATTTATAAACCTAATTTCTGAATCAGTCACCTCTTAAAATTCATAACAAATCATACGTTCATTTTTAACGGTTCAAAATTTGTGGACATATACTCAACTTATATATGTATAACATATCCAAAAATTACAATGATCCAACGGTCAGATTAAAAATTATAACTCACACGATATATCTCAAAAACACTGGTTTAATTTTTAATACCTTCATTCCGACAAAAATACTGATAAAACACCTCAACATTAATTCCTTCATTTTTAACCACAATAAATATATCCAACATTTATATCCACATAAAATAAATATTTTCTTATCATATGAATCAATAATTAATTATTCACAAATAATATTACAGAATCACATTTATGACAACCAAGCCGTTCCCAGGAAAGAGGGGGCTTTCCAATAAGGATTTCTCCTTATTGGCGCGCAATTAGGTGACCAAACCTCTTCTTGACAGAACTTTCTAGACATTGCCAATAATGCTATCTAATAATATTATTCAAATAATATGAATTATTGATCTGATAATGAGAAATACTGTACAGTGACAATTATTGAAACAACAATAATATAAAATATCAACGCAACAATTATTGAATCAATAAAATAAAATATTGAACAGTAACTACTGTAACAATTATTGAGTAGTGCCTTCTTATGTAAGGATCAATAATTCATCATTACTGTGCATCCACGCGTATTATTGTATTTTAACCACCGTGTATTCCAACAATGTTAACGGTAACAACTACGTCGTTATTTATAAAAACTCAAACTTGTCATTTTCTTCATCCGACAGTTATTCTGTTATGGGGCCCACAAATTACTGCACCGTCGTACGAATATTCCTCGACAACAAGAATATTCCATGACCAAACGAATATTCTCCGACAACAATGATTATTTTATAACCACTTGTGTATTTTGAAAAAATTTCATATATCACCCTTAACTTTAACTTTTATCAATTTAACCATTTACTGAATAGTAATTATAAAAAAAATTGAATACTTTTATTTCATAAAATTCGGGGTCTTACAATCTCCTCTCCTTATGAAATTTCATCCCCGAAATTTACGTACCTGGTATTTCGAAAAGTTGAGAATACCTTGCTTCCATTTCAGATTCTATCTCCCAGGTCATCATGATTTCTCCATTGATCATCTCCCGTGATAACTTAATTTGGGTTCCTCATTTGTTAGGAAGTCGTGACAACCTCCATCCCTCGAACTACCCGACTTTGACTTGTTTGGGGCAGCATTTGGCGTCATCACTACCGTTGGAATATATTTTTCTATAGGACATATTCCTCCGTCAACTACCTCGTCGTACTCCTGTTTCATGATCTGAATCATCAATCTTCGATCAATATCGAATTCAGGTTGACCACTATGTACAGGGTAATTCAAAACTCGATGTTGGGTTCTCCCAATTGCTTTCCAAAAAGAGAAATTCATGTCATCTATTTTAGCCTTCTTAGATCGGACATCTCTTTCCACAATATCCACGTGTCGTGTGACTTTTACCCATGCATCACTCATTCTTACTCGTTCAGTTTTTTCTTCTTTCAGCTCAGATTCCATCATTATCATCTTATACTCTGCCAAAGAATGCTTCTGTTCAAGCATCACATATCGGGTAACACAAGCTTGAATTGTTGCATCCTTTTGTTCCAAGACCGCATGTCGTTCTTCAGCCTGCTCTTCTAACTCAAGAATATGATTTTGAAATTCTACATTTTGATCATATAATACCTCTAATAAACTCTCCTCAGGTACCTCTTCTTCCTCACTCTCAGCTGTTACCTCTGTGACTATCTCGGGTGCAACTATCAATTTTTCACTCACCACATGGATATCTTTAATTTCTTCTTCTTCTGACATCACATTATCATGGTTAGTGATTAGAGGTATCCCCATGGTCTCATTCACTCCATTGTTAATATTCTCAGCAGCCATTCTCAAATACTGCCATAAAACAAGGATTAATTAAACAAATTAACATATCACATAATATCCCGATATTATGACTGACCAACAAATAAGCTTAGGTAGGACACACTAGCGAAGGATTTACTCATCTCTCCCCTCCTAGTTATATTCCTCGATCTCCGCCAGAGATCATATCCCTAAGCTCTGATACCAAATGTGACGACCCCAAAATAGGTCCATTCCATCCAACCCATTCTAAGTCGCCAAATACATGGTACAGAAAACAACTAGAACTTTATTATAACAATTGTCGTGCAAAATACAACAAAACATATACTGTGAGTTTGGATACAAATATATATAACAACTGTGACTCTCATCCCAACCTTGGATAGCACGTCACAATGACACCTTACATAAATGTATAGTCAAAAACTATTTTAGAAATTAGAATCTTTGGGAAGTGCTCAAGGAAACTTTTGTACATGGGAGGCCATGATTCTAGGTTATGATAGATATCATATGGCCACAGAATTATCCTTGGTTGACCCAATAGACCCCAAAGAAAAATGAGAAGATTACTATCAAATTCTTCCCAATGGGGAGTCTTCTCTTGACTTATCATTATCTCCACTGTCTCAAATTGAGAATTATACTTCAAACAAACACCAAGATTATATAGGTAGTGCTCGTAAACATACTCAGCAAGTGGATGAGCATAATTCTGTCTTATGATGACACGAGGTTGTATGTCATTAGACATCTTGTATGATAGTGGGAAACACCCTTCCAATGTTGGGTTCGCCTTTCCCTATATGATTCACCAAATATAACTACTAAATGATGTATACAACACACTTGTCTATACTGTTTAGGGAGAACTCCACAGCTAGAGACCACCATTCTATTCCCTTGTTACCCCCGCTCGACCCAGCTACACTTTTATTACCTGAAAGGAATTGTGAAGCAAAAGGGTGAGCACAACTAGCTCAGTAAAGAATATCATGACGAAAGATAATTAAATTATCAATAGCCTTCATCAATAACAAATCAGAGATTTAGAACATATGGTAGATGATAAAAAATTCAACCATAGTTGCAGCGGAACGAGCAATCCATTAGAAGAGTCAAATAGACAATACAGTCTAATATCTTCTCCACGTTAAAAGTCCACCAATAATATTTTATCTCTGTAACATCAATCAACAATTCCTTTCCATAATTATATGAATATCTCATAATCATAATTGTGATTCTAAATTCCTCTTCGTACCCAGGACGAATATAATTTTCATCACATGTCTTTACCTGAAACATCAAAGATAATGGTTATACCAAATAACAGTTCCTGTTCATAATCATTCTAATAAATTCATCTTTGCACTACGGGCCAAAGATATTCATCCACAATTCATCTTCGCACCACTGGCCAAAGATATTCAACAACAGGTCATCTTTGCACTACGGGCCAAAGATATTCGTTAACAGTTCATCTTTGCACTACTGGCCAAAGATATTCATCAACAATTAATCTTTGCACTACATGCCAAAGATATTCTTAAACAGTTCATATTTGCACTACAAGCCAAATACATTCATCAACGGTTCATATTTGCATTACAGGCCAAATATATTAATATCTCAAAGAAATATATAATCATTTTAGAATTTATATAAACAATAATTATAACCATGTTGATCAATTCACCTTTGCACTTAAGTTAAAGATATTCAATTATAAATTCAATGGTCATGATCATACCAGTCACATTTCAACTTTTCACTACTGGCAAAAGAGAACCCTAGTCATGATCATACCAATAATCTACTCATCTTTACACTCCAGTGAAAGAGAATTTCAACATCAGGGTTATAAAAATATTATATATGATAATAAAATCAATATAATCAATATATAGTTTTAATCTCCAAATTAATATTCATAAATCAATTATAATTTGGTTAGAAAAAGAAACCAATTTTGTAGTGAATAGTACCTATGAATAGTAACTCATTAATAGTAACTCGTGAATAGTAACTCATGAATAATAACTTATAAATAATGCTAATATTTCGGTATAATGATATTAAAAGAATAACATGTCTTAAACTTATAAACAATTTATTTTAATTGTTTACACTTTACTAAATAATACATTTAATCATCATAAAATGCCAACTTATAAGATTTCATCACCAATAACCAAAACCCTCATCAAAAATCTGCATATACCACATATATGATTCTCAAGCCATAAAATCATATTTTCTAATTTTTTTCATTCACATAACATATTTAACTCATTTATTCATAACTAGTCCATTTTCATGAAAAATAATAAATCAGTTCCAAAAATATTTCTTTTCTGGAATTTAGCAGAATATAGTCCCATATTAAACATATATTTTTCTTAGAATTTTTAAAATTCATTTACTATTTTTCATATGGCCAAAACCGCCGAATATTTAGACATTTATCATAAATTGTACTTTTATCCAAAAATTCCGAAATTCACAGAGTACACTGATATTATATAGATGTACTCCCAATAAAAATCTCATCAATTTTGGAGTTAACCACAAGGAGTTATAAACGGTTACTTTTAAAATAGTCTTTTCTCATAAAATTCATAACTCTTAATCTATACATCCAAAAATCACCATTTTTGGACACAATCACTAAAACTAATCAAAATATCATTTCAAATTTTTCCAGAATTTTTGAAGGTCAGAAAAATTATGAAACTGAAAAACATAACGACCCTTAAAATCCCTTACTATCCCTTACCTCAAAAGAGTAACACTTCTGACTGTATATCGGATATGAAGCTAAAGGAAACTTGCACTGATGAATATCAACTCACCAAGTTTTTAAATACTCACAAAATACACTCAATAATCTAGAGAGAAAGAGAGAAAGCTTATGTTTCTGGTGTGATTTTTAATTCTAACTTAGCCCTCTATTTATAGGAAAATTTTAGCAGACTTGACTTGCAACCTGATGGTTTTACCTGCTACTATTCCCACTCACAATATTTGAAATAAAATTCAGCACATTTCTTCACCAACCACAAGTAGGTCCCACCAATTCTAGAATTTTCCACCAAAATTATTTATAAACCTAATTTCTGAATCAGTCACCTCTTAAAATTCATAACAAATCATACATTCATTTTTAACGGTTCAAAATTTGTGGACACATACTTAACTTATATATGTATAACATATCCAAAAATTACAACGATCCAACGGTCGGATTAAAAATTATAACTCACTCAATATATCTAAAAAATACTGGTTTAATTTTGAATATCTTCATTCCGACAAAAATACTGATAAAACACCTCAACATTAACTCCTTCATTTTTAATCACAATAAATATATCCAACATTTATATCCACATATAATAAATATTTTCTTATCATATGAATCAATAATTAATATTTCACAAATAATATTACAGAATCACATTTATGACAACCAAGCCGTTCCCAGGAAAGAGGGGGCTTTCCAATAAGAATTTCTCCTTATTGGCGCGCAATTAGGTGACCAAACCTCTCCATGACAGAACTTTCTAGACATTTCCAATAATGCTATCTAATAATATTATTCAAATAATATGAATTATTGATCTGATAATGGGAAATACTGTGCAGTGACAATTATTGAAACAACAATAATATAAAATATCAACGCAGTAATTATTGAAACAATAAAATAAAATATTGAACAGTAATTACTGTAACAATTATTGAGTAGTGCCTTCTTACGTAAGGATCAATAATTCATCATCACTGTGCATCCACGCGTATTATTGTATTTTAACCACCGTGTATTCCAACAGTGTTAACGGTAACAACTACGTCGTTATTTATAAAAACTCAAACTTGTCGTTTTCTTCGTCTGACAGTTATTCTGTTATGGGGCCCACAAATTACTGCGCCGTCGTACGAATATTCCCCGATAACAAGAATATTCCACGACCAAACGAATATTTCCCGACAACAATGATTATTTTATAACCATTTGTGTATTTTAAAAAAAATTCAAATATCACACTTAACTTTATCTTTTATCAATTTAACCATTTACTAAATAGTAATTATAAGAAAAATTGAATACTTTTATTTCTTAAAATTCGGGGTCTTACAATTTTGATAATTTGAGTGTTGCTATACGGTGCAAGTTTCTTTCAGCGTTATATCCGATATTCAGTCAGAAGTACTATTCTTTTGATGTAAGGGATGCTATTTTCTTCGTAAATGATATTATTTCTTCAATATTATTATGCCAAAATATTGATATGAATATTATTGTTGAATTTCTACCTTTTTGTGTTAGGGTTACTATTCACGAATATGACACTATTTACTGAAAAATAAAATTTTCTTCTTTTTATCGAAGGCGTCTATTATGGTTACTATCTTTAATTATATCCATATTTTGGTCTTTATTTTGAATTCTACTCCATAATTGGTTATTATGGAGTATTTTTGAACTTGGATAAACCGAAGTACAAATTCCAAATATTTGTTCTTTTGTCTCACTGAATTCGTTTTCTTTAAAATATTTTTCATCATCCCCAATCCTAAATGATGATATTACTGAATATTTTTGGCCTGTAGTGCAAAAATGAATGATTTTCTGATGAATATCTTTGGCCCGTAGTGCTAAGATATACAGGTGTTGAGATGAACATGACCAACATGTGATACAAATGAATGTCTTTGGCCTGTAGTGCAAAGATGAATATTTGATTCAAGATGTATATTGATTGATTTTACAAGGATAAAATATTGTGATGGACTTTTAAATCTTAGAAGATGGTAGAATTCATTCTCTACTTGACTCTTCTAATGGATTGTTGTTTCCGCTGCAGTTGCTGATCTAAAACTTGTTGTCTATTATATTCTATTAGATTTTTTCCTGTTGAAGACTAATGATAACTTATTGTATAGTATCTTAGTCATAATATTTTTTACTGGGCTAGTTGATCTCACCCTTTTCCTTTTTGTTCCATTTTTCTTCTCAGCATGTGAGAATTTAGCAGGAACTAGCCGGGGTATGGAGTGATGATTCTAGAAAGTCGTTTTAGCAGTCCTCACTATTTTTGTAAAATAGTGTATCAATAATTATAACGAGCACTCCTTTTGAGTTTGTATACTGTCTATTAGATAGTATTTGTATTTAAACTCACATTTTATGTGTTGTCGTATTTTGCACGACAATTATATTAATGAAATTATAGTTATTTTTGAACCATGTATTTGACGACTCAGAATGGGTGATGTATACCTATTTTGGGGGCGTCACATTAGTTATTTATTTTATATGGGCTAATAAATATTAATATGTGATGGATAAATAGTTTGGTAAAATTTGAGCCATAAAAATAATTATATTTATTATAATTTTATTATAAGAGAATTAACAAGATATATTAATAAGTAAACAAATAACTAGACCTAATATGAATTGGTGAAGAAAAAATCAGCCGTTCGAAAGCTTCTAATAGAAAGAGGAAAGAGATTTGTTCAACAAAGGTGAGCTTAATTTTTGTATTGCGTCTATAGTTTATAAAATTTTATTGGTATCCGAGTATTCAAATGTATCATGAAATGAGTAAAATAATGTGAACACTTTCAACATATATAAAATCTCATGCCATAATAATATAATTAGATTTACTATAGTTCATAAAAAAAGAGGGAGATGTTGTACACATGGACTAATTAACAATTAATATAAGTTGCAAGATATATCAGAAGTATGGGCAAAGGGTCAAAAATGCCCCTGATGTTTACCCTGATGTCCTACTTGCACCCTAAATTATTTTTTTCTTCCAAAAGTACCCTTAACGTTATATTTTTTGGGTTGTCTGTGCCTCTGCCGTTAACAGAAGACAAACGGGGTTAAAATGTGATGACGTGACAAGCTTAAATATAAAATATATTATAAATAAAACAATATATATCATTTAATCAAAATAAAAAATACTAAAATTTAAAATAAAAAAAGCATAACATATTTACGTAATTTAATTAAAATAATAATATTCAAATTATTTTGTTAACTAATCAAAACAACTAATTAAATAAAATAACTTGTATAACATATTTACATCATTTAATCAAAATACTAAAATTCAAAACATAACATATTTACATAAAATACTAATTAAAAAAAATACAAAGATACTAATTAAAAAAATTAAATACTAAAATACTAAAAAAATCTAATTAAAAAATACTAAAATACTAAAATTCAAATTATTTTGTTAATTAATGAAAACAACAAAAATTCAAATTACATCATTAAAATACTAAAATCATAATACTAAATACTAATTGATATAAAATTTTAAATTACTAAAATCATAATACTAAATAATATTTTTAAACTATATATTATATTATTTAGTATTATGATTTTAGTATTATACTAAATAATATTATTTAGTATAATATAATATACTAAATAATATAATACAGTAAAATTATAATACTAAATAATATAATGTAGTTTACAAATATTATTTAGTATTATGATTTTAGTAATTTAAAATAATATTTAGTATTATGATTTTAGTAATTTAAAATTTTTATATCAATTAAGAAGGGTACTACAAGAACTAGTTCAATGGGTAGTCGTTCTTGACTTGAACCACTGTTAACCACTCTTTTGTTTAAGGATTAATTACATATATTAGTACATTTATGAAAGTAATTACAAAAATCATACACTCATAAAATAATTACAAAAGTAAAATATTTTATCATTTTTATTATTAATTTTAATACAATTAAAGGTCCTTAAATTAAGGGATTAATATTAATGGGCAGTTTCCTTAATTTAGGGGATCATTATCTGGTGGTTTTTTATTTCAAACGCATGATATTTCTCTCTCTAAAATATTCTTCTTCTTTTCCTTCTCCTTCTCCATAACTTTTGTTCTCGTATTTCTCTCTTATTCATCTTCTTCATCACAGTTTGTTAGACAAATTGGTGGCGTAAATTAATTGTTTTTTAATTTACTTTTGTTGCACTTGTTAATCAACAATTCATTAGAAGAGTAAAGTAGAGAATAAAATCTACTAACATCTATGAATTTAAAAGTCCATCATCAATATTTTATCCCTGTAACATCAATCAATATATATCTCAAATCAAATCAAATATTCATCTTTGCACTACAGGCCAAAGATATTCATCAGTTGGTCATGTTCATCTCAACACCTGTTCATCTTTGCACTACGGGCCAAAGATATTCATCAATTGTTCATGTTCATCTCAACACCTGTACATCTTTGCACTACGGGCCAAAGATATTCATAATAAAATCAACCATCTTTGCACTACAGGCCAAAGATATTCAGTAACACCATCATTTAGGACTGAGGATGATGAAAAATATTTTAAAGGAAACGAATCCAGTGAAACAAAATAACAAGTATTAAGGATTCGTACTTTAAACAATCCGGGTTCAAAAATACTTCATAAATAATCATACTGAAGTAAAATTCAAGAATGATCAAAACATAGATCCAATCAAAGCTAGTATCCAGAATAGATATTTTGGACAAAAAGAAGAAATTTCATTTTTCGGTGAATAGTGCCGTATTCGTGAATAGTGCCGTATACGTGAATAGTGACGTATACATGAATAGTAACTCCGACACCAAAAGATAGAAATTTCACAAAAAAAACATCTTCATGCTTCGTGAATAGTACTCGTGAATAGTAACTCGTGAATAGTAACTCATGAATAGTAACTCGTGAATAGTAACTCATGAATAGTAACCCCGACATGAAAAAGTTCCAAATTTGATAAAAAGTTTCAACCAATATTTCAGCATAATGATATTGAAGAAATAATATCATTTGAGAAGAAAATAACATCCTTTACCTCGAAAGACAATACTTCTAGTTGAAACACCGGATATAGGCTATGACTTGAACTTTCACCGTATAGCAATACTCAAAGTATACTCAAAATACTCACAAGAATACGCTCGATAATATAGAGAGAGAAAACTTCAGTTTCTGGTGTGATTTTCAATTCTAACCTAAGCACCTATTTATAGGAAATTGCTTAGAACACCAAAGCAGAAAATTTAATATAATAATAATATATATAATCAAAATTCTCTACGCACACAAATCTGAACCAAGCCTCAGCCACACATGTTAAATGACTTTCAAAAATGAAAAAAACGTTTTTCTTAAAAACAATATTTTAAACTTCCAAAAATCAATTATTTCGGAGCTTCAGAACTTCAATAATTCATAATAAATAGCCCTTTTGTCAGAAAATTCGAATCTCGCGATTTTTTATAGGAAATTCAATTCTGCACAACTTTGCAGAAGGAATTTTTTCCAAATTCCAAACAGAAATTGACCGAAATCCACAAACGGACGATTTTACAGGCTATAATCAAATTTTAGTCAATAAATAGGGTCCACCGACACATAAAATATGCTTTAAATATTTTTGGTAACAAAAATACTCTTCCTCCTCATATACTCATATATCCCACATTCATTATAAAAATATCACCGTTAATATATTATTAAAATAATATATTTAAATGAATTATTTTATCAGAAAAAGATAAAATATTAATTTTCAATAATTGTCACAATAAAAATTTTCTCCATCTATATCCACATAAAATCAATATTTTCCTCATCATATAAATCAATAATTTAATTATTCACAAATAATATTACAGAATCACAATACTAGCAACCAGGCCGTTCCCAGGAAAGAGGGGGCTTTCCAATAAGGATTTCTCCTTACTGGCGCGCAATTAGGTGACCAAACCTCTCCTTAGACAGAACTTTCTAGACATTGCCAATAATGTTATCAAATAATATTATTCAGATAATATGAATTATTGCTTCGATAATGGAAAATACTGTGTAGTGACAATTATTGAAACAACAGTAATATAAAATATCAATGCAGTAATTATTGAATCAATAAAATAAAATACTGAACAGTAATTACTGTAACAATTATTGAGTAGTGCCTTCTTACGTAAGAATCAATAATTGGTGCAATACCGGGTGCTACTGTGCAACAACGCGTATTACTGTGTTTTAACCACCGGGTATTCCAACAGTATTAACGGTAACAACTGCGCCGTTTTTTATAAACAACTTATACTTGTCGTTTTCTTCATCCAATCGCTTTCCGTTATGGGACCCACAAAAGACTGCGCCGTCGTACAAATATTCCCCGACAGCAAGAATATTCCACGACCAAACGAATATTCCTCGTTAACAATGAATATTTTATAACCACCTGCTTATTTAAAATATTTGCGCATTTTACCCATAACTAACCACATTAATCAAATCAACCCTTACTATTTCAAAATAATAAATAAAGGAAATTAAATTTCATTTATTAATAATTTGGGGTCTTACAATGTTAACTTATGATTTTTGGTTACCATTAAAATATATTTTGGTTACTAACATATAACTGTTTGGTTATTTCTTTAATATATTTTTTGTTACTGTTAGCTTATGATTTTTGGTTACCATATATTTGCTTAGTATACATTAATGTATTATATTTTTTATAATTCCCTTCAAATATATTCTACAAGGTTTATGCTATTTTCTACTTTCATTTCCACAAACACATCCTACATGTGCTCTCTATTCACTAATCGCAAGGTATTTCTCTTCCTCCCACAGGTTCATAATGCGGAAGTCTTTTCTAGAGAATGAGAGCAACCATGAAGAAGAAAGTAGCAGCAACCAAAAAGCTCAAGTTTCAAGAAGATTTGTACCAAATTTTGATTAGTTCACCTATCGTTGTCTTATCATTATGAATTATGTTTCGTACTTTGATTTTTGTTTGATATCCATAACCATTTGTTATGGTTAGTGAGTACGTAATGTTTATTGGAGCTTATGTAAATGAAATTACATATTTGATTATATAATCAATTATTTAACATTATTTGTTGGTTCGTATTAAGTTGTGTCTGATACATTATTTTAAAGGTGCAGTTTGGTAACCAAACATGTATAGAAGGGTAACTATTTTATTTTTTGGAAGTAACCAGATAGTTACAAGCTTGTATCAGGACATATATCAAGTGTTAAATGTATATGTGAGAGTATACATGGGTTGCCTAAACTGGGTTGGATATATAGGCTGTTTCTGTTTTGGTTACCATTAAAACATGTTCTAGTTACTTTTTATATAACTATTTGGTTACTTCTTTATTATATTTTGGTTACCATTAAAACTTGTTCTGGTTACTATCATATAATTATGTGGTTACTGTTTTATTATGTTACATTATGGTTACTGTTATTTAATGGTTTTTGACTACTATTATTGTACAATCAATGAGGTATTTTAGTTATTATTTATTGTTTCTTTTAAGTTGTTTTTGCTACATTGTTTGAGATGTACAGTTAGTAACCAAATATGTATATAAAGGTAACCAACTATTATTTTTGATAGTAACCACAGAGTTACAAGCTTGTTTCAGGACATATATCAAATGTAAAGTGTACATGTCATAGTATAATTGGATTGCCTAAACAAACAATATCACCTTCATTACATGATGATGGATACACAGGTTGTTTTATGCTTTGGTTACCATTAAAACATATTATGGTTACTGTTATGTAACTATTTGGTTACTTATTTATTATATTTGTTTTACTGTTATTTAATGATTTTTGACTACTATTGTTGTTCAATCAATGAGGTATTTTAGTTATTATTTACTGTATCTTTTAAGTTGTGTTGGATACATTGTTTGAGATGTACAGTTGGTAACCAAATATGTATATAAAGGTAACCAACTATTGTTCTGATAGTAACCAGAGAGTTACAATCTTGTTTCAGGACATATATCAATTGTGAAATGTACATGTCATAGTATAATTGGGTTTCCTAAACAAACAATATCACATTCATTACAGGACGTTGGATACACAGGTTGTTTTATGTTTTGGTTACCATTAAAACATATTATGGTTACTGTTATGTAACTATTTGGTTACTTATTTATTATATTTGTTTTACTGTTATTTAATGGTTTTTGACTACTATTGTTGTACAATCAATGAGATATTTTAGTTATTATTTATTGTATCTTTTAAGTTGTGTTGGATACATTGTCTGAGATGCACAGTTGGTAACCAAATATGTATATAAAGGTAACCAACTATTATTTTGATAGTAACCAGAGAGTTACAATCTTGTTTCTAGACATATATCAATTGTGAAATGTACATGTCATAATATAATTGGGTTTCCTAAACAAACAATATCACATTCATTACAGGAGGCTAGATACACATGTTGTTTTATGTTTTGGTTACCATTAAAACATATTATGGTTACTGTTATGTAACTATTTGATTACTTATTTATTATATTTGTTTTTACTGTTATTTAATTGTGTTTGACTACTATTATTGTACAATCAGTGGGGGATTTTAGTTATTATAAGGGTAACCATTTTAGTTTTTTGTTAGTAACCAAATAATTAAAAACTTATATCAGAACAGTTATCAAGTGCTTAATGTACATGTGAGGGTTCCCGTTTATCTAGCTGATGGATACTTTTAAATTACATAGTTATAAAAGTTATTTGGAAATGGTCTATGTCAGTTGGTAACTAAATATAAATATAGAGGTAACCATTTTATTTTAGATGGATAATCAAATTTACATAAAAATATTTCAGAACAGTTACCAATTGTTCAATGTATATGTTTACTTTATATTGATAACTCATGATGGAATCAAAAATTAAAATATTAATCAACATCAATTTTGGTTACTGTACACCATCAAAAATGTTACCAACCATGTGGTTAATAGTTACTAGCAGTAAACAATTATATATTCCTGTAAACAATTAAATTTGTTGTATTGGTTACTGTCAATAGCCATTGTCTAACAACTGAATAAACATTGTAAAGTAACCAAATTAATATTAGACAGTAACCAAATTACATAATTTTAGTAACCAGAAAATAAACCAAATTTTTACATGCAATTTTGAAGGCCTAAATGATGGAATTCGACCAAAAAACCCTGCAGTTCACCAGCAAAGCTTGTGATTTTTGATCGTTGACCCGTTTCCAATGAAATTAGAATCTAAAAACGCCAAAATCCGACACTCCAAACTTGACAGAAATTGTCAAATTGTCACTGTAACCAAATAAACATTATACTGTAACCAATTAAATAGTATACAACAACCAATATCTATAATCAGATTAGCAGTTGTATGAAGGTAACCAATGTAGTCAATAAGTAACCACTAATATAAAAGAAATAATTATAAAACACAATAACATTATAGAGTAACCAAATAAACACATTATAGTATCTAAATACATATTATACAGTAATCAAGACAACATTAGACAGTAACCAAATATTCAGTAACCATTATAATAATGTTACACAGTAATCGAACCAGTATTAATAAGTAACCAATATATTGTTACACAGTAACCAAGACATCATTAGACAGTAACCAAAACAACATTAGACATTATAATGTTATTCAGTAAACAAGACAACATTATAGAGTAACCAACAGTTCCATGAAGGTAACTAAACTTAATGTCAGACAGTAACCAAACTACATAATGTTAGTAACCAGAACATGAACTGGGGGTAATAATATGCAGTAACCATTGCAATTTTACACAGTAACCAGGTCAGTATTATATACTAACCAAATCTAGATTAGACAATAACTAACAATTGCAGGAAGGTAACCAATGTATTTAATAAGTAATCATTAATATAAAAATATCAGTAGAATAAACATTAAAATTATAAAGCAAGCATATAAACATTATACAACAACCAAATCAATAGTAAACAATAACCAATTGATATGTATTTAGTAACCAGAATATAAAACATATTTTAAAATGCATTTTACATTCAACATTATACATTAATCATGACAACATTATACAGTAACCAAATCCATTTTAGATTGTAACCAACACATATTTATTTAGTAACCACAAGATAAATACATTTTGTATTGCATTTTTATAGTAAAAAATAATCAGTATAATTTGTTTGTTAACAACTAAAGACAAGCTTTTGTAAGAATGTAACTAATGTTGATAACAAGTAACTATTAATATAAAAAACATAAATAGAAGTGTACATTAATATGCTTCAGCAACCAATATTACAGTAACCAATTAATCTTTGCAGTAATTAAGTTTGCATTAGTCAGTAACCAAGTCAAAATTAATCAGTAACCAAGTCAGCATTAGTCACTAAATAATTTTACAGAGTAACCAAGTCAGCACTATAATTTTACACAGTAACCAAGTCAGCATTAGTCAGAAACCATTATAGTTTTATACAGTAAGCAAGTCAACATTAGTCAGTAACCAAAATAATGTTACATAGTAACCAAATCAACATTAGTCAGTAACCAATTCAACATTAATTAGTAATATTGTGCAGTAACCAAGACAATATTAGACAGTAACTAAGACAGCAATAGACAATTTAATGTTACACAGTAACCAAGACAGAATAGTTAGTAACCAAGATAACATTAGACAGTAACCAATTTTTATAACCTCAGTAACCATAATATACAACGTTTTTTCAAATACATTTTGCAATCAAAACATTCATTATTCTTACTGTGTGACTATTTTAAGTGCAAAAAACTTAAGAAAGGTAACCAATATAGTAATTCGTAGTAACCATAAGTAACTATATGATTATAAATTTTAAACTCACATACATCAGTATTTTGTATCGAAGATGATGTTGATCTTGTATTCAACAATCACTGCAGTATTTGGTTACTGAACTTGAAGGCGTTGTTGATTTTGTATGCTATTTTCGATCTTAGAGATGCGTCGCGACAGGAGGCTTCGTCTTCTCCGATTACGAGTTTAGTCGCGACAGGAGGCTTCGTCTTCTTCGATATCAGAGTTGTGTCGCGACAGAAGATCTTGTCTTTTCCGATTGATTTGGCGTTGATCTGTCTTCTCCGATTGATTTTGTCTTCTCCGATTGATTTTCTCAATTGCTTGAATTTAGGTGAGGTTGGTTACAAATATGAAAGGAAAATAACTGACGTGTGGGAGTTAATGATACATAATTTTAGAAATTGTAATATATTGGGTTGTTTTATTTTTATAATTATGTTGTGTGTGTTTTATTTTTATAAATATTTTTTAATTGTTGTATAGTAGTGTTAAGGACCCTTTGTTTAATTAACGTGCTATGATATGAATTTGAAGGCGTCAACAGAAGTTCATGTCCTAAATAAGGGTTTTGTACTGACAGCGTAAGCTGTGTCAAAAATTATTATATTACTAAAATCATAATACTAAATATTATTTTAAATTACTAAAATCATAATATTAATTAAAATCATACTAAATAATATTATTAAGTATAATATAATATATTAAATAATATAATATAGTAAAATTATAATACTAAATAATATTATTTAGTATAATATAATATACTAAATAATATAATATAGTAAAATCATAATACTAAATAATATAATATATAGCTTAAAAATATTATTTAGTATTATGATTTTAGTAATTTAAATTTTTTATATCAATTAGTATTTAGTATTATGATTTTATTATTTTAATGATGTAATTTAAATTTTTGTTGTTTTGATTAATTAACAAAATAATTTGAATTTTAGTATTCTTTTAATTTGATTTTTTAGTATTTTAGTTTTTTTTAATTAGTATTTGATGTAAATATGTTATACAACTTATTTTATTTAATTAGTTGTTTTGATTAGTTAACAAAATAATTTGAATTTTATTATTTTGATTAAATAATGTAAATATGTTATGCTTTTTTTATTTTTTATTTTGAATTTTAGTATTTTTTTTGTTTTGATTAAATGATATATATTATTTTATTTAGAATATATTTTATATTTAAGTCTGCCACGTCATCACATTTTAACCCGTTTGTCTTCTGTTAAAGGCAGGGGCACGGGTGATCCAAAAAATGTAACGTTAAGGGTACTTTTGGGGAAAAAAGTTAGTTTAAGGTGCAAGTGGGACATCGGGGTAAATATCAAGGGTATTTTTGACCCTTTACCCTTAGAAGTATACAAAAGTCTATCACAATCTTAATAAAAAGTTTATAAAAGTCTATTATTTATTTCATGGAGTCTATAAAAGTCATTTTAAAAAAATCTTTAAAGTATGTGAAAGTCATTAAAATCCCACAAATTCTATAAAAGTCTATCACTTAAAAAAAGTATTTAAAATCTTAATTGAATACACTCCCCTTAAATGTTTATATTTATTTTTTCTCATAGGATAATGCATGTATTCATATATTTTTAGACAAATAATTATCAAACACATTATTTTATTTTTTATTCGGATCTTCTACTCTATTTAGTTTATTCAAATTTTCTTATACATTCAAAAAAAAATTATTTAATTTTATCAAACACCTCCTAAGTTTAGTTTGTCATCACAACTAATTTATTATAGTAATGAAAATATCTAGTTGTGTTTTGCTAATTACAGAGGATGTGAGTAAACTCTTATTTTTACTGAAATATAAATTTACGATGAAATTTTAAATGTTTTTATTAATTTTATTGATTATAGTTATTTATGTAATAAAAAAACATTATAAAAAAAAGACAAACCTCCAACCAAACAAGTCAAACATGTTGCCAAACGAGTCTCAAGTTTTCCCCCATATATTATTACTTTTTAGCAAATTACTATATTTATATTTGTCTAAAATAATATTGCAAGGATATTTAAGCATTTTGATTAATTTATTTTTTTAGTACAAATTAACTTTGTTGTAGGTGTTGATGTTAGGGCTGTAAATGAATCGTCTTGAATTGAGTATTGAGTTCCTCAAATTTGATTTATAAAATTTATCTAGTATGAAATAAAATTTGATTGAGTAGCATTTATTTACTAAGTTGAGTTCGATCTTGTATCGAGTCCAAACAATTTGAATTTGTCAAGCAAATATGATCTGAATATCAATAGAAATTATAGTAATTTATTGAATTTTCAAATTTAATTGTATTTGAATCGTTTATATTTCAAGTCGAGCTCGAATCGAACTTTTAATCAAACGATTACAAATAAATCCTAAACCATTTAATTCATTTTACAGCCTGACTGATGTATGTGCGCTCTACATTGATATTGTCGTATCTAAATGAAAAATGTTATGGTGATAAAAGATGGCTACAAAAAATGGATATAAGATGATGTGTGAGATTATAATTAGTTGATATTCTATCATAAATGGATGGGTCTAGATGTGACGCCCCCAAAATAGGTATACATCACCTATTCTGAGTCGCCAAATACATGGTAAAGAATACAAATATAATATTAATTATACAACAAGAGAGCTATGAGTTTAAATACAAATACTGTCTTTTAGACAATATCCACTCTCAGAATGAGTCCTCATTACATTTATTGTCACACTATTTAACAGAATAGTGAGGACTACTAGCTAATACTATCATCCGGACCATCACTCCGTTCTCCGACTCGTCCCGGCTACGTTCTCATTTCCTGAAGAGAACAATGAAAGAAATGGTGAGCTCAACTAGCCCAGTAATAAATATTATGACTAAGATAATGCAAAATAAATTATCATTAGTCTTCAACAATGTTAAACTGATAAAATACAATAGACATCAAGTTTAACTGCAGCGGAACAAACAATCCATTAGAAGAGTCAAGTAGAGAATAAAATCTACTATCTTCTATGATTTAAAAGGTTTTTCATGACTTTTATCGTTGAGACTCAGCTTAATAAATAATTCACATCACTGAATCACCCCTGCACTACGGCCAAGGATATTCTTTAGTATCACGACCACAAATTATCCATGCACTACGGGCCAAGGACATTCGTGTATTCAACAATGGTCATGATCATGCCAACAACTGTCCATCAATGCACCACGGCCAAAAGAACTTTTACCACATCATTTGTAACATTACGGTCATGATTACACCGAATAATCCCTGGTCATAATCATATCAAGTCCATCTATGCCCTATAGGCCACATACGACTTTCAACAAAATACATGAGGATGATGACAATGATATAAGAATTCAATAAAACAAGTTCAAGAATTAATTTATCCAGGAACCAATAACGTCCAAATTGTCAACATGAAACTGCTTTGTAGAGTAAAATTCAAGAATGCTCAGAAGAATATTTCCATGAAAAGATACTGGATGAAGCGCAAATATCAAGGATATTCCACTAGTTTCATAGAGTATAGAAGTCAAAATTTTAACCAACTGAGTATAATAAGGAATGGAATAACAAAAGAAATCACCAGGCATGTGATAGACCGCACAGGCAGGCTATTCTAATAGAATAATAATTAACGGAACCAGGTCCGGAGTAAAACGCACAGACATGATATTCCAACAGAATAATAAAGACGGAATCAGGTCCGGCGTAAAATGCGCAGACAGGATATTCCAACAGAATAATAACGAATGGAATAACAGAAGAATTTCGCCAAGTATAGGGTAGCCCACGTATACAGGTTATTCCAACCGAATAATAAATAATGGAATAACAAAAATTCTCTTCATGAATACAAAAGAAATAATACCCATTACCGTAAAAGAAACTGAATATAAGAGTAGGGAAGTAGCAGAATACTTTTCTATAGTTTCTTTATAATTTCTCTCTCTAGAGTTTTAGTGAATTCGTAAGAAATAATAAAGGAATGAGCTTCTATTTATAGGAAAATGGAAAGGTACTATGTAAGGATTTTTCTCACGGACGCAACAATGTTTGAAATTCACGGGCTGACTACATACGCTAGATTTTCAACATTGTCAAACAAACCACATTTTATAATATATATATATATATATATATATATAATATAACACATGCTATATTAGAAATAATCCTATCCACCCGTGAATCATTTGTCAAGGTACTGGCCAATGAGAAAAAAACTAACACATGCAAATCTTGGAGTTTTAATCAATTAGGAAACATACTAGGTCATAAGTTATTAATATAATGGATGATTTGAAAAGTTTAGCAAATAAGTCCAAGCTTGAAAAGAAAACTTTGTATCTTGCCAATTTACTTCATCTACCAGGACCACTAGCACTCACCCACCCACTTGTTATATATATATATATATATATATATATATATATATATATATATATATATATATATATATATATTATATACTCACCAATATCACCATTAATTCCACCACCACATAACATACACCACTTGATAATAATTCCCCACCAAAACCCACTACCACACACACACTCCTACACACACGAAAACACACACATATGACAAATATATATATATATATATATACTTTATAACTTCCTTTCCGATAATTTTGAAAAATGGGTAAATAGTAATCCAAATAATAAACAAAATTGAATGACTTCTCACATAAGCATCAATAATCAATACCGTATGCTACTATGCAACCACGCGTATTACTGTACTTTTAACATCGGGTGTTTCAACAGTTAACGGTAAAACATCCGCCTTTATTTTCATAAAGTATTTTTGTCATTTTCTCAATCCGACAATAATTCCGTTGTGGGGTCCACCAATGATTGTGTCGTTGTACAAATATTTCCTGTTAAAACGAATATTTCCCGACCAATTGAATATTATATAACAACTTGCGTACTTTGCAAAATTTATAAATATTATCCACAACCATAACATTATATCAAATTCATTCTATAATATTCAAAAATGATATTTATAGAAAATTCATCTTTATTTATAAAAGTTGGGGTCTTACAACCTCCTCTTCTTATGAAATTTCACCCTCGAAATTAGGGTACGTACCTGGTATGTCGAAGAGGTAAGGATACCTTAATTTCATTTCAGATTCTAACTCCCAAGTCATTTCCTCACCATCGTGGTTTCTCTACAAAACTTTGACTTGAGGTATAACCTTGGAGCGTAGAATATGTTCCTTCTTATCCAAGATTTGAACAAGAACCTCTTCATACGTCAAATCTTCCGCTATTTCGTTCGGTTCTAACTCAATAATGTGGTTCGGGTCTTCCACATATTTACGTAACATGGATATGTGAAAAACGTTAACAACACGAGACATACTTGGCGGTAAAGCGAGTCTATAAGCCACAGTTCCTACTCGATTGAGGATTAAAAATGGGCCAATGAATCGAGGATTGAGCTTTCCTCTCTTTCCAAATCTCATAACTCCTTTCCATAGAGCAACACGTAACAACACATGATCTCCAATATCGAATTCCACGTCCTTTCGATGAAAATCGACATAACTCTTTTGTCGATCTTGTGAGGTTTTTATACGTTGTAGGATCGTTTGAATCTTTTCCGTAGTCATACGTACCAACTCTGGTCCCAACAACGTTGCTTCACCCACCTCATCCCAGCATACTGGAGAACGACACTTTCTTCCATACAACGCTTCGAATGGAGCCATGCCAATACTTGCCTGATAACTGTTGTTGTAGGAAAACTCCACCAATTGTAAGAACTTGTCCCAACTTCTCTTAAAATCAAGGACACAGAGTCTTAATAGATCTTCAAGAGTTTGAATCGTCCTCTCCGACTGTCCATCCGTCTGAGGATGATATGCCAAGCTAAATCATAAATCCGTTCCCATAGCTTTTTGCAAACTAACCTAAAATCGTGGAGTGAATCTTGGGTCTCGATCAGACACTATGGATACTGGCATACCATGCAATCTTACAACCTCGTTTATGTACATACGAGCAAGACGTTCAAGTGTATAAGTTTTTCGTATCGGTGAGAAATGACCAGACTTGGTCAATATATCAACAATGACCCAAATCGCATCTATGCCTTGAGAAACTTTGGGAATACCGGTAACGAAATCCATGGTAATGTGCTCCCACTTCCATTCTGGAATTTCAAGTGGTTGCAATGGACCTTTTGGTACATGATGCTCCGTTTTAATTCGTTGACAAATTAGACACCTTGAGATAAATAACACTATCTCTCTCTTCATATTGCTCCACAAAAATGTATGACGAAGATCACGATACATTTTGGTACTCCCAGGATGGATTGCAAACGATGTGTTGTGCGCCTCCATCATGATTTTATACTTTAAATCAGGGTCGTTAGGAACACAAAGTCTGGAGTTGACTTGAAGTATTCCTTCTTCATCGATTCTTGCTTCTGGCATAACATCTTCTTGCACTTTCTTCCTCATAGGCATCAGCTCCAGGTCTGTAGCTTGAGCAGCTTTAACTTTATCAATTAAAGTCATTTCTACTCGTATATTCGCCATCATCACATAAGTTCTTAGAGTCTTAAACTCTATCTCCATCCTTTGCAAGTCACACAAAATGGGCTTTTGTGTTGTGAATATTGCACTCATACTTGCATATGATCTTCTACTCAATGCTTCAGCTACCACGTTCGCTTTTCCAAGATGGTACTGGATGGTATGATCATAATCTTTCAACAGTTCAAGCCAACGTCGTTGTCGCATGTTGAGTTCCTTTCGAGTGAAGAAATATTTGAGGCTTTTATGATCCGTAAAGATCTCCACTTTCTCTCCATACAAGTAATGACTCCAAATTTTAAGAGCGAAGACAACAACTGCCAACTCTAGATCATGAGTAGGATAATTCCTCTCATATTCTTTGAGTAATCTTGAGGCATAGGCTATGACTTTCCCATGTTGCATGAGAACACATCCTAACCCTTTGCCCAAAGCATCACTGTAGATGACAAATCCCTTCGAACCAGATGGTATTATCAGAACAGGTGCTGAAATGAGTCTCCTTTTGAGTTCTTGAAAACTCTTCTCACATTCCTCGCTCCAACTGAACTTAGTAACTTTCCGAGTCAGCTGAGTTAATGGAGTAGCGATTCGAGAAAATCCTTCCACGAATCTCCGATAATAACCAGCTAAACCGAGAAATCTACGTACTTCGGTCACTGATTTGGGTTGCTCCCAGCTTTGAATAGCTTCAATCTTTGTCGGGTCAACAGATATTCCATGACTTGATACTACGTGCCCAAGGAATGCTACTTCCTCAAGGCAGAACTCGCATTTCTTTAACTTGGCATAAAGCTTATATTCACGAAGCTTTTGGAGTATCAGCCTCAAGTGTTGCTCATGATCTTCACGGTTTTTAGAATAAATAAGGATGTCATCAATAAAGACGACCACAAAATGATCCAAATATTCCTTGAATACTCGGTTCATCATATCCATGAAGGCAGCAGGAGCATTAATCAATCCAAAAGACATGACTAAGAATTCATAATGCCCGTACCGAGTTCTGAAGGCAGTCTTTGGAATATCCTCAGTTTTAACCTTCAGCTGATGATATCCGGAACGAAGATCAATCTTTGAAAAGAATTTGGCTCCTTGCAACTGGTCAAACAAGTCATCAATACGCGGCAATGGGTACCTATTTTTGATGGTGACATGATTCAACTCCCGATAATCAATACAAAGTCGCATACTCCCATCTTTCTTCTTCACGAATAGAACAGGAGCACCCCAAGGAGACGTACTAGGATGAATGAAACCAATATCTAATAATTCTTGCAATTGGGTCTTTAACTCCTGAAGTTCAATAGGGGAGCCATTCGATATGGGGCTTTGGAAATGGGTTTTGTACCAGGTTCAAGGTCGATACAAAATTCAATTTCACGCTCTGGGGGTAGGCCAGGAAGTTCTTCAGGAAATACGTCAGGAAATTCATTAACAATAGAAATATCATTCAAAACTGACGTATTTTTGTTTAGATCCGTGACATGAGCTAAGAAAGCTTGACATCCGTTTTTCAATAAACGAATAGCTTTATGGCTTGAGATGACCGTGATTGATTTTAATTGTTTGGTCACTTGAATTCGCATAATAGGTTGATTAGGAATATGAAAGCTAACAACCTTACGAAAACAATCAATTTTAGCATGATGAGTAGTTAACCAATCAATCCCTAGAATCACATCAAATGCAAGTATTTTCAATGAAATAAGATCGACAGGTAATGTGAGGGTAATGATTTGAACCAAACAAGACTTATAAAACAGTGGATGTAATGAAAGTTTTTCCCAACGGAGTTTCCACAGATAAGTCAAAGTCTAATTTCTCCGGACTCAAATTTAATCGTTGAGCGCAAATAAGAGAAATAAAAGAATGGGTAGAACCGGTATCAAATAAAGTATAGACTTCGTTAGAGTTTATGATAAGTTTACCCGTGATGGCCTCATTCGGGTTCCTTGGTTTCTGGGAGGTCACAACAAACGCTCTCCCTTGCACTACCAACTTTGACTTTTCTGGGACGGCCCTTGGTGCCTCCATCCTAGCTGAACTTGTCTTCGGTGAACGACAAAATCGGGCCAAGTGACCTTCTCTTCCATAATTATAACATGCTTTGGACGGCATCACACAGTTTGGACTAATGTGTCCCCCCCCTCCGCATTTGAAGCATATGATAGGTGGTCGTTCTCCTTGCTTAACAACAGGTACTGGTGCTGACGTCTTTCCATCATTGTTGAATCTCCTCTTCTTGAAATGTTCATTCTTTTTGTTTTGGCCCTGATTACCACTGAAGTGATTACCATTTCTGGCATGTTGATTCCTTCCATGCTTGTTGTCACTGCTTCGATGACTGCTCTCACTGGTATTATTATTTTGTCGGCTGCTCTCTTTTAATTGCATTGACTCGTTATCGCGCTCCAATAACTGAGCCCTATATACAACATCTGAATACAAACACAGTTTATGAGAAATAAGATATTGACGTATCTCCGGTTTCTAAACTCTTAAAAACATTCATGTCATTCTCTCCTCATTATCAACCAAATGGGATGCAAACCGGGACAACTCGGAAAACTTGGCTTCCTACTGCGATACGGTCATGTTGTTTTCCTCCAGATTGATGAATTCTACTTCTTTCTTGTGACGAATACTTTCGGGAAAGTACTTGTCGTTGAACAGCTCTTGGAACTTTTCCCAAGACATCTCGAGTGCGTCAGGCTCGGTACGTTTTACAGATTCCCACCAGTAATCTGTCTCTTTACGCAACATAAAGGTGGCGAAGGGAACCTTTTGTTCCTCGGAGCATCCTAAGACATCAAATATATTGGTTATCTGCTTTATCCATGCTTCCGCCTTAAGTGGTTTTGGCTCTCCAATAAACTCTGGTGGTCCCAACTCCTTAAACTGTTTGGCGGTGACCGTCCTAGAGTTGCCAGTGTTTCCACCTGCATTTTTGACAGGAGCAGCTCTCGCCTGATGTTGCATGAATTGCATGAAGCCTCGGAACATTCCATCGTTCATCATTTGGTCAGTGTTGTCGCCTTCCTGATGCACATTGTCCTGGTTATTGATCTGTGGAGACTCAACGGTCTCCTGTGCTCCATTGATGTTCTCAACATTCTCGGATGCCATTTTCAAATACTTCCACAAAACAAGGGTTAATTGACATGAAACATATTATCCCTACACTCTGACTGACCAATTAAATACCAAATAAACTTAGGTAG
This sequence comes from Panax japonicus, assembly GCA_020205505.1. Lineage (NCBI taxonomy): Eukaryota > Viridiplantae > Streptophyta > Magnoliopsida > Apiales > Araliaceae > Panax > Panax japonicus. The sequence goes on from CM035096.1 coordinate 27,157,343, forward strand.
GTCATAGTAGCGAAGTAATTCCCCGTCTCTCCCCTCCTAGTTCTAGTCTCACATCTTAGCTAGGGATCATATCCCTAAGCTTTGATACCAACTGTGATGCCCCCAAAATAGGTACACATCACCTATTCTGAGTCGTCAAATACATGTTACAGAATACAAATACAACTTAATTATACAACTGTCGTGTAAAGTACGACAAAACATAAGCTGTGAGTTTTAATACAAATATTGTCGTCTAGACAATATTCAAACTCAAATTCAATATTATTACATTTATTTTCCACTATTTCACTGAATAGTGAGGACTACTAATGCTATCATCTGGTCCGTCACTCCGTTCCCCGACTAGTCCCTGCTACGTTCTCATTTCCTGAAGAGAACAATAAAAGTAAAAGGGTGAGCTCAACTAGCCCAGTAGGAAATATTATGACTAAGATAATGCAGAATATATTATCGTTAGCCTTCAACAGTGTTAAACTGATACAATATAGCAACCATCAAGTTTAACTTCAGCGGAACAAGCAATCCATTAAAAGAGTCAAGTAGAGAATAAAATCTACTATCTTTTATGATTTAAAAGGTTTTTCATCACTTTTATCGCTGAGACTCAGCTTAATAAATAATCCACATCATCGAATCACCCCTGCATTACGGCCAAAGATATTCTTTAGTATCACGACCACAATTATCCATGCACTACGGGCTAAGAATATTTGCGTATTCAATAATGGTCATGATCATGCCAACAACTGTCCATCAATGCACTACAGACCAATGAGGACTTTTACCACATCATTTGTAACATTACGGTCATGATTACACCGAATAATTCCTGGTCATAATTATACCAAGTCCATCTATGCACTATAGGCCACAGATGACTTTCAACAAAATATAAACATGAGGATGATGAAAATGATATAAGAATTCAATAAAATAAGTTCAAGAATTATTTTATCCAGGAACTAATAACGTCCAAATTGTCAATATGATACTGCTTTGTAGAGTAAAATTCAAGAATGCTCAGAAGAATATTTCCATGAAAAGATACTGGATGAAGCGCAAATATCAAGGATCCACTAATTTTATGGAGTATAGAAGTCAAAACTTTAACCAACTGAGTATAATAAGGAATGAAATAACAAAAGAAATCATCAGGCATGCGATAGACCGCACATGCAGGTTATTCCAACAGAATAATAAATAACGGAATCAGGTCCGGCGTAAAACGCACAGACAGGATATTCCAACAGAATAATAAGGACGGAATCAGGTCCGGCGTTAAAAGCACAAACAGGATATTCCAACAGAATAATAAAGACGGAATCAGGTCCGGCGTAGAACGCACAGACAGATATTCCAACAGAATAATAAAGACAGAATCAGGTCCGGCGTAAAACACACAGACATTATATTCCAACAGAATAATAAAGACGGAACCAAGTCTGGCGCAGAACGCACAGACAGGATGTTCCAACAGAATGATAAAGAATGGAACAACAGAAGAATTTCACCAAGTATAGGGTAGCCCGCGTATACAGGTTATTCCAACAGAATAATAAAGAATGGAATAACAGAAGTTCTCTTCATAGATAAGAAAGAAATAATACTCCCTACCTTTAGAAAAACTGGATACTAGAATAGTGAGGTAGCAGACTTCTATTCTTCTTTCTATAATTTCTCTCTATAATAATCGCTCTAAAGCTTTTGTGAATTGGTGAGAAATGAAGGAAGAATGAGCTTCTATTTATAGAAAAATATAGTTTCGATAATTGCACATTTGGGGCTCGAAAAATTTCAGTACAATACCTCCAACTTTTCCTTTATTTTTAATTTAGTCATGAAAGTATTATCAAACTTGCACCACATCCTCTAATAGTAAATAATGTGATTCAATAGTAAATTATGTGAATCAATAGTTCTAGACATGTGAAAATACGAATTACAGTATATTACCTCCATCTATACCTTCATTTTTAACTTAGTCATGCAAGTATTATCAATATTGCACCAACTCCCCTAATAGTAACAAGAATATGAAACAATAGTATACAAATGTGAACAAATAGTTATAATCATGTGAAATAATAGCAATCAATTGCTCATTTATGCGGTTAAATACCCGATTGGTCAATATAAATCCCGAAAAAGTCAACTATTGACTTTTTGACCAAATAGTGAATTCCGGAAAAATTTTATGTTTATAGACTATTTTTACTAATTTCATCGTTCCAGACTCAAATATCACGTCCGCGTCTCCAAATTCAACTCCGAACACAACTTCAATTTTAATAACATTCATCATTAATATTATAACTCATAATATTTATCAACCAGGATCGTTCCTAGGAAAGAAATGGCTTTCCAATAAGGATTTCTCCCTATTGGCATGCAATTAGGTGACCAAACCTCTCCTTGACAGAACTTCTAGACATTATAAATATTACGATTTAATAATATGAATAACTTTGTCGTCTCAATTATTGATTTAATAAAACAACATATTATGCAGATGATACTACGATAATAATCGAATCAATAATATGAGAGATATGATGCAGCAATTATTGTAGCAATAATTGAGTATAACTGAGTGACTTCTCACGTAAGCATCAATAATCAATACCGTGTGTTACTATATAACCACGCGTATTACTGTACTTTTACTACCGGATAGTTCAACAGTTAACGGTAAAACTTCCGCCGTTATTTTCATAAAGTATTTTTGTCATTTTCTCAATCCGACAATAATTCTGTTGTGGGGGGTCCACCAATGATTGTGTCGTTGTACGAATATTCCCTGTTAAAACGAATATTCCCCGACCAATCGAATATTATATAACAACTTGCGTACTTTGCAAAATTTGTAAATATTACCCATAACTATAACATTATATCAAATCCACACCATAATATTCAAAACTATATTTCGAGAAAATTTAATCTTTATTCAAAAAGTTGGGGTCTTACAGTTTACGCATGACCTGATTCCATTATTTATTATTTTGTTGGAATAACCTGTCTGTGCGGTCTATCGCATGTCTGGTGAAATCATGACCGTAATGTTACAAATGATGTGGAAAAAGTCCTCATTGACCCGTAGTGCATTGATGGACAGTTGTTGGCATGATCATAACCATTGATGAATACACGAATATTCTTGGCCCGTAGTGTATGGATAATTTGTGGTCGTGATACTAATGAATATCCTTGGTCGTAGTGCAGGGATGATGTAGATTATTTATTAAGCTGAGTCTCAGCGATAAAAGTCATGAAAAACCTCTTAAATCATAAAAGATAGTAGATTTTGTTCTCTACTTGACTTCTATAATGGATTGCTTGTTCCGTTGCAGTTAAACTTGATGTTTGTTATATTTTATCAGTTTAACACTGTTGAAGGCTAATGATAATTTATTTTGCATTATCTTAGTCATAATATTTCTTACTGGGCTAGTTGAGCTCACCCTTTTGCTTTCATTGTTCTCTTCAGGAAATGAGAACGTAGCAGGGACTAGTCGAGGAACAGAGTGATGGTCCAGATAATAGCATTAGTAGTCCTCACTATTTTATGAAATAGTGTGATAATACATGTAATGAGGACCCCATTGAGTTTGTATATTGTCTAGATGACAATATTTGTATTAAAACTCACATCATATGTTTAGTCATATTTTACACGACTGTTGTATAATTAAGTTGTATTTGAATTTTGTACCATGTATTTGGCGATTCAGAATAGGTGATGTATACCGATTTTGGGGGCGTCACAGTTGGTATCAGAGCTTAGGGATATGATCCCTGGCTAAGATATAAGAATAGAACTAGGAGGGGAGAGATGGAGAATTCCTCCGCTAGTATGACCTACCTAAGTTTATTTGGTATTTAATTGGTCGGTCAGAATATAGGGATAATATGTTACATGTCAATTAACCTTTGTTTTGTGGCAGTATCTGAAAATGACATCCGAGAATGTTGAGAATAGTAATGGAGCACATGCGACCGTTGATTCACCACATATCAATAATCAGGATAATGTGCATCAGGAAGGCGACAATCCTCATGCAAACAAAAACACTGACCAAATGATGAATAATGGAATGTTCAGAGGCTTTATGCAATTCATGCAACAGCAGGCGAGAGCGGTTCCTGTCTAAAATGTAGGTGGAAACACTGGAAACTCTAGGACGGTCACCGCTAAACATTTCAAGGAGCTGGGACCACCGGAGTTTATTGGAGAGCCAAAACCACTTAAGGCAGAAGCATGGATAAAGCAGATCACCAAGATATTTGATGTCTTGGGATGCTCCGAAGAGCAAAAGGTTCTCTTTGCCGCCTTTATGTTGCGAGGAGAGGCAGATTACTGGTGGGAATCGGTAAAACGTACTCAACCTGCCGCACTGAAGTTTCAAGAACTATTCAACGACAAGTACTTTCCCAAAAGTATTCGTCACATAAAAGAGGTAGAGTTCATCAAGTTGGAGTAGAATAATATGATCGTGTCGCAGTACGAAGCTAAGTTTGCCGAGTTGTCTCGGTTTACATCCCACTTGGTGGATAATGAAGAGAGAATGACGCGGATGTTTTTAAGAGGTTTAAAGCCGGAGATACGTCAACATCTTATTTCTCACAAACTGTGTATGTATTCAGATGTTGTAAATAGGGCTCAGTTAGTAGAGCGCGATAACGAGTCAACGCAACCAAAAAAGAGCAGTCGATAAAATGATAATACCAGTGAGAGCAGTCATCAAAGCGGTGACAACAAGTGTGGAGGGAATCAACAGGCCAGAAGTGGTAACCGCTTCGGTGTAATCAGACAATAAGAATGAACATTTCAAAAAGAGGAGATTCAACAATGATGGAAAGGCGTCAGCACCAGTACCCGTTGTTAAGCAAGGAGAACGACCACCTATCATATGCTTCAAATGCGGAGGGGAGGGACACATTAGTCAAAACTGTGTGATGCCGTCCAAAGCATGTTATAATTATGGAAGAGAAGGTCACTTAGCCCGATTTTGTCGTTCACCGAAGACAAGTTCAGCTAGGATGGAGGCACCAAGGGCCGTCCCAGAAAAGTCAAAGCTGGTAGTGCAAGGGAGAGCGTTTGTTGTGACCTCCCAGAAACCAAGGAACCCGAATGAGGCTATCACGGGTAAACTTATCATAAACTCTAACAAAGTCTATACTTTATTTGATACCGGTTCTACCCATTCTTTTATTTCTCCTATTTGCGCTCAACAATTAAATTTGAGTCCGGAGAAATTAGACTTTGACTTATCTGTGGAAACTCCGTTGGGAGAAACTTTCATTACATCCACTGTTTTATAAGTCTTGTTTGGTTCAAATCATTACCCTCACATTACCTGTCGATCTTATTTCATTGAAAATACTTGCATTTGATGTGATTCTAGGGATTGATTGGTTAACTACTCATCATGCTAAAATTGATTATTTTCGTAAGGTTGTTAGCTTTCATATTCCTAATCAACCTATTATGCGAATTCAAGTGACCAAACAATTAAAATCAATCACGGTCATCTCAAGCCATAAAGCTATTCGTTTATTGAAAAACGGATGTCAAGCTTTCTTAGCTCATGTCTCGGATCTAAACAAAAATACGTCAGTTTTGAATGATATTTCTATTGTTAATGAATTTCCTGACGTATTTCCTGAAGAACTTCCTGGCCTACCCCCAGAGTGTGAAATTGAATTTTGTATCGACCTTGAACCTGGTACAAAACCCATTTCCAAAGCCCCATATCGAATGGCTCCCCTATTGAACTTCAGGAGTTAAAGACCCAATTGCAAGAATTATTAGATATTGGTTTCATTCATCCTAGTACGTCTCCTTGGGGTGCTCTTGTTCTATTCGTGAAGAAGAAAGATGAGAGTATGCGACTTTGTATTGATTATCGGGAGTTGAATCATGTCACCATCAAAAATAGGTACCCATTGCCGCGTATTGATGACTTGTTTGACCAGTTGCAAGGAGCCAAATTCTTTTCAAAGATTGATCTTCGTTCCGGATATCATCAGCTGAAGGTTAAAACTGAGGATATTCCAAAGACTGCTTTCAGAACTCGGTACGGGCATTATGAATTCTTAGTCATGTCTTTTGGATTGACTAATGCTCCTGCTGCCTTCATGGATATGATGAACCGAGTATTCAAGGAATATTTGGATCATTTTGTGGTCGTCTTTATTGATGACATCCTTATTTATTCTAAAAACCGTGAAGATCATGAGCAACACTTGAGGCTGATACTCCAAAAGCTTCGTGAATATAAGCTTTATGCCAAGTTAAAGAAATGCGAGTTCTGCCTTGAGGAAGTAGCATTCCTTGGGCACGTAGTATCAAGTCATGGAATATCTGTTGACCCGGCAAAGATTGAAGCTATTTAAAGCTGGGAGCAACCCAAATCAGTGACCGAAGTACGTAGATTTCTCGGCTTAGCTGGTTATTATCGGAGATTCGTGGAAGGATTTTCTTAAATATCTACTCCATTAACTCAGCTGACTCAGAAAGATACTAAGTTTGGTTGGAGCGAAGAATGTGAGAAGAGTTTTCAAGAACTCAAGAGGAGACTCATTTCAGCACCTATTCTGACAATACCATCTGGCTCGGAGGGATTTGTTATCTACAGTGATGCTTCGGGCAAAGGGTTGGGATGTGTTCTCATGCAACATGGAAAAATCATAGCCTATGCCTCAAGACAACTCAAAGAATATGAGAGGAATTATCCTACTCATGACCTAGAGTTAGCAGCTGTTGTCTTCGCACATAAAATTTGGAGGCATTACTTGTATGGGGATAAGGTGGAGATCTTTACGGATCATAAAAGCCTCAAATATTTCTTCACTCAAAAGGAACTTAACATGCGACAATGACGTTGGCTTGAACTGTTGAAAGATTATGATCATACCATCCAATACCATCCTGGAAAAGTGAACTTGGTAGCTGACGCATTGAGTAGAAGATCATATGCAAGTATGAGTGCGATATTATCAACACAAAGTCCTATTTTGTGTGACTTGCAAAGGATGGAGATAGAGTTAAAGACTCCAGGGAGCCATGTGATGATGGAGAATATACGAGTAGAACCGACTTTAATTGATAAAGTTAAAGCTGCTCAAGCTACAGACCTGAAGCTGATGCTTATGAGGAAGAAAGTGCAAGAAGGTGCTATGCCGGAAGCAAGAATTGATGAAGAAGGAATACTTCGAGTCAACTCCAGACTTTGTGTTCCTAACGACCCTGATTTAAAGTATAAAATCATGATGAAGGCACACAACACACCGTTTGCAATCCATCCTAGGAGTACCAAAATGTATCATGATATTCATCATACTTTTTGGTGGAGCAATATGAAGAGAGAGATAGCGCTGTTTATCTCAAGGTGTCTAACTTGTCAATGAGTTAAAGCGGAGCATCAAGTACCAAAAGGTCCATTGCAACCACTTGAAATTTCAGAATGGAAGTGGGAGCACATTACGATGGATTTCGTTACCGGTCTTCCTAAGGTTTCTCATGGTATAGATGCGATTTGGGTCATTGTTGATAGATTGACCAAGTCTGCTCATTTCTTACCGATACGAGAAACTTATACATTTGAACGTCTTGCTCGTATATACATAAACGAGATTGTAAGACTGCATAGTATGCCAGTATCCATAGTTTCTGATCGAGACCCAAGATTCACTTCACGATTTTGGGTTAGTTTGTAGAAAGCTATGGGCATAGATTTACGATTTAGCTCGGCATATCATCCTCAGACGGACGGGCAGTCGGAGAGAACTATTCAAACTCTTGAAGATTTATTAAGACTCTGTGTCCTTGACTTCAAGGAAAGTTGGGATAAGTTCTTACCATTGGTGGAGTTTTCCTACAACAACAGTTATCAAACAAGTATTGGCATGGCTCCATTTGAGGCGTTGTATGGAAGAAAGTGTCGTTCTCCAATATGCTGGGATGAGGTGGGTGAAGCAATGTTGTTGGGATTGAAGTTGGTACGTCTGACTACGGAAAAGATTCAAATGATCCGACAATGTATATAAATCTCACAAGATCGACAAAAGAGTTATGCTGATCTTCAACGAAAGGACGTGGAATTTGATAAAGGAGATCATGTGTTGTTACGTGTTGCTCCATGGAAAGGAGTTACGAGATTTGGAAAGAGAGAAAAACTCAATCATCGATTCATCGGCCCATTTTTAATCCTCGATCGAGTATGAACTGTGGCCTATAGACTCGCTTTACCGCCAAGTATGTCTCGTGTTCATAATGTTTTTCACATATCCATGTTACGTAAATATGTGGAAAACCCGAACCACATTATTGAGTTAGAACCGGACGAAATAGCGGAAGATTTGACGTATGAAGAGGTTCTTGTTCAAATCTTGGATAAGAAGGAACATATTCTACGCTCCAAGGTTATACCTCAAGTTAAAGTTTTGTGGAGAAACCACGATGTTGAGGAAATGACTTGGGAGTTAGAATCTAAAAAGAAATCAAGGTATCCTTACCTTTTCGACATATCAGGTACGTACCCTAATTTCGAGGGCAAAATTTCATAAGAAGGGGAAGTTGTAAGACCCCAACTTTTATGAATAAAGATGAATTTTCTATAAATATCATTTTTGAATATTATGGAATGAATTTGATATAATGTTATAGTTGTGGGTAATATTTATAAATTTTGCAAAGTACGCAAGTTGTTATATAATATTCGATTGATCGGGGAATATTCGTTTTAACAGGGAATATCCGTACAACAACACAATCATTGGTGGACCCCACAACGGAATTATTGTCTAATTGAGAAAATTATAAAAAAAACTTTATGAAAATAACGACGGAAGTTTTACCGTTAACTGTTGAAACACCCGGTGTTAAAAGTACAGTAATACGCGTAGTTGCACAGTAGCACACGGTATTGATTATTGATGCTTACGTGAGAAGTCACTCAATTTTGTTCAATTATTATTACAGTAATTGCTGCATAGTATCTCACATTATTTGATTCAATTATTGTCAATATTTTATAATTAATAATTGAGATGACAAAGTTATTAATATTATTATTTGCAATATTAACGATGTCTAGAAGTTCTGTCAAGGAGAGGTTTGGCCACCTAATTGCGCGCCAATGGGGAGAAATCCTTATTGGAAAGCCCCCTCTTTCCTGGAAACGACCTGGTCGATTAATATTGTGAATTATAATAATGATGATGAGTTTTGTTTTATTAGTATTATTAATGTAATAAAACAGAAAAGCTTTTTATATAAAACATAATACTTTTATAAAGTTATTCATTTTATTAGACTAATAGTAAAATCTTTTTATATAAAACAGAATACTTTTATAAAGTTATCTGTTTTATTAGACAATAATTAGAATATATTATATTTTATAATGTATAGTGTTTGTATGGTGCATGCATAGTGTTTGCATAGTAAAATCTTTTTATATAAAACAGAATATTTTTATAAAGTTATTCGTTTTATTAGATTATAAATAGAATATGACGCCCCCAAAATAGGTATACATCACCCATCTTGGGTCGCCAAATACATGGTACAAAATTCAAATACAATCTTAAATATACAACATGAGCTGTGAGTTTTAATACAAACATTATCTTCTAGTCAGCATTAAAACTCAAAATAAGTCCTCAATACATTTATTAACACACTATTTTACAAAATAGTGAGGACTACTAATGTTATCCTCTGGACCGTCACTCCGTTCCCCGACTAGTCCCTGCTACGTTCTCATTTTCTGAAGAGAACAATGAAAGAAAGGATGAGCTCAACTAGCCCAGTAAGAAATATTATGACTAAGATAACACATAATAAATTATCGTTAGCCTTCAACAGTGTTAAACTGATACACTATAACAATCATCAAGTTTAACTGCAGTGGAACAAACAATCCATTAGAAGAGTCAAGTAGAGAATAAAATCTACTATCTTCTATGATTTAAAAAGTTTTTCATCACTTTTATCGCTGAGACTCAGCTTAATAAATAATCCACATCATCAAATCATCCCTGCACTATAAGCCAAGGATATTCTTTAGTATCACGACCACGAATTATTCATGCACCACGAGCCAAAGATAATCATGTTTTCATCAACGGTCCTGATCATGCCATAAAAAAATTCATCTTTGTACCCTTGGCCGAAGAGAATCCATAGTCATAATCATACCAAAAACTGTACATCAATGCACTACGGGCCAATGAGGACTTTTTCCACATCATTTATAACATTACAGTCATGATTATACTGAATAATCCCTGGTCATAATCATACCAAGTCCATCTATGCACTACAGGCCACAAATGGCTTTTAACATAATATAAACATGAGAATGATGACAATGATATAAGAATTCAATAAAACAAGTTCAAGAATTAATTTATCCAGGAACTAATAACGTCCAAATTGTTAACATGATACTTCTTGTAGAGTAAAATTCAAGAATGCTCAGAATAATATTTTCATGAAAAGATACTGGATGAAGCACAAATATCAAGGACACTCCACTAATTTCATGGAGTATAGAAGTCAAAACTTTAACCAACTGAGTATAATAGAATATATGAAACTACAAATGAATTTTCGCCCGCTATGCGGTAATCCACGTAGACAGATCATTTCCACAATTTAATAAGGAATGAATACGAAGGATCATTCACCATGCATGTGGTAATTCACATAGACAGGTTATTCCAACAGAATAATAAAGAATGAAATAACATAAGGATTCACCATGCGTGCGATAGACTGCACAGACAGGTTATGCCCAACAGAATAATAAATAATGTAGCCAGGTCCGGCGTAAACGCACAGGCAGGATATTCTGACAGAATAATAAATAACGGAACCAGGTCTGGCATAAACGCACATACAGGATATTCCGACAGAATAATAAATAATGGAACCAGGTTCGGCGTAAACGCACAGACATGATATTCTGACAGAATAATAAAGAACGGAATATTAGAAGAATTTCACCATGTATGCGGTACTTCGCATAAACAGGTTAATCCACATAATAATAAAGAATGGAATAACAGAAGAATTTCACTAAGGATAGGGTATCCCGCGTATACAGGTTATTCCAACAGAATAATAAAGAATGGAATAGCAGAAGTTCTCTTCATGAATAAGAAAGAAAGAATACCTCTTACGAGTACAACAAATAAAATCCCCTACCTTAAGAAGAAGAGTACTGGATATTTGAGTAGTGAAGTAGCAGAATACTTTTTTTCTTTCTCTCTATAGTTTATCTCTCTAGAGTTTCAGTGAATTCGTAAGAAATAATGAAGGAATGAGCTTCTATTTATAGAAAAATAGACTGAATAGTAACTAACTCATGAACGGTCCAGATCGATTTACTTTAATCTGACGGTCCATATTTAAAGCAAAATCTTTTAAATAAAATATAATATATTCTATTTATAATCTAATAAAATGAATAACTTTATAAAAGATTTTACTATGCAAATACTATACAGGCACTATGCAAATACTATGCATAATAAAATATAATATATTCTAATTATTGTCTAATAAAACAGATAACTTTATAAAAGTATTCTGTTTTATATAAAAAGATTTTACTATTAGCCTAATAAAACGAATAATTTTATAAAAGTATTCTGTTTTATATAAAAAGCTTTTCTGTTTTATTATAATAATACCAATAAAATAAAATTAAGTGACTTATCACATAAGCATAAATAATCAATACCGTGTGCTACTATGCAACCACGCGTATTACTGTACTTTTACTACCGAGTAGTTCAACAGTATTAATGGTAAAACTTCCGCCGTTATTTTCAATAAAATATTTTTATCGTTTTATCAATCCGACAATAATTCTGTTGTGGGGTCCACCAATGATTGTGTCGTCGTACGGATATTCCCCGACAAATAGAATATTCCCCGACCAATCGAATATTATACAACTACTTGCATACTTTTTCAAAATTTATAAATATTACCCACAACTATAACATTATATCACATCCACACCATAATATTCAAAAAATTATTTCGAGAAAATTAAATATTTATTCATAAAATTTGGGATCTCACATAGATTATATTATATTTTATTGTAAACCAATCTGGACCGTTCATGAATTAGTTACTATGCAGTCCATTCTTCTATAAATAGAAGCTCATCCCTTCATTATTTCTTACGAATTCATTGAAACTCTAGAGAGAGAAACTATAGAGAGAGTTCTTCTTCTATAATCTCGAGCGTATTTCTTTATAGTTTAAGAAAGCTTTGAGCGTAGTACAAGTTTTCTTTGAGTATATCCTCGCCCTACCAGTCAAAATACTCTTCTTTTACGGTAAGGGATATTATTTGTTGTACTCGTTAGGGGTATTACTTCTTTCTTATTGGTAAAATTCTTTTGTTATTCCATTGTTTATTATTCTGTTGAAATAACCTGTATATACCGGATACCCTATACTTGGTGAAATTCTTCTGTTATTCCGTTATTTATTATTCTGTTGGAACATCCTGTCTGTGCGTTTACTCATGATCTGATCCCGTTGTTTATTATTCTGTTGGGACATCCTGTCTGTGCGTTTACGCATTACCTAGTTCAATTATTTATTATTTTGTTGGAATATTATGTCGGTGCGTTTACGCATGACTTGGTTCAATTATTTATTATTCTGTTGGAATATCCTGTCAGTGCGTTTACGCATGACCTGGTTCTATTATTTATTATTCTGTTGGAATAACCTGTCTGTGCGGTCTATCGCATGTCTGGTGATTTCTTTTGTTATTCCATTCTTTATTATACTCAGTTGGTTAAAGTTTTGACTTCTATACTCCATGAAATTAGTGGAATATCCTTAATATTTGCGCTTCATCCAGTATCTTTTCCTAGAAATATTATTCTGAGCATTCTTGAGTGTTACTCTACAAAGAAGTATCATGTTGACAATTTCGACATTATTAGTTCCTGGATAAATTAATTTTTGAACTTGTTTTTATTGAATTCTTATATCATTGTCATCATCCTCATGTTTATATTATGTTGAAAGCCATTTGTGGCCTGTAGTGCATAGATGGACTTGGTATGATTATGACCAGGGATTATTCGGTGTATTTATGACCGTAATATTACAAATGATGTGAAAAAAGTCCCCATTGACCCGTAGTGCATTGATGGACAGTTGTTGACATGATCATGACCATTGATGAATACACGAATATCCTTAGCCCGTAGTGCATGGATAATTTATGGTCGTGATACTAATGAATATCCTTGGTCGTAGTGCAGAGATGATGTGGATTATTTATTAAGCTGAGTCTCAGCGATAAAAGTCATGAAAAACCTTTTAAGTCATAGAAGATAGTAGATTTTATTCTCTACTTGACACTTCTAATGGATTGCTTGTTCCGCTACAGTTAAACTTGATGTTTGTTATATTTTATCAGTTTAACACTGTTGAAAGCTAATGATAATTTATTCTGCATTATCTTAGTCGTAATATTTTTTACTGGGCTAGTTGAGCCTACCCTTTTGCTTTCATTGTTCTCTTCAGGAAATGAGAACGTAGCAGGGACTAGTCGGGGAACAGAGTGATAGTCCAGATAATAGCATTAGTAGTCCTCACTATTCTATGAAATAGTGTGATAATAAATGTAATGAGGACCCCATTGAGTTTGTATATTGTCTAGATGACAATATTTGTATTAAAACTCACAACATATGTTTAGTCGTATTTTACACGACTGTTGTATAATTAAGTTGTATTTGAATTTTGTACCATGTATTTGACGACTCAGAATAGGTGATGTATACCGATTTTGGGGGCGTCACAATTGTAAATTGTGATACATTAGTTTTAATTAATACATTAGTAAAGTTTAAAGTTTTAATTATTTATTATTGATTTATTGTAAATACATATAATTAATATATATGTATATATATATCCAGTGAATAGAACTAGTTAATATATTTAATATTAATAATAAGGTAGTTGATTAAATATTAATAATAAATTACTTTTGTGTAAATACTAATATTTAACATTAAAATTTTGTTAATATTTCTTGCTACTTTTAATTTTACATATTAACATTAATTACTATATCAGTAAATTAATTTTAATGTTAAATATTAATAATAAGTTAGCTTTTATAAATACTTAAATTCTTCATTAATTTTGATATGCTAAATTCTTAGGCAAATTTATGATTTTGATTTTAGGAAATATATCGTAACAATTTAAAGAATAATTCCATGAAGCAATTAGAAAATTAATTAAAAATAATACTTGAAATATAACTATATAAGTGTTTAATGACCGTAAAGAAAAATATATATGAGGATTAAACTTTACAAAATTTATGTCCAACTAATCCTACTACTCAAAATAATAATAAAAAGATAGAAACTAACTTTACATTCAAAATTTAAAAGTGTAATTTACAATAAGTTAATTTTATTTTGCATCTGTAGTTACATGTATCACAGTAGATTGTATTCAAATTATATTTTTTACAAAGACAAATTGTGCATAGTGGACATACATTTAGAAAATCAATTTGTTTTATATTCTAGTCTCACCTAAATTACATTTTCCTTTACTTTAAGAGGAAAATATATTTATTTTTATTCTAATAATCCAACATATATCGGTATGCAGTAGAATGTTAAAATAAATATAAAAATTAATATTTTTACGTGATTTCTCTCGCATAAATAATTAATGAATCTCACCTCATGTGTGAGAGACTCACGTGACAATATCAATTTCCTCCGTTTATCTTAATAGCATTCACAACAGTTTCCCCAATAGACTCTCTATCTCCATATTTGAAGAATATATCAATAAATCAGTATCAAACAGTTTCCTTATAATTATATAATTCTCTATTTTAATCCCTATATATGATTTGACTCCTCAGAGTGAGGGAATCAAAAGAGCATTTCCTATTTGTGTAAAATAACATTTCACACCCTATTTATTGCGATTTTTTGTTGGTTAAAGGATCTTATCTTACTTAATTGTTGATTTTGGTATGCTTATCAAATTCACTCATTCTTATTTTTTAAACAGAGGATTTAGAGAAGAAAGAGAACTATAAAAAAAAATTGAAAATCAATCAAATTTTGATTTTGATCATTTTTGTAAAAAATATTACTACTAATTATAAATTTTATTATTTTATAATTAAAATAATGTTGTTTTAGTTCTCATAAACACATAATAATCGTTGCACATTTTGATTTCTAGTAATATATATTTTAAATTAAAATAATTGCAATTTTTAAATTCAAACAACAATTACTTTTAAATAAAAAATAGTTACAATGTTCAAAAATTTAATCGTTGGAACTTTCAAATTTTAACTTTTAAATTTCAAAATTTAATATTTAAGGAATCAATATAAAGAACCTGTTAGGTACATAGTAAAAAAATTGAATTCCTATCCTACAGAGTGATCCAATAGCACTGCAGAGTAAGGATATACATAAAGAAACTGTTGTGAATGCTAAGGTATTATTAGTAAAATGTTAAATAAGGATTGCCTAGCAACACAACAAAAGAACAAGTGCAGCTGCTTACTGCCTTTAATTAGCACAACAGCGCTTGCTGCAAAAAGCTTGTCACATATTTTCTTGTCAACATGTTTAAATAACTAGCATCTACAAACTTCCCTGTACAATAAGCTTTAAACAGCATCAAAATCCCCCCCCCCCTTCCCTTTTTTTCCAATTTTATTTTATGGGAAGCTTTCCTATGGACTCTTTACATCTGCCAAATACTGACCATTTTACATTTTAAACCTCGGGCAATATAATCCTTTAAAACTACAAAAAAGAAGAGAAAAAAAAAACTGGACCTTCAATTAAATTCGCCTTCATCGGATACCCTGTTGGACCAGGTAATCTCGATTTCAAGTGTTCTTGAAGAACCATCCTTGTTGCTATCGTGGCTGAGGCTGAACAGACCGCTGTAAACTCCTTCACTTGCAACTTTGTCTATTTGTATGGTCACTCTCCCTAGAGTACTCTGAAAATATCAACAATCCGTATATTAAAAACTAGAAGAACAGCACGCAGAAAAGTGATGAGCTCTTCTTCTGTCATTATCAATTGCCAATCACAGCATGATAAATTTGAAATGGGAGGCATCATCATCAATTTTTTCGAAGTGTTGTCAACGATTATACTGTAATGCAACTTTACTATTAGAATGGCCTCCCAAACAGACAACATTTGTTGTAATCTGTGTTACATGGACTCTTTAGTCGAGGGTGAAGAACCTGTGTTGGCTCGCGACAAAAAGGGTACGGGTGTAGAAGCTGGACACTGAAAATAGTGTAAAATACTCGGAAAAAGAAAAAGGAAAATAAAAAAAGAGTAGTGTTTGACACTTCCTCTTACCTGACAAGGATCCCGAGTCCATGTAACATAGGCTGTAATTGGCAGATTTATGATAGTTGTGATATGAGAAGCTGACTGGTTATTAGGGATCTGAAACTTAATACATTAAAATTGTAAGTCAATTACCTTTCCAAAAGTACTTCTGCTTTTGCACATAATGTGCAACTTTTGCCCCTTTGGTGGTACATCAAAGTGCCATTTAAACCCTTCTTTCCATTCTGGAGAGGTGCTGTGGCTAACTACCTGATAATGAACAGAGAGGTTTAAGATAAGGTAAAGGCGTAGTATAGTAAAATTTGGTATCTATTGGCAGCTTGGCATATCATAATATCATATAATGTCAGATTATTCGATAAAATTAAATCTTGTACGGATACATGATGCACCCCAGCATTTCTAGATAGTTTTTCATCCTACCTAGTTCTTCTTATACAATAACATGTTCCATTATTTATAAAATAGTGTAAGCAGCTCAAACTGAAACATTGCCACAGAATATCTGTTTTCAGGGAAAGAATAACTAAAAGAAGCTTAATTCATGCTTTCACGGTTCTAGCAGGAAGGCAGTTATGTAGAATTACCATTGCTGACCCACGTTGCAAATTCCTTCACTTACAACTTTGTCAATTGTATGGTCATAATATACTCTATCCGTTCCAAAATATAATATCAAGTTGGACTTTTCAAAGTCAATTTGAAAGATATGAAGTAAAATTGATGTGATTCATTTAACTTTTGAAAACAATAAATCTTGTAATTAGTAGTACTATTTAGATATTTTATAATTTTAAATTTGAAAACATCTCAAATTGACTTTGAAAAGTCAACTTGATCCTATATTTTGGAACGAAGGAGTATTAAAATTCCAGGTTGGAAATTCATACGGAACTCACCATCAGAACAAACAATCGTTTTAAGAATTTTAGCTGAATACATGGTGAATATTTCATAGCCTAGCTCATGAAAAGGAGAACAACTGATCCTATGATTAGAAGTCGAACTGCTTCATATGACAATAAATCGTAATGGAACAATTAATTACCTTGGTTTGTTGCGGAGGACCATTGCCTATCATCAATCGACAAAAAGCATTTGTTCCACCCATGACATGCTTTAAATTGTTTGCTCGCTTAATCGTAACAGTCAAACAACCTGGCAAGCAATGCAACAGGTTGTCTGCTCTCTCGTGGAAACTTGGCGGACAGGTTTTCATAAGCATTTGAAGAATGGGAATAGCTTCGGCTGCAATCATTGCTTGAGATTTTGAAATATCTACAGGCATGGTTGACCATGACTGTTTCAACAAACATAAGGTGTTCAATACAGAATCCTGAGCAGCCTCACTACCAGATTTAAGTGCCGCTACCAAATGGGGGATACATAGGGTAGCTGCTTCAGAAACGTGAAGCTTAGTGAAGTTGGAGAATATGACATGCATGGTCATCAAGACCTGTAAATTAATAGTTGCTGTGGCCCACAATTCTCTCTCTAATGCAGCTGCATAGCAACACCAGCACAGAAATCAATATAAGAGTAGAAAAAACTACCTAGGATAATTTGAACTTTCACACAGATCAATAGATAAATGACAATACACTTTAAAACCAAAATTTAAGTGAGGATAGGCTTCTGGAACGCACTCTGCAAAACTACCATCTTCATGTATTGTTCATTTTTGCCAGGAGACGGTATTAAATTGAAACATATTAATTTTGTTAATCTATATATGGTTGAGAACAAAGTAAAACTTCCAAGGATTGACAGATTTGTTGACACTGCAACTATAAGCTTACAAGATGAAAAAGAAAGAAATAAAAAGGAGTAAAGTCCACTTTGCCACAGGCAACCAAGAGGCCAAGTACAATGCTCAACTTTTGAAGACAGAAAATAACATATATGAGAAGTTAGGGTTTGAAAAATATAATATTGTAAAATGCGATCAAGCTTTTTGGTTTTAGCAAGTTACCTGTCAATGATCCGATGAGCTCATTTGATACATATTCTTGAAGTGTGCGGTTTGAGAATAAAAATTTGATGAGCAGTGCTGCCTGTGCAGCAACATTGGGGCTATAAGAAAGTAACAGTTCCTGAATTACCAAAATGCCACCTGCTTCTGCAACCGCTCGCCTATTAGTTCTACTGTGCACGACAAAGTTTTGCAATGCACAAATTGCCACCATTTTCATTTCCTCTGTGGACTGATCTTCAAGCAAACTTACCAATGCACGACACGCAGAGACAGCGTCGCTGACTTTGGCAAGTCCCTCGTGCTGTGACAAATCACCAAGAGCAAGAGCTACAAGAAGCCTACCTGAGTGTGATCTAGTTTGTGGGTCTAGCAGATACTGTGCTAGAGGTGCCATTGCATACTTACAGATCTTCATCTCACGTATCCTCGCATTGTTGAATAAAGCTTCAAGTAGCCTTCCGGATGTTTCCTCACATTGGTGTGATCTTAACAGGTCTAATAGAGCATCTATGGCACCAGCTTCAGCCATCAGTTCGGCACTTGAAGCATCAGTCCTTTCCTGAACAATCAGAGCATTAAGAGCCACTGAGACGGTCCTCTCTGAGCTCGAGAGCAACATCTTCACAAGAACTACCAGAGGAACCCTAAAGTAGTAATCACTGTTAAAACGTAAGAGATTAGACAGAACCAATGCAGCTGATTCCCACAAAGCATGGGGTGGTTGAGGGTCATCCTGAATAATAACCTTTGCAAGCTCAAAGATACCCCCAGCTTCAGCTACGGCCTTGGGCCAGCTTAGAGAGAGTTTTTCCAATGCCTTTATTGCTGTTTGCTGCAAGTTCAATATTCCAATTCCTGCAAGCTGTACAAGTGGAACAACTGCATTCTTTGTTGTTATGTCTTGTTGAAAGTGCTCCTGTGCAAGCAGATGGGAGAGCAATTCAGTTCCAAGTTGCTGTATAGCTTGAGATGGGGATTCTAGAAAGGTAATTAGCGGCTCAATGACTTGGCTCGGATTAAGTTTTAGAGTAGCAAGGCTTTGCGGTTTCTCCAAAATATTAACTAGTGCTTGCAGGGCACTGTGCTGCCCCCACAGACCAAAATCTGGACGAAGCAAAACCGTAAAGAGAGGTTCTACAATTTTTGCAGCAGTCAAACTTTTAGCAATGGCACTACTATTTGTCAAGATGCGAAAAAGTTCTGCAATTGTGGAGCATAACGAACTGGGTGCTGTAGGGACTAGAGACAGACAATTATCAATGATTCCAGCTTTGACCATATCCATTTTGTTGGGAGTTCGATCCTTCCCCAACCTAATGAGAACAGAAATGCTTGCCTCGATAAGTCTTGTATTTGACCCTGAAACCAAACCAACAATAAGATTGAGAACATCATAAGCTGCTACAAGCTCCACATGACGTTCCTCTTCCAACAGTCTCTCCAAAGCACAAACACCAGATTCCACTGCTGTATCCATATCAGATTTCATAAGAAATATGAGAGGCTCTATGCATTCCGAGGCGATTGACATTGCTCTGACATTTGAATTGCCAAAAACCACAAAGCAGAGTTGCGCAGCATAGATCTTCAACTCTAACGAAGAAGTGGAAGACAGAACTCGATATAAACTTTCAAGAGAATTTCTCTCAACATCAGTGATTAAAGCTGCTTTTGACATATCTCCTGTAGTCAACTTGATCAACACAACAAGAGCAGCATGTTGCTCACTCTCTGAAGCGGCATTGAGCATATCAACCAAGGGTTGAACTGCCTGCATGGACAACTCAGAATTTTTAATGTTCTCCGCATCAAAAAGTTCATTGAGAGCCCTAGCAGCACTTAGTCTAGAACTTCTCGACCCCAAATGAAGAACAGCTATGAGCTGACTTGCACAACTAATTGCTGCTTCATATCGAAAAAGGTCATGATTGCTAAACAATATTCTCAATAGTTCAGCTATCGTGACCTCAATTAAGTCTTGAGGGCTCAAAGATAGGTACTTTGTTAAAGCGTCCAATGCTCCAGCTTCAGCCATAATTAGTTTGTTTGCATCACTTCCGTCTGCAATACGAGTCAACAGGCGAATAGCAAATGGAGGGGCACCTGGTCTATCAGGCATTGGTCTCAAAAGATCCACCAGTAAAGGGATAGTCTTGCGTGCAGTGGAACCAACTCTCACGTCTTCAATTTCAAAAAGGCGTTCGAGAACAACTTGATCGGGATTTTGTACCAAATAAAATTCATCAGATAAAGCAACTAGGTTGGGCATATCTGATTCTACACAACCAATTAGGCTAATTAACCCTGCAACTGCTCCTGAATTAGAAACTGCAAGATTTAATCCCTTGCTTCCATTACAAACAAGATTAGCCATAGCTTGCGCAGCAAAGTATTTGTCAGTCACTTCATCAGATTTCAGCAGGAGGGTGAGTGAAGGTATGATTCGCAAGGTTGCCGGTGACGAAACAACATTTGCATCTTGGAACAATATAGCCATGAGCAAGGCACTTATCCATATACATTCAGTATCCTCTAGTTTTGCCTGCCATAAAAAAATATATTTCGTTACACAGCCAAATCAAAATATCATTACTGAATCATAGTATGCATAATTGATGCCATGTGATAGAAAACATATGCACCATTCTCTCAAACATTAATATCTTTTTACTTAGTCTGGCCAGATGTACAGTTTTTCTTTTGTGGCAAAACAATGTTTCAAATAAGCTAAAAAATATAAAACCATATAATGGTCCTAAATGGCTCCCCCTCCCCCTCCCCCTCCCCCTCCCCCTCCATCAAAAAAAGAAGAAGAGAACAAGGGAAAATGAAAATAAATGAGAGAAATACTCCCGTTCAATATTCTGCTTATTACTAGGACAAATTCAGCTTTCACACCATGATACATTCAATATTAGTTAGCAACTAAACATCAACTTCAACCAACTACGTGTTATTTTTACATGTGTAATGGAGAAGAAAACTGTGAGAATTTGCATGCATCCCGGCTCCCGCACAAAAAAGTAAGCAAGCAGTATGAGAACTAAAATTATTACCATTGACTCAACATTTAACTTCTATAGTCAACTCTTGTAGTCTCTAATCCTCCTTTTCCAAAAGAGGATGCACTTTCTTCTAGCATTAAAGAAAAAAGTTTATTAGAAAGAAAGAAATATACAATTGTCACTCATCCTTCTTCTCCAAAATAGTGTGCATTTTCTTCTTGAATAAAAGGACAGTTTATTAAGAATCGAAGAAAATACAATTAGGATGGACCGATGGAGAAGTTGTCCACCAAAAATTTGGTAATTCAACCTCATCAAAACCTCCCACAGAGGAGGGAAACTTCTCTATTTCAACGGGAGTGTATTACAATAAGTGGATCAGATGAGGTAAGAAACTAATTTACTTCTGAGAATTTTACTAATATCTCCATAGTTTAGTGAGTCAACGTGGACTTTGTATGGAAAAAGTTTGGGGGATGTTGCTATTCACGCCATCTCGAGGGTTGTTAGGCTGTTAGCAAAACCACGAGACTGTATATATATTAGCACATGTACTTGTATTTAACTTATTTTTTTGAAAATTGACAAGCCTAACAATGTCACAGCGTGTTGAACTTGCTATATGCAAAACACAACTCTGAGCATGTTCTCCATTTTCTATTGCATGAATATATCTAAACTCCTAAACAATTCAAAGCTTTTAAATGTGTATTCTTGTTAAATGATACTAGAACAGTTCTGTACTGATGATTTCATAGCAAGTACTAGGTATAGTATCACTACCGTAAGAAGCTAACAGTAGATATGGAAATAATAAAGAAATTCTACTTTTAGCCTGTAAATATACTCGCACCAACCAAAATTTGGTACTACCTTCTGTACTGCCAAATTGACCGCCAAAAAATCTCCTAACATCTATAAGAAGTGATCATCCATGTCTATTCAACATACTTATATTTTTCAGATCTATATTCTGGAGATTAGAAATCAATATTGGCAATAATATTTTGTGGTCGGTGAAAGAATTTTAAGAAAAAAAGATAGATTGAACAGAGGGTGAAAGAATAGATGAAACACATGAAAGGATATCAAACACTTATCAGGGCTTACCTGCTGATTGGACGTATAACCTGCAAGCTTTTCAGAAAGGACCTCAAGTCCACCAGCTTCCACTACAGCTATTTTGTTCTTCTCATGAAAGGAAGCTATAATAGATAGCAGCCACAATGCCACAGTACCTCCCAAGACAGTGGATGGATCAGGAACCTCAAAATCATCCCCTTCCTGAACGGCATTCTTTTCGACAAAACCTCTAGGAGTTGCAACTGCAATTTCTAGAGAGGAACAACTAGAGTTACGCTTCGTCATCCCTACTAATGCATATATAAGGGGCCTTAAGTATCCTGATGCATCAAGTACATCCATTGCCTGGTTTTTACGTTCTTTAGCAGCACAAATGAGCAATGCAGTCCCTCCAACTCTCACTTCTAAACGGGAAGAATTCATTATTCTATTAGCCAGCGCACCAACTGATCTTGAATTTGCAACCAGAAGGTCACCAAGCACAACTGGTTGATCCCCACAAAGTCTAGACAGAATTTCAATTGCCTTATCTTGTACTAAAGGTGATCCCTCAGACAGAAATCGCACAAGAGTATCCAAGTTTGATGGAACTTCAGCAAGGGCAGACCATGGAGAGTAAGTAAAATTTATACTATGTTTTATCCTGCATAATAGTGCAACTACTTCTAAAGCATCTGCAGCTTCAGTCCTATCCATATCCATTCCATTTAAGGAATTAACAATCGCTAGAACAGTGAAACGACACTGACCATTTCCAGTGAGCACATCACCTACTGGAAAATGCCTCAGTAACTGGAGAAGGGCACGTGACGCACTTTTCTTACCTTCCAAACTTCCATCTCCCAGTACTCTTGTCAAAGCTGAAACAACATCTTCTGCCAGAGCTTCTGCAGCAATCTCGGAATCAGACAAAAGATTGGCCAATGCAGCCACTGCAGTCTCTGCAGCAGCAATGAAAGAAGTTTTTGCCAACTTGATCAGAGGTTTGACATCCCCCTCTCCCATATAATACATTTTTTTCCTAGATCTACTCTTGGTCGGACGAGACAAAGCACCCAAGGCTCGAGCAGACTGTGTTGCAATGACTTGGGTATTGCTGGTCAGAAGCTTCATGCAAGGATGCACTATTTCATCTGTTGCAAGACTATCACAAATATCTTGACGACTGCTAAAAAGATCAGCCAAGACAGAAGCTGCATACTCTTGGGTTTCCTCGTTTGATGAATTCAGAACCTGGACAAGTGATCTCAGCCCTTTATTAGCGGCAGCTCCCTTATCTACCAGGTCATCTTTTGATGCCATAGTAAGTACATGGCCCAGAACTTTAATTATGTGGGCCTTTGACCTTGGAGAATCTCCCAGGAGTAAAGCTAATAGCTGGTTGATTGTGGGAGAATCAGCTCCACGGATAAGCTTTGTTAAAGCCTTCGCTGATGCTTCTTGTCCCTTTGGTCCACCACTTTTTAAGAGCCACAAGAATGCTGAGACAGCCCCAGCACTTTCAACACAGGCACGAATGTCTTCACTGTGACAGCACAAATTCCACAGAACATGTGCTGCATCCTCCCTTGCCTTCTGGGATCCCATTTCTAGTAACTGGACAAGTGGAGGTATCCCGCCGGCAGCTGTGATTGCCCACTTGCTGTCATCGACCTGGTCAGCGAGAATTGCAAGCAACCCAACGGTATACTCCTGATGATGCTCACTAGATAAGCCCAGCAATGATATGAGCAACTGAATTCCTTCTCTTTTTCCAATAGCTTCCCAGATGCCAACTCCATCACAGCATAAGCTTATCAGAGAAAGTATCAAAGACTTTTGAACATCTTTAACATCAGCAGCAGCCATTGTTATGAGTCCAATTAACACCTTCTTTGAGTCAGCTTGCTTGATAGTTCTTGAAAGAAAGACATTTCCATACAGGCTGGCCATGGCCTCAAGGACACGCTCATGAACCAGCTTATTATCACGTGGCTTTAGAAGAATTACTAGAATATTTTCTATCTGTGCTGCATCAAATGATTCTTCTTCATTACTTGATTTCTGCTCAAATACCATCAACGAATAGGCAAGCGCGCCAATTATATCAGCAACTGGAGCAGTTAAGCGTGGAGACTGAGAAAGCTCTCCAAGATACATTATTAAAGAAGACATTCCACCACAAATGTTGGCCAATGCTTGTGTTGCATGCCCCTGAAGGGCCTGGCCGCCCTCTCCTTGCATACATTCCTTGGAAGGAGCAACTACAGCTCCAATGAGTAGTGGCAAGCCCTGTGCATCTACAATAGAACTCTTAGCTTCGGTCGTCTTCGAAGAAAGAGCCTCCAAAGCATCAGCAGCACTTGCACGGACAGAAACATTATTTTCCTGACCCAGTAATCTCAGTAAAGCCTTGATGGCTCCAGAATCAATTATTTTTGGCATGCTATCACTGAAAGCCAACATTAGACGAGCCAATAGAGAAGCTGCATTTGATTGAGAAACAGCATTGCCAGAAG
Source organism: Panax japonicus (assembly GCA_020205505.1). Lineage (NCBI taxonomy): Eukaryota > Viridiplantae > Streptophyta > Magnoliopsida > Apiales > Araliaceae > Panax > Panax japonicus. Next base: position 27,182,329 of record CM035096.1, read on the forward strand.
AAAGAAGCCCCACAATTATATCCACTCCTCCAGCCTCAAGTGTTGCTCTCCAGTATCCGTATTTGTCACCGCAAAGATTTCTCAGAGCCCCAGTTACGAACCCTTCCACAACTTTGTCCTGTTTGTTCCTGGGATTGAGCTGCTCCCATAAGGTTGGTACTACACCTTCTGTAACAAATATTTTCATGCCTACATGATCATCCGAAAGTCCACCTGACGAAACTTCATAGATTGCTTCTGCAGCTGCCTTCCTTGCCTCAGTTGATTCTGACTTAAAAAGTGAGAGCAACGGCGGGATGCATCCACCAAGAAGCATTTTCAATCGCAAGTCTTCATCTTTGCACAGGACACTCAATGTTGTAGCAACGTTTACTTTTGCTACAGGAGTTCCACTCCTGAGAATAGATATGAACAATGGCATTGCTTGAGCATGTGAGCCAATAAGAGCTCGTGCTTCCTTTTTTGCTCTAGTGATACCCAACAATCTTGCTGTAATAAGTTCTTTTTCATGCGGCGAAGACATGTTGGCGTGAAGTTGCTCAACGAAATGAGCAACCCTAGACATTGTACTATCGGGATCATCCATTTTTGTACTTCCATTTGATTCCCTGAGAGGCAAAAGGTGGGTCCACACCTCAAGAATTAGCACACGACTTCCACATAATAGTACTGATAACAGCTATCAACAATGACAAGGAGAGAAAATATTATTATGAAAATTTTAAAGGAAATCTAAATTCTGATTTATATGGTCAAAACATCAGCCAAACATTACAGGATTAGTTTATATAAAACTAAAAGATTTCAGGGATACGCATAATCATTATTATATGACAATTGATACGCATAAATGCAATAGAGAGGTATTTATCATTACCACACTCCAAGTTATTAAGCTAAGGGAGCATCACTAACCTATCCTCAGAAGCATATGATGATTTATGCACTCTCGGTTCAGGGGAGGGAGACTTTGACATTTGATCAAGACTCCACTTTAGCACTCCCCTAGGCCTCCTGCAATTCATAACATGTCAATCCTACCGAGTGCCATATGGTCTACAACGACCCCAATAAGACAGAAGCCCAAATACAAAAATTTATGTCTCTCGATTCGTTTAGAATCAAAGAAACTAATAACCCCAACTTAACAATTTTCATAATTACGATATTAACATATACTGCATATCCTATCATGGTATGTCACACTGATCCGATTTTAAGAGTTACATTTTATTTGAATGAATTTGAAACTAAAGTCTGTACCCAGTACACCACTCCAGCACTGGCAATACCATAATAGGCAGCACTAAAAACAAGCTAATTTTCAAAAAATCATACAAAGAGCACAAATCCCGATAGACCAGAATGATTCATACAAAACTCAGTTCATTTACTAAACAAACAACAGAAAATAATCTACTTACTAATCCAAAATGTAGGCACCAATAACGATCGAACTGCATAATTTAATTACCTCAGCTAATAAAAAGGAAATGCTGCGAAACTCCGTCACTCAAAACAAACCCAAAATTCCTTTCCTGCACTACTTAAGCATCACAGCTTCAGATTCACCTTCATCCAATCAAGTCCCAAGAACACTACACACCAAAATTGCATGAATGGTGCAAACCCAAGCTCAACCCAGTAAGTTTCCTTTAGAATTAAAACCAATAAAACACTCAGTCAAATATCACCCCTCAGAAAACACACACAAGGATCAAAATCAGACAAAAACCCAGATCTTATTATTGATACAAAATTAGATACATCCATATTTGCTCAAAATTAGGTGAAATTAGGCACTACTTATAAGATTCTTGCATAATTAAACCATTAAAATAAACAAAATGACCATACGGAAATCAGATCACATAATCTAAACGTCATTTCTAATAGTCATCAATTTTATATATTAAAAAGTGTAAAGATTCAAACTTTAGCATAAATTACCTTCAGATTGTACTTTACATTGAGGTGGGTTGTTAATGGAGGGTGGAAATGTAGAACTATAGAGAAGGGGAAGGAACTATACAGAAGGGGAAGGAGGAGAGAGAAAGAGACTGAGCCTTTTGGGTTTTCTTTTTTTTCTTTTTAGTGTATTTTCTCTCAGTCATTTTCATTTTCTTTGGATTTTCAAGAACTTTTTTTTTTTTTAACTTACTTCTGTTATTGCTTTTATTTTTTCATTTGATAGAGAAATTTAGACGTCAGAGGAAAGAGAGCGAATGATTCGGGTACGTAACTGTGGAAGATAATAAATGTAGCCAATTGGCTCCTTAAATAGTTTTACCCAACATTTTCCACCGGGGTTGTGTTTCTTTTTATCAAATAAACTAGTTGGGTCCCGTGCCTCCGGCACTGTATGAACTATATGATTTATCTCAAACTTTGAACGACCAAAATAATTTATTGAGTGAGCGGAAAATTTAAAGTCATTTGTATTTTATTAAATTATTATTAGATTATTAGATAGATAGATGTATTTTATTAGATAGATGTATGAACGGTGAGATTTATCTTAAACTTTGGACGGCCCAGGTGATTTATTGAGTGAGCGGAAAATTCAAAATTATTTGTATTTTATTAGATAGATAGATAGATTATTAGATTATTAGATAGATATATATATTTTATTAGATAGATGTATGAACGGTGGGATTTATCTCAAATTTTGGACGGCCCAGATGATTTATTGAGTGAGCGGAAAATTCAAAATAATTTGTATTTTATTAGATAGATTATTAGATTATTAGATAGATATATATATTTTATTAGATAGATGTATGAACGGTGGGATTTATCTCAAACTTTGGACGGCCCAGATGATTTATTGAGTGAGCGAAAAATTTAAAATAATTTGTATTTTATTAGATAGATTAGTAATCGTTGGTGTACGAAGATATGGTATAACGAATTTTTTCAAATTCTCCTATTTTAACAATCTCATTTTTATTTTCTCTCTCCTCTCTCTCTCATCAGTCACCACCTTTTTCAGTTCGAATTATCTTTGTACTTTTCCGTTCAAATCAATTAGAATGAATCTAAATCGTTATTGTGTGAGTTGTATCTTATTAATATATATTAGCGGCAGTTTTTAATGCGAGAAAACAAAGGTTTAGCCTTCTTTAATAATAATAATAATAATAACAAAAAAGGTCAAAAATGTGTATAAGATGATATGACATCATTATGTATTAATAATAATTTAAGTAACTTATTTAACTCATAAATTATATTTAAAATTTAAACATATTTTATGCATTGCACTATTTTTAGCGTAATGACCAAAAATACTAGATGTTAGATGTTAACCGGACATACACTATATTAATTAAGTATATATTTTCTATTAATTACGTCATAAAATACTATTATCTTTGTTTTAAAATTAAAAATATTTTTTTTCTTTTTAATATGTTCCAATATTAAAAATACATTTTTATTCTAAGACTATAAAATAACATGATGTTTTTAATTTACCATTACTTTTTTACTATCATTTTTAATATTAAACCGTCTTATGTAATTATATGTTATTTAAGACAATTTTTTTTAAAAATCATCATTATCTTAAAAAAAGGAATTAACAAATTTATCCTTTATGCTTGCATCATTGTAAAAAAGATGGTGTGAAAAAAAATAAAATATAATACTAATAAATAAAATATTAAAATTAAATAATATTATTCAAATATTGTTTATAATGATATTTTTTGATGTTTGATTACTTGAAAACATTACAATAACAACCTCATTTTCAGTAACTGTAAAAATAAAATAAGTCTACTATCACATAAAACTGTTCACATACAGCTCACATGCATATTTTGATGACCCACGTGACTTGCTTTGCGCGTGGGCCTACGTGGACAAAAAATTTGAGACGTTTAATATTTTTTAGCCTAAAATTTCATACTTCCACTAAACATCATATATATAAAATTAATCTCTAAAAATTTAGTGAATCAGCAGATTAAGATTAGGAATTTTTGTTGCCACCCTTTTAATGTCCCTGCAGATTAATTTTAGTTAATCTTATTGATTGAGTTCTCTTGATATGGACAAATTTCTTTTGTCTCTATATAATAAAAACTCCTCTTTCTGTCTCTATAATTGGATCATAATTTTTGGTAGCATCTATATATAACTGGATCTACCTCAACCAGCTTGGAGTTGGCAGTTAAAATACTCTACCGACTACTACTTCCCGAAAATAATATAAATAAACCGAGTCGAGTATTAAATTATTCAGATTTGATTCGTAAAATTTATCGAGTATAAAATAAAATTTGATTGATGTTCATTTTGCTACTGAGTCGAGTACGATCTCGAATGACAGTTTGAATTTTTCGAACGAATATAATCCGAGTATCAATAGAAATTTACAATTATATACTCAATTTAATATGTAGCACAAGTGTTGAGTTTGATTTTACTAAAAAATAGGCTCGAATTTAATTGACTTTACTTGAAAATAAATTCAAACTTAATTTTAATTTTAATGAAAATACTCTTGAACATGATTTATGATCTTGACATAAATATTTTTATAAAGTAAAAATGTTAGTTCACAACTTCGTCTCTTCATCTACTATTTATGTTAGAATAAATTTGTAGAATTATTAAATGTTTTTGTAAAAATATTAATTTTCTAAATTTATCGTAATATATAGCATGACTCTACGAATAAACTATCACATTCTGTCATTGAATTACCCCTCTACTTCTGTTATAATTATATCAATGAATTAATAAGTTGCTTTTAAATTCTTTCTGTAATCAATAAAATGTGATTACTTCATACTACCCTCTAGAAATTATAAAGAAGATTTAGGGAACACTATTTTTACATGAATTTTTAATTATTTTATATGATCTTTTTTTATATAAAGATGAGACCTATTTTTTTTATGCTAGAGAAGATTATGTAAAAATATCAAAAACTCGTGTAAAAATATCAATTTCCATAATTTATCGTCTTTATTGTGAGTCTCTCTTTAATTCTTACTTATTTCATATTTTCAAGTATTTGCATATATATATATATATATATATATATATATATATATATATATATATATAGGAAAAAATATGTGTACACAGCTGTGTATTACACAGTAGGCTATAGCGACGATTTTTTGGGCTATAGCGACGGTTTCACCCGTAGTCATAGTTATCCTGGGCTATGGCGACAGTTTACCGTCGCTATAACCCAAAAAATCTGTCGTCCTAGGCCTACTGTGTAATACACAGCTGTGTATATACATATAGCCCATATATATAAATACAGCACATCCCCTAATTTGAAATCAATTGAAATAATGACATCATCAATTGGAAAAATCGTTGAGTCCACTCTTAATTAATTAAGTGAGTTAACTCACTTAATTTGATAACTCATCTATTCTTATATATAAATACACATAAATGATGATACACATAAATAATTGTTTTATTTTTATTTTCTCTTCAATAACAATATATAAATACACATAATCAAATCAATTGCAAAAATCAAACAATAATGGAAAATCAAACAATAAGAACGAAAAAAAAGTCTTAACAATAAAAATGAAAAAAAAACGAAAGGAGAAAAATGGTCCTGCAATAATATGAAAATACACATAATCAAATTAATTGCAAAAATCAAACAATAATGGAAAATCAAACAATAAGAACGGAAAAAAAGTCTTTACAATAAAAATAAAAAAAAAACTAAAGGAGAAAAATGGTCCTGCAATAAAATGAAATACAAATTCACTTTACTTGATATTAATTTCAGTTGTCTCTTCCTCTTCTCCTCCTCCTCTTCACTTCAGTTTTTTCCCCTTCTCCTCTTCCTTTTCCACTTCCACTTTCACTTCTAAAGAGTTTCACTTCCCCCTCTTCTTCTTCCACTTATATATATATATATATATATATATATATATATATATATATATATATATATATATATATATATATATATATATATATATATATTCGTATGTTTATGTGGATTTATTGGCTTTATATTATGTTAAATTTTACTCTTTTGTTACAGATCTGACATCGCTTTGTCCTTCTCTTTCCTGAACCACACTCGATTTTGGTTTTGTGGGCTCAAAATCGCTCGATCGATCCGATTTATTCAATTTCGAGAACATATCAGGTAATTGATGATTATTTCTTTTGTTTTATTGAATTTTTTTGATGTAATTTGTAGGGTTTTTCGATTCGATTTATTCGATTTCGAAAATAAATCAGATAATTGTTGATTAATTCCTTTGTTTTATTGATTTTTTTTGAGGTTTTTTTTTAATGAAATTTCGTTTTAGTTTTTGAAGAAATTTAACTTTTTTGCTAGTGAATTCTGAAATTACAAATAATACTTATTCTGAATTTATCCCTACAATGAATGGGGAAAATGAAATCTAAACAAAAAAAGGAAAGACAGTAAAGTACATATATGATGAATATATAATGGTGAAAAATTTTTCTCATTCCAATTTTAAAAAATTATACAATCGAAAAACAAACTAGCCCGTGCATTGCACGGACTATCAACTAGTCAATATAAATTTGTCATCACATATTAATTAACTATCACATTAGGTCTTTGAATTCCTCCTATACTTCTATTATACTCCCTCCATTTTAAAACTTAAAATATAATTTGATTTTTAAAATCAAACGATGACATATTAATTTTTAAATTAATATGAATTTATTTAATTTTAATTGATACAATTCTTATAATTGTGTAGTATATAATAAAAAATATTAATCTTAAATTGATTTAATTCTAAAATTTTATAAATTAGACTAATTTTAAAATTTAATATATCGTTGATTGACTCAAGTTGTATCTCATGTAAACTTTGAAATACAAGAGAGTAATTTATATCACTAGAGGGTGTATTCAATTAAAACTTTTAAAGACTTTTAAAGTTTGGTTGTATTCAATCAAGACATTTAAAGTCTTTATTGGTGGTCGATTTCGCAATCAATGAATATGTGCAATTATACATGGTTAACAAGTAATAAATTGATAAGAAAAGTATCATTCCCACGAGAAATTATTTAATAACAAGTACCAAATACTAACTTGTAACCAAATTAATTTTATTTAAACAAATGATTTAGGATTGCGAATTAAAATAATTAATAAAACTACTATTAAATACCACTAGATTTAAATCAGGCTATGGAGAATTAAGATCACAATTTCACTTATTACTCATTTATATCAATATTTTTTTTTAATGATTATGCTCACTATTTTGGACGGTTAATTAAGAACTTATTAGTATTTATAACCACATTTCGATGCATAACAAACATATTAATCTAAATCTACAGTTGATATAATTGAATCAAATACCCTAGATAACTAATTCACTATATTCCTATATTAATTACAATTAAAAAAAGATTTAAAGTACATATTCCCTATCAGATTGCATGCGGTGAAAAACTATATCCCTATTTTAAACACAAATCATGAATTCCATCACCATGCATAAAACACAGTCACATGCTATTATGATCAGATCTAAATCTATATTTCATCTCCCGAATTCATATAAATTATCACAATAATTTTTAATTAGACAATAATTACTTAAGCACAAATCATATATAATAGACAATCCCTAAAATAGATCATAATAATTAATAAAAAACATATTAAAACATGTTACGCTATAATATCCGTTGCAATCTTAAACAATAGATTTAGTTTATTGTTATTGAATTAAAGTCTAAAATTCACAATTGAATAAATATTAAAAGACAAAAATAGAAGTAGGGTAGAGAATAAAATATGTTGTGTATAAATTTGAGACTCTCCTCTTGCTCTTGCTTTGAATCCTCAATGCTCGATCTTCAAGTTGTTTCAATCTACAATCCAATCTAAACTAAGGTTTGTTAATGAAATATAGGATCTAATGGAGTGTATCCCTAAAACAATCTCCTCTCTAATTTATGTCTCATATCATATATTTATATGTTACAAGTCAAATCCCTAGTTTAGGAGGAAACCTAATCCAATTTAGAGTAAAAAAAAGTATCAAAATTCGTCCAAATGCGTCTCAACTTGATCTGGCTCGACCGCAGTACCCCGGTGCTACTCACGGGGTTGATTTTCTGACTCTGGGAGCCCCAGCGCTGTAAATAGCCTAGAATTGTGTGAGACCCCGAATTTTATGAATAAAAATTTAATTTTCTCGAAATATTTTTTTGATATTGAGGAGTAAATTTGATATAATGTTATAGTTGGGGGTAATATTTATAAATTTTGTAAAATAAGCAAGTGGTTATTTGTCGGAGAATATTCGTTTGGTCGTGAAATATTCTTTCTGTCGGGAAATATTCGTACGACGGCACATCCATTTGTGGTTTCCATAACGGAAAACGATCGGATGAAGAAAATGACAAGTTTGAGTTTTTATAATAACGACGTAATTATTACCGTTAACACTGTTGGAATACCCGGTGATTAAAACACAGTAATACACGGTGTTGCACAGTAGCACACGGTATTGTACCAATTATTGATTCTTACGTAAGAAGGCACTACTCAATAATTGTTACAGTAATTACTGTTCAATATTTTATTTTGTTGATTCAATAATTGTTGCGTTGATATTTTATATTATTGTTGTTTCAATAATTGTCACTGCACAGTATTTTCCATTATCGGATCAATAATTCATATTATTTGAATAATATTTTTAGATAACATTATTAACAATGTCTAGAAAGTTCTGTATCATGATCTTCGACATACATTTTGGTGGAGCAATATAAAGAGAGAGATATCGATGTTTATCTCAAGGTGTCTAAAGTGTCAACGAGTCAAGGCGGAGCATCAAGTATCAAAAGGTCCATTGCAACCACTTGAAATTTCAGAATGGAAGTGGGAGCACATTACCATGGATTTCGTTACCGGTCTACCTAAGGATTCTCAAGGTATAGATGCGATTTGGGTCATTGTTGATAGATTGACCAAATCTGCTCATTTCTTACCGATACGAGAAACTTATACACTTGAACGTCTTGCTTGTATGTACATAAACGAGATTGTAAGACTGCATGGTATGTCAGTATCCATAGTTTCTGATCGAGACCCAAGATTCACTTCACGATTTTGGGTTAGTTTGCAGAAAGCTATGGGCACGGATTTATGATTTAGCTCGGCATATCATCCTTAGACGGACGGACAGTCAGAGAGGACTATTCAAACTCTTGAAGATCTATTAAGACTCTGTGTCCTTGATTTCAAGGGAAGTTGGGACAAGTTTTTACCATTGGTGGAGTTTTCCTACAACAACAGTTATAAAGCAAGTATTGGCATGGCTCCATTCGAAGCGTTGTATGGAAGAAAGTGTCGTTCTCCAGTATGCTGGAATGAGGTGAGAGAAGCAACGTTGTTGGGACCGGAGTTAGTACGTATGACTACAGAAAAGATTCAAACGATTCGGCAACGTAAAAAAACCTCGCAAGATCGACAAAAGAGTTATGCTGATCTTCATCGAAAGGATGTGGAATTCGATATAGGAGATCATGTGTTGTTACGTGTTGCTCCATGGAAAGGAGTTACGAGATTTGGAAAGAGAAGAAAGCTCAATTCTCGATTCATCGACCCATTTTTAATCCTCGATCGAGTAGGAACTGTGGCCTATAGACTCGCTTTACCGCCAAGTATGTCTCGTGTTCATAACATTTTTTACATATCCATGCTACGTAAATATGTGAAAGACCCGAACCACATTATTGAGTTAGAACCGGACGAAATAGCGGAAGATTTGACGTATGAAGAGGTTCCTGTTCAAATCTTGGATAAGAAGGAACATATTCTACGCACCAAGATTATACCTCAAGTCAAAGTTTTATGGAGAAACCACGATGTTGAGGAAATGACTTGGGAGTTAGAATCTGAAATGAAATCAAGGTATCCTTACCTCTTCGACATACCAGGTACGTACCCTAATTTCGACGGCGAAATTTCATAAGAAGGGGAGATTGTAAAACCCCAACTTTTTGAATAAAGATGAATTTTCTATAAATATTATTTTTGAATATTATGGAGTGAAATTGATATAATGTTATAGTTGTGGGTAATATTTATAAATTTTGCAAATTATGCAAGTTGTCATATTATATTTGTAAGACCCCAACTTATTATAAATAAAATTGAATTTTCCTTTATTCATTATTCTAAATTAATAAGGGTTAATTTGATATAATGCTTTGGTTATGGGTGAAATGTGAAATTTTTATAAAATAAACAAGTGGTTATAAAATAATCATTGTTGTCGGGAAATATTCGTTTGGTCGTAGAATATTCTTGCTGTCGGGGAATATTCGTACGACGGCGCAGCCATTTGTGGGCCCCATACCGGAAAACGGTTGGATGAAAGAAAACGACAAAGATTGAGTTTTATAAATAACATCGTAAATTATTACCGTTAACACTGTTGGGTTACCTGGTGGTTAAAATACAGTAATACACGTGGTTGCACAGTAGCACACGGTATTGCACAGTATTGTTGAATTATTGATTCGTACGTAAGAAGACACTACTCAATAATTATTACAGTAGTTACTGTTCAATATTTTATTGATTCAATAATTGTTGCGTTGTTAGTTTACATTATTATTATTTCAATAATTGTCACTGCACAGTATTTTCCATTATCAGATCAATAATTCATATTATTTGAATAATATTATTAGATAACATTATTGGCAATGTCTAGAAAGTTCTGTCAAGGAGAGGTTTGGTCATCTAATAGCGCGCCAGTAAGGAGAAATCCTTATTGGAAGCCCCCTCTTTCCTGGGAACGGCCTGGTTGTCATAATTGTGATTCTGTAATATTATTTAAGAATAATTAATTATTGATTTATATGATAAGAAAATATTTATTTGATGTGGATATAATTGATGAATATATTATTTTATGTGGATATAATTGAAGGAATTAATGCTGAGGTGTTTTATCAGTATTTTGTCGGACTGGAAGAATTAAAAATCATTCGTTTGTGGATTTCGAATATTTTCTGTTGGAAATTTGGAAAAACTTTCTTTTAAAAAGTTATAGAGAATTCGATTTCAGGCAGAATGGACATAAAATTCGTATTTTTCTGATAAACGGTCTATTTTTTATGAATTATTGAAGTTTCAGAAAATAAAATAATTTTTATTAAATTTTGGGTGGGATTCACTTTTGTTTTTTTCAAACACATGGGCTACTGGAATTTTTTTCCAAGGTGGTGGCTGGTCATGGTCTAAAGCATGCGTATGAATTTTAAAAATAAATAATATTAATTTATTATTTTAGTCTCATTTAGCGTTCTAGCATTTTCCTATAAATAGAGGGCTAAGTTAGAATTGAAAATCACACCAGAAACAAGTTTTCTCTCTTTCTCTCTTTATATTATCGAGCGTATTCTTGTGAGTATACTTTGAGTGTTGCTATACGGTGCGAGTTTCTGTCAGCACTATACCCGAAATTCAGTCAAAAATACGGTTATTTTGAGATAAGGGATGTTATTTTCTTCTTAAATGATATTATTTTCTTCAATATCATTATGCCAAAATATTGGTGAACTTTTTAATCAAATTTAGAACTTGTTGTGTCGGGGTTAGTATTCACGTATACGACACTATTCACGAATACGACACTATTCACCGAAAAATAAAAATTCTCCTTTTTGTCCAAAATGTCTATTATGGTTACTAGCTTTGATTGTATCCATGTTTTGATCTTCATTCTAGAATTTTGGCTCATAATTGTTTATTATGGAGTATTTTTGAATTTGGACAAACTAAAGTACGAATCTTTAATCCTTGATCCTTGTCATTTTGTTTCACTGGATTCGTTTCTTTAAAAAATATTTTTCATCATCCCCAGTCCTAAATGATGATACTATTGAATATCTTTTGTCTGTAGTGCAAAGATAAATGATTACTGATGAATATATTTGGCCCGTAGTGCAAAGATGAACAGGTGTTGAGATAAACATGACCAACCGGTGATATAAATGAATATCTTTGGCCTGTAGTGCAAAGATGATTAAAGATGTATATTGATTGTTGTTACAGGGATAAAATATTGATGATGGACTCTTAAATATTAGAAGATAGTAGAATTCATCCTCTACGTGACTCTTCTAATGGATTGCTGTTTCCGCTGTATTTGTTGATCTAAAACTTGTTGTCGATTATATTTTATCAGAATTTTTTCCCTGTTAAAGACTAACGATAATTTGTTGTATATTATCTTAGTCATAATGTTCTTTACTGGAATAGTTGAGCTCACTCTTTTCCTTTTTGTTCCATTTTTCTTCTCAGGATGTGAGAACATAGCAGGATCGAGTCGGGGTATGGAGTGAGGTTTCTAGAAAGATGTTTTAGCAGTCCTCACTATTTCTGTAAAATAGTGTTTGAATAATTGTAATGAGGACTTATTTGCGTGTGGATATTGTCTAGAAAACAATATTTGTATTTAAACTCACAGTATGTATTGTCGTATTTCACACGACATTTGTATTATTGAAGTTGTAGTTTGCTTTATGTACCATGTATTTGGCGACTCAGAATGGGTGTTGTATACCTGTTTTGGGGGTGTCACAGTTGGTATCAGAGCTTAGGGATATGGTCTCTGGCGGAGATCGGGGAATAGAACTAGGAGGGGAGAGATGAGTAAATCCTTTGCTAGTGTGTCCTACTAAGCTTATTTGTTGGTTGGTCATAATATAGGGATATTATGTGATATGTTTAATTAACCCTTGTTTTATGGCAGTATTTAAGAATGGCTGCTGAGAACGTTAACAATAGAGTGTACGAGACTGTGGAGCAACCTTTAGTCACAAACCAGGAGAACGTGCAACAGGAAGGCAATATTCCTCCTGTAAACAACACTACCAAGCAAACGATGAACGATGGAATGTTTAGAAGCTTTTTACAGTTCATGCAAAATCAAACGAGGGAGACTCGTGTACAAAATACGGGTGGAAATGATGGCAACGCGTGGTCTGTCACAACCAAGCAGTTTAAGGAGTTGGGACCACCAGAATTTAAGGTAAAACCGGATCCGATCATGGCAGAAACATGAGTCAAGAAAATTACCAAGATATTCGATGTCTTGGGATGCACGGAGGAACAGAAGGTTCCATTCGCTACCTTTATGTTTCGTGGTGAAGCAGATTACTGGTGGGAATCTGTGAAGCGTACCCAACCAGATGCACTCAACATGTCTTGGGAAAAATTTCAGAAACTTTTCAATGAGAAGTACTTTCTTGAAAGTATTCGTCATATGAAAGAGGTAGAGTTTATTAGACTCGAACAGAACAACATGACGGTGTCTCAGTATGAGGCAAAGTTCGCAGAGTTATCCAGGTTTGCACCTCATTTGGTGGAGAATGAGGAACGTATGACGCGGATGTTTTTGAGAGGTCTAAAACCCGAGATTCGTCAATACCTTATATCTCATAAATTTTCTCTGTATTCAGATGTTGTAAACAGGGCTCAATTGTTAGAGCGAGATAGTGAGTATACTCAACCGAGGGACCACAACCAGGGTCATATCGGTGACAGCAATCATCAGAACGATGATAACCAGCGAGGAAGGAAGAATACGGACAAAGGCGGTAACCACTCAGGTGGTAATCGTGGCCATGATAATAGAAGAGGTGACTCAAGTGGAAATTTCAGAAAGAGAAGATTCAACAACGACGGAAAGACATCAGCAGCAGCACCAGCACTAAAAAAAAATTCTAGGGGAGGAGAACGACCGCCAGTTAGATGTTACAAATGCGGGAAGGAGGGACATATCAGCCCAAACTGTCCACAACAATCCAAGGTATGTTACAACTGTGGAAAGGAAGCCCACATCGCTCGAGAATGTACTATAGCGAAACCAAGTTCAGCGGGAGTGGTGATTCCAAGGGCTGTCCCGGATAAGTCAAAATCAGCGGTTCCTGGAAGAGCGTTTGTCGTGACTGGCCAAAACGTAAGGAACCCAAACGAACTAATCACGGGTAAGCTAATCTTGAATTCTTGCAAAGTTTATACCTTACTAGATACCAGTTCTACCCATTCTTTTATCTCTCCTGCTTGTGCTCAACGTTTAAACTTGACTCCGGAGAAATTAGATTTTGATTTATCTGTTGAAACTCCGTTGGGTAAAACCTTCGTTACATCTACAGTTTATAAATCTTGCATGATCCAAGTTGGCACTATCACATTTCCTGTGGATCTTATCTCTTTAAAGATACTTGCTTTTGATGTGATTTTAGGAATTGATTGGTTAACCACTCATCATGCCAAAATTGATTTTTTTTCGTAAGGTTGTTAGTTTTCATATTCCTAACCAACCTGTCATACGAATTCAAACCACTAAACCACTAAAATCATTTACTGTCATATCAAGCCACAAAGCTATTTGTTTATTGAAAAACGGATGTCAGGCTTTTTTAGCCCATGTTATGGATTTGAATAAAGACAAGTTAGATTTGAATAATATTTCTGTGGTTAGAGAATTCCCTGATGTATTTCCTGAAGAGCTTCCCGGTTTACCCCCAGAACGTGATGTTGAATTCTTTATTGACCTTGAACCGGGTACAAAACCCATTTCTAAAACCCCATATCGAATGGCTCCTATTGAACTTCAGGAGTTAAAAGTCCAACTACAGGAATTGGTAGACATCGGTTTCATTCGTCCTAGTACATCTCCTTGGGGTGCTCCTATTTTATTCGTAAAGAAGAAAGACGGGATTATGCGACTTTGTATTGACTACCGAGAATTAAACCATGTCACCATCAAGAATAGGTATCCACTACCTTGCATTGATAACCTGTTTGACCAGTTGCAAGGAGCACAATTCTTTTCAAAGATCGATTTTCGTTCTGGATATCATCAGCTGAAGATTAAAACTGAGGATATTCCAAAGACTGCCTTCAGAACTCGGTACGGGCATTATGAATTCTTAGTGATGTCTTTCGGATTGACTAATGCCCCTGTTGCCTTCATGGATATGATGAACCGAGTATTCAAGGAATATTTGGATCAATTCGCTGTTGTCTTTATTGATGACATCCTCATCTATTCCAAAAGCCGTGAAGATCATGAGCACCAGTTGAAGTTAGTACTTCAAAAACTTCGTGAACACAAGCTTTATGCCAAGCTAAAGAAATGTGAGTTCTGGCTTGAGGAAGTAGCATTCCTTGGGCACGTGGTGTCAAAACATGGAGTATCTGTGGACCCGGCGAAGATTGAAGCAATACAAAGTTGGGAGCAGCCAAAGTTGGTGACCGAAGTGCGTAGCTTTCTGGGCTTAGCTGGTTATTATCGGAGATTTGTGGAAGTATTTTTTCGAATCGCTACTCCGTTAACTCAGCTGACTTGGAAGGATGCAAAATTCGTATGGAGCGAGGAATGCGAGAAGAGCTTCCAAGAGCTCAAGAGGAGACTCATTTCGGCACCTGTTTTGACAATACCATCTGGTTCGGATGGATTTGTTATCTACAGTGATGCTTCTGGCAAGGGGTTAGGATGTGTTCTCATGCAACATGGGAAAGTCATGGCCTATGCCTCACGACAACTCAAAGAATATGAGAGTAATTATCCTACTCATGATCTGGAGTTGGCAGCAGTCGTATTCGCGTTGAAGATATGGAGACACTACTTGTACGGGGTTAAAGTGGAGATTTATACGGACCATAAAAGCCTCAAATATTTCTTCACCCAAAAAGAACTCAACATGCGGCAACGACGTTGACTTGAGCTGTTGAAAGATTACGATCACATTATTCAATATCAATCCTGGAAAAGCGAACGTAGTAGCTGACGCATTGAGTAGAAGATCATATGCGAGTACGAGTGCAATATTATCAACGCAAAGGCCCATTTTGTATAACTTACAAAGGATGGAGGTAGAATTAAAGACTCCAAGGACCCACATGATGATGGTGAATATACGAGTAGAACCGACTTTAATTGATAAAGTTAAAGATGCTCAAGCTACGGACTTGGGGCTGATATAAATGAAGAAGAAAGTACAAGAAGGTGCTATTCCAGAAGCAAGAATCGATGAAGAAGGAATACTTCGAGTCAACTCTAGACTTTGCGTTCCTAACGATTCTGACTTGAAGCATAAAATCATGATGGAGGCACACAACATCCCATTTACAATCCATCATGGGAGTACCAAAATGTATCATGATATTCGACACACATTTTGGTGGAACAATATGAAGAGAGAGATCGCGGAGTTTATCTCGAGGTGTTTAACTTGTCAACGTGTAAAGGCGGAGCATCAAATACCAAAAGGTCCATTACAACCACTTGATATTTCGGAATGGAGGTGGGAACACATTACTATGGATTTCGTTACGGGTCTTCCCAAGGTTTCTCAAGGTATAGATGCGATTTGGGTTATTGTTGATAGATTAACCAAGTCCGCTCATTTCTTGCCGATACGTGAGACTTATTCCTTTGAACGTCTAGCTCGTATGTACGTGAACGAGATTGTGAGATTGCATGGCATGCCAGTATCCATAGTTTCGGATCGTGACTCAAGATTCACTTCAAATTTTTGGGTTAGCTTACAAAAAGCTATGGGCACGGACTTACGATTCAGTTAAGCATCTCATCCTCAAATGGACGGACAATCAGAGAGGACTATTCAAACCCTTGAAGATCTATTAAGACTCTGTGTTCTAGATTTCAAAGGAAGTTGGGATAAGTACTTACCACTGGTGGAATTTTCCTACAACAACAGTTATCAAGCAAGTATAGGCATGGCTCCATTTGAGGCGTTGTATGGACGAAAGTGTCGTTCTCCAGTATGCTGGGACGAGGTGGGAGAAGCAACGTTGTTGGGACCAGAGTTAGTACGCATGACTACAGAAAAGATCAAAATGATTCGACAACGTATTCACACTTCACAAGATCGACAAAAGAGTTATGCTGATCTTCATCGAAAGGACGTGTAATTTAATATTGGGGACCATGTACTGTTACATGTTGCTCCATGGAAGGGAGTTACAAGATTTGGAAAGAGAGGAAAGCTCAATCCAAGATTTGTTGGTCCATTTGAGATTCTTGACCGAATAGAAAATGTGGCTTATAGACTCGCATTACCTCCAAGCATGTCTCGTGTTCATAATGTTTTTCACGTATCTATGCTTCGTAAATATGTGAAAAACCCGAACCACATTATTGCGTTAGAACCAGACGAGATAGCTGAAGATTTAACATACGAGGAGATACTTGTTGAGATTTTGGATAGGAAAGAGCATGTCTTACGCACGAAGGTTATACCACAAGTAAAGGTTTTATGGAGAAACCATGCAATTGAGGAAATGACATGGGAGTTGGAATCGGAAATGAAAGCGAGGTACCTTCACCTGTTAGAAACACCAGGTACGTACTTCAATTTCGAGGATGAAATTTTATAAGGAGGGGAGGTTGTAAGACCCCAACATATTATAAATAAAATTGTAAGACCCTATGTATATTGATTGTTGTTACAGGGATAAAATATTGATGATAGACTCTTAAATATTAGAAGATAATAGAATTCATCCTCTACGTGACTCTTCTAATGGATTGCTGTTTCCGCTGTATTTGTTGATCTAAAACTTGTTGTCGATTATATTTTATCAGAATTTTTCCCTGTTAAAGACTAACGATAATTTGTTGTATATTATCTTAGTCATAATATTCTTTATTGGGCTACTTGAGCTCACCCTTTTCCTTTTTGTTCTATTTTTCTTCTCAGGAGGTGAGAACATAGCAGGATCGAGTCGGGGTATGGAGTGAGGTTTCTAGAAAGATGTTTTAGCAGTCCTCACTATTTCTGTAAAATAGTGTTTGAATAATTGTAATGAGGACTTATTAGCGTGTGGATATTGTCTGGAAGACAATATTTATATTTAAACTCACAATATGTATTGTCGTATTTCACACGACATTTGTATTATTGAAGTTGTAGTTTGCTTTATGTACAATGTATTTGGCGACTCAGAATGGGTGTTGTATACCTATTTTGGGGGCGTCACAATTATGACCTGACCAACAAATAAGCTTATGTAGGACACACTAGCGAAGGATTTACTCGTCTCTCCCCTCCTAGTTCTATTCCCCGATCTCTGCCAGAGACCATATCCCTAAGCTCTGATACCAACTGTGACACCCCCAAAACAGGTATACAACACCCATTCTGAGTCGCCAAATACATGGTACATAAAGCAAACTACAACTTCAATAATACAAATGTCGTGTGAAATACGACAATACATACTGTGAGTTTAAATACAAATATTATCTTCTAGACAATATCCACACGCAAATAAGTCCTCATTACAATTATTCAAACACTATTTTATAGAAATAGTGAGGACTGCTAAAACATCTTCCTAGAACCATCACTCCATACTCCGACTCGATCTTGCTTTGTTCTCACCTCCTGAGAAGAAAAGTGGAACAAAAAGGTAAAAGGTGAGCTCAACTAGCCCAGTAAAAAATATTATGACTAAGATAATATACAACAAATTATCGTTAGTCTTTAACAGGGAAAATCTGATAAAATATAATAGACAACAAGTTTTAGATCAAAAATGCAGCGGAAACATCAATCCATTAGAAGAGTCACGTAGAGAATGAATTCTACTATCTTCTAAGATTTAAAAGTCCATCATCAATATTTTATCCCTGTAACAACAATTAATATTCATCTTTGCACTACAGGCCAAAGATATTCATCAGTTAATCATTCATCTTTGCACTGAAAAATATTCAGTAGTATCATCATTTAGGACTGAGGATGATGAAAAATATTTTTTAAACAAACTAATCTAGTGAAACAAAATGACAAGGATTAAGGATTAAGGATTCGTACTTTAGTTTGTCCAAATTTAAAAATACTCCATAATAAACAATTATTAGCCAAACTTCAAGAATGAAGATCAAAACATGGATACAATCAAAACTAGTAACCATAATAGACATTTTGGACAAAAAGGAGAATTTTTATTTTTCAGTGAATAGTGCCGTATTCGTGAATAGTACCGTATACGTGAATAGTGCCGTATACGTGAATAGTAACCTCGACACAAAAAGTTTCAAATTTGATAAAAAAGTTCAACCAATATTTTGGCATAATGATATTGAAGAAAATAATACCATTTGCGAAAGAAATAACATCCCTTACCTCAAAATAATCGTACTTCTGACTAAATTTCGGGTATAATGCTAACAGAAACTTGCACCGTATACAACACTCAAAGTATACTTACAAGAATACGCTCGATAATATAGAGAGAGAAAGAGATAAAACTTGTTTCTGGTGTGATTTTCAATTCTAACTTAGCCCTCTATTTATAGGAAAATGCTAGAACGCCAAATGAGACTAAAATAATAAATTAATATTATTTATTACAAATTCCTTACGCATGCTTACCTACCAATTCAGCCATCAGCCATCCTTGACCCAAATTAGCAGACCACATGTGTTAGAATAAAAGTGGGTCACACCCATAATTTAATAAAAATTATTTTATTTTTCAAAACTTCAACAATTCATAGAAAATAGACCGTTTATTAGAAAAATATGAAATTTATGTCCATTCTGCCTGAAATCGAATTCTCTAGAACTTTGTAAAAGAAAGTTTTTCCAAATTCTCAACAGAAAATATCCGAAATCCACAAACGGATAATTTTTAATTCTTTCAGTCCGACAAAATACTGATAAAACACCTCAGCATTAATTCCTTCAATTATATCCACATAAAATAATATATTCATCAATTATATCCACATCAAATAAATATCTCCTTATCATATGAATCAATAATTAATTATTCTTAAATAATATTACAGAATCACAATAATGACAACCAGGCCGTTCCCAAGAAAGAGGGGGCTTTCCAATAAGGATTTCTCCTTACTGGCGCGCAATTAGGTGACCAAACCTCTCCTTAGACAGAACTTTCTAGACATTCCCAATAATGTTATCTGATAATATTATTCAAATAATATGAATTATTGATCTGATAATGGAAAATACTGTGCAGTGACAATAATAATATAAATATCAACGCAGCAATTATTGAATCAATAAAATAGAATAATGAACAGTAATTACTGTAACAATTATTGAGTAGTGCCTTCTTACGTACGAATTAATAATTTAACAATACTGTGCAATACCGTGTGCTACTGTGCAACCACGCGTATTACTGTATTTTAACCACCAGGTAACCCAACAGTGTTAACGGTAACAATTTACGCCGTTATTTATAAAACCCAATCTTTGTCGTTTTCTTTCATCCAACTGTTTTTCGTTATGGGGACCACAAATGGCTGCGCCGTCGTACGAATATTCCCCGACAACAAGAATATTCCACGACCAAACTAATATTTCCCGACAAAAATGAATATTTTAATAACCACTTATTTATTTTGCAAAAATTGTACATTTCACCCATAACCAAAACATTATATCAAATTACCACCTTATTAATCAAGAATAATAATTAGAGGAAATTCAATTTTATTTATAAAAAGTTTGGGTCTTACAATAAGTTTCTCGTATAGGTAGGAAATGAGCAGACTTGGTCAATCTATCAACAATGACCCAAATTGCATCTATCCCTTGAGAAACCTTGGGAAGACCAGTAACGAAATCCATGGTAATGTGTTCTCACTTCCATTCTGGAATTTCAAGTGGTTGCAATGGACCTTTTGGTAATTGTTGCTCCGCCTTGACTCGTTGACAAGTTAAACACCTTGAGATAAATTCTGCTATCTCTCTCTTCATATTGCTCCACCAAAATGTATGTAGAAGATCACGATACATTTTGGTACTCCCAGGATGGATTGCAAACGGTGTGTTGTGCGCCTCCATCATGATTTTATACTTTAAATCAGGGTTGTAAGGAACACAAAGTCTGGAGTTGACTCGAAGTATTCATTCTTCATCGATTCTTGCTTCCGGCATAGCACCTTCTTGTACTTTCTTCCCCATACGCATCAGCTCCAGGTCTGTAGCTTGAGCAACTTTAACTTTATCGATTAAAGTCGGTTCTACTCGTATATTCGCCATCATCACATGGGTCCCTGGAGTCTTTATCTCTAACTCCATCCTTTGCAAGTCATACAAAATGGGCCTTTGCATTGACAATATTACACTCGTACCC
Organism: Panax japonicus; assembly: GCA_020205505.1. Lineage (NCBI taxonomy): Eukaryota > Viridiplantae > Streptophyta > Magnoliopsida > Apiales > Araliaceae > Panax > Panax japonicus. The sequence continues at coordinate 27,203,516 of CM035096.1, forward strand.
GCATATGATCTTCTACTCAGCGCATCAGCTACTACGTTCGCTTTTTCAGGATGGTATTGAATAGTATGATCATAATCTTTTAACAGTTTGAGCCAACGTCGTTGCCGCATGTTGAGTTCCTTTTGAGTGAAGAAATATTTGAGGCTTTTATGATCCGTATAGATCTCCACTTTCTCCCCATACAGGTAATGCCTCCAAATTTTAAGCGCAAAAACGACAGCTGCCAACTCTAGATCATGGGTAGGATAATTCTTCTCATATTCTTTGAGTTGCCATGAGGCATAAGCTATGACTTTCCCATATTGCATGAGAACACATCCTAACCCTTTGCCCGAAGCATCATTATAGATGACAAATCCCTCCGAGCTAGATGGTATTGTCAGAACAGGTGCTGAAATGAGTCTCCTCTTGAGTTCTTGAAAACTCTTCTTACATTCCACGCTCCAACCGAATTTTGTATCTTTTCGAGTCAGCTGAGTTAATGGAGTAGTGATTCGAGAAAACCCTTCTACGAATCTCCGATAATAACCAGCTAAGCCGAGAAAGCTACGTACTTCGGTCATTGATTTAGGTTGCTCCCAGCTTTGAATTGCTTCAATCTTTGCCGGGTCAATAGATATCCCATGATTTGATATCACGTGCCCAAGGAATGCAACTTCCTCAAGCCAGAACTCGCATTTCTTCAACTTGGCATATAGCTTATTTTCACGAAGCTTTTAGAGTATCAGCCTCAAGTGTTGCTCATGATCTTCACGGCTTTTGGAATATATGAGGATGTCATCAATAAAGATGACCACAAAATGATCCAAATATTCCTTGAATACTCGGTTCATCATATCCATGAAGGCAGCAGGAGCATTAGTCAATCCAAAGGACATGACTAGGAATAAATAATGCCTGTACCGAGTTCTGAAAGTCGTCTTTGGAATGTCATCGGTTCTAATCTTCAATTGATGATATCCTGAACGAAGATCAATCTTTGAAAAGAATTTGGCGCCTTGCAACTGGTCAAACAGGTCATCAATACGTGGCAATGGGTACCTATTTATTATGGTGACATGATTCAACCCCCGATAATCAATACAAAGTCGCATACTCCCATCTTTCTTCTTCACGAATAGAATAAGAGCACCCCAAGGAGACGTACTAGGACGAATGAACCCAATGTCCAACAATTCCTGCAACTAGTCTTTAACTCCTGAAGTTCAATAGGAGCTATTCGATATGGGGCTTTGGAAATGGGTTTTGTACCGGGTTCAAGGTCGATATAAAATTCAATTTCACGCTCTGGGGGTAGGCCAGGAAGTTCTTCGGGGAATACGACAGGAAATTTATTAACAACAGAAATATCATTCAAAACTGACTTATTTTTGTTTAGATCCGTGACATGAGCTAAGAAAGCTTGACATCCATTTTTCAATAAACGAATAGCTTTATGGCTTGAAATGACATTGATTGATTTTAATGGGTTAGTTGATTGAATTCGCATAATAAATTGGTTAGGAATATGAAAACTAACAACCTTACGAAAATAATCAATTTTTACATGATGAGTAGTTAACCAATCAATCCCTAGAATCACGTCAAATGCAAGTATTTTCAATGAAATAAGATCGACAGGTAATGTGAGGGTACCAATTTGAACCAAACAAGACTTATAAACAGTGGATGTAATGAAGGTTTCTCCCAACGGAGTTTCAACAGATAAGTCAAACTCTAATTTCTCCGGAGTCAAATTTAATCGTTGAGCGCAAGTAGGAGAAATAAAAGAATGGGTAGAACCGGTATCAAATAAGGTATAGACTTCGCTAGAGTTTATGATAAGCTTACCCGTGATGACCTCGTTTAGGTTCCTTGTTTTATGGGAGGTCACAACAAATGCTCTCCCTTGCACCACCGGCTTTGACTTTTCTGGGACGGCCTTTGGTGCCTCCATCCTAGCTAATCTTGTCTTCGGTGAACGATAAAATCGGGCTAGGTGATCTTCTCTTCCACAATTATAACACGCTTTGGATGGCGTCGCGCAGTTTGGACTGATATGTCCCTCCCCTCCGCATTTGAAGCATATGATAGGTGGTCGTTCTCCTTCCTTAACCACGGTTGCTGGTGCTGACGTCTTTTCATCATTGTTGAATCTATTTTTCTTGAAATATCCATTTTTACTGTCTTGGCATGATTACCACCGAAGTGGTTACCATTTCTGGCATGTTGATTCCCTCCACGTTTGTTATCACCGCTTCGATAACTGATACCACTGGTATTTTCATGTTGCCGGCTGCTTTCTCTTGGTTGCGTTAACTCGTTACCGCGCTCTAATAACTGAGCCCTATTTACAACATCTGAGTACAAACACAGTTTATGAGAAATAAAATATTGACGTATCTCCGATTTAAAACCTCTTAAAAACATTCGTGTCATTCGCTCCTCATTATCGACCAAATGAGATGCAAACCCGGATAACTCCGCAAATTTAGCCTCGTATTGCGACACGGTCATATTGTTTTGCTCCAACTTGATAAACTCCACCTCTTTCATGTGACGAATACTTTCGGGAAAGTACTTGTCGTTGAATAGATCTTTGAACTTCTCCCAAGACATCTTGAGTGCGTCAGGCTGGGTACGTTTTATAGATTCCCACCAATAATCTACCTCTTCACGCAACATGAAGGTGGCGAAGGGAACCTTTTGCTCCTCGGAGCATCCCAAGACATCAAATATCTTGGTGATCTGCTTTATCCACACTTCTGCCTTAAGTGGTTTTGGTTCTCCAATAAACTTGGGTGGTCCCAGCTCCTTGAACTATTTAGCGGTGACCGTACGAGAGTTTCCAGTGTTTCCACCTGCATTTTGAATAGGATCCGCTCTCGCCTGATGTTGTATGAATTGCATAAAACCACTGAACATTCCATCGTTCATCATTTGGTCAGTGTTGTTACTTGCATGAGGATTGTCGCCTTCCTGATGCACATTATTCTGATTGTTGATCTGTGGAGACTCAGCGGTCTCTTGTGCCCCATTGCTATTCTCAATATTTTTGGATGCCATTTTCAAATACTGTCACAAAATAAGGGTTAATTGATATGCAACATATTATCTCTATACTCTGAACCAATTAAATACCAAAAAATTTTGGTAGGTCATGCTCGCGAAGGAATTCTCCGTCTCTCCTCTCTTAGTTCTAATCTCACATCTTAGCCAGGGATCATATCCCTAAGCTTTGATACCAACTGTGACGCCCCCAAAACAGGTATACATCACCTATTCTGAGTCGCCAAATACATGGTACAGAATACAAATATAACTTAATTATACAACTGTCGTGCAAAGTACGACAAAACATAAGCTGTGAGTTTTAATACAAATATTGTCGTCTAGACAATATTCAAACTCAAATTCAATATTATTATATTTATTTTTCCACTATTTCACAGAATAGTGAGGACTACTAATGTTATCATCTGGTCCGTCGCATCGTTCCCCGACTAGTCTCTACTACGTTCTCATTTCCTGAAGAGAACAATGAAAGTAAAAGGGTGAGCTCAACTAGCCCAGTAGGAAATATTATGACTAAGATAATGCATAATATATTATTGTTAACCTTCAACAGTGTTAAACTGATATAATATAACAACCATCAAGTTTAACTGCAGCGGAACAAGCAATCCATTAAAAGAGTCAAGTAGAGAATAAAATCTACTATCTTTTATGATTTAAAAGGTTTTTCATCACTTTATCGCTGGGACTCAGCTTAATAAATAATTCACATCATCGAATCACCCCTGCACTACGGCCAAGGATATTTTTTAGTATCACGACCACAATTATCCATGCACTATGGGCCAAGAATATTCGTGTATTCATTAATGGTCATGATCATGCCAACAACTGTCCATCAATACACTACGGGCCAATGAGGACTTTTACCACATCATTTATAACATTACGGTCATGATTACACCGAATAATCCCTAGTCATAATCATACCAAATCCATCTATGCACTACAGGCCACAGATGACTTTCAAAAAAATATAAACATGAGGATGATGACAATGATATAAGAATTCAATAAAAACAAGTTCAAGAATTAATTTATACAGGAACTAATAATGTCTAAATTGTCAACATGATACTGCTTTGTAGAGTAAAAATTCAAGAATGCTCAGAAGAATATTTTCATGAAAAGATACTGGATGAAACGCAAATATCAAGGATATTCCACTAATTTCATGGAGTATAGAAGTCAAAATTTTAACCAACTGAGTATAACAAGGAATGAAATAACAAAAGAAATCATCAGGCATGCGATAGACCGCACAGGCAGGTTATTCCAACAGAATAATAAACAACGGAATCAGGTCCAGCATAAAACGCATAGACAGGATATTCCAACAGAATAATAAAGACGAAATCAGGTCCAGTGTAAAACGCACAGACAGGATATTCCAGCAGAATAATAAAGACGGAATCAGGTCCGGCGTAGAACGCACAGACAGGATGTTCCAACAGAATGATAAATAATGGAACCAGGTCCGGCATAAACGCACAGACAGGATGTTCCAACATAATGATAAAGAATGGAATAACAAAAGAATTTCACCAAATATATGGTAGCCCGCGTATACAGGTTATTCCAATAGAATAATAAAGAATAGAATAACAAAGTTCTCTTCATGGATAAGAAAGAAATAATACTCCCTACCTTGAAAAAACTGGATACTAGAATAGTGAGGTAGCAGACTTCTCTTCTTCTTTCTCTCTATAATAATCGCTCTAAAGCTTTTGTAAATTGGTGAAAAATGAAGGAAGAATGAGCTTCTATTTATAGAAAAATATAGTTTCGATAATTGCACGTTTTGGGGCTCGAAAAATTACAGTACAATACCTCCAACTTTTCTTTCATTTTTAATTTAGTCCTGCAAGTATTATTAATGTGAATTAATAGTATAATCATGTGAAAAATACGAATTACAGTATAGTACCTCCATTTATACCTCAATTTTTAACTTAGTCATGCAAGTATTATCAATCTTGCACCAACTCCCCTAATAGTAAATAATGTGATTCAATAGTACACACATGTGAACAAATAGTTATATAAGTATGTGAATTAGTAGCAATTAATTGTTCATTTATCCGATAAATTACCCGATTTATCAATATAACCCCTAGACATCAATTATCATCGGAATAGATGTCGATTTCCACTAACAATAATAATTCCAACACAATGGAACTATCAAAATTCATTTTTAATCAACACAACTTATTCATCATTAATATTATAACTCATAATATTTAACAACCAGGTCGTTCCCATGAAAGAGGGGGCTTTCCAATAAGAATTTCTCCCTATTGGCGCGCAATTAGGTTACCAAACCTCTCTTTGACAGAACTTCTAGACATTGTCAATATTGTAAATAATAATATGAATAACTTTGTCGTCTCAATTATTGATTTAATAATATAAAATATTATGCAAATGATACTGTGACAATAATTGAATCAATAATATGAGAGATATGATGCAGCAATTACTGTAATAATAATTGAGTATAACTGAGTGACTTCTCACGTAATCATCAATAATCAACACCGTGTGCTACTATGCAACCACGTGTATTACTGTACTTTTAACACCGGGTGTTTCAACAGTTAACGGTAAAACTTCCGCCGTTATTTTCATAAAGAATTTTTGTCGTTTTCTTAATCCGACAATAATTCCGTTGTGGGGGGTCCACCAATGATTGTGCCGTTGTACGAATATTTTTTGTTAAAACGAATATTCCCCGACCAATCGAATATTATATAACAACTTGCGTACTTTGCAAAATTTGAAAATATTACCCACAACTATAACATTATATCAAATCCACACCATAATATTCAAAAATATATTTCGAGAAAATTTAATCTTTATTCAAAAAGTTGAGGTCTTACAACCTTCCCTTTTTATGAAATTTCGTCCTCGAAATTACCTGGTATGTCGAAGAGGTGAGGATATCTTGATTTCATCTCAGATTCTAACTCCTAGGTCATTTCTTCCACATCGTGGTTGCTCCACAAAATTTTGACTTGAGGTATAACCTTGGAGCGTAGAATATGATCTTTTTTATCCAAGATTTTAACAGGTAACTCTTCATACGTTAAATCTTCCTCTATCTCGTCTGGTTCTAATTCAATAATGTGGTTTCGGTCTTTCACATATTTACGTAATATAGATATGTGAAAAATATTATGAACACGAGACATACATGGCGGTAAAGCGAGTCTATACGCCACAGTTCCTACTCGATCGAGGATTAAAAATGGGCCAATGAATCGAGGGTTGAGCTTTCCACTCTTTTCGAATCTCATAACTCTCTTCCATGGAGCAACACGTAATAACACATGATCTCCAATATCGAATTCCACGTCCTTTCGATGAAGATCAGCATAACTCTTTTGCCGATCTTGTGAGGTTTTTATACGTTGTCGGATCGTTTGAATCTTTTCTGTAGTCATACGTACAAACTCCGGTCCCAACAACGTTGCTTCACCCACCTCATCCCAGCATACTGGAGAACGACACTTTCTTCCATACAACGCCTAAAATAGAGTCATGTCAATACTTGCTTGATAACTGTTGTTATAGGAAAACTCCACCAATGGTAGGAACTTATCCCAACTTCCCTTGAAGTCAAGGACACAGAGTCTTAATAGATCTTCAAGAGTTTGAATGGTCCTCTCCGACTGTCCGTCCGTCTGAGGATGATATGCCGAGCTAAATCGTAAATCCGTGCCCATAGCTTTTTGCAAACTAACCCAAAATCTTGAAGTGAATTTTGGGTCTCTTTCTTCACCTAGAATGAATATAAGATGAGCCAAGGATGTTGGCTCGAGCTGTTGAATATTACGACTATACCATTCAATATCATCGTGGAAGAGCGAACGTGGTAGCTGACACGTTGAGTAGAAGATCATATGCGTTTACGAGTGCGATATTTTTAACACAAAAATTCATTTTGTATAACTTACAAATGATGAAGATAGAGTTAAAGACTCTAGGGACCCATGTGAAGATAACGAAAATACGATTAGAATCGACTTTAATCGATAAAGTTAAAACCGCTCAAACTATACACCTGGACACTACTAGAAAATTGACCTATAGCGACAGTCGCCGACCGTCGCTATAAGCCTAAAGACCGTCGCTAAAAGTTTTAGCGACCGTCGCCGACCGTCGACATAGAAACCGTCGATAAATCTTTTAGCGACGATTTTTTGGCCTATAGCGACGATCGTCAAAATCGTGTATAAATGTCTATAGTGACACTCAGCGACAGTCGCTATAGGCCTGTGCTTTATAAAACACTATAGTTACGGTCGATGACCGTCGTTATAGCCTTTTTATATTTAAAAAAATTAATTAATAATACAAATTTATTCAACAAACACAAATACAATATAAAATAAAATATAAAAAATATTATATACATCATTTAAAATCATTCGCATTACAATATAATAGTTGAATAATGCATCTCCTCAAATATGATACCCCTCCCTCCACCTTCGAGATGCTGCTGCTCTTTTTGCTCTCTTTTACTTCTTCCTCTGCAAAAACCATGTATGTTTCAACTTGAGTAACAGAACACATCATATCACACTGAGGAAATTTGGTAGGACATGCAGTGTTGAGTTTTGTATCTACTTGACATTGAATTAAGTCATCAACATGCACATTAGCTAAGTTTCCACAACTAGATTAAGTAATAGGCCATCAACGTGAACAAACTATGATGTAGCAGTGAATAGAGATCATTATGTTTAGCTTGACAAGAAGGCAGTTTAACTACTTCAACAAATTAAAAACATGTGCATGTACTTTAAAAATGAGAAGGCTTAATGAGAGTCGCATAAAACCAAATATTGAATGAAATATTCATAGCAACATAATGACTGTATAATAAAGTGCTATCAAACTGAGACTTTGCCTGATGTTTTAGAAACACTATTTTCCCGAAATTTGTAATTTCCCTTCTATGTATCCTTCCTACCTGTACTTTCATAGTTTTTGGCATTTCCCCAAAGGTTACCCCACTTTGATCCAGTTTTATGAGAACCTTTCTGCTTCATTATCCTTCCTCTAGCTTGCTCCTGCAACGAATTCAGAAGTTGCATTCATACATCATTCATATTAAATAACTCATAGGATGAGTATAACCTAATTCAAACAAGTCTATTGATTTGACGTTGCCGCCCTGAATTATTATAAACAAATTCCCGTAATAAAGCATTCTTTGAGAAGGTTCTGAACAAGTTCATTGACTACTAAAGCATATTTTTCAAAGGAAACAAAAAAAGGGGGAAAAGAGAGACCCCAGATTCCAATAGTTAACTTACCTTCTCAATATATGAGCGAACCATGTTTTCAATATCCTGCACAATACTCTCAGCCTGGCCCTCTACAATTATCAGTTAATATAATCTCAATTAATCAATTCGTAGAAACAACATATAAAAGAGATGACAAAACAACACTAAGCGACTTATGGAACAATGGCAACAAGAATATTCATAGTCATTTATAAACCAAATCTGAGCAATGCTAAAACTCACCCACAGCTACTTTTGTAAGCCCAGGAAGATTGATCATTGTTAAGTTCACAACTGTCAATACCAAAGAATCGTATAATGAGATACCATAACTAAGAATTAGCCAATACACTCAACATAAGAGATGATGGAAGAATAAAACTGAATATCTGCTTTTAACCAAATAAAAAGATATTGGCATAAGCAGCAATCAAGTACATTACAAGCATTTCTTAGAATTTTGTGGTTTTCATAAAAAAAATTAGTATTGACAAAAAAGAAGAAAAAAAAGATCATCAGCATGGCGACAACTCAAGATTTCACTTCTTAAGAGTTAAGTGAACCATTTTTCATATAACTCTTACCCCAGATGAAAAGAAAACCACTACATGAATAATTTAGAACACCATCCAAACCAATTATTAATGCTTAAACTCAGTCCAGAATAACTAGACGGTTGATGAAATAGGAACATACTACCATACAGGAAATTCACGCATAAAACTACAAGGACTATGAATGACAATGATAATGATACATAACCAGAAATTTCATCTCACCATTAGGAGAATAGATACTAAGATATATTGGTATAGTGGATATTGCTTTGGATCGTCCAGTCTCTCGATCAGTCTCATCGAAAATTTCCTTCTTCACCGCAGCTGCACAAGATACAAGACAAGAGTATATCATCTCATATAGAACAGAAAGAAAAACTAAGTAGATGAATCAAGGAATCAATCCATAATAACAACATATTCCCCCCAACACTGCAGATAAGCCCCAACCCCAACAAACACAATTAATTCCAGGATAATTCAACAACACTAAGACATAAACCTGTAACAAGAATGTAGAACAATAATGTATCGATGGAATTGATACTTCTCATCAATAATTTACCGATGGAATTGATACTTCTACCATCCACCTTATTGTAAATCAATCTCAAAGTGAAACAGTTTCACCTCAGCAGATAATAGTTTGAGTTCTAATTTTTTTTTCATTGTGTACATAATATATAGTTCAATTAGCCTAATGAATAGATGTTTTTATTAGATAAACCTGCATATTTCCAATAAGAAATGAAAATAGAACCAAGCCAGAGATGGATATAAAAACTGCAAAACAAATCTCCCAGACAAAGTGCTAAATCTTTAGGATAAGAAACAATCATGACAAAACTACAAGCTCCATAAATCAATCACTAACCTTCCTTAATCTTTTCAGGATCATAACAACTGAAACAACAACCAATAAAAACAAGACAATTGCAGAATAATAACTTAAAACAAACACCCAATTGATGAGAATCATAACTTAAAAAAAAGTTAAACAAATTAAACACCCAATTCATAATTCACAAACCCAGAAAAACTCGGTGACCTTCCCAAATCTGTAATGGAAACTTAATACTTTGTAAATACGTAGATAAAAAAAATGACATCCTTCGGCAAGGTTGGGTTGGTCCAACAAGAATCTGCTTCACCATATTGGCTGGTCTCCATACCTAGATCTAATGAGAACAATTGCAGAATAAATTATCCCACACTATAACCATTTTTCGAACCCCAGAAAGTGATTTAGGTCGTTTAGAAAAGGACGATGTAGTTCAATAAATTTTTTACGATAAGAGATGGACATTTAAAGTTTACCTACATAACACACGCGTGACAATGGCTAGAGCAACAGCTGCGGCGGGTAGAGGAGGCAGCGCCGTCGAGGCATGAGAGAAATCCGGTACTGTCGACCGTCTCTTGATAGTCCAAAAATAGATCCTTCGGAATCCTAAATGCGTCGTGTGCGCACATGATGGCCAATCTGACGAGTGAACTATCAAAGGGCAGAGACGAGAAGCGATCGAGTGAGAAGGCAAGGGCAACGAGGACCAGAAGAGAAAGGGCAGATCGAGTCAGTGAGTGAGAAGAGAGTTGAAAATGATTTGATTTGGGGGAAATATCCCTCCCTCCGTAACGTAACAGGATAAAAATCATTGCGGATTTTTTACGCATATTAAGAATAAAAATAAAATGATAAAATTATCCATAATAATGTCATTAAATATAGAGAGAATTAAAGTAAAAAAAGTATGAGATATTTAATGATACGGGCATGATAGTAAAAAAATGTGTAAAAATTTAGTTATTAAAGGAACTATTCAAAATAGTATTAAGGACTTTTATCCTGGGACGGAGGGAGTATTAATTTTTGGAAAAAAGGAGGAATTTGTGAAAAACAGAGCTCTATCCCGATGGTCAGCCTCTAGCCGTCGCTATTGATACCCTATCGCGACGGCTCCGTCCCAACCGTCACTATAGATTAAATTTCTAGTAGTGGGAGCTGATAAATACGAAAAAGAAGGTTCAAGAAGGCGTTATTCTAGAAGTAAGAGTCGATGAAGAGAGAAAATCTCAACCCTCGATTTAATTGGCCCATTTGAAATCCTGGATCGAGTAGAAACAGTAGCCTATAGACTCATTTTACCGCCAACTTTGTCGCGTGTTCATAACGTTTTTTTTTCGTATCGATGTTACGTAAATATGTGGACAACCCGAACCACATTATTAATTTAAGAACTGGATGAGATAGCGGATAATTTAACGTATGAAGATCTACATGTTAAAATCTTGTAATATATTTTACATTCAAAGGATATACCTCAAGAGTTAGAATCTGGCGAAGTGTCCTCATTTGTTTGCCTTACCAGGTACGTACGTAAATTTTGAGGGCGAAATTTCATAAGGAGGTGAGATTGTAAAATCCCAAATTTTACGAATAAAGATTTAATTTTCTCAAAATATTTTTTTTAAAATTATGGTGTGAATTTGAGATAATGTTATAGTTGTGGGTAATATTTATAAATTTTAAAAAATATACAAGTTGTTGTATAATATTTGATTGGTCAAGTAATATTCTTTTTGTCGGGGAATATCCATACGATGGTACAATCATTGGTGGACCCCACAACAGAATTTTTGTCCGATTGAGAAAACGACAAAAATATTTTTATAAAAATAACGGCAGAAGTTTTACCCTTAAAACTGTTAAACTATTCGGTAGTAAAAGTACAGTAATACGCGTGGTTGCATAGTAGCACACAGTATTGATTATTGATACTTACGTGAGAAGTCACTCAATTTTGTTCAATTATTGCTACAGTAATTATTGTATAGTATCTCACGTTATTTGATTCAATTATTGTCGATATTTTATATATTATTAAATCAATAATTGAGATGACAGAGTTATTAATATTATTATTTGCAATATTGACGATGTCTAGAAGTTCTGTCAAGGAGAAGTTTGGTCACCTAATTGCGCGTCAATAGGGAGAAATTCTTATTGGAAATCCCCTCTTTCCTGGAAACGACCTGGTCGATTAATATTGTGAATTATAATAATGGTGATAAATGTTGTTTTATTATTATTATAAATGTAATAAAATAAAAAAAAATTATATAAAACAGAATATTTTTTATAAAGTTTTGTTTTATTTGATTATAAATAGAATATATTATACTTTATTATGCATAGTATTTGCATAGTGCCTGTATAGTATTTGCATAGTAAAAACTTTTTATATAAAATAGAATACTTTTTATAAATTTTGTTTTATTTGATTATAAATAGAATATATTTTATTTTATTGCATAGTGCAGCATAGTATCCTTTTCATTCTTCTATAAATAGGGTGCTTAGTTAGAATTGAAAATCACACCAGAAATTCAGAGAATTCTTTTTCTATAATCTTGAGCGCGTTTCTTTAGAGTTTAAAAAAGCTTTGAGCACAGAAAATAGTGCAAGTTTCTTCAAGTATATTCCCGCCCTACCATCGGAATACTCTTCTTTTTAAGGTAAGGGGTATTATTCTTTCGTATTCATGAAGAGAGTTATTTTATTTCAATACTCGTAAGGGTTGTTATTCCATTCTTTATTATTATGTTGGAATAACCTGTCTTTGCGAAGTACCGCATACATGGTGAAATTCTTCTGTTATTTAATTCTTTATTATTCTGTTGGAATAACATGTCTGTGCGGTCTATCGCATGTCTGGTGAATTCTGTTGCTATTCCATTATTTATTATTTTGTTGGAATATCCTGTCTGTACGGATTACGCATGACCTGGTTCCATTCTTTATTATTCTGTTGGAATATCCTGTCTGTGCGGGTTACGCATGACCTGATTATATTCTTTATTATTCTGTTGGAATAATCTGTCTGTGCGAATTACGCACCCCTGGTGAATTCTTCTGTTATTCCATTCTTTATTATTCTGTTGGAATAATCTGTCTACGTGGATTACCGCATGGCAGCAAAAATCCATTTGCAATTTCATATATTCTATTATACTCAGTTGGTTAAAGTTTTAGCTTTTATACTCCATGAAATTAGTGGAATATCCTAGATATTTGCGCTTCATCTAGTGTCTTTTCATGGAAATATTCTTTTGAGCATTCTTGAATTTTACTCCACAAAGCAGTATCATGTTGACAATTTGGACGTTATTGAGTTCAGGATAAATTAACTTATAAATCTTTAAAATTTATTCTTGAACTTGTTTTATTGAATTGTCATCATCCTCGTGCTTATATTATGTTGAAAGTCATATATGACATGTAGTGCATAGATGGACTTGGTATGATTATGACCAGGGATTATTCGGTATAATCATGACCGTAATGTTACAAATAATATGGTAAAAGTCATCATAAACCACCAGATATTTTAACAGCTAACGGTAAAAATTTCGCCGTTATTTTTATAAAAGGATATTTCTGTATTTTTCTAACTCCGATAATAATTCTGTTATGCGGTCCACCAATGATTGTGTCATCGTACGAATATTCTCCGACAAAAAGGATTCCCCGACGAAACGAATATTTTATAACAACTTACTTACTTTACAAAATTTATAAATATTACCCACAACTATAATATTATATCAAATCCACATCATAATATTCAAAATGATATTTAGAAAAAAATAATATTTATTTATGAAAGTTGGGATCTTACAATACGAGTTAGTGTACACTGTAAGACCCCAACTTTTTATAAATAAAGATTTAATTTCCTCTATTTATCATTTTAAAATAGTAAGGGTTGATTTGATTAATGTGGTTAGTTATGGGTAAAATGCGCAAATATTTTAAATAAGAAGGTGGTTATAAAATATTCATTGTTGTCGGGAAATATTCGTTTGGTCGTGGAATATTCTTGCTGTTGGGGAATATTCGTACGACGGCGCAATCTTTTGTGGTCCTCATAACGGAAAGCGATTGGATGAAGAAAACGACAAGTATAAGTTGTTTATAAATAACGGCGTAGTTATTACCGTTAAAACTGTTGGAATACCCGGTGGTTAAAATACAATAATACGCGTTGTTGCACAGTAGCACACGATATTGCACCAATTATTAATTCTTACGTAAGAAGGCACTACTCAATAACTGTTACAGTAGTTACTGTTCAGTATTTTATTTTATTGATTCAATAATTGCTGCGTTGATATTTTATATTACTGTTGTTTCAATAATTGTCACTACACAGTATTTTCCATTATCGAAGCAATAATTCATATTATCTGAATAATATTATTAGAAAATATTATTGGCAATGTCTATAAAGTCCTGTCTAAGGAGAGGTTTGGTCACCTAATTGCGCGCCAGTAAGAAAAAATTCTTATTGAAAAGCCCACTCTTTCCTGGGAACTGTCTGGTTGTCAATAATGTGATTCTGTAATATTATTTATGAATAATTAATTATTGATTTATATGATGAGAAAAATATTAATTTTATGTGGATATAGATGGAGAAAATTTTTAATGTGACAATTGTTAAAAATTGATATTTTATTTTTTCTGATAAAATAATATTTTATTATATATTTATAATAGAATAATGATGATAATTTTATAATGAATGTGGGATATATGAGTATATGAGGAGGAAGAGTATTTTTGTTACATTAAATGATTAACACATGTTTTGTGTGTCGGTGGACCCCATTTCTTGGCTGAAATTTGGTTATAGCCTATAAAATCATCCGTATGTGGATTTGGTCAATTTTTGTTTAGAATTTGAAAAAACTTTCTTCTGCAAAGTTGTAGAGAATTGAATTTCTTAAAAAAATTCGCGAGATTTGAATTTTCTGATAAAATAGCTATTTATTATGAATTATTGAAGTTCCGAAATAATTTATTTTTGGAAGTTTTAATTATTTATATCAACAAAAACGTTTTTGGTGGGCTCATTTTGTTGTTAAACATATGGGATTCCAGCATTCAAAGGTTGGCATAGGAATATATATATATATATATATATATATATATATATATATATATATATATATATATATATATATATATAAATAATATATTATTATTATATTAAATTTTCTACTTTGGTGTTCCAAGTAATTTCCTATAAATAGGGTGCTTAGGTTAGAATTAAAAATCACACCAGAAACTAAAGTTTTCTCTCTCTATAATATCGAACGTATTTTGTGAATATTTTAGTACTTTGAGTATTGCTATACGGTGCAAGTTCTTTCATCAATATATCTAGTATTCCAGTCAGAAGTATTATTTTTGCAAGGTAAGGGATATTATTTTTTTTAAAATGATATTATTTCTTCAATATCATTATGCCGAAATATTGGTTGGAATTTTTTTATCAAATTTGGAACTTTTTCATGTCGGGGTTACTATTCATAAGTTACTATTCGTGAGTTACTATTCATAAGTTACTATTCATGAGTTACTATTCACGAGTACTATTCACGAAGCATGATGATTTTTTTGTGAAATTTCTATCTTTTAGTGCCGGAGTCACTATTCACGTATACGACACTATTCACGAATACGACACTATTCACAGAAAAATTAAATTTTCGTTTTTCGTCCAAAATATCTATTATGGATACTAGCTTTGATTGTATCCATATTTTGATCATTCTTGAATTTTACTTCACTATGATTATTTATGAAGTATTTTTGAACTCGGTTTGGTTAAAGTACGAATCCTTAATATTTGTTCTTTTGTTTCACTGAATTCATTTTCTTTAAAATATTTTTCATCATCCTCCGTCCTAAATGATGATATAACTGAATATCTTTGGCCCGTAGTGCAAAGATGAATGATTTTATGATGAATATCTTTGGCCCGTATTACAAAGATGAACAGGTGTTTAGATGAACATGACCAACTGGTGAATATCTTTGGCCTGTAGTGCAAAGATGAATATTTGATTTATGATGTATATTGATTGATGTTACAGGGATAAAATATCGATGGTGGCCTTTTAAATTCATAGATGATAGTAGATTTCATTCTCTACTTAACTCTTCTAATGAATTGTTGTTTTCGCTGCAGTTGTTGATCTAAAACTTGTTGTCTATTGTATTCTATCAGATTTTTCTCTATTGAATACTAAGGATAATTTGTTGTACATTATCTTGGTCATAATATTCTTTACTGGGCTAGTTGAGCTCACCCTTTTCCTTTTTGTTCCATTTTTATTCTCAGGAGACGATAATATAACGGGAACTAGTCGGGGTGTGGAGTAATGGTTCAAGGCAGTTGTTTTAGCATTCCTCACTATTTTGTAAAATAATGTATCAATAATTGTAATGAGGACTTATTTGAGTGTGGATATTGTCTAGAAGACAATATTTGTATTTAAACTCACAGTTTATGTGTTGTCGTATTTTGCACGACAATTGTATTAATGAAGTTGTAGTTGTTTCTTTACCATGTATTTTGACGACTCAGAATGGGTGATGTATATATATTTTTTGGGGCATCACATACACCATATGTAATAGTTACTAATTAAATAATAAATATGATTAAGTTGATAAACTTCATAGAAAGTAGCATTCAATCACTTGTTAATTGAAGTAAATGATATCATTTTCTTTCATACTCCTAATCTAAACTTACTAATTACTATAGTAACTATTAGTTCTATAATTCCTGAAATGATGAAAAGTTCCTTTGAGGTTTGCGCTTTATCTAATATCATTTCACTTGAACTTTTTATTTACAAGAATCTTCATATTAAATTTTAAATCATATCTTTGAAATATAAACCTTGAATATCATTCTTGAATTTGAATTCACGTTTTGGTCATCATGTTAAAATTTTGGACATTATTGGACTCTGGACAAATTAAATGTCAAATATTTATTCTTTTATCTTATTATTCTTACAACTTTCGTTCATCCTTTATATCATATATTGTTATTAAAATCAAGTTATGGTGAATATCTTTGGCCTAGGTGCAAATATAATATAATTGGTGAAAGTTTTTGGCATGGGTGCAAAGACGATATAATTGTTGGATGTCGTTGGTCTGTATGGCAATGACACGTAGTGAAAAGTTCTCTTTAGTCCGTAGTGCAAAGATGAACTATTGATTGACATGATCATGACCATTGATGTTATAATTGAATATATTTGGCTTGTAGTGCAAAGATGAACTGTTGAGTTGCATTGTTATGATCAGGAACTATTGACTGGTGTTATAGGGATAAAATATTAATTGTGAACTTTTAAATTAGAGAAGATTATGAGCATCATGATCTATTTACTCTATTAATTGATTGTTATTTCCACTGTAGTTGTTTGATCTAAAACTTGTTGTTTATTATATTCTATCAAATTTTTCACTGTTGAAGGCTAAGAATAATTTATTATTCATTATCTTAGTCATGATATTCTTTAGTGAGCTATTTGAGCTCACCCTTTTTTTCCATTGTTTTTCTCAGGAAATAAGAGTGTAGCGAAAACTAGCCGGGGAGTGGAGTGATGATCCGAGATAGTCACTATAGTAATCTTCGTCATGTTGTAATATAGTGTGGCAATAATCATGTTGAGGACTTGTAATATATGTTGTCGTATCTTATACGACATTGTATTAATTTGAGTGTGGATATTGTTGTATTATCTACGACACTGTTATCAGAAAATGTATGATTTCGATGTGTATTTTACCACATATTACTTATTATAATTATCCGTAATCAACACATTTTATTCTTCAATAATTATTTAATATTACAGACTCACAATATTAACAACCAAATCGTTCCAAGGTAAGAGGGGGTCTTCCGTATAAACGGCGTGCAATTAACTAATTCATTTCCTTGGTAGAACTTCTAGACATTGTCAATAATATTAACTGATTTAATTATATCATATCAAACAATATGAGTTATAGTGTCGTATTATTGATTTAATAAATATAAAATACTATGTAGATGTTACTGTAACAATTATTGAATCAATAATATGAGATACTATACAATAACTACGGTGATAATTATTAAATAAAATACTGAGTGACTTCTATTGTAGTAATTATTGAATTAATAATCAAAAATATTGTGCAATACCGTGTACTATACGGAGTACCACGTGATACTGTAAAATAACGCGTATTACTATACTTTTATCACCGAGTATTTCAACAGTTAACGACAAAAGTTCTACTCCCAATTTTTAAAAAAGTTATTTTTTCGCTTTCTATATCCGACACTTATTCCGCTGTGGGGTCCACCAATGATTGGTTATTTCGGCGCCGTCGTACGAATATTCTCCGACAAAACGAACATTTTTCGACAACTGTTTAATTTGTATAATTTGCACATATCACTCATAATTATAATATTTATTAAATCAACACCTTACTATTTAAAAAAAGTAAATCTTATTTATAAAAAAATTGGGATCATACATATATATATATATATATGAAAATGTGTGTTTCATCCATCAAATACTTTAATTTTCAATTTGGGCATCTCCTTTTATTCTTCTTCCGCGTGTTCTTTCAAATTATTATTTATAATTATACCTTCTCTAATGTGATTTTAATTAAGAAATTGGTGACAAAATTCCTTGTTCCCTTTCAAAACATCGTCACAATATGAGTAGTTCGCAGCCACTATTGAATTGAAATTGGTTGGGTTGAAATTAATTTTGTATTGAACCAAACCAAACCAACCTAAGTAATTGACTTTATGGAGACGGAAGGTCATGTCATGGACCACCTTGTATGTGATTCAATGGTGCAAACTGAATTTGGGTGGGTTGGTTTGAATATATAGGCTTGAATTTGGGTGGGTTGGTCTGAATTTGGATGGGTTGGAGAGAGATAGAGTAAAATGAAGATTTAAATTAATACAAATCTAAAATAGATGAAGATGAATGAATAACTTTAAATTAAAGACAAATTGAAAAATCTAACACTAATAGTTGTTCCAATTTAACTATTTTATTTGTGCAATATTAATTATGATTAAAGGCCTTGTTTATTTTTCGAGTACTTGGAATTTCATTGGGACAAATTTATTTTCGAGGGGATTATAATCGACTGAAGTTTTCATCGAAAATAACTTATTTTTAAATAAATTAATTTTGTTAAAAATAAATCAGTTAGAAATAAACTATTTTCTTATAGTGTAC
The DNA here is from genome assembly GCA_020205505.1 of Panax japonicus. Taxonomy (NCBI): domain Eukaryota; kingdom Viridiplantae; phylum Streptophyta; class Magnoliopsida; order Apiales; family Araliaceae; genus Panax; species Panax japonicus. The sequence goes on from CM035096.1 coordinate 27,222,564, forward strand.
ACGTGCACATAAAGATAAGTACAAATAAAGAAGAAAAAACATAGGTCCTATCATTTGAATAATTTATGAGATTTGTTAATTTTCGTATATATTTTTTTACTATTTAATACATGAGATAATATTGTTTGTACATAATTTCTATATATAGAAATATTATTAATTTCTTTATTGAAAGAAATATTAAATGAAATTTAAAATTTTATGAATTTTTCAAAAACGACCCTAAATAGGATCCGCTGAATACTCACGTGAAGAGAATACCATGTATAATTAAAAATACATATAAAAATAGGCATGCACAACAGGCCGGCCTGGCCTGGCCTGGTCTGGGCCTGCCAGGCCTTGGGCTTTGACCAGGCCAGGCCAGGCCGTTGACTTTTGGCCTTCAGGCCAGGCCAGGCCAGGCCTTGGTCTCTGGGCTGTGGCCTGGCTAGGCCTGCAGGCCAGGCCAGGCCAGGCCCAGACCAGGCCAGGCCAGACCAGGCCCAAGGCCTTGGCTGGTCTGGTCCTTTTTTTTAATGTTACATATTAAATATTAAAAATATAAATAATAAAATATAAATTAATAAATTTTATAAAAATGATGCAAGATTTTTGAGATTTATTTTATTTTAACATTCTACTACACACCAATATAAATTGAATGATTAGAACAAAAATAAATATATTCATCTTAAATTACAAAAAAAATATAATTTAGATGTAACTTGAATATAAAACAAATTGATTTCTTAAATATATGTCTAATTGTCTACTATGCACTTCGTAGAAAATATTGTAGATTACTTAAATACTGTAGATTACACTTTTATTTTTGAATATAAAGTAAGTTTTGATTTTATTTTCTTATAGTACGTACTAGGATCGGTTGGACATATATTTTGTAAAGTTTAAACACACATATATCTTTTCATTTATGATCATTAAACTCTTACATGGTTATATCTCAAGAATTAATTCCAGTTAGTTTTCAAATTACTTTATGAAATTTTTATTTAAATTAGTACAACAGAATACCTAAAACATAACCAAAATCATAAATCCCCCCAAGAATTTAGCATATCCAAATTAATGAAGAACTTGAGTATTTACAAGAAACAACCTTATTATTAATATTTAATATTAAAAATTAGTTTATTGATGTATTAATTAATGTTAATATTTAACATTAAAGTAACAAAGAATATTACTAAAATTTTATTGTTAAATATTAGTACTTTAGTATTTACAATAAATTAACTTATTATTAATATTTAATCAACTAAGTAACTAACTTATTATTAATATTAAATATACTAACTAGTTATATTCATTGCATATGTATAGTAATTAAATGTATCAACAAGAAATCAAGAATAAATAATTAAAATTTTAAATTTTATTGATGTATTAATTAAAACTAATGTATTATATTTATAAATTACAACAATGAATAAGTAAAAATTTATACTTTATTGATGAATAATTATAAATTTAAAGTTCAAAAATTACAAATAATTAGATAAAAAATCTTGTAAGGTCTCAGGCCAGGCCAGACCTCATGTCAGGCCAGGCCAGGCCTCATGCCAGGCCAGGCCAGGCCAGGCCAGGCCAGACCCCAGGCCAGACCCAAGGCCAGGCCAGGCCAGACTTTTTTGCAGGCCAGGCCAGGCCAGATTTTTATAAAAAAAAAGTGGCCTTTTCAAGCCTTCCAGGCCAGGCCTGACCGGGCCAGGCGTTGACCAGACCGGGCTTTGACCAGGCCGGGCCCAGGCCGGACCAAGGCCAGGCCGCGGGCCTCAGGCCTTTTGTGCACCTCTATATAAAAATATCGCTTACCCTATTATTATTTTTTTCTTCTCATTTGGAAGATCAAGAACAAACAACTCATATTGGGATAGTAAAATGGCACAAAGAGACCAATAAGGCCTTTAAATCCATGTATACAACACCCATAATAAAAGAATATTTACATGTTGTATACATAAATAAATTAAAGAAACATTCTATTCTACTATTACTATTTTAACTTATCCCATCCACCAATATAAAGTCCAATATTTTGACTGAAATGATTCCATTACATCTATACCCAATCTCACACGTGCACACTCATCAACCTTTAAGTCTCCTGACGCACGTGCGAGCCTAAAGGTCAGAAAACCAAAAAATTGGGAACCCCAACATCATCGGTGTTCACAATGATCTCTGCAGGTACATGAACATATCCTGCCACGGCAACATCTGATAATTCCCCTGCTGCTGCTGCTGTTGCTGCGGCGGCGAACCGAACATCAGATTTAAATTGGCATCCATGTAATTAAGCTGATAGTCGAGGGCAGTGTTGTCCCACTCCTCCAGCTTCGGCTGGCTCTGCACCTCTCTGTCGCACGTGAATTCCGGCGACACCACGTGCTCCGAGCAGCTCGAGTCTGTGTGCAGCTTGGGGACGGAATCAGAAGTATCGAGGTACGCCGTGTCACCAAATATCGCAGGAGCATTTTCCGCCGCTGGACTTATAATCTCCGATTTCTTCTCTTCTATTTCCATCGGATAGCTCACTTTCCGGCTGCCGACGTTATGTTTCTCCAGTGTGCCCTTTTTGTTGTATATTCGGCATAACACCCAATCGTCCAGCTGGAAATGAAATAATGACAACTGTCAAATTAATTAAAAATGCAAAATCTACAATTCTAAGAGGGCATAACTGTCATTTACCCTGTGTATCTATCCCTTATAAATTTATGCTTTGACATAATTATTTTAATTTAAATAACTGTAATAATTTTAACATAATTTATATCAAACTATTTAAATGAACTTATTTTTGTGAACACAATTTTTTTCAGTAAGAAGATTTTTATTTTTGAAAATACCCATCTTAACCCTTTTGAGGTCGAGGGTGTATAAAATTTATAATTTTTTGATCTACCCATTTTAACCCTTAGAAATTTAAGAAAATTGTAATTATACCCTTAAGCTATTGTTTTTCTTCCGAGCCGATCGGTCCACATCCGCAAGCCTGTATTCATGCATAATCCAGTTAGTCTTCTCTCCCCTAGGTGCTTTTCCGGCATAAAACACCAGAGCCTTCTTAATTCCCACCGCCTTTGGATTCCCAATCGGCTTATCGGCTCCGGTGGCCTTCCAATACCCACTTCCCGCCGCCCGATTTGGCCTCGACCCATTCGGGTATTTCCGGTCTCTAGGCGAAAAGAAGTACCATTCTTTCTCCCCATACAAAGCCAAACCTGTAAAAAAAACAAAAAAAATCCATGAACAAAAAAATCCCATAAAATAAATAAAATAATTTATTAATTTACAAAATTGATAATCCCCAGAAGAAATAATTAATCAATAATTACCCGGAAGATCCCAAGGGTCATATTTATACAGATCAATTTCTTTAATAATTGGTACAGCAATCTGATGAGATGCACATTTCCGGCACAAATAGTGCATCACAAGCTCGTCGTCGGTCGGATGGAATCGGAAACCCGGCGGCAGTTGTAATTCCACTGCCGTCATTTTCTCTCTCTACAATTTTCCCTTTTTTCTCTCTCGATTTATTTCAATTGGAAAGCTCGAGTGTTTGAAACTTAAAACGGAACGTAGAGGGGAAATATATAGGAGGGGGAAGGGGGGACACGTGGCGAATTCTAGAATAAACGTGGGAGATATAGCGAGGGGGTGTAGCCTAGGATATGAGTGGCCGTGGGTGGAGAGGTGAACGGGACACGTGTCGGGATAAGAAAGTAAGGTGTGTGCGTGTAGATAGGGAGTGATTCTGTCACTGCATACGTATTGTGTTTTGGACGGGTTTTGGGTCGGCTAGGACTGAAACTGCTTTATGGGGACTCGTGTCAGGGCAGACACATCCCGTTTTTGGTATTTCTTGGGTCTCGAGCTGACACGTTGACTTAGAAGATTTATTACGTGGAGATGATGGCGTGTTAATGAGCTGTCAGTCATGGTTTAATTTTATTTATTTTATCACAATTTTAAGAGTCCATAAAATAAAAAAAGAAACCGAGTTACTAATTTTTTATTTTTAATTATTTAAATAAATATTTATAATTTTTGTTGAGTTACAGGCTCAAAGCCTAATCCGGTTATGGATCCGATAAACCAACTTGTGAATAATCCAACCTGCTCCTCTATGGGATATCATGCCAATTGATGGTACAAGTTGAAGGCACGTTTGTATTTACAAAATTTATATAATTAAAAATCTCTAAAAAAAATTCAGATTATATACTCTTTACGCTCGAAATCATAATACTCACCCTTATTTTTAATTTCTACTCAATTGGAGTACTAATTAACATCCGTATTGGAAGCGTTTTACGATGATAGACATGTTAATTTTACGTCTATTCTCAGTACGTGGACTATTTTTATAATTCACTACCCTATGTGAATTATAAATTAATTTTTTTCACATGAATTGTAAATAGATCACACCCCTATGTGAGAGAAATTTATATAAAAATACTATTCCCTCCGTTTAGGATAAAAATATTTATTATTATTCAGATAGTCTTAAGTAAAGTTATAAAATGAACAAACAGTTCGGGTTCGATTCGTACTCATTGGACTAAAAGTTCGATTCGAGCTCGATTCAAAATATAAATGAGTCAAATATGAACAAATTTTAAAGTTCGATAAATTACTCGAACCTACTCAAATTATAATTTTCTATTAATACTCGGATCATATTCGTTCAAAAAGTTCAAACAGTTCGACCTCGATTCGGAATCGTGCTCGACTCGATAGTTAAATGAGTCTCAATCAAACCTTATTTTATACCCGATAAATTTTGTGAACCAAATCTGAGCAACTCAATACTCGGTTCGTTTACACCCTTAGTCTTAAGTTAAATGTCTACTTACCTTAAATAATCTATTTTTTATAATAATTTACCTATAATACTCTTATTATTAATTGTAATATTTCTATTCTCTATTCATATTTATGGAGCATCACTAGTAATATGTAAAAAATTATACTATTAAATGAGAATTTAAATATAAATAATTTAATCATTTTATTATATTTTTTAATATACATAAAAAAATCAATCAAATTTAGTACTCCCTCCGTCCCAAATTATCTGCTGTTTTAGCAAAAAAAATTTGTCCCACAATATCTGCTTTTTTAAGATTTCAATACATTTTTTCCATTTGTTTTCCAAATTTGCCCCTTTATCTTAATTGTTGATAATCATTACTCTCATTAATGCCTCTCCTCTTTTTTAAACATCCACATTCATGCCCCTCTCTCTTCAATTAATAATTGTTTCTCTCTATCTCTCTCTTCAATTAATGTGCTGCTTTCTCTCTCTCTCTCTTCAATGTTTCTCTCTCTCCAATTAATTAGCTGCTTTTTCTTTCTCTTCAATTAATAAAAAAGTCAGCACAAAGGATATTTTAGTATTTTTATCATACATATTGGTATCTGTGTGAGAATTTAGAACAGCAGATAATTTGTGACGGAGAGAGAGTATCATTTAAACCCGTGGGGTCGTGGGGAATGAATGAGTTTGCATGGTAAGGTTAATAGGAGATGAGGACCAGTGGGTGGACCAGTGATACGTGTTGGTCAAATATATTCGTTGTGACTATGAACCTAACCCAGTGTAGTCGACATTAATTAAATCGATCCGTGAACTTTCCTCGAAACTAAAACAGCAGCCTTTTCTTTTTGGTCTCGATTTCTTAAACGCGAGGGAAGCTACTAGGAAATCATGGTTCACAACTTCCTCTTTAAGAGTTCAAATATTAAATGAGTGGAACCTAAAATATTAAATACTAGCTGGGTCCCGTGCCTCCGGCACTGTATGTGCAATGAGATTTATCTCAAACTTAGACGGCCCGGATGATTTATTAAGTGAGCGAGAAATTCAAAATCATTATTAGATAAATTAGATAGATAGATGTATGGACAGTGGGATTTATCTCAAACTTTGGACGGCCCAGATGATTTATTGAGTGAGCGGAAAATTCAAAATCATTTGTATTTTATTAAATAGATTAAATATTAAATGAGTGGAACCTAAAAGCCTAAACTTGGTGTTTAAGGAATTGTGTATGATATAAAATTATTGTAAATTAATTAGTTATCATCATGATTTTTTATTTTTAATGGTAACTTAAATTTTAATAATTATATATAAGAGAGATTTGTTTCTAACATTGATTATGTGAAGATTATTAAAATTTAATCATTAATATATTTTGTATATTTTTCTATATTTTTAATATTTAGTTATTTAGAGTCTAAAGTTGAGTAAAGTAAACTATAAATATGTTTTTTTAAGTTAAAATTTATTATATGACTAAATAATTAAAGAACTATAGAATAAAATCATTGTAAAATAATCTATCTAATAAAATACAAATAATTTTGAATTTCCCGCTTACTCAATAAATTATCTGGGTCGTTCAAAGTTTGAGATAAATCTCACAAATCATACAGTGGCGAAGGCACAGGACCCAAATAGTAAGTTAACATTGCAATATATAGGACCATAAAAATCATTTTTGTTCTCTAACATTAACTATTAAATTTTTTAATAGTGAATAATTTCACAACGTAACTTACTAATGGCATATAATTTAGTTTAATTTTATTATTTCATTGTTTATTATTAAAATCTTATGATGTTACGCCATGATCACATTATGTTGGGGTTGGAAAACAATTATCTATTCTGAGATTTATATCTGAAAGAGATTCATTAAATAATATAAAATTAATTATCGTAGACAATTGGATGTAATTTGTATTTATTTTTATTAATGTTATTTATAAAATATATAAACTTATGTTTTGTCTTTTTTAAAAAAAATTTAAAATATTAAACGCTCATAAAACACTATTATTACATGTCTTTATAAATTAATCCTAATTAATTATTACGATCGTATATTTTAATAGAGCTATATTTTAATAATTGTATCATTTATATTGTAAATATTAATTTAAATTGCTTCAGCTTAACATTTTAATATTTTAGTTTGTGGATATTGATATGTAGATAACTATTAGGGGAATGGAATATTCGAAAAATCCAGAGATAAGCGTTGAATTATCTTTATTGTGGACCGATAATTGCTGGCTATAAAAAGGTTTTATGAACTAAACTCAAAACGACGTCGTTTGACATAATTGAATACGCTCGCTTGCTCCCATATTATGTACAAAGTTATTTTTATAATTTCTCAAAATATTGTTATTATAAAGGGATATCTCAGCTCTGGCGCCCTCGTATTAATTATATCATTAGAAGATGACACGATATTTTTAATTATATTACTGATAAATATAAAGTAAAAGTACATCTTTAATATTCATAAATAAATTGAATAAATGAGACTGTTTTTGTGAAATGAATTAATAGATTATTAAATAAGAGTTAATTGTAATGGTTTAAAAATTTCGATATATTAATAAATGATGCCCAAATAGACAGAGGGCGAAATAAAGGCAAGCTTGGTTAATGCACAAGCTCTATCTATATACTAGTATGACAGTAAATTATTTTTAAAATATAAGAGAAAAATAAGTAAAGATAATAAATATAATTTCTCCATTAAATTTAAAAATCATCAGATAAATTTCTGTTGCAACATGTAATTATTACTCTAAAATAAAAAATAATATATATTGCGAAAGTTTAGGTTGATTTTTTGATTATTAGTTACGTGGATAAGTATCAGTGATGATTTTTTTGAGTAATGTTACTATCATATAAAACCGCTCACGTATATATTAGTATGCAAGTCATAACGACGTAGTTTTGATCATATGGGCGTGTCTATTTGGACCTACCCTTTCAACGGAAGTGGTTAGTATGAAATTTATTTTGGGGTAAATTGGTCAATTGATCAATAGAATACTGACACGCAGACGAGGTTGTATGTGTGTCAATATTTTATTGGCCAATTGACTAACTTATCAAAAAATAACTTCATGCTAACCGGATCTCCTTTCAACAGATACCACCCAGATCCAGACCATGAGCCTGGCCGCCGACCGGTGCGCGTGTGGATTCAAACCAAGTCTTGGTTAAGTACTCTCCCTTCTTTAAAAGTGGGGTTATTCTTGGGGTCCAAACCTAAGAGCATTTTCCTTGTATATAAATATATGAAAATTTTAATTTATAACTTATGTAAGATTTGATTTTTCCCACATGTATTTATAATCTTTTATCATTTCTAAGTGTGATTTTTGGTAGTTAATATCTCATTCATTACTCTATGGATTTAATCTTTTAAATACTTAATTTAATCTACTCATGGAGTAGAACACATCAATATATAGAATTATTAAAAATAATTAATGATACTCATATTAAATTAAACTCAAATTCTAACAACAAATATAAAAAGTTAGAATCTTTCTTTTGTTTTGAGAGTCGAAAAGTAATTAACTTTTTTGCTTTCATGCACAGATTCGACTGGCAACGTATTCATATATACTACTACTACTACATGATAATTAACTTTTGTTTTGTGGTCTAATTGGCAGCTACCAGTTTTTAGTACATTTCCCATCAAATAAAACTCCCAGATTTATTCATAATAACATGTTTAACATAATCCTTTTGTTTTTATTTTTAGAAAGGAGGGATTCAATTATATATTCCTAAAAGAAAAACGTGCAAGTATATATTTATCTCTGATCGGAAATGAGTAATCACTGAATACTTATATATGAGGATGAAGAGAGAATAATATTTACTCTCCTGTTTCAATTCGCCCTGTGAATATTTATATATTAATTAAATTAATACTTATACTTTTATATATATTACATAATTTAAATATATGCCATTTTGTGCGAATATATATATATATGTATGTATGTATACATTGTATGTATGTGTGTGTGTGTATATATATATACACACACCCAATTCAATATATTATTATTATTATTATATTTTTACTAATTTTATCATGCATGCATTAACATATATTCATTTTCATGCATGTATTATTGTAATTAAAATAAGTCTTTTTTAAATAAATATAAATTTTACTTCTTTCAGAGGACTGAACATTCAATGAATTTATATGATTTAAGTTTTTTTTTTTAAAAAAAATCACAAAATAGTGACCCAATAATATTTCATTGCACGTGCGGTTTATCTTTGTATGGCCAGTTGAAATGAGAGGAAGATACTAGTCAAGAAATTAAATGGATCAAAATAAACTAACTTTTACTTTTCTTTTTTGTGATGCCAATGCCATGAAGGTGTGAAAGCATTTAGTAATAAACTTATTTTAAATAGGAGTATATTTTGATGGAAAATTTGATAATATTGTGTTATCTATTTTTGTGAAATTTAATTATTTAACACAAAGATTCCCATTTGTTAGCTTTACTTTAATTTCGCCTTTTATTCTTATAAATAATAAGTTAGGCAAGTGATATTTTTACACGGTTTTCTTATATTTTCACACGGTAGGACCTATATCTAAACCATGGTCGAGTGACTGCTGAAATTTAACAACAATACCATATTCATTTTCTCAAACTACCCTCGCCAAATACATAGCATAATTTCAGCAATTACTCAACTATGGTTTAGATGTGGGTCCTACCGTGTGGAAATATCACTTGCCAGTAAGTTACTCTATGTCTCTCTTAATATAACAGTATCTTCAACAGAGTAATATCAAGACAAACTCTTCAAATTGAAGTTTGTTTTGAAGAGTATTATTTGTTACTTTTATATTTTGTGCATCATCAGTCTTTTCAATTCAATGAGTCGTGCATCAAACTTATCAAGCGTAATAAATATTTTTAGCTTTTAATTGTAGATTTGAAGAGAGAGAATGATGTTGCAAATTTGAAGAGAGAGAATGAGATTGCAGATTTGATGACTAAGTTTGAAGAGGCTATTGAGGATAATTTTTCTGATGTGGCTCACCTATATGAGTATCCCAAAGTGGTTGAAAAGATTGTTGGAGATGCTTTAAGTCGTTTTGGTGTTGTGTACAAATATTAAGAAAATGACTGTATAACATTAAATATTACTACTACCTCCATTGCTAAAAGATTGTCGTTTAAAATTTTTGCACATAGATTAAGAAAATTATTTAATATTGCTATCATTTACTACCTCCGTTCCTAAAAAATTATCGTTTAAGGTTTTTGCATATAGATTAAGAAAATGTCATTTACCAAGTAAACTTTATTTGAAATTTCATCACTACCCCTTTATGGGAAATTGAAAACTATTAATACAAGAGGGAGAATTTCTTGGGACAATGAGAGAAGGTAGGGGTAATATAGGAAAATAATTTATTTTTCTCGAAAGTTATAAATGACAAATTTTTTAGAACAAATTTTTTCTTCTAATAAACAACAATCTTTTAGGAACGAAGGGAGTAACAATTAAAATTCATTTGAAATTCCATCAATACCCATTTATGAGAAGTTGAAAACTAGTATTAATATAAGAATGAGAGAATTTCTTAGGACAACGAGAGAAGGTATGGATGATATAGGAAAGTAAATAATTTATTATTTTAGAAAGTTATAAACGACAAATAAATTAGAACAAATTTTTTCTTTTAAAACGATAATTTTTTAAGAAGGGAGGGAGTGTTATTATTTATTGGACAAAAAATAGTGATAGAAACAAAGTTATATTACTATTTAATATTTTGAGTAATATTAAAAATTAAACAATTAATATTTATTTAAAATTCACAAATAATTTATATTAAAAGACAAAAATATTTTTTTAAAACGATTTATATTAAAGAAATGACATAGTGTTAAGTTAGAATTAATAGTGACATCCAACCGACTAAAATGACTATTTTTTTTATAAATAAATTGGTTTTATTTGGAAAATAACATTCAAGTCTTTAGTCTTGCAAAAAGTAGATGGGTAGGAAAAAGTTTTTGACCAATTTCGTCTACATGAAATGAACATTTTACTTTTTGTTTTATTGCAAACAAATACTAGTAATAGTGAAAATGATAGTATCTCCTTTTGGCCTCCAACTGGGTGAGGCACTAACTCTCATGCCACCGTCACCGCCACCACCACCGCCGCCGCCATACCCTTTTTTACTAATAATACTCCATCATCTATTGACTATTGTTCTGGCTGCTGACATTAATTATACTAATAGGTAGATTAATTAATTAATTTGTTAGTTTATGAAATTATTATCTTCAATATTTAATTTTAATTTTATTTCTATTCACTTCATGTTTTGGAGAATGGGGTTGAAATTGTTCTTTCCTTTAGACTTTCAACTTTTTTTACACTTATTTTAAAATCTCATTTTTTCTAGTATAGTCTGAAAATCAGATTGTGTGCATTTTAGAAGGAGATGAATAGGTGTATTTAATTTATTCGATTGATAATAATATTTTAATAATTATCTGCTAATTAAATTATTTAGACAAGTTATCGCATGTATGTCTACTTACATATATTAAACTGTTATTCAAAACTTACTAATTCTTCATCATAGGATAAAAGTTTTGTTACGTATATTAAGAAGAGGAATGAAATGAAAAAATTGCTCATAATAATATGTCATTAATTATTTTTAATGTAAGTGAGATAATAACTTTCTAGCTATTCAATTCAAACTATTCTCTCTCAATATCTATATAACAAAATACAAATAATTTTGAATTTTCCGCTCATTCTAATAAATCATCTGAGCCGTCCATAGTGCCGGAGGCACGAGACTGTTGCTAGTTTATTAAATATGGAGAGAGAATTACAATAAGAAAAGTATGAGATATTTAATGTTACAGGCATAATAGAAAAAAATATGTAAAAATTTGGTTATTAAAGAAAAATGAACATTTAACATGGGACTACCCAAAATAGTAATAAGGACTTTTATTATGGAACGGATGGAGTATTATGCAAGAGCTTATTTGAATTATTCAAACAAGATAAAATTAATCTGCTAAATATATCTATAAGCCTATTGTGCAGTAACTTCTTAGTTGTTTTATCAGTAATGAATCTAACTTGTGTTCAAATGCAGAATTTAAACCATCCAAGCAAGATCAACAATAAATAAGAACATCAAAAATTTTTACGTGGTTCAGACTTTAACCTCTAATCTAATAACTTAATCAACGTTCAATACTAATTGATATTAAAGACTCTTTTATTAAATTTAATATTTAAGCAATTACACAGTTCACTCTATATATGTACAAAGCAACTCTTATAATGAAGGACACCATTGCTCCTTGTTGCACAGCAACAACCTCTTACTCCACAACAACCTTTGCACCACAACAGGCAACAGCCTTCAGAATCTGCTCTCCACCACTACTAGATAAATCACAAGCCACAGTAGGTTTGTATACACTTTTTAATTGAAAAAAATATTATAACAAATTGCTAGAAGTATTTCAATAGGAGCACTGTTAAAAATGTCTTTTCAATTTGTAGGATATAAGCTTTTTGCCAAGAATGATATATATAGAGATAGATTGTAACTGCAGGAAACAACATCCACAAATTCAAATTCCCAAAGAAAGATATGACAAGACTTAGAAGGAAAGGATTTAAATTTTAACAACTAAACAGTTGAATACAAGTGATTGTATTTTTTTCTTCAAGGTATGTCATATTGTTTTTAATAAAGTTAAATGATGATAGTATTGAAAAAATAATGTCAAATATAATATTAAAATGAAAAAGATCAAATAGATTTGAATAAATTAAAAAGGAAATTATGACAAATAAAATTAGACGGAGGAAGTAACATACAATATAATTAAAGTTGAAATTTTCCTTTATTACAAATTGAGTCTTATACTTTATCTGTTCCACAATTAGAGATATATATTTTTAATATGTTATAAAAGTAGAGATACATTTTTTTTTAATTTATTCTAACATTAGAATACATTTTTATTTTAGGATTATAAAATGGCACGGTGTTCCTAATTTATCATTATTTTTTTACTATCATTTTTAATATCATGCCAGCACAACTGAATTCCTAACTAATGCTAGTTATATTTAAAAATATAAAATTATCCTTAAAAGTTTTTTGTTTTATAAATGTTTCTCTAATTTTAAAACTGATAGAGTATATTTGCTTATCATAAATTCTAAGATTTGTATTTGATACACTTAAATATAAAAAAGTATATTTTTTGATAATGAATTCTAGTTTTTAAATTTTAAAAATGAAAATTTTATTTCTAAGTACGTGTCATACAAAATTTATTTTTTTTAAAAAAATTAATAAATAAAATATATAGTTCTCACTTTTTATGAGAAAGAGATCCCTTAAAAGTTAGCCTTATAGGTAAGGATGCAAACGAGTCAAATCGAAGCGAATAGAAAGCTGATCAAATTCGACTCTAAATATTAAATTCATACTCGAGTTCGACTCGAATTGTATTTGAAAGATTCTACTCTGATTCAACTCGACTCGAACATTTATTACTCGAATTCGATCCGACTCGTATCGAATTATATTCAAACTAGTCGCGAGCTTCAAATTCAAACTCGAATTCGAGTCTCCACATAATAACTAGTTTTATAATAAATATAATTATAAATTGAATTTGTTGTTTTACTTAGAAATGAAAAAATAGATTTACTATTACACCTTACAAATATAAAATCACAATCAAAATTAAAAACAAAACAAAAATAACTAATTATCCTAATTTGATTTAATTTTGTATATATATTATAAAAGAATGTATCGAGTATCTAATCGAATCTGTATCAATCGAGTATGTATCGAATCACAATCGAGAATTCGAGTAATTTGAATCGTAAACGAGTCGAGTATAACCTTACTCATATTTTATTCAAACTATTTTTTATACTCAGATTGGATCATATTATCTACGAATCCGAGTCTCGCTCGTATTTTTTCAAGTCAAACTCGAATCGAACCCAAACTATTTTATCCTTATTTATAGGACTTTTAATTCGAGATTGGACTGCATTTTACTAATACTACTATAAAACACTAACCAAACATTCTATATGTAGTTGTAGACGATTAGAAAAAAAAACTATTTAATAAAATAATAAAATGACAAAATCAATAAACTTGTTCTTAGTTTAATACTTTATCACATGTCCCAACTCCCAACCGTATATTAGTATTGTCAAAGTTGTGTTGTACATGTTTTTGGATAAAACTTCACGCATGCACCAGAATTGGATTTTGTGCCAAGTTGCACGTTTTTTTAATAATAAAAATAGGACTACTATACAAGCCCAAAACTGACGTTTGAGCTTCATATTAGTTTTCTTGGTCACTAAGACAAACTCCTCCGGACCTACTTACACCCGCGAGAAGTCAAGAAATTTTATTCACTCAAATTAAAATATTATGATGCTATAAATAATTTTGTAAGAATTCGAGGCATTGCTTTTGAGTCAATTTTTTTAACATAATTTTATAATTTTTGACCGATTGTTTATGTAAAATATGTATTTAGTTATTATATTGTTAATACGGTCCGGATTTTAAGCTCACCACTTATCCAACTCACCCGAGCTCACCCACCTCTTTAGCGACGGACCCGGTGATAGTTTGGTTATACAACCGTCGTCTATACTTTTAGCGACGCTATATGTTGTCCGTCGCTAAAAGTATAGACGACGGTCGTATGACCAAACCGTCGTCGGGTCCGTCGCTAAATGGGGGTGAACTCGGGTGAGTTGGATAAGAGGTGAGCTTAAGATCCGGATTCATTGTTAATATAACAAGTACAAAAATGCTAGGGGGACCGAGTTTTGCTGAGAGAGTTGTGACCGGACAATTTTTTTTTGAATGACTTCTAAATAATTTATAAGATTTATTATAACCTGTATTTTTACAGAATTCAGTGATTTGGGTGTCATTTGGATACATGTAAGATTTGGATTGTACAGTCTCTACAACCCTATTTTTTATATATATCTAAATAACACCCAAATCACTGAATTCTATAAAAATTTCAGTTCCAATAAATCTTATGAATTATTTGGGAGTCATAAAAAATAAATAAAAAATTGCCATGTCACTACCCCTGTCGCCCCAGAAGGATTGTAACAAGTAATAACATTATATATATACACACCTCTTATTGACCCCTAACACGCCTTTCTAATAACAAAATTGTTAATAAA
This sequence comes from Panax japonicus, assembly GCA_020205505.1. Taxonomy (NCBI): domain Eukaryota; kingdom Viridiplantae; phylum Streptophyta; class Magnoliopsida; order Apiales; family Araliaceae; genus Panax; species Panax japonicus. The sequence continues at coordinate 27,237,691 of CM035096.1, forward strand.
TATTTAAATTTATTATGTTATAAAAATAATATAAATTAGATTATTATTTATTTTAAAAATATTAGAGAAAGATGCATACATGTAAAAGTAATATGAAATTGAGAAAATTATAAAAAATTAATTTGACTCCGTATAGTAAAAAATTTATAAAATACAAAATTTCAATAGAATCGATTTATTCATGGGAAATGTTAAATCCACAACATTTTTTGTTATTTTCACAACAAAAGTGTCGTTGTAGATGCATAACGACGATGAAAACCATCGCTATAGGATCTATAGCGACACTTTTGTTGAGAAAATAACATTTTTCTGTTGTGGATTTAACAATACCCTTTATTCATTACACTTCAAATTCTTCTAAATTTATTATATATTATAAAATATATTTTTTTCAGTTAGGTGATTTGACCCCCCCACCCCCCCACCCCCCACCCCCACCACCCCACCCCACCCCACCCCACCCCACCCCACCCCACTTTCTAATGACTTCGTCGCTACCTACTTATGCATTCAAATCTGGAGGTTTTAATAATCTTAAACGAGTTTCACTACCTGCCTGCCAAAAATTTAAAACTACTCCCTCCATCCTATTATATCTGACGTTCTATAAATTTTCACATAGATTAAGAATAGATGTAATTTTATTATTTTATCTTTAATTAATATTGCGCTCTATCTTCTTCTTCATCTCTTCAGCCCGCTCTCTGTCTTCTTCTTCATCTCTTCAGCCACCTCCCCTGCCGCCACCACGACCGGCACTCCTTCCACCACCACCGCCACCATTATAACCCCCTCCACCGCCACCATTATAATCCCCTTCGCCACCATATCCACCCCCACCACGACCTCCATCGCCATCGCTGCCGCCGCCACGGGTGCTGCCTCTGGACCCTCTTCAGGTCCAGTGACATCAATAACCATCGTCGAACGAATAGATCTGATAGATCTGACCTCTTCAAATACTCAACGGATTCACCATCTTCGTGCTCCTCTTCGTGCTAGATCTGATATGATAAAATTATTTTTCTCCTCTTCGTGCTTGCCAGTCGTCCAGAAAATAGGAAGAAGGAAGGGTCGCCAGTCGTACGGAAAATAGGGAGAAGGAAGGGTGGAGAGGGAAGGAAAATATGCATTAATAGTGGTGGAGAAGGAAGGGTAGAAAGGGAAAAAATGTCAAAATATTCTTGAGATTGTAGAACGTCAAATATTTTGGGGGGAAATACCCTAAAACGTCAGATATAATTGGATGGAGGGAGTATATGCTTGTGGTCTACCTGCGTTTGGAGTGTTTAAAAATTTAAACGTGAAGTTGAGAATTTTGTTCATTTATAAACATTTTATTTTAAACGTAACTTATTTAACTCATAAACGCTGTGTCTAGAATTCAAACGTACTAAAAGCTAAAACTGCAAACGCACTAAACGCTCTTCGTACCACTTTTGGAATGTTGCTTCCAAATGTAATATTTATGAGTTAAATAAGTTGTGTTTAAAATAAACTACTTATAAACGAACAAAATTATCAACTGCATTTGATGCGTTTGAAACTTCGAAACACACTCTGTATGTTTTTCCCGTACATTCTTTCGTTTTTCTTATAAATTTAAGCCTGATTTTGACCTTATAACAGTCCCTACTTGCATAATAAAGCCGTAAAGGTTACAAATTTTTATAAATATCTTTCAAATTTTTATAATTACTAAGATTTGTCGATAATACTTGAACAATATTTATTTTTTCGATGAATTAAACAATACATATCTATAAGATAGTACTTTCTCTGTTCCTTAATATAAGACGTTTTAGAGTTGTACACAAGTATTAAGGAAATAATTATATAATATTAAATGTAAGACCCCAACTTTTTAATAAAGATGATTTTTCTATAAATATCATTTTTGAATATTATGTAATGAATTTGATATAATGTTATAGTTGTGGGTAATATTTATAAATTTTGCAAAGTACGCAAGTTGTTATATAATATTCGATTGGTCGGGGAATATTCGTTTTAACAGGGAATATTCGTACAACGGCACAATCATTGGTGGACCCCACAATAGAATTATTATCAGATTGAGAAAACGATAAAAACTATTTTATAAAAATAATGGCTGAAGTTTTTACCGTTAACTGTTGAAACACCCGATGTTAAAAGCACAGTAATACGTGTGGTTGCAATCAATATCGTGTGCTACTATGCAACCACGCGTATTACTGTACTTTTAACACCGGGTGTTTCAACAGTTAATGGCAAAAACTTCCGCCGTTATTTTCATAAAATATTTTTGTCGTTTTCTCAATCTGACAGTAATTCCGTTGTGGGGTCCACCAATAATTGTGCCGTTGTACCAATATTCCCTGATAAAACGAATATTCCCCGACCAATCGAATAATATATAACAACTTGTGTAATTTACAAAATTTATAAATATTACCCATAACTATAACATTATATCAAATCCACACCACGATATTCAAAAAATTATTTCGAGAAAATTAAATATTTATTCATAAAATCTGAGGTCTCACAATCTCCCCTCCTTATGGAATTTCGCCCTCGAAATTTACGTACCTGGTATGCCGAACATGTGAGGATACCTTGACTTCACTTCAAATTCTAACTCTTGAGGTATAACCTTTGAGCATCGAATATGATCCTTCTTATTCAAGATGTTAACACGTATCTCCTCATACGTTAAATCTTATGTTATCTCGTCCAGTTCTAAATTAATAATGTGGTTCGGGTCGTCCACATATTTACGTAACATCGATATGTTAAAAACGTTATGAACACGCGACATACTTGGCGGTAAAACGAGTCTATAGGCCATAGTTCCTACTCGATCAAGGATTTCAAATGGGTCAATCAAATCGAGGGTTGAGATTTCTTCTCTTCGTCGATTCTTGCTTCTAGAATAACGCCATCTTGAACCTTTTTCTTCACATTCATCAGCTCTGTGTATGTAGCTTGAGCGGCTTTAATTTTATCGATTAAAGTCGATTCTAATCGTATATTTGTTATGTAAGACCCCAACTTTATTATAAATAAAATCGAATTTCCTTTAATTATTATTATAAATAATAAGGTATTAATTTGATATAATTCTCTGGTTATGGGTGAAATATGCAAATTTTGCAAAATATGCAAGTGGTTATAAAATAATCATTGTTGTCGGGGAATATTCATTTGGTCGTGAAATATTCTTGTTGTCGGGGAATATTCGTACGACGGCGCAGTCATTTGTGGGCTCCATAACAGAATAATTGTCGGATGAAAAAAATGACAAATTTGAGTTTTTATAAATAACGGCGTAGTTGTTACCGTTAACACTGTTGGAATACCCGGTGGTTAAAATACAGTAATAGGCGTGGATGCACAGTTTTGATGAATTATTGATCCTTACGTAAGAAGGCACTACTCAATAATTGTTACAGTAGTTACTTTTCAATATTTATTTTATTGATTCAATAATTGTTGCGTTGATATTTTATATTATTGTTGTTTCAATAATTGTAACTGCACAATATTTCCCATTATTAGATAAATAATTCATATTATTTGAATAATATTATTAGATAGCATTATTGGCAATGTCTAAAAAGTTCTGTCAAGGAGAGATTTGGTCACCTAATTGCGCGCCAGTAAGGAGAAATTCTTATTGGGTGAATATGTGACGCCCCCAAAATAAGTCCATTCCATCCAACCCATTTTGAGTCGCCAAATACATGGTACAGAAACAACTACAACTTTTACAACACATAAACTATGAGTTTGAATACAAACATTGTCATCTAGACAAAATACATACCCAACTATGTCCTCAATACAATTATTGATATATTATTTTACAAAAATGGTGAGGACTACTAAACAACTCTCTCAAGGACCATCAATTCATACCCCGACTCGTACTCGCTATATTCTCGTCTCCTGAGAAGAAAAATGGAACAAAAAGGAAAAGGGTGAGCTCAACTAGCTCAGTAAAGAATATTATGACTAAGATAATATACAACAAATTATCGTTAGCCTTCAACAGGGAAAAAAATCTAATAGAATACAATAGACAACAAGTTTTAAATCAATATTCGCAGCGAAAAATATTAATTCATAGAAGAGTTACGTAGAGGATGAAATCTACTAATGTCTATGAATTTAACAGTCCATCAACAGTATTTTTATCCCTGTAACATCAATCAATGCACATCTTGAATCATATATTCATCCTTGCACTACAGGCCAAGGATATTCATCTGTTGGTCATGTTCATCTAAACACTTGTTCATCTTTGCACTACGGGCCAAAGATATTCATCAGAAATCATTCATCTTTGCACTAAAGGCCAAAGATATTCAATAGTAACATCATTTATGTGAGACCCCAGATTTTATGAATAAATATTTAATTTTCTCGAATTATATTTTTGAAAATTATGGTGTGGATTTGATATAATGTTATAGTTGTGGGTAATATTTATAAATGTTGCAAAGTACGCAAGTTGTTATAAAATATTCGTGTGGTCGGGGAATATTCTTTTTGTCGGGGAATATTCGTACGACGGCACAATCATTGGTGGACCCCACAACGGAAGTATTGTCGTAGTTAGAAAACGACAAAATTATCTTTCTATAAAATAACAGCGGAGGTGTTACCGTTAAAACTGTTGAACTACTCGGTAGTAAAAGTACAGTAATACGCGTGGTTGCATAGTAGCACACGGTATTGATTATTGATGCTTACGTGAGAAGTCACTCAGCTATACTCAATTATTGCTACAGTAATTGCTGCATCATATCTCTTATATTATTGATTTAATTATTGTCACAGTATCATCTGTATAATATGTTATATTATTTAAACAATAATTGAGACGACAAGTTATAATGATTAATAATTGTTGAAAGATTAATTATGTGTTGATTAAAAAATAAAATGATTTATGGTAATTTTTATTCAATCCTTGATGTATATAAAGAGTCTATTATGAGACGTTGGTGATAAGTTTAATTATTTATGGGGGGCCATATGTCGTCATCTAAGAGTCTCTTTCGTAAATAGTAATTACCTTCGTAAATAGTAATTACCTTCGTAAATAGTAATCACCTTTGTAAATAGTAAATTACCTTCGTAAATGTAATTACCCTTGTAAATAGTAATTACCTTCGTAAATAGTAATTACCTTCGTCAATAGTAGTTGTCCCTTCAATATTACCAAGAGTTAACTGCCTCTTTGGTGTTCCAAGGGTTAATTACCCTTTCACAAATAGTAGTGGTCTCTTCAATATTACCAAGAGTCATTTTGACCCTTCGTTAAGACCAAGAGCCACCCTCAGTTTTTCTATAAATAGAAAGCTCATTCCTTCATTATTTCTTACGAATTCATTGAAACTCTAGAGAGAGAAACTATAGAGAGAAAGAAGAAAAGTAATCTGTTACTTCACTTTTCCAATATTCAGTTCTTCTAAGGTAGGGAATATTATTTGTTGTACTTCTTTCTTCTTGAAGAGAACTTATGTTATTCCATTCATTATTATTCTGTTGGAATAACCTGTATACGCGGAATACCCTATACTTGGTGACATCCATTTACTATTCTGCCTTTGTATTTCTGTCGGAATATCCTGTCTGTGCTATACGCCGGACCTGGTTCCATCATTTACTATTCCGCATTTATTATTCTGTTGGAACATCCTGTCGGTGTGAATTTCACCTGACCTGGTTCCGTTATTATTATTCTGCTGGAATAACCTGTTTGTGCGGTCTCTATTGCATGCATGGTGATATTTTTTGCTATTGTATTCGAATTCTGACTTCTATACTCCATGAAATTAGTGGAATATCCTTGATATTTGCGCTTCATCCAGTATCCTTTCATGAAAATATTCTTCTGATCATTCTTGAATTTTACACCACAAAACAGTATAGTGTTGACAATTTGAACGTTAATAATTCCTGGATAAAATAATTCTTGAACTTGTTTTATTGAATTCTTATATCATTGTCATCATCCTCATGTTTATATTTTTTGAAAGTCATCTGTGGCCTGTAAAGCATGGATGGACTTGGTATGATTATGACCAGGGATTATTCGGTGTAATCATGACCGTAATGTTACAAATGATGTGGTAAAAGTCTTATTTGCCGTAGTGCATTGATGGACAGTTGTTGGCATGATCATGACCATTAATGAATACACAAATATTCTTGGCCGTAGTGCATGAATAATTATGGTCGTGATACTAAAGAATATCCTTGGCCGTAGTGCAGGGGTGATTCGATGATGTGGAATATTTATAAAGCTGAGTCTCAGCTATAACAGTGATGAAAAACCTTTTAAATCATAAAAGATAGTAGATTTTATTTTTTACTTGACTCTTTTAATGGATTGCTGGTTCCGCTGCAGTTAAACTTGATGTTTATTATATTTTATCAGTTTAACACTGTTGAAGGCTAATGATAATTTATTCTGCATTATCTTAGTCATAATATTTCTTACTGGGCTAGTTGAGCTCACCCTTTCTTTCACTGTTCTCTTCAGGAAATGAGAATATAGCTGGGACGAGCCGGGGAACGGAGTAATGGTCCAGAGGATAGCATTAGTAGTCCTTACTATTCTGTAAAATAGTGTGACAATAATTGTATTGAGGACTCCTTTTGAGTTTGTATGATCTCTAGTAGACAATAATTGTATTCAAACTCACAATTATATTTTGTCGTATTGTACACGACAGTGGTATTAGTAAGTTGTATTTGAATTCTGTACCATGTATCTGGCGACTCAAGATGGGTGATGTATACCTAATTTTGGGGGCGACACAATTTAAGACTGAAGATGTTTAAAAAATATTTTTAAAGAAGCGAATCCAGTGAAACAAAATGACAAGGATTAAGGATTAAGGATTCGTACTTTGTTTTATCCATGTCCAAAAATACCTAAAAAATAATCATAGTGGTGTAAAATTCAAGAATGATCAAAACATGGATACAATCAAAGCTAGTATCCACAATAGATATTTTAGACGAAGAAGAAAAAAATAATTTTTCTGTGAATAGTGCCGTATTCGTGAATAGTGTCGTATACGTGAATAATGCCGTATACGTGAATAGTAACTCCGGCACAAAAAGTTCCAAATTTGATAAAAACGTTCACCAATATTTCGGCATAATGATATTGAAGAAAATAATATCATTTAAGAAGAAAATAACATCCCTTACCTCAAAATAGTCGTACTTCTGACTGAATTTCGGTATAGTGCTGACAGAAACTCGCACCGTATAGCAACACTCAAAGTATACTCACAAGGATACGCTCGATAATATAGAGAGAGAAAGAGAGAAAACTTTGTTTCTGGTGTGATTTTCAATTCTAACTTAGCCCTCTATTTATAGGAAAATGTTAGAACGCCAAAGGAGACTAAATTAATATAATATTAATATTTACAAAACATTCAAGCCAACCACCAAGGAATCTGATTTTAGCCATCAAACACATGTTAAAGATGCCCACCAACCTTTGAAAAACGTTTTTGTTGAAAATAATAATTAAAACTTCCAAAAATCAATTATTTCGGAACTCCGGAACTTCAATAATTCACAATAAATAGCCCTTTTATTAGAAAATTCGAATCTCGCGACTTTTTATAGGAATTTCAATTCTCTACAACTTTATAGAAGAAAGTTTTTCCAAATTCCAAACAGAAATTATCCAAAATCCACAAACGAGTGATTTTACAGTCTACAATCAATTTTCGGTCAAGAATTGTGTCCACCGACACACAAAACATATGTTAAACATTTAATGCCACAAAAATACTCTACCTCCTCATATATTCGTATATCCCACATTCATTATAAAAATATCATCGTTAATATATTATTAAAATAATATATTTAAATGAATTATTTTATCAGAAAAAGATAAAATATTAATTTTCAACAATTGTCACATTAAAAAAAATTTCCATCTATATCCACATAAAATAAATATTTTCTTTATCATAATAATCAATAATTAATTATTCAAAAATAATATTACAGAATCACAGTACTGACAACCAGATCGTTCCCAGGATAGAGGGGGCTTTCCAATAAGGATTTCTCCTTACTGGCGCGCAATTAGGTGACCAAACCTCTCCTTAGACAGAACTTTCTAGACATTGCCAATAATGTTATCTGATAATATTATTCAAATAATATGAATTATTGATCTGATAATGGAAAATACTATGCAGTGACAATTATTGAAACAATAATAATATAAATTTCAACGCAGCAATTATTGAATCAATAAAGTAATGAACAGTAACTCCTGTAGCAATTATTGAGTAGTGTCTTCTTACGTAAGGATCAATAATTCAAAATACTGTGCAATACCGTGTGCTACTGTGCAACAACGTGTATTACTGTATTTTAACCACCGGGTATTCCAACAGTGTTAACGGTAACAATTTACGCCGTTATTTTTTAAACAGCTTATATTTGTCGTTTTCTTCCTCCAATCGTTTTCCGTTATGGGGCCCACACATGGTTGCGCCGTCGTACGAATATTCCCCGACAGTACGAATATTCCACGACCAAACGAATATTCCCCGACAATAATGAATATTTTATAACCACTTGCTTATTTTGAAATATTTGCGTATTTTACCCATAACTATCCACATTAATCAAATCAACCCTTATTATTCAAAATAATAATTAAAGGAAATTAAATTTCATTTATTAATTATTTGGGGTCTTACAGAATAGGCCCATAAATATCTCCTTGAATACGTTCTAAAAACCTTGGGGATTCAGTCCCAATTTTAGCTGGTGATGGTCTAATGATCAATTTACCTTGAGAACAAGCAGCACATGAGAATTCCTTGAATTGAAGAATCTTCTGGTTCTTTAATGAATGTCCATGTGAATTCTCAATAATTCTTCGCATCATTATTGATCCAGGATGACCCAACCGGTCATGCCAAATAATAAAATTATTTGGTTCATTGAACTTCTGGTTCATTATTGCATTGACTTCAATTGTACTAATACTTGGATAGTACAAACCTGAAGATAAAACGGGTAATTTTTCCAATATTTGTTTTCCGGTAGAGACATTTGATATAATGTAAAGATATTCAATACCATTTTTATTGGCTGTCTCAATATGGTACCCGTTAAGTCGTATATCTTTAAAACTTAGCAGATTCCTCCTTGATTTAGTGGAAAATAAAGCATTATCAATAATAAATTTTGTTCCACTAGGAAGCATTATATTGGCTCTTCCAGGGTCTTCAATCAAGTCTGCTGAACCTGATATTGTATTCACTTTTGCATTCATCATTCTTAGATTTGAAAAATATTGCTTATGTCTGAGAATGGTATGTGTCGTTGCACTATCTGCTAAGCATATATCTCCACCATTGATATTAGGCTCATGTATAGCATGACACATATCCATGTTTTCTTCTTCAAATCAAATATCTTCAAGATGAAATTGAGAAGCAATATTGTTGATAACGTATTATAAAGTATTGCTAAAATCAAGAGAACAAAGATGACAAGAACAAAGAGAGTATTTTCATAATCTTTTGTATATCCCTCCATCACTTTACAATTGTCATATTTATAGAAGTAAGATCATCAATACACTAGTAAGTTACAAAACTAAAGGGCCATGAATTACAAAAACTCAATGGACATGAGAGTTACTAGACATCCATTATATTATGAATCTAAACATAGTTGTATAACAAAATACTCATTTTGATTATTTCATGAATAAGAAAGGTTTGACATTTTATTCAAAAAATTAGGGGTATTGTATTAAAAATTTACAAGAAAAAAATGGTAGGATTTTTAATGATATTTGAAGGGACAATGATCCCCCACGGCCCACCCCCAACAAGTTGCTCTTTCCATGCACACACACACAGAGATGTGTGCTTAATTTTAAAATCAAAAATATATAATTAAGGAGAGAAACTTGAAATATTGGGGAGATACAAATATGGTGATATACTACCTTTATTTTAAAATAATTAATTTTTAGAAGAAAAAATGTGTTTCAATTTACTTGTCGTTTAAAATTTTCTAGGAGAATAAATTATTTATTTTCCTATATCACCCTTAACTTTTCCCATTGTCTCAAGAAATTTTATTCCTTATATTAATAGTTTTTAACTTTTCATAAAAGGTTAATGTTGAAATTTCATGCAAATTTTAATTATTAAATGATATTCTTAATTCATATAGATAAACCTAAAACGACTATTATTATGAAATGAAGATATTATTATCTAATAACAAATTAACAACGGAAGTGAAGATAGTAGGGAGAGTCAGAAAATAGAGGATAATATTATAATTAGGAAAATGATATATATTACGATTTTATATGTATATTTTTTTATTGGGAGTTATATAAAAATTTTAAATGGTAAAATTTTTACAATATATTTATATATGTCGATTCTTTTTATTGCGAATTAGTTATGTAAAAAATTAAATTGGTAAATTTTTTACAATATATTTAATACAATAAACTAATTTTATAATCTTATTCATATATTTATTTAGGTAGCAATTATAATTCAATTAAAATCTTTCGAAATATATTTATAATCTTATTCATATATTTATATAGGTAGCAATTATAATTCAGTTAAAATCTTTCGAAACATATTTAAGGATTATTATAATTATGAAGTTAACAAATATGAGTGACTTCACGCCTGCACCAAAAAGGTTAAAGATTCTGACTCCAACTGTCCAACATTATATTAGTATATATAAACAAAATGAAAATCAATACACCAATACATTAATACAAGTATATAATAATAATAAAAAAGATCTATATTTAAATTAATTTAATTGGTCATTATTTTAAGAATAATTTGATCATTATTTTATATTTATTGTATTTAGATAAGTACTCTTTTTGAATGTAAAATAGGTATTTTTAATCTACCAAAACAACTCACTCATATACTCCCTCCGTCCCAGGATAAAAATCCTTATTACTATTTTGGGTAATCCCACGTTAAATGTCCATTTTTCTTTAATAATCAAACTTTTACACATATTTTTCTATTATACCCGTAACATTAAATATCTTATATTTTTCTTATTCTAATTCTCTCTCCATATTTAATGACATTATTATGGGCAATTTTGTCATTTTATCATTCTTTTTAATATGCGTGAAAAGTCCATCAAAATTTTTATCCTGGGACGGAGGGAGTAATATTTAAAAAAATCAATAAAATTTTGATACATTATTACCTAAACCTAACCGTCACAAATCTTCTAAACATTCTTAGATATATTCACAAATAAAAATCAAATTATGTATTATATGAAATAAGTATTTACTACAAAAGAAGCGACAAGAAGAATGAAAAAAAGGTTAGTATAATTTAAAAGGAACAAAATATAACTTAGTACAAATATCTAAGAATATGTCTTCATTTTCATATTACAGATATGAAAAAGAGTTTGTTTCGGTCTAACCTAAACAAAGATTTATGTAAAAATATTATTTTAATACATAAAAATATAAATTTTCTAAATATTTATGTGAATACATATATAAATATGTGATTCCATCCATGGCAACCGGTTGTCATAACACTGTTCTAACAACCCCTTTTCTCCCGACCGTTATAAGCTCTCCCGGCTGTTAATAAATTAATAAAAAAAAAAAACTCCAACCGGCACAAGCTCAACCAACTGGACAGACTTCATTTTGCAATGATACATGAAATGTTACAGACTTCATTTTACTTTTAAGTTTTTATATATGCATGCATGAATGCATGGTAATTATTATAGTAATATTAATAATAATTTTAATATCATAAACATATTGAAATATTTTACAATATTTATATTAATACAATATTACTATATTAATATTTATATTAATACAATATTACTATAATATTATTCTATTACTATAATAATATTTATTATTAATATTAATATTAATAATACAATATTATTAATATTAATATTAATACAATATTATTATATAGTAATATTGTAAAAATATTAATATTAATAATAATATTATATATATATTAAAACCGGTTATTATTATTAATATTAATAATATTGTATTATTAATATTACTATAATAATATGTAATATTGTATTAATATTAATGTAAGACCCCAACTTTTTAAATAAAAATAAATTTTCTATAATTATCATTTTTGAATATTATGGAATGAATTTAATATAATGTTATAGTTGTGGGTAATATTTATAAATTTTGCAAAGTATGCAAGTTGTTATATTATATTCGATTGGTCAGGGAATATTCTTTGTGTCAAAAAATATTCGTACGACGGTACAATTATTGGTGGACCCCACAACGGAATTATTGTCGGATTGAGAAAACGACAAAAATATTTTATTGAAAATAACGGCGGAAGTTTTACCGTTGATACTGTTGAACTACAGGGTAGTAAAAGTACAGTAATATGCGTTGTTGTATAATAGCACACGGTATTGATTATTGATATTTATGTGAGAAGTCGCTCATTTGATTCAATTATTGTCGATTAATAATATGAATTATTATAGCGATGATGACGTTTTGTTTTATTCGTATTATTAACGTAATAAAACAGAAATATCTTTTTATATAAAACAGAATACTTTATTAAAGTTATTCTATAAATAGAATATATTATATTTTATTATGCATAGTGTTGTATAGTGTTTTGCATAGTGTTTGCATTGTAAAAATCTTTTTATATAAATAGAATATATTATATTTTATTTAAAAGATTTTTCTTTAAATATGGACCGTCAGATTAAAGTAAATCAATCTGGACCGTTCATGGATTAGTTACTATGCATTCCATTTTCCTATAAATAGAAGCTCATTCCTTCATTATTTTTTTACGAATTCACTGAACTCTAGAGAGAGAAACTATACAGAGATAGAAGAAAAGCTTTTTGCTACTTAACTTTTCTTTTTCTATATCCAGTTTCTGTTACGGTAAGGGGTGTTATTCTTTCTTATTCATGAAGAGAACTGTTGTTATTCCATTTCTTATTATTCTGTTGGAATAATCTGTATACGCGGTCTACCCTATACTTGGTGACATACTTCTATTATTCTGTTGGAATATCCTGTCTGTGTGTTTTACACCGGACCTGGTTCCGTCTTTATTATTATTCCGTTGGAACATCCTGTCTGTGTGTTTTACACCGGACCTGGTTCCGTCTTTATTATTCTGTTGGAACATCCTGTCGGTGCAAATTTTGCCTGACCTGGTTCCGTTATTATTATTCTGTTGGAATAACCTGTCTATGCGAAGTACCGCATGCATGGTGATTTCTGTTGTTATTCCATTCTTTATTATACTCAGTTAGTTAAAGTTTTGACTTCTATACTCCATGAAATTAGTAGAATATCCTTGATATTTGCGCTTCATCCAGTATCTTTTTATGGAAATATTCTTCTGATCATTCTTGAATTTTACCACACAAAACAGTACCTTATTGACAATTTGGACGTTATTGGTTCTTGGACAAATTAATTCTTGAACTTGTTTTATTGAATTCTTATATCATTGTCATCATCCTCATGTTTATATTTTTTAAAAGTCATATGTGGCCTGTAGTGCATGGATGGACTTGGTATGATGATGACCAGGAATTATTCGGTGTAATCATGACCGTAATGTTACAAATGATGCGGTAAAAGTCCTCATTAGCCCGTAGTACATTGATGGACAGTTGTTGGCATGATCATGACCATTGATGAATACACAAATGTCCTTGGCCCGTAGTGCATGGAATTTGTGGTCGTGATCCTAATAAATATCCTTGGCCGTAGTGCAGGGATGATGTGGTTTATTTATTAAGCTGAGTCTCAGCGATAAAAGTGATGAAAAAAACTTTTTAAATCATAAAAGATAGTAGATTCTATTCTCTACTTGACTCTTTTAATGGATTGCTTGATCCGATGCTGTTAAACTTGATGTTGTTATATTTTATTAGTTTAATACTGTTGAAGGCTAACGATAATTTATTTTGCATTATCTTAGTCATAATATTTCTTACTGGGCTAGTCGAGTTCACCCTTTCTTTCACTGTTCTCTTCAGGAAATGAGAACATAGCAGGGAATAGTCGGGGAACGGAGTGACGGTCCAGATGATAACATTAGTAGTCCTCACTATTCTGTGAAATAGTGTATTAATAATTGTAATGAGGACTCTTTTTGAGTTTGTATAATCTCTAGTAGACAATAATTGTATTCAAACTCACAGTTATGTTTTGTCGCATTGTACACGACAGTTGTATTAGTAAGTTGTATTTGAATTATGTATCATGTATCTGACGACCCAAGATGGGTGATGTATACCTAATTTTGGGGGCGTCACAATTAATATTAATAATAATATTATATATATATATATATATATATATATATATATTAAAACCGATTACTGTTATTAATATTAATAATATTGTATTATTAATATTACTATAATAATATTGTATTAATATTAATATTAATAATAAATATTATTATAGTAATAGAATAATATTATAGTAATATTGTATTAATATAAATATTAATATAGTAATATTGTATTAATATAAATATTGTAAAACATTGCAATAGGTTTATGATATTAAAATTATTATTAATATTACTATAATAATTACCATGCATGCATGCATATATAAAAACTTAAAAGTAAAATGAAGTTTATGTAACATTGCATGTATCATTGCAAAATGAAGTCTGCCCAGCCGGTTGAGCTTGTGCCGGCTGGGGTGTTTTTTTTGTTTTTTTATTAATTTATTAACAGTCGGGAGAGCTTGTAGCGATCGAAAAAAATAAGTTGTTAGAACAGTATTATGACAACCGGTTGTCACGGATAGAATCCCTATAAATATTGTAAACATCATAATGGTGGGTTTCTGAAATTTGTTTAAAATATTTGTATTGGAGACTTGAGAGCAGGGGAAAGTAGACAGAGAAAGTGAGCATTATGGAGTGCAAACTTTTTGTCCCTACTACATTCAAAAAATATTTCAATTCTCTAGAAGGTGACCAAGACAATCTAATCTTTTAATTATTTTAATTGAAATAGTGTAATGACACTATTAAGATGAGGTGATTAAGGACCATTTTGTAGCATGATGTTCTTGTTTTCTTATGTATCATTAGGTTAATTTTTGGCATTATTACACCTTTGTCTGTCCAACATTCACTGCTTTGTTCAAACCTAAATAATGACTAATGAATGTGAGTATGTCACAGCACTTTTGTAAGATTTTGTTTTACAATAATTTAGGTGTAATTTGAATATATATATATATATATATATATATATTATAAAAAATAGTATTATACAGACTGTACAACATTATTTTTTATGTGTATTCAAATTACACCTGAATCATTAAATTTTGTAAAAATTTCAGTTGGATTGATCCAATTTTATTTATCAAATAACATAAGTTGTGACATAAATCCGATGCCTTAATGACTCCTTAAATGATATTCATTAATATTATTCATTGTAAAATTTATTATTCTATAATTTATCTTTATTTTGTGTTTAATTTTTTTTAACAATAATCTTATAATGTAAAACAAGTAATATTATATAATACCGGTGAATTTAACTATATAAAATAGAACTGCTAACAAGGCCTACTTGATTAGGTAAATCCCAAGTTGAACTTGAGCAGTGCCAAACAGTTGATTGAAGAAACTTGACAGCCCGGCCACCCCCAAAAATAAAAATATATGCAGCTCAGAATGGATAACTGGATTTAAAATTCTATATATACCAAAATATTTTGAACACAATTGTCTCGACAAAGATCATAATCAATTACAATGAATAAGATTTATCTTTGGGGTTTTTCCATTTTTTTTCTTTTCATGGTTCCTGCATTTTTTTATAAAGCAAAAGAACAAAATTACGTCTTTCATCCAATTTCCCGAATAAGAATTATGATTCCCTTCAATTCGAGAGTGGTTAACATGAAGTTAACTTTGATCAACTGATCAATATAGTGTCGACACGCAGGTCGGGAGGTGATCTCTCTGTCTGCGTGTCAACACTATATTGATCAATTAACTAACTTACCATAAAGTTAACTTTATGGTAACCGGATCCTTTCATTTCACCAATCATCGTATTTTCGCTAATACACATTTACGGTCCCCTTCTCCAGCGAACCTTAAATAGCGAATTAAAAGTGAACCGACTATAGCTACGATTTTTTTCGTCGCTAAACCATACAAAGCCAACGACGACATAGGACGACGGTTCAAAAAACCGTCGCTGTTTAAGGTTTGCTGGAGAAGAAGACCGTACACATTTAATAACATTATATTTTGCGACACAATAAAATTGCTAGAACCATATATAAAAGTAATATTTGTGTTGCTACAGCCTACATTGGAGAAGATTGAAAAAGATAATTGTCGTGGCGGAAATCTTAATCCCAATTTCTCACTATATATATTTAACGACGCACATTGCATTAATTGACATGTATTACTTTAAGCAACACAATAAAAATCGCTGGAACCATTGCTAAAAGAAATATGTGCCACTAAATGTTTACTAGGGAAATTTAGGTAAAAAAATGTAATGAAAGGAATCCTAATCTCAAAAACACATTTATGATAACCAACAGAAAGTCTAAAGATACATTATTCTGATAAGACTTAAATATGATTCATTATCCTAAATTATTGGCCATATTCTGCTTTGTTGATCAATTTTTGACATGACAATCTCAATTGAATGAAATTAAAAAAAATTAATAGTTCAATCATCTAATTGACAAAATTGAAAAATAAATCACCAAAATAGAATATTACCAATACTTCAGGCTAGCCTTCTGATAATAGTTGACCTTTATGAACAATTCAACAGACAAGTGTACCCATTGGGGAAGATGTAAAGACCATAAAAGTTTCCCATCCTGTTTTCCATTCATGAAAGCATAAAATACAATCTTAAATAATCCAAGTGAAACCTATTATAAATGTCACAGTACATCAATGTGATACAGAACCAAAGCTATGGTAGGAACTAAAGGAAAAGAAGCAGCCGACTGAGAGTATGAAGAAAAACAGTCTGCCTTCCGGGAGATCAATCCATCCTCCCCTTCAATATCCTCTCAGTTACTTCAGTTGGTGTCCTGCCACAAACCAAACATATATATATAGTCTGTAAGGTACATAACAAAGTGAAAATCGAAAATCTATATCGTTGCACTGATATTACCCATGTTTTTATCAGATAGAACAAAAATAAATTATCAATTTTCAAATAATTGAATGTTTATACACAATTGCGCCACATATTGGGAACTACTCCGTTCTAGATACATTCGCAAATGTACCCTTGTTATTAGATATACGTTCCTGCAATAGAAATGCATATCTTTTTTTGAAACGGACCGAAAAGGAAAACATATCTCTAATTTTGAAATGAAGGGAGTATTATATTGAGAGAACTAACATTTGCACCGTGTGTAATTAAATTTAAACAGTGAAATTGCTTAATGCTTTGTACTAACTGATTGGGGACAAAGGAACAATAAAGAAATCTCATGTTCTCTTCCCTTTTATATCAGGGAACATGATCATTTTTGTCATTATGCTACATCCTTCCCCTTGTGGCACAAGATAATAGCCTTTATACGCAATCGACTAAGAACAAGTCCTCAGAAGTTATAGCAAACTAGCTAAAGGTAGAAAGAGCCGCAAATTCCAACTTCAGTCGTCTCCTTTTAACCTAAATACTTGAGTCGTAAAGGTGAATATTATTTAAACCACAAAACAATACAGTCCTTTCCATCGCAAAGGTAAGTATATCCCAGTTTTCATTCCAATAAACACTAGTAAGAAATTGCTTCCCTCCAAATTGTCGTTCTATTAAACACAGGGAAGATGCTCATTTTGGCATGTGAAAATAATACTATTGGTCCAAGATCTGTTTATTGCTATAATGGCAAGTCCTGGATGCATAAGTGGCTTCAGATAATGAAATTAATGTTGCAAAGAAAGAAAGAAAAGTGCACTATAATGCTTACACAACATAGACATGGCCTCCCCAACCACTCAGACAATCACGATCCACAGATGATAGCAATGCTTGTGAGATAGTCTCAAACAATTCCTCAGCTTCCTGGTGAGTTGAAATTATACAATTAAAACATCAATCCCGTATTTCAAGTTGACTTTCTAGCAGAGCAACTAAACCATAGATTTTTAACAACAAAGTTAACCTAAGAAATATTATGAAGATAAAAACTAGGGGAAAAACAAGAAAAGGAATTAAAAAGAACCATCACATAAGGAATGATATCTCAAGGAGTGTTTTTCTACTGTAGAAACCTCAAGGTATGACATGCACGCATACACGGAGAGAGAGAGAGATCTGAAGCTACATTGGCCATGTCCAAAGCTTGAAATTATATAACTCCCTGCATCCCTAGAAAATTGTCATCATTTCCTCTTTGGGATATCTCAAAATTGTGAAATAAAAAAGTCGAAACATTTATTGGTTACTTTTGTGTCAGGTTTATTAGTCACTCTTTTTGATAACCATACACTAATCCCATTGTTCATGGAATAAACTGATACATCTATCAGCAACTAGAGTGAATCTGATATCATCAAAATTAATGAACTCAAATCTTTGTGTGCAAGACAGGTATAGACATTAATAGAGACCTTGATGATAAAAACCAAAATCTTGCAATATCTTATACGTATGTCCTCGCAGAACTGTAGAAAGGGCTCAAGAACAGGACATATAATATTTAAATGAGTCCCACTATACTTCATATACCTTTGTTCTTACATTATACATAAAAGTTTATCTGACCATGAGTAAACTAAATAGGTCAATTTATATTTCATTTTAAAATTAATTTAAATCAAATGTAGATACGTACCATGTCAGGCTTGAACATTGACTCACAGGCTCCATAAAGGGACTCAGAGGCAGTACCAGCAACAACAAAATCTTTTGCAAGCTCCCTGAAATTTTTATATAATATATATTATGAGTAACTAGTGTCAGGATTAAGTCAAGTTTGCCATATTTTAAAGTAAGAATCTGCAGAAAATCTACATACTTGGCTCCAATAGAATCCATTGTGCAAATGAAGGGCTTGTCTTCATCTCCCAATCCGGCAATCACAGGCTGGCAGAAATATGGACCAAACCTACACATCAAACATGTGCATGCTAATATATGTCATGTATGAATATTGGCATAAGTCTAATAATATGTTATCACAGATAAAATATAAACATTAAAAGTTTCTTATGTTCAAAAGAATTAAGCAAATGAAAATTTACAGAAAATCAAAGAAACATTAAATCCCCTGTACAAAAGAAAGTAATAGGCATATTGAAGGGGGACAAAAAATAAGATTCTCCTGAAAGTATCAGTTCCAAAAAGGCAATCTAGAATAATAATGAAATTTTAAGAGTGGGGGGGGGGGGGGTTGTGCTCTTGCTTTTTGTTCATAAAAGTTCATGATTCATGAGAGCACCGTGGAAAGTATTGGCCCTTCCCAGCACAAACATCACTTATACCATAAACAACAATGTATTAACTAACCTTTTCTCATAAAGAACAGCAGAGACCAGGCTAGCAAAAGTTTCAGGCTTCATATCCCTCTCCTCTCGAAGCTGATACAGCTTATGTCTAAAGACCAGCCGTTGATACCTTCAAAAAAGTTAAAAACAAAATCTCAATCACCTATATATTTATATACACATTATACATACAAAAGAAAAATCTATTATATAAATTTGATAAAGAAATTTGGTGTTCAAACTTCTTGTGATATCAATGTGGCATGTTTCTCATTCTACCACACAAAGATAAAATATTCAATCTTTAATTTCATAATCTAGTTGTAAATATTGAAACTATAAACCTTATTTATCGAGTTTAACAGAATAACTAAAGTATAACTAACAGTAAAAGTATAAAAAAAATGTATAGAAAACATGGGAATCATGCATTCATCCCTCCAATAAACACACACACACACTCTTTGACCATTGAACATAAATACCCCTTCTCTCAAAAGGAACCAAACATACACCAAATATGTATTTATGTGTGTGTGTAGTGTGTGTGTGTGTGTGTATATATATATATATATATATATAATATAACTACAGTCTCTTATACCTATAGTTTCAACATCCACTTCTCCTAAAAAATAATAACTTTATCCACTAAAACTCTAAATTTAGAGAAACAAATCTTAGAGAAAAAATTACTAAATCATGAAAACGAATGTATACAACATGTGGGTGCTGGTGTGTGACATGTGTCACAAGTACAAAGAAAAAACAACTATTAATAACAGCAAAATGTTCATACCAATATCAATTAACATCTATGACAAATACCCAGTGAAATTGATTATCTAAAAATAACCTTTCCCCCCCCCCCCTTTAATATTTGGGTTACAACCCAAGTTCAAGTAAATGAACTGTAATTGGATAAAGCAAGCATTCTCTACTTAGACAAGGGTAAGCTGTGATTTTCTGACAGACCAACTTGTTAAGTCAATTTCTATAAAATTGTTACACTTCGCTCATATATAAACAAAGACAGAGACATACACACTAGAAGCTAAAAAAATTACTCACAAAGTTTGAGCGTCGGAGGCCAGACCAGATAGGCCGAGGAAGAGTTTATCGTGAATTTTGTAAATCCTCTGAAAATCAGTGGCGATAGTCTGTAGCTGAACGCCGAGCCGGCGATCGCTAGCTATGGCAAAACAGTTCTTGCCAACCATAGCTACTAGGGCACTTCCATTGTACTCAAAGATCTGTAAATTAATCAGAATTAAAAAAGAAAAATAAAATCTTATTAAAAGTCTGATCTAAATCCCCAAAACCTAGGGTTTAACAATACTAAACAAAATAGATCATATTATACGTACATGAATATATAGATTCAGAAGCAGAAGAAACGACTTACCGACATTTGAGATTTTGTGATTGTTCACCCGAATCGAAAGAGACGATGATTAGGAGGAGGAGGAAGAAGAAGAAGAGACCGTGTGTGCTTTTTGCAAAGGAGCGAGCAATTTTGTGATAGCTTGGCTTGGCCCATACTCCATGAACGACTGTGTATTTTAACCGGGTCAGGTGAATTGACCCGTTTAGCTAATTGTCGGTCCGGGTCAAGTTATTTAGTTGTTAGTTACTTTTTTTCTCTTTATTATCAAACTTGGTAATTAAAATCATATTTAATTAAATCATAATTTTTACTAAAAGTTAAATAAATCAAACAGGAGATAATCAGACATTATTATATTTGTTTGCAAGAATTATAATTTATGATTGAAAATAATATCAAATAACACTCCATATTAAGTCATTTTTTAATCTTTCTAATGTAATTGCTTTGAAAAATAATGGAATATCAATCATAGAAGATGAGGAGAAAAAAATATAAATTATATTAAATCACACACCTTATGTTTACTAATGTACTATGTTATTAGTAACTTATAAATTATTCTTACATTTTAGATGTCATTAAGACAATTGTAAGTTAACAAATTAGACCAAAGTTGATATTCTCATACCAAATCATCCTTCTTTCTCCCGGCCGTTACAATTTGTAGCAGTACATCCTTCACGCCTTTGTTTATTTTTTGGTTCTCTTGTCGTTACAGTTTATAACGACATGAACATGAGGGCTATTAGGGATTTTTTGATAATTAACCGTGTCGTTAGAAGGGATGTACTGCAGCTAGAACCTATAGCAGCAGAAGAGAAATTTGGTTTAATCTGAGTCATTCAATATTAAAATCAATGGCTACTGTGTAATACACTAAATTTTAGTAGTATTATTCCTGATATATATATATATATATATATATATATATATATATATATATATATATCTTCTTTTATTTTTGATATGTATATTTTCTTTTAGTTTCCATGTTCCAAATTCCAAACTTACCCTTAAGTCTCATTAATATTCAAATCCTAATGTATCTTCATTGATTAAGGAAACTGTGGAGTAGCTACGTATATATAGAATAAAAAATTCATCAAAATAGAGAAAATGTAATCTTAACGTATGATAAATAATTTGTTGGAAGGAGAATTTGCAAGATTGGTTAGTTGAATTATAAGGAAAACACTCATTTTCTTGGAGAATTCGTAAGATTGTTTAGTTGAACTATAAGGAAAGCACTCATTTTTGAAATAAATTAAAATATACTTGCATCGAAATTAAGCTAAAGAATGTGGCGCTACTTGTGTGGAGCCATAGGAAAGCCGGTGTGGCTAAAAAAATAGTTTTTTAATTATAGATTAAACAAATATGATATAATGGAGGGTAAAATGGTCCAACAGCAATTCAGACAAAACAAACATTAACTTAAAATCTTAAGAACATATACAATCGATCTACACCTCCAACACAGTCGATCTAAAGCAAGCCCCAACTCAGTCGAAAAAAATCCTAGCTCAAGAACTGCAAATCAACGATTCCGACGAAGAAATACTGAGAATCAACGATTCTGACACGATTCCAGCGAAGAAGGACCATGATCGTGCATTATTTGCTGAGTCAGTTTTCATATTGTCCATTTGTCCCCACTTTCGAAGTTTCGACGAAGTATCTACCACATATCTATGTTTATGGGCTTTGATACTGGGCATTATGTTTGTATTGCTAAGAAAATGTAGTTTCTCGACTGTAGTCGATCGATGATGCTAGGACTTTTTTGAGGGATCTGAGTAGGTTTTACAGTCGGGAGACTACATGCATTTTCTTAGCAATAAAAACATAATGCTCAGTATCAAAGCCCAAATATCACACATATTCAAACTATAAACATAGATATGTGGTAGATACACTTACAATTCAACGAAACTTCGAAAGTGGGGATAAATACACAATATTAACGGCGACTCAACAAATAATGCACGATCACAGTCCTTCTTCGCTGGAATCGTGCCGAAATCGTGTCGGAATCATTGATTCTCAATATTTCTTCGCGCGGAATCGTTGATTTATAGTTCTTGAGCTAGAGTTTTTTTTCGACCGATCGAGTTAAGGCTTGCTTTAGATCGACCGTGTTGGAGGTTTAGATCAATATATTGTATATGTTATGAAGATTTTAAGTTAATCTTTGTTTAATTTTGTCTGAATTGTTACTGGACCATATTTTACCCTCAATTATATCATATTTGTTTAATCCATAATTTAAAAACTATTTTTTTAGCCACACCAGCTTCCTATTTTTCCACACAAGTAGTCACGTCAGCATTTTTTGATGTAGCAGACTCAATTTGTTGCAAATTAAATAATTAATAGTTCAATCATTTAATTGACAAAATTGAAAGGTGGATCACCGAAGTGGAATATGACCTATAATTTAGGATACTAATTCATATTTAAGCCAAAAAAGAATAATAATATAAGTATTATTAATTCCACACCCGCTAGACTAGTAGAATTAATATTTATAATTGATCAAAATTAACATAAAATCCATGAGGCTTTTTGTGTCGTGTAAAATATGTTACAATTAATAATTAATTTTAATTTTTGAGTCATATCACACCGAAAGAATCGTCCAACTTCTAAACAAGGACAAATTCACGTTCAAAACTATATTTTACAATCTCTCTCCTGTCTGTCTATTCTGCTCAAACTTATATTTTACACACACACACACACACACATATATATATATATATTATCATATTATATTTATATTACAATAAACATGCCTTATTTTGAGCCAAAAATATATTACATATATCATATATGCATATATACAGTAATTCTCCTGATATTATGCATCAATATTAACCTTTTTCAATAAGTTTCCAAAGCTAAAAATTTATATATATGGAGAGTATACGCAAAGGAAGTTATAAAAGAAAAAACATTTGACAGAGAAGGGAAAACAAAAACCAAAGAGAGTATATATATATATATTTCCATTTTTTGCATGCATAGGTCCAACTGTCGTCCAAGAGAGAGATACCATTTATTAGTTTTTATTTTTGTAGTTTTCTTCAAGATATTACAATATATATATATATATATATATATATATATATATATATATATATATAGGTGACTGACATTCTTAGCATATTCAATCATTGACCCTGTTGGTATTTTCATTTTAGGAAGAGAGAGAGTAGAGAATGAGAAGAATGGGAATTGGAAGATTGGGCCGGTGGTTAGTAGTGTATTGGGTTGGCTTAGTAGTGGCGGCACTCATCACCGGCACCACCGTTTGTGGCGGAGTAGGAAACGTTACTTACGATGGCAGATCACTAATCATCAATGGACAAAGAAAGATTTTGTTTTCTGGCTCAATTCACTATCCTCGAAGTACCCCTGACGTATGTCATTTATCTCTCTCTCACACAATATATCAAATGTATCATCATAATTTTATTATAAAATCACAGTATTAAATTAATTATATATATATATATATATAAATAGAATAAAAATAATTTATTAATATTTATAATTTTTTTAAATGGAATTTTCTTTTGAAGGGAAAGGAGCATATATATATATATATATATATATAATTAATATTTGATTCGAAAACAGGAAGGATGATAGGAGGAAAAATGAATAGGAATTAATATTTGTTAAATGTTTATTTTCTGCGACTCTGACCCTCCACGGTAGCTCAACAGACAAAAAATACACATGCAAGTTTATCTTCTTTAATATCTATAATGAAATTATATATTTTATTAATTCGTTCTAAATTTAAAAAGATATATATATTTTTGTCTACTTTAAAATTTAAAATTTAAAATATATTAATGTTTTTATATTATAAAGTAACATGAAAATTTTGATATATCAATTTACTTATATTTTAGGAAAATCGAATATCATCACATTATTACTATTGTATTTCTAAACCATGACTTGCATATTGTCCCTTATATGCATGTTTCTCTGTTATTATCATTTATTTTTTCTAAATTAAATAAGTAGGCTTCTTTCTATATATAACTGAAGAGAATAAATTTTATAAGGACAGCTTGCATATTAGTGTTTTCACAAACTTGTCAGCTCTATATTTTGAGAGAAAATTAAGTAATTTTGATTATGTTAAAATAATTAAATGTATTTTATCATGATATTGCCTTTTTGATCAATCTGTGATGAATGAACAGTAAGTCACATAAAAGTGCGAAATAAAGAAATGAAATGAAATTAAGAGGACTGCTCTAGTGGTGATAATATATATATATATATATATATATATATATATGCCTTTGCTTTTATTCCTATATATAGTGTACTCTTTACTCTTTAGTGATGTGAAGTTTTCACTACTGGCAGATGTGGCCATCTTTGATATCCCAAGCCAAACAAGGAGGATTAGACGTTATACAAACCTATGTGTTTTGGAACCTCCATGAACCTCAACCTGGACAGGTGATATTAATAAACATACAAGTCTCTCTCTCTCTTTCTCTCTCTCTCTATATATAGGTGGACTCTTTCCATTGAATCATAATGAGCGAGAACCGTCTATTGCAACGGTTTTATCCGTCGCTATAGTATTGAAAACTTATGCTACGGATAAAACCGTCGCTATAGCCGGTTCGTTGTTAGTTAGCTGTCTATGATTCGCTGGAGAGACGGACCGTATATATATATACTAGGTCCCGTGTCTCCGGCACTGTATGGACACTGGAATTTATCCTAAACTTTGGATGGTCCAGATGATTTATTGAGTGAGCGGAAAATTCAAAATCATTTGTATTTTATAATTAGATAGATATATATATATACACACACATACATACAAATATAAAAAGATACCAATATGAACACAAGTATGCATACACATGGTCATTAATTTTGTTCAAAGTTGCAGTATGATTTTGGCGGAAGGCGCGATCTAGTAGGTTTCATCAAGGAAATTCAAGCACAAGGACTATATGCAAGCCTAAGGATTGGACCCTTTATTGAGAGTGAATGGAATTATGGGTAAAGCTTTTGTATATATTTTGCAAATTAAATGAAAGCTTCTAGTCATAGTAATAATGTTGGGCTTGTTTTCATTAGCAAATCATATCTAAGATAAACAGGGTTGGGTTCCTATTGCAGAGGCCTGCCGTTCTGGTTACATGATGTCCCAGGGATCGTCTATCGATCCGACAATGAACCCTTTAAGGTATTGACTAATCATCATATATCACATGCAAGAAACAGTTATAACTGAATTTAAAGAATCCTCCTAAGAAATGTTGGAAGTGCAGAGTATGAACAATTGCTTATTTATATTTTCTTCATGGTAGATCCGCATGCAGAACTTCACAACAAAAATAGTGAACATGATGAAGTCAGAGGGATTATATGCTTCGCAAGGAGGACCAATCATACTATCACAGGTTTGTTGGTTTGTTTAAACTGTGAAAAATAAATAAAATTTAATCATCCATTTAAGTTCCCATTTCACAATTAATGAAATCGAAGCACATGTAGATTGAAAATGAGTACCGAAACATAGAAGCAGCGTTTCATGAGGCAGGCCCACCTTATGTTCGTTGGGCAGCAGAGATGGCTGTGGGACTTCAGACTGGTGTGCCATGGATGATGTGCAAGCAAGACGACGCTCCTGATCCAGTGGTTAGTGTCCTTTCGTCCATCTATGCAAAGTAATCCAAAGCATAAGTTTATTTTTGGATAAGTTGGTCAATTGACCAATAGACGCGAGACTCAGTGTGGGTCAGCATTCTATTGACCAATTGATCAACTTACCAAAAAATAAACTTCATGCTAACCCGATACAAATTAATCTAAGCGTTAGCAAACATGAGAAATCTAATGCATATATACACATATTTTGTCCCGGCAGATCAATACATGCAATGGTCTACAATGCGGAGAAACATTTGTCGGACCAAATTCACCGAATAAGCCTTCACTCTGGACTGAGAATTGGACATCTGCGTAAGCTATACTCAAATTCTCAGTGTTTCACCTCCAAATTTTTGGTAGTATAAAAAAAACAACATACTGACATAATTACCTTCATTTTTCGTGTGAAGCTATCCAGTGTTCGGTGAAGACGCACAAGGTAGACCCGCCGAGGATATTGCATTTCATGTTGCACTATTTATTGCAAAGAAGAGAGGGAGCTTCATAAATTATTATATGGTACAATTCAAACCTTGATTACTTAGAAGCATTCCTTATTAATAATATATGGCTTTGTACAGGCTTGTAATACATTTCTATATGCTAATATTTTTACTTTTATTGCAGTATCATGGAGGAACCAATTTCGAAAGAACAGGGTCTGCATATGTCACAACAAGTTACTATGATGAAGCTCCTCTTGATGAGTATGGTAAGCTTTGCAAATATTTGTGCTTAATTCCAGTCTTACATAAGTAACATGTTCTGACTAAAACATAAACTATTCAATTTATAAATTTAGGCTTACCCAGACAACCAAGATGGGGTCATCTCAAGGAATTACATGCAGCAGTAAACCTATGTTCACATACTATAATTTTTGGAGTACTAACCAATTTACATTTGGGTCAACAACAAGAAGTAAGAAGCTTATAAATTCAAGATACTGTCAGTTTAAGTCCTTTCATATCAGATTTATTTCTCGGATATAGTTTGATTTCGTGATATATATTTGCACCAGGCTTACGTGTTCCAAGGACGAGGACAATCAGGACATTGTGCAGCTTTTCTAGTGAACTCTAATGCTAGAGATAATGCTCAAGTGCAATTTCAAAATTCTTCATATCAGCTGCCACCAAAATCAATTAGCATCTTACCTGACTGCAAGACAGTAGCATTCAACACTGCAAAGGCATGTTATATATCCAGCATATGGTATAAACGCATAGATTTTACAAGCATTTTTGTGTAATCCTGCATTTGCTTATCGGAAACAGGTAAGCGCACAATTTGATACCCGATCAATGATACCAAGCTTAAGGTTCAATTCAGTTGAAAGATGGGAAGTATTCCAAGAACCTATTCCTCGATATGACGAGACCTCAATGAGGGCGAATACGCTGTTGGAGCACATGAGTACAACAAAAGATGCATCTGATTATCTTTGGTACACTTTCAGGTAAAGCTAAAAACTAATACTATATGCTTATTATTTATTAGATTTTAACAAAATAGGCATCAGTAGCTAACGACAGGGAAATGTTACTCCCCAGCAGAAACATTGGCCTCTTGCCGCTGCCCCTATCTTCCCAATCCCCCATTAACTTTTAATCATAAGATTGTATAAACTATGTAACAATCAAGCTAGCTGATCATCTAGTTACCAACTTTTTCAACTACTTTGATAATGCATTTCGAGGTTCGTATATATAAAACTAAAATACAAGATTAAATCCATTTATAAAATAGCTAATTATCAGAAATACGTACAGTAATCAACTACTAACTGCTATTATGTGTGTAATAACAGCTTTCAGCATAATTCCCCCGACGGTCAGTCTGTACTCCATGTAAACTCTCTTGCACATGTTTTACAAGCATTTGTGAATGGAGCATTTGTAGGTAAGCATTACTCTTTACAACTTTCACATATATAGTTGTATAAAGAATCATTGAAAATATCAAAATTACTTCCTCCAAAATGTCTCTAAATATAACTTCACAATTAAAATTCAAAAATAATATCAGAGTGAAGAAGAGGAAACCCACATTAATAGCTATGAGATCATAATCAATATTAGCAAGTTATTTTTCTTCTTAGTTTGCTTTCCTTGCCATTTTCAAAGCTAATGCTTAACTACTGTAATTCTCATTTTATTTATATTTAGGTTCTGCACATGGATCTCACAAAAACACAAGTTTCAGTCTGGAGAACAATGTTCAATTAAATAATGGGATGAACAACATCTCCTTACTAAGTGTGATGGTTGGACTGCCGGTATACTATATACTTTTTCCCAATGCATTATATTAACTATCAGAAGCCCTTTTAACAATCTAGCAGTATGATCAAATGTATATTTTTTCCCCCACAAAACACTATTAATCACTTGAATTTGTGCCGTGAAGGATTCAGGAGCATATTTGGAGAGTAGGATTGCTGGATTACGAAGTGTGAGTATTCAAGACAAACAATACGAGAACTATTCTTGGGGATATCAGGTAATCAAGTTGATTTAATCTAATAACATAGAAATAAAGAAATCCCTATATGAACTATCTTTTATACAACGAAAACAGAATAGTTATCTTAGATTTCAAGAGCCACTCAAGTGCTCAAAGGGACTTTTGTCCCTGATTCATTTGCTCCTCAATCATTCTAAATATTGTTCTTTGTCAAAATTTTCTCTTAGATTTACTAAAAAAACCGAGTAGCCTACTGTTTACTAAAATAAAAAACAAATAATTTCTAAAGGTTGGAATGCTGGGGGAGAAGCTGCAAGTGTATTCAAGCGAAGGATCTAGTAAAGTACAGTGGAGCAGGTTAAATTCTTCTTCAAAGCCACTCACATGGTACAAGGTACGGAATTACTTCTTATTCTTTCTTAATGATCTCTAGGTTTATGTTTTAAATCATAATTTTCATGTGGTCTATTTATATATATAATATAGACCAGTAGTGAGTTTTTTATACTTGTTAATTTTTTGGTTGGTCTCCACTTGACAGACAATATTTGATGCACCAGCTGGGGGCAGCAAACCCTTTGCGTTGAACCTTGGCTCTATGGGAAAAGGACAAGCTTGGGTGAATGGCCAAGGTATTGGTCGATATTGGGTTTCATATCATACACCTTCTGGTACTCCTTCTCAGACATGGTATGTAATAACTATGAAGATCGAACAACATATTTAGCTAGTGAGCATATGGATTTCCTTTCTCCAAACTCCTTTTTTATGTAGGTACCATATACCTGGATCCTTCCTCAAACCAACAGGAAACCTATTAGTTTTATTGGAAGAAGAGCATGGCAACCCTCTTCGTATTTCTATAGACACTGTCTCAGTCACAAAAGCATGTGGGCACATATCAGATTCAACTCCACCCCGAATATCTTCATGGAAGGGTGACACCAAGCAGGAGAAGCGCATACCTACACTTCATCTTTCTTGTCCTACAAATAAATATATATCCAAGATTCTATTCGCAAGCTTTGGTACCCCTATGGGAGATTGCGGAAATTACTCACTTGGAAGCTGTCATTCATCTAATACCAAACCCATTGTGGACAAGGTAAACTTTACATATTCTTTTAACTTCTTCCTAAAATCATATTCACGGCCTAAATTTTCCTACCTCTAATCCTACCTGGAAATCAAAATAAAAAGTGTTATATGATTTTGTTTTTTTATCAAGCAGCAAGTTGGTAAGATTTATGCCATACTATGAAAAGAAGTTGCATGCTAATTAGTCTGTTCATCAACATATATATATATATATATATATCGTTATAACCCGTTCGTTCTTAGTTCGCTCTATCCAATTCGCTGGAGAAGCTGACTATATATATATATATATATATATATTATAATATATACAAATGTATGTATGTATGAGCGTGTGTATATATATAATGTATGTTTTCTTTAATCTTGATTATGATCGATGGACTTACATATTTAATTGATCTAAAATTTTCCAGGCTTGTGTAGGGAAGAGTAGTTGTACCGTTGAATTATCACATACAAAGTTAGGGGGTGACCCATGCCCAGGCATTCCTAAAGATCTTCTGATTGATGCACAATGTGATCACCTTTTGTAATATAAAAAGGTTGGGAATATTTTGTAGGAAAAAAAATATTCTTTTCTTTGATGCGAAAGAAGATTATTATTTATTTATCTCAATAATTAATATTTTATTGTAACATAGTTCAATAAATAATTATTTAATTACAACTTGGCAAATATCATTACGTTACAAATAAAGTTCATTTTTATTTTATTTTTTCATTGTATAAGAGTTGATTGAATATGAAACTGAAATTTTTATTTTATTTTACAAATAATATTTTATTGTATAAGAGTTGATTGAATATGTAACTGAAATTTTTTCATAATACAGTGTTTTGAGTGTGATTTAGATATATATAACAAAACATGTCTATATATACTGTACATACATATTTTGTTATATGTATCCAAATCACACCCAAAACACTGAATTATGAAAAAAATCCAATTCCATAAAATATTAAATTTTTTTTAGTTGTTTTTTTAAAAAAAGAGCAAAAAATAAAATAAAATTTGGGTTCGTATTTTAATCAGGTCCGGGAGTCCGGACCTGATCCTTATTCTCTCTCTCTCTCTCTCTCTCTCTATATATATATATATATATATATATATATATATATATATATATATGATAAAAGAAGAAATCTTATTAATAGAGAAGAAAGTCTCAATAAATAAGGAAATGAACTGAGTCGAACCGAGTATTAAGTTGCTCATATTTGGTTCACAAAATTAACAAATATAAAATAAAGTTTGATTGAAAATTGTTTAGCTACCGAGTCGAACACAATCTCGAATCGAGCCCGACAATTTGAACTTTTCGAACGAATATGATCCAAGCATCAATAGAAAATTGTAATTTGAGAAGGTTCGAGTAATTTATCGAACTTTAAAATTTGCTCATATTTGAATCATTTATACTTCGAGTCAGTTCGAATCGAACTTTTAGTCGAGCGAGTACGAATCGAGCCAGAGCTGTTTGCTCATTTTACAACCTTATCAATAAATGAGGGACAAGAAATCCACCCTCAACCAACTAAAAGATCAAAAACAAGAAAACATTTAAAAAAGTGTAGCCCTTCAATCTCTACATAAATCAATAATAATAATATAGAAGAGACGCCAAAAAAATAACCCTATCATTCATTACGCTCATTCCAAATTCCCGACAAGATAAAAAAGAAAACAGACTCATAACACGTAGGTATGACAAAAAAACTTGTACTAAGACGTGCGGATAAAACTGAAGCAGCTCTGACGCTGTTAAATTAATAAAAGTTTCACCATTCAAGTGCATAACCATGATTTCTCTCCACATGGAATACAATATAATTGAACTTTAGCTATACATCAAAGAGCCCGAGGACCAACTTACAAAATTCTCTCAAAAGTTCATGAGATTTAACCCAAACTTGTCTCTAAAAGTTTCACCATTCAAGTGTGCATAACCAAGAGATCATGATTAGCAGTCATGTGTTGTCGCATGGAACGCTTGCTTGTGCATTGAATTACAATTTACCTGCAATACAACAAAAACTCTTACTTTTGACTACTGGTGTACATTTATGCTACGTTTGGATTGGGATAATGAAGGTGGGAATGGAATGATTCATTCTTATGGAATGAAAAAAATTGTGCTGGTTGCGATTGGAATGGTTCTTATTCCTCTCAAATTTATAAATTTTATTCTTTGGGAGGAAGAGTATGAAATAACTCATTCCAACTAGAATGGAATGAATAATTCCACCCTCCATTCCATTCCTTCAATCCAAACGTAGCATTAGAGTATATATCTACCCTAGAGAGAACAAAGGTCTTAAGAAACGAAATTAGTTCAACCAAATTATCTATCTGTCTGTATGCATACCCAGGAAATAAGCTGATAGTGTGACTTATTAATGGCTAATGCATATCCTTGACCCAACCTATTCTTTAACTCTAACCAAGATTAATTTTATAAACCTTTTTAATTATTACTTCAAAACAAATTAAGATATTGAAACATTTCATTTTGCCTAACATTGAATAACTAGGAAACTATAATTACTCAGTTACTTCTGATTGACATTTAAAGTATATAATTAAAAAAAAAAGCATAAGAATTATTAGAGAACTAAACATTTTGACTAATAAAGATGGGAACATGATTCAAAGGAGACACATCGAATAGATTTGATATAGAGAGAGAGAGACGCAGAGAACAGATGAAAAGTAGAAGCCCTAACAAAAGTCACTAGTGTAGAAAACAACCTCCAACTAGACAGGAATCCTCCTTCAGAAACTCAGACCTATTTGCAAGGAATTTAACTAAAAATAAATATTTATTTCTAATCAAATTAATTCTTCACTCCAGGTCTTGCTCTATTGCAGAAGATGCATAAGCAGCAAATACAATTAATCACTTTATTCATGGGAAAGTCTAAGCATCCAAATTCAAGCTAGAAAGTATTATCAATATGTAGTTATGATAGGATTCTCACTTTTCTTGCCTCCTCTTGGATTAGCAGATTTCTTTTCCATTGTAGTACATAAAATAGATGGTAGAAGTGCCTTTTGAGAAGGCAGTTCAGCAATGAAAAGAAGAGTTTGGGCCCAACCAGCATATTTCCCATATTTTCTTACAAAAGCCTCTGCCACGCGCCCGTATAGCTTAGGTGTCAACTGGGTGCCTGCAAGCTCTGGGATGAGGTATCTAGTTGCAATCTTGCTCAAGCCCAGCAACAACAAAATTTTTGCACATTAGCACTTTTTGTGTCCGCAATACAATATGAAGTCAGCAAGATGCACTTGTATAGATTGTAAAAGAAATTCATGTTAAACACACACAAACACACAAGGTTTCATTGCTATTTCTAATTTGCACGTGTCCTGTATTAAGGCATTCTACTTCTTTTTGCTAAGATATCTATGTTTAGAGGATATCTCATCTTTCTTGCTGCTTGTATCAATCAACTCTTCTTTCAAAAAAATCTTCTTCTTTTACCTAAAAAGATTATAAATCTTCTAATGTTTCATGCTTTGCATATAATTGCTTTACTATGTTCAATATGACTGGAGTTATCAGGAAACATTAAAAAAAAATATTCCCAAGTCCAATCTCATGGTTACAGACCTTGATATTTTTACAGGCTTAAAGGAATCTACATATAAAGAAACAATAGCAAGACTGGCTGCGTGCTGAAAATGCAGCCACTGAAAATGCAGTTGTATGAATTTTTTTTTTATGTCCATGAGTCTGTGTCAAAGCAAAAACAGACAGAGACATTGGCTTAATAGCTCTCAAGTCTCAAATTACAGCACAATTCTAAGAAGTATTAGGATCTCTAATTCTAAATATTTTGTTATTTCAATGTTTCTTTCTGTGATGATACAACAAACAATATTGTCTGTATAATTAACAAATATAGCCAAGTGGAAACCATTCTGATTCAAAATGAGTAGGTTATAACATAAGGAAGCTACATCTATATCAACGGGGGGTTGATTGAGAAACAAAATATCTCATATTTTAAATGTAGTCACGGTGATACTTCAAAAAAAAATAAAAATAGGTGACCTACTTTTAAAGGAAACTAAATTTTGCTGCCAGGTTTGTGAAAGTCATATCAGCTTTTCCATGTATATAGAAAACACTTGAGCAGCTTGTAACAGGGAAAAAAACAATTCTTGTTTGATTGAGTTTTTTAGGATAGAAGAAAAAAATATAAAATTGAGAAGAGGAAGAGGAACTACGATGCAGATGGAGGACAAGCAGTCCTCCCAAAAGGAAATACAAGTGGAAACAAGAAAACAAGTGTAAATGATTTGGTTTTCATTTATCAAGGAAAGCAGGCGTTGACAAACCAACTTGCAAAGTTATATGTTAAGTTGTGTGCTAGCGTCAGGTCTTTTTCAGATGGTAGTATACTGCCATAAACAGTCATGCTATGATTTTCAAACAACTATTCAGAAGGTGAACTAAAGTAAAAACCCTTCTAAGCTCACCTGCCAGACATGAGTATCAACAGGAATGGCATGGTGTTGATCTAGAGAGAAGAGAGCAACACATGCAGCCACCTTTGGACCCACACCAGGTAGAGTGGAGAGAGCATCGGTTGCCATTTGAAGATTCAACTCACGAAGAGAAGCAAGCCACTCCAAACCTCCACCAGGTTTTGATTGCAAAGCATCTAAAGTGCGAGTTATGTATTTGGCTCTGATCAGTTTGCAAGGAGAAATTATGATAATGTGCAGTAAATTGCATGTCATGCTCTATAGCAGATACACATGAAATACTTGTAATTTAAAAAATAAAAATACAACCTAAATATGCACATCAAATTGGGCAAGTATTAGATAAAACCGAAGATCAAAATATTTATTGCTCTGTTATGGCTTATCGGTTTCCCTAAACAAAAAGTTGAACACATTTATTATTCTTTTTGACATAACTATCTTGCTAAAAAAATGAAATGCTGGTGGTTAACTTGGAATATAATGCCAAAGTTTTTAAGATTTGATATATACACGACGAATGCAACAACTAGATCAGGACAGCTAAGCCAAATTGTCTTAGTGTCACTACAAACTAAGATGTTATTCCAATGAGATTGAAAATTATCATGAACAACATTTTCTTGACCAGTACCAGGAAACAGATGGACTATACAACATGCAGATTGTAACCTAAATACAAAATAAAAATAAAAATACTAGTACCCTAATTTGCTATCATTTGCACTCTTTTCATGATCTTTTGAATAAAAGAGTAAAATTCAAATTACCACGCGTGGTTACACAAAATTTGAATTCCTAAAAGCTACACACACAAAAAATGTAGTTTTGACCATGGGTAGCTGATGAGTGGGTTTCATACCTACGAATCGGATTCCTATTTGGACTTGAACAGTGTTTATTCTGTCTATTTTAGTATAGTTTTACGTGTTTGTGTTTGTTTTGTTTGTAGGTTTCATTAAGTGTTAGCTTTGGTACAATAGGGGCAATGTGGCGGAAATCAACATGGAAAAACAAGGAAATCAGTAACTGCAGCTTGGTACCCCGCCGGGGCGGGCATTTTACAAAGGAAATATCCCGCCGAGGCGGGGGTACACGTGGCAAAAAGTTAGCACCCCGCTGGGGCGGGGGTTCTCAAGGCTAAATATCCCGTCGTGACGGGAGTGCGCGGATCAGAAGGGGAGTTTGGATGCAATTCAATCACTGCTGTGGCGTGGACTGAACGACTTTGGCTTCAATTGGGATTCGATTGTTAACATTTTTAGGAGATATTACAGAGACTTAGGCTAGGCAATTCAGACAATCAATCAGACATTAATCATCAATTGCAACTTTTGAAGCCCTAATTTTGAGAAGATCGTGGAGGAGCAGAGTGAAGAAGCAAGAATCACGAACATTTTAGAACTTAGTGCAGAGAAGGGTGGTTCTATACTATTCTTTGTCTTTTATTTCAGTTTCTGTAATTGGGATGATGTATTCTTTAATCTATTCAGTTTTTAATTCATTCGTTATGAACTAAATTTCTTATTAAGCTTGCAATGGATCTTTTAGTGGAACAATGATTATCATGCTTTGATTTCAGTTCAATAAAACTATCTTTACAGTTCATCTATTGTGATTTGTGCATAACTTATGAATTGCTTGATTACCTATGTGGATTTGTATGGATTCGAGAGAAGAGATATGAATCTAGACTTGGTTATAATAGCATGTGTTCATGATTTATACATTTTGATAGAATTTTTGATGTATGTTTAGGATAGAGATATACCTAACATCGCATGTAATCGTGTAAGAACTTGGAATTTAAACATTCTTTAATTGTAATTCACATAGAGATATAGTGAATTAGTTAATTAGGGTGATTGGCTTAATTCTATCAATTGTGGATTTAAGTTGACATGGTGTTAGTGCATTGAGAGATGACTAATTCTACTTTTGTGTTCTTGATTAATGAACTGGGATAGTTAATTGAATTGAAAAAAAGTGTGATAATCTGAGTGAAGCTTAAAGTGAAATTGTAGGCTTAATTCTCCATTATTTGATTAAAATATGCGGTAGGGAGTTGAATTGATTCGCTTTGATTTCTAGTTTATTAGTTTTCATTATTTTCAATCATAAATTTAATTAGTTTAATAAAATTGAAATAATACAAAGCTAGTAATTGTTTGATTAAAATTAATACTTGTCTCTGTGGGAACGATACTTAACTTATCATTATATTACTTGTTGACCACGTATACTTGCGTGCTGTGCGTAATTAGATTTCACCCAACAAGTATTTGGCGCCGTTGCCGGGGATTAGTTATTGATTTTATTACTTTCAATATTAGTTTAATTAGTTCAATTAAGTTAAACAATTTTTCTTTTTGTTTTTGCTATTTCTTGTTTCAGGTTCTCTTACTTGGTGCATGCAAACTCGGTCAAAGAAACCAGATTTGTTTCCTTACGAGGACGACATCGAAGGTTTCAGAGGCTTAGTAAGTGGATTAAGGAAACTAGAGAGAATTTTGATAAGCAAGAGAGTATGGCTGCAGAGGATCAGAAAGCACCGAGGGACTATGCTACTCCCAGAGTCACTGAAATTCAGTCAAACATTAACAGGCCTGCGATTACAACGAATAACTTTGAGATCAAGCCTGAAACGATTCAGATGATACATAATTCAGTACAGTTTGGGGGATTAGCTAATGATGATCCGAACGAGTACATGGTTAGCTTTTTGGAGATTTGTGATACCTTTAAGTACAATGGGGTATCTGGTGATGCAGTTAGGCTTCGTTTGTTTCCGTTCACACTGCGGGACAAAGCGAAGAGTTGGTTACACTCACTACCGCCAGGGTCAATTACTACGTGGGAGACCTTGCTCAGAATTTTTTAGCTAAATTTTTCCCACTAGCGAAGACTGCTAAGTTGAGGAATGAGATTACGATGTTTGAGCAGCAGCATGAGGATTCTCTGTATGAAGCCTGGGAAAGATACAAGGAATTTCTTAGGAAGTGTCCGCCTGAAGATGAATATCTTCTACAATGGACTGAATGGTAGTCTCCGTACTAGTATTGATGCAGCGTCTGGGGGAGCTTTTATGGCTAAAAGGTTTGAGGAAGCGTATGATCTGATTGAGACAATGGCAGCTAACAACTACCAGTGGCCCACAGCGAGAATGACACAACCTAAGGCAACTGGGGTGTTAGAAGTAGATGGAGTGACAGCTCTAGCGGCTCAAATTTCAGCGTTATCAAAGAAGATGGATGCCCTCATGGGTGTACAGGTTCAACATGTGGCGTTTGTTTGTGAATTGTGTGCTGGAACATCCGACAGAGCAGTGTGCTATTAATCCTACAGCAGTTCAGTATGTAGGTAGCTATAACAGAATTCCTCAGAATCCATATCAGAATGCCTACAATCCGGGGGCAAGGAAACATCCGAACTTTTCGAGGAGAAACAACAAAAATTAGCAGGCTCTACGACAATCCTATCCCCCGGTTCCCAAAATCAGCATCAACAGTCAGCTCCGCAGCATGAGAAAAAGTTAGATTTGGAAGAGTTGTTGTTGAAATACATATCGGATAATGAGGCAGCTATGAAAACACAAGCGGCGGCGATAAAGAATTTGGAAAATAAGATGGGACAACTTGCATTAGCATTGAATAACAGGCCTCGAGGGACTTTACCAAGTGAGACAGAGAAGAATCCAAGGGGAAATCATGAACAATGTCAAGCAATCACTTTAAGAAGTGGAAAACATCTTGAGGGACAAAGTGGAGAAAATTTGCCAAAGAAAGATGTGAAAGAAAGTGAAGAAAAGTTAGACAATGAGAAACAGGCACCACAATTTCAGTAGAGAGTTCAAAAGCAGAAATTAGACAAGTAGTTCTCTAAGTTTTTGGAAATTTTTAAGAAATTGTATATTAACATTCCATTCACGGAAGCGCTAGAACAGATGCCGAGCTATGCAAAGTTTATGAAGGGTATTCTGTTGAGTAAGAAGAAGTTGGAAGATTATGAGACTGTGGCATTGACAGAGGAATGTAGTGCAGTATTGCAAAGAAAGTTGCCTCCGAAGTTGAAGGATCCGGGGAGTTTCACCATTCCTTGCACAATTGGGAATATGGCCTTCAACAAATGTTTGTGTGATTTGGGTGCGAGTGTAAACCTTATGCCATTATCAGTGTATACTCAGTTGGGTTTGCTGGCACCGAAACCTACTAACATCTCAGTACAGTTGGCGGATAGATCGATTACTTATCCGAGAGGGATTGTTGAAGATATACTAGTTAAGGTGGATAAGTTTATCTTCCCAGCATATTTCATCATCCAGGATTATGAAGAGGACAAGAACATCCCAATTATCTTAGGGAGGCCATTCTTGGCTACTGGGAGGACTCTTATTGATGTTCAGAAAGGAGAGTTAACGATGAGAGTACAAGACCAAGAAGTTAAATTCAATGTGTTTAAAGCCATAAGATTCCCTACAAATGATGAAGAGTGTTTCAGAATGGATGTGATCGAAAAGATGGTAAATGAAGACTTGATTAGAGGTTTGGACAGGGATCCGTTGGAAAACACTTTGATGGAGGATGATGACTTGGATGATCCGGAATTTGTGGATTATTTACATATGCTGGATGCTTTTCCAAGAGTTAGCAGATTCAAGGTGCCATTCGAGCCACTACATACGGAAGAGAAAGCATCGGCACGAATGAAACCCTCACTTGAGGAACCATCTACCCTTGAGCTAAAACCTCTTCCTAACCACCTCAAGTATGCGCTTTTGGGCAATTCTAATACTTTACCTGTTATTATTGCATTTGCACTTAACGATTTGCAGGAAAGTAAGTTGCTGAGGATACTTCGAGAGTACAAGTCTGCAATAGGATGGACAATTGCCGACATCAAGGGAATAAGCCCTTCATTCTGTATGCACAAGATTCTCTTGGAAGAGGATGAAAAACCGATAGTGGAACAACAGAGAAGACTCAATCCAATCATGAAAGAAGTTGTGAAGAAAGAAATTTTGAAATGGTTGGATGCTGGGATAATATACCTTATTTCAGACAGTTCATGGGTAAGCCCAGTTCAGTGTGTCCCGAAGAAAGGTGGAATGATGGTTGTGACTAACGATGACAATGAATTGATACCGACAAGGACAGTGACCGTCTGGAGGGTGTGCATAGATTACAGGAAGCTTAATAAGGCAACCTGGAAGGACCACTTTCCTCTACCCTTCATCGATCAGATGTTGGACCGTTTGGCTGGGCATGAGTATTATTGCCTATTGGATGGGTATTCGGGGTATAACCAGATCGTCATTGCTCCTGAAAATCAAGAAAAGACTACATTCACGTGCCCATATGGCACCTTTACGTTCATGAGGATGTGATTCGGGTTGTGTAGGCGACCTTCCAGAGATGTATGATGGCCATATTTTCAGATATGGTGGAGCGTAATGTTGAAGTTTTCATGGATGATTTTTCAGTTTATGGGAATACTTTTGATAGTTGTCTTGAGAATCTGGTCATGGTTTTGAAACGCTGCGTGGAAACCAACCTTGTGCTGAATTGGGAAAAGTGCCATTTTATGGTCGAAGAGGGAATTATTCTTGGGCACAAAGTCTCTGCGAAAGGATTGGAAGTTGACCGAGCAAAGTTGGAAACTATTGAGAAGAATCTTCCACCTCCGACCTCAGTTAAGGGAATTCGAAGTTTTTTTGGGCATGCCGGATTCTACCGCAGATTTACCAAGGATTTCTCAAAGATTGCAAAACCACTATGCAGTCTATTAGAGAAAGATGCAATTTTCAGGTTTGATGAAGAGTGTCGAATAGCTTTTGAACAGTTGAAGAAGAAATTGACGACAACTCCCGTGATCGTAGCACCGGATTGGACAATGCTGTTTGAGTTAATGTATGATGCTAGTGATTACGCGGTAGGGGCTTTTGGGACAACGCTGAGATAAGATATTTCATACCATATATTATGCAAGTAAAACCCTCACGGATGCTCAATTGAACTATACAACCACCGAGAAGGAGTTACTTGCGGTCGTGTACGCCTTTGATAAATTTCGAGCATACTTGATAGGAACAAAGGTTGTGGTATATACGGACCACTCAGCAATACGGTATCTTATTTCCAAGAAAGATGCAAAGCCTAGGCTTATTAGATGGATTCTACTCCTTCAAGAATTTGATTTGGAAATCAAGGATAGAAAGGGGACAGAAAATCAAGTTGCTGATCATCTTTCGAAGTTGGAAAATTCGGACAAGGACAAGGTAGATAAATGTTTGATCAACAAGTCGTTTCCAGACGAACAATTATTTGCAGTAAATTCAGAATTTCCATGGTATGCGGATTTTGCTAATTACTTGGTCAGCAAGATCCTTCCCCCTGATTTGGCATGTCAACAGAAAAAGAAATTCTTACATGATGTCAAGTGGTACATGTGGGATGAGCCTTATTTCTTCAGACAGTGTGCGGATAAAATGATTCGTAGATGTGTGCCTTACAGTGAAGTCGAACAGCAGCAAAGGTACTCCAGGCAGGATTCTACTGGCCTAATATATTTAAGGATGCCCACCAGTTTGTAAAAAGCTGTGATAGATGTCAAAGGGTGGGAAATATTTCAAAAAGGAATGAGATGCCGCTTAACACAATCTTGAAAGTCGAGATTTTCGATGTATGGGGGACCTTTTCCGCCTTCATACAACAATCTATATATTTTGCTAGCTATGGATTATGTATCGAAGTGGGTTGAAGCTGTGGCACTCCCTACGAATGATGCCAAAGTGGTTTTGAAGTTCTTACAGAAAAACATCTTCACAAGATTTGGCACGCCGAGAGCAATTATAAGTGACAAGGGAAGTCACTTTTGCAATAAATTCTTTACAACTCTTTTGGCAAAGTATGGGGTTAATCACAGGGTTGCAACGGCTTATCATCCCCAAACGAGTGGCCAAGCTGAGGTTTCGAATAGAGAGGTGAAACGAATTTTAGAGAAAGTGGTGTATCCGAACAGAAAAGACTGGTCTCTAAAGTTAGACGACGCTTTATGGGCTTATAGAACAACGCACAAGACACCAATTAGGATGTCTTCGTATCAACTTGTCTACGGGAAAGCGTGTCACCGGTGGAACTTCAACACAAAGCATATTGGGCCATTCGAAAGCTGAATTTTGATCAAACAGCTGCAGGCGAAAAAAGATTGCTGCAACTCAATGAGCTGGACGAGTTTCGTCTGCAGGCATACGAAAACTCTAAGCTATATAAGAAAAAGGTCAAGAAGTGGCACGACCAGAAGATCTTTCAGAGAAAATTTGAACCGGACCAATCTGTGTTATTGTATAACTCAAGACTAAGGTTATTTCCTGGGAAACTAATATCACGATGGTCGAGGCCCTTTACCATCAAGACAGTATACCCACATGGCGCCGTTAAACTTTATAGCAGGAATCCATTTGAAACGTTCAAAGTCAACGGGCAGCGTCTAAAGCACTATTGGGGTGGTGACATCGACAATCAAGCCACCATGATCAATCTTGCCGATGCACCAAGACACAGGGAGTAGTCAGGCTGAAAGACTCAAAAACAAGCACTCATTGGGAGACGACTCAATTTTCTTGTCATTTACAATATTTTAGTTTTATATTGCTTAATTCGTAGTTTAGTCAATAATCTTAGTATTACATAGTTCATTTATGTACAATTCTTAGGTAGGTAGTTAGTTATTTTAGTAATTTCAAACATGCTTGCTCAAACTCCATGTACTTATCTTATATTTTTAGGTTTTAATGGTTTTCAGGTACTAATGACGAAGTCTTACAAGTGTGCGGGTCAAAATTTACTGAAAAACTAAAAATCTGCATAAAATACCCCCTGCCCCGGGCCGGGGGTACTTGTGACAAGTGAAAACTTTCTATCGTACTATACTATGAAAAGTGAAAACTACCTTCTTCTATCGTACTATACTATGAAAAGTGAAAACTTTCATTCCCAATTTCGTTTCACATACCGCATCAAACCACAATCTAGGTAACATTGGTTTTGACAATAAGTTCACCACATTGGTTTATGATTTGATGGACCGATTCCCAGTCCCACTCAACTTCAAAAACCCAATATCGCTAAATGCTCATAGAAGCTAAGTTCCATGAAGAAGGTAAGAAACAATACTCAATCCTTTAGAAAATGAAAAGGAATATAGAGATCCTAAACCTATGGCACATTGCCTTCCATTCACGCCACGACGAGTCATGGCGGTAGCCGACTGCTTGGATGCCTAGGTGACAAGGCGACCGCCATGGCGTCCGTAAGGCGACAAGTCGTTTACAATGTGCAATTTATATATTATTTATTTTACTTAACAAGTATATTGGCAATAAAATTTTATATACATTAAAACTCAAAACATAACACTATGGAATAACATTAAAGGCATAATTATGTAAATACTTATCAATAACAATCCAAAAACAACACACTTGATATTAAAAATTAGTAAAAGAAATGAAGAATTCAACAAACACCACATAGAAAATAAATTTGCAACCAACCATCACAAATATGTGGTCTAATAACTAATAAA
This sequence comes from Panax japonicus, assembly GCA_020205505.1. NCBI lineage: Eukaryota > Viridiplantae > Streptophyta > Magnoliopsida > Apiales > Araliaceae > Panax > Panax japonicus. The sequence continues at coordinate 27,281,024 of CM035096.1, forward strand.
ACACCACCATAGCAAGCCAAAATAATGTTTAGAGTCTCTACACTAGTCTAGACTCTAGAAACATCATTCAATCAAAATAATCATAGAAAAGGTCATCTCCATATCTTCCACGAGAACTACTCTCATTCAAAGGCGTAGGTGGTGGTCTTTCTCCAAAATCATCCTCCACATCTTCATCATCATTTGGAATTCTCTCTTCTTCATCAACTTCATTATCGGAGTCGGAATCTATCAACCTTGATTCCCTTGAAGTTGAACCACCACCACGTCGAGAGTATGTCATTAGATTATTACTAGTATTAGCACGAGTACTCCTTGAAAGATTGCGATCCTCAAGCGTGTTGGATGCACCGGTTGCTCGATCCACATCATTCCATGTAAGATCCCCCGAGATGAACAACATCGGCATCATTATTGATCCATTCATTACCCCATTCAAAGTCATCAATGACTAATGGATCAAAATTATTGCAAAGTTCACGCCTCTTTTGGAACCTTGAGTCGATCTTTCGATTGTATTAGACATACACCAAGTCATTCAATCGTTTGTGTTCCAATCTATTCCTCTTCTTCGTATGAATCTAAAATAAATAGAACAAAAAATAATAATATTAATGATAAAATTTTAATAATAGTGAATGATTTATTACTTTTGAAATTTGAACTAACAATATAAAGTACTTACAAACTCAAATGTACTCCAATTGCGCTCGCAACCGGAAGAAGAACAACAAAGGCCTAGAATTCTTTTTGCAAATGAGGATAGCTCAATAGCTCGCGCTCCAAAAGCATTCCACCAATCAACTAGCAAACATTTAAAAGAAATATAAATATTTTTAAAGGGAGGAAATGAAGAATGTATATAAATTATAATTATAATATATCTTTATATATATTTTAATATACGTACGAGGATTCTTTATTTTCCGTTGCCTAATCACCATTTCTGTTGCAAAAGTATCGCGAGAAGCATCATAGTTGTCGGCTAGATTGCTTATCTTGTCTAGCAAATCTAACTCGGGTACCATCTTTGCAAGAACGTCATTGAAGTCATCTCGTAAAGCATTAGCAAACAACTGACGTTCCTCTTTGATATCAAAGTACTTGCCCGGATTGAGAAACAACGCAACCCCATATAATTTTTGCTCCATTTGATTTTTCCATCGCCGCTCAACAATTTCAATCACCTTCTTATACAATCTTTGTTTGTTATCAAATACATCTTTTCGCGCATTCCATCGCAACAATAACTTCAGGTATAGCAGGCTTCTCATCACTATCAACAATCCTCAAGACTATAAGAAGTGGCTGTGACGCCTTAATGCAATCCTCAACAGTATGCCAAAATGTTGTTGAAATAACAGTATCACATACTTTCTTCCCCGCTTCAGTAGCTGACAACTTTGATTTTGACCAATCCTCGCTGATAAACAAATGCCTTAATGCATCTTTATTCTTGTACAAACTCTGCAAGGTGAGGAAAGCTGTAGCAAATCTAGTAACTGCGGGTCTCACAAGATCCCTCCCATTCGTTTTCTCACTCATCGCACTAAGAAGACGACTATGTCTATAAATGAATGTTGTAATTCTCCTTGCATTTGTGAATGTGGGTTGAAATTGCTTCAACTTGCTTATGTCCTCTAACATAAGGTCAAGGCAGTGAGCGGCGCAAGGTGTCCAAAATAGTGTAGGTCTCCTCTCCATTAGTAATACCCCGCTGTCTTGTAATTAGAGGCATTGTCTGTGACCACCTGAACAACATACTCGGGGCCAATTTCCTCGATCTTGCTATCAAGTAGATTTGCCAACATTGTGGCATCTTGAGACTGACTGGAGGCATCAACAGAACCCATGAAATAAGTCCCTCCGGACTATTAACAAGGAAATTCAACAAGTGTCTTCCCCTCTTATCTGTCCAACCTTCCGACATGAGTGAGCAGCCGTATTCCTTCCAAGCAACTTCATGTTTCTTCTTTAAGTCATCGGTTTTCTTCTTTGTCTTCTCAAGTAAAGGAATCCTCAACTCATGATATGTTGGAGGCTTGAAACCCGGCACATATTGCCCTATGGACTTGACCACTACTTCAAATCTCCTTGAATTTGCAGCATTGAATGGTATGTCACATTCGTAAAAAAAGTCGGTAACGTGCATTTGGACTCTTTCTTTTTCCTCTGGTATCCTCAAAAGACTTTCAATACTCGTTTGGCTCAAACGCTTGCTATGCCTCTCCTCTACAACTTCTTCGGGAGTCTTCCTTAGAAGTGCTTCAACCGTCTTAGCTTTTGGTTGTGGATTTTGGAATTGAAATACAACATTCTTCCTTTTAGAAGCCGTCCCAGAACTTGGGATAGTGTTAGAAGAAGTATTGGAAGCCATGGTTGGACGAGCAGATGATTGTTCTTCTTGCACTTCTACTGCATCATGATCATCATCTAGCTCAAGTGACTTGTTCCTCTTTCTACTATTCAAAGCCGCTTGCATCTCCCTCATAATTTCTATTATTGTTTTGGGACACTTAGCTACATCTCCATAATTTCCAGCTAGATGTTGTTTGAGCCTTTTGATGCCCGAATGACATTTCTTCCCACAAAGTATATATTGCACGACATACTTATAACTTAAATCCGGCCAATATCCATATTTCCAACCCAGATCGTTCGATTTAGCTTTTCTTTTAGGGTCCTTCGTTATATCATAATTATCGGCCTCCGAACTTTCCGCCATTTTACTGTCTACACAATACAATCAAATAAAAAAATATAACACAAACATATATAATAACTAACAGTCATGCATTTATCCATTATAGCATACTAATCACAGTAGTACTACTGTACTAATTTACATATAATTAAAAAATTCACAATCATTATTTTCCATGTTTGATTAATTTCTTTCTTTTAGTGAAATATCAAATATGTACTTACAAAAAAAATGATAACTAATAAGGTAAAAAAAAAGCCAAACAAGAACTTCTATATATATAAATATATATATATATGTCTGTAATGTTATAATTAAACATATATAAATATATATATAAATTACATAAATTTATACATATATATATATATACAGAAATGATCAAGTAAGGGATCCCTTACTTTCTTAAAATGAGGGATTTTTTTTTAAAACAACTAAAAAAAGTTTAATATTTTATGGAACTGAAATTTTTCCATAATACAATGTTTTGGGCGTGTTTTGAATACTTATACCAAAAAGTTGTGGTACAGTCTGCTCAAACTGTACATACATGTTTTGTTATACGTACCCAAATTACACCCAAAATATTGTATTTTGAAAAAATTTCAGTTCCATAAAATATTAAACTTTTTTTTAGTTGTTTTAAAAAAAAAGCAAAAAAAAAAGTCCATCATTTTAAGAAAGTAAGGGATCCCTTACCTGATCCTGACCCTATATATATTATATATATATATTATATATATATATATATATATATATATATCCAACAACAACTCAACAAGTGCAAAGCATAATATGCAAAGCACTGCGTATGTAATATCAAGTGCAAAGCATAAAGGCTAAAAAAAAAAGAAAAGGAACAGAGCAGCCAAGTATAAGACAAGTAGAGGAAACAGAAATATAACAAAAGCTAGGTGTAGTCACCCAGAAACAGAGCAGAAGAAGAAAGGGGAAGAAAAAACAGGCGAAGACATACCTGCAGTGCTCGTCATAGTCGCCGTCGAAGTCCTTCGCCGTCGCAGTCGGCTTCGTCCTCTCTCTCTCTCTCTCTCTCTCGGTTCGCTCAGTCTTGATGATCAATCTGAGATTCTAAGTTCTTCTCTGTGAATCGACGACTACATTAGGGCTAGGTTTTGCATAGCGACGTTCGACCAGCCGCTCGGTTGTTTTTTATCCAGTTCAGATTTGGGTCGACCCATGAGATCAAGGCGCTCGACTAGCCGGATAGTCGTCCAAGTTGTCGCCGCGTTGTCCAAGGCGTTGACTTTTTGTGATAGGTGCTCGCCTTTAAGTCATCTACCAAGTCGGAAGCTCGCCTTACCCATTTCTGCTTGACTGGACGACTTGGCATCGCCTAGGCGACGCCTTAACAACTATGCTTCCATTCCGACCAAATGCCTCGATAATAGAAAAATTACCCCATCTTTGAAGAATCTGAGCAAATTACTTCCACTAAAACTGAGAAATGAGGATCTTTCTCAAGGCCAAATCCTTAGGCGAAGTAAAAACATGGATTTATTATGGTTTTGATTTGTTAGTTAAGCCAACTAGACTAATAAGTTGATTTTTTAACTATGTTACCAGAATGTTGCGAGGTCTAAAATATTAAGTTGAAATGTAGGACAAAAATAAATAAAATCTTGCACATTGATTTCTCTAAACATTGTTTCAAGTGAATGAATTAACATGTGCCAGAATAGGTTAGCAAGCATACCCTAGCGTGTAAAGAGCTATTGTATGGGTTTGAATTTAGGGAGTTTCGCTTATACATCTAAACTTCATATGCCAAATTTTCAAAGCAATTTACTTAAACAGACCAACACAATATTTTGGATTGGTTTGAATACTTTGTAAACGACAGACGGGGAAAGAGAGAAAGGTTAAAGTTAAGTCATCTAGTCACCACATTAAGCATCGAATCTAAAAGGTTTAGTTCTGTTGGCTGAATTAAGTTTTTCCTGCAAAGCCGCACTATAAGAGTATCACATTGCTACAAAGAGGTTAATTTCTAGCTGAAGATGTTGAGGCACAAATTACTAACATATTTTGACATGAACCAATGATGGTTTGTGATTTTCTCAAGTTTGTTTTAATTTTTAAACGAGGAACAATCTTGTAATAAGTAGGCCAACTTGATATTTCTTTCACCTTAACAAAAGAGTAACTAACTCATTGTTTACCAATCTAATTCACAAAAACAGTTTCGACTGTTTCGTGGGCGCAAGTCTCTCAAAGTTAGAAAAGAAGTGCCAGTGAAGCAGCTCCCCGTGAATTAATGCATATAATCTTCAATTTAATTTTAAAAACTAAGAGTAAATGACTATCAACCTAGAAGACTTATATACAAATCTTATAAGTCAAGCTTTTTGCTATTTTAATTTAAAATAATTTCTAGTTAGACAAGACAACCAACAAAGCTTTGGATCCAATAGCACCTCTTAACAATGTTGATAAATATTCTTAGAACTGTTAGTGAAACTAAATAACTAATTCCTATAAGAAAAGTTTAAAAAAAAAAAAAAAAAACTTATGCAATAACAATTCTACGTCCTCACTGTACCACAGCAAAAACTATGTACCTACAGACCAAACACTTCTAAAAAATAATTCATGAGCAAGGAACACCAAATTGCTAGCCCCTTTTTATACGAGAATTCAATTAGAATTGCTCATAAGCCATTTGAAATTAATAATTTTTTAAGCACCATTGACATAATCAACTAAAAGGATTATAAACAATAAGTAAATGAAAACCAACCTATAACCGAAACCGGCCACCCTGAGCTCTTCCTCAGAAACCAGTGACAGCCTGTCCAAGGAAGGGAATTCATGGAAACTAAAACCTTCAACAGTCCCCAAATAAACTCCTAAAGATGATATGAAATCAACCATTTGGGTAATTCTCTTAATATTGTTGTTAGATGAACAAATGAACTGAATAAGGCATTCAAGTGGGTCTTGCCTAAGAACTCTGGCACCACCCAAATGCTGTGCCAATTCAGCAAACCTAGAATCAGAGGCTGAAAATTCCTCCCACATATCATTCAAAGAAATACCCACATTGAGAAAATCCAGTAAAGCCAACTTAGCATCATCCCCACAATTTGTATGATGAAAACCATAAGCAACATCACCATTTTCAAGCTGTTTGAGGGACACTAAATGTGACCCAACAACCCCTGTGAACTGAAGAGGGCCTGTTTGTTTCCACCTAAAGGTTTGACCAGTGGGGAATGTGAGGGGCAAGAAAAGCTCTGTTTTGCCAATTTCAAGGGGTACCCATTTGAGGGTATTTGTAGAAGGTAACGAGGTGAGATCCTTCAGAAGGATTCTGGGTTTTTTGGATGATTTTGAGATTGATTTGGGAGTGGTATTGGAATTGGAAAGAAAGGTTTTGTGGAGGGCTTGTGGGGTTGGAGGTGTTGAAGGAGAGCATGGAATGGTTCTTGGCCTCTTCATGATTTGATATACTGATTTTAGTGATTGCATAAATCTGTTGTTTGAATTGGAATTTCAATTTCCGGTATGTGCATGTCAAAGAGGGGGGGGGGGGGGGGGGAAGGGACAATAACACAACGGTGCGCCGGATAAATGAACTCAAAATAACAAGTACTACTAGTTTAAGGTCCTAAAATAAATGTCTTCATTTAATTTTCAAGGTCAAAATTACTATTTTTAGATTCTTTTATAGTACTACTATTTATTTTTATTAATATATGTGGATGAACCATAATCAAAATATGTAGGTCTAATGTTTGTGATTTCTAAAAGTTTAAATATTAATATATTTCCAGTTTAAATATGTAGGTCTAATAGGAGTAATTTTAAAAAAAAATGAAAAGAGTCTAATTAATATATTTCATAGAACGTATTAATAATATTTAGGTTCTCATCCGTACGGGTATAAAAATATTTGAACATATAAATTTTCATAAAATTTAATAATACCTATTAACAACTTTATATCAATAAAATTTTATCAAATTTAAATAATCAAATAACATCATACCTTCACCAAACATCAAAATCCTTTAATATTTCTACTCAAAGAAATATATGAAAAACTTGGCCCCTTTATTGCCAAAGTTTTCAATAAAAAATAGATAGATTGATTAATAACATGAGTAGTTTTTTTTTATAATCTTTATTATACCTAAACACAATAAAATTATATATAAAGATAAATTAGTAATTTAATATAAAATTTAGATTTCTATTTTTTACAAACTCAATAATAATAGAGGAAAAATTATAAGTTTTTTAATTATTTTTTTCCTTTATAAATCAAGTTTTTATGAGTAGTATTTATTTATTTATTTATTTTTCGTTCAAAAAACTCACAAAAGTAGTGTAAAAACAAAATATTAGAGAGAGAAAAAAAAGGAGAGAGCTTCTCATTCCCCCAATTCTCTTCGTCCCTCCCTCGCCTCGCTCTGCTCTCTCCACACTTGATCACTCACTTCCCACCATTTACGGACCCCACGAATTTCTCCCCTACATAAAACCCCCTAAACCCCCCCATTTATCCTCACAGCAATGCCAGCTTCCTCATCAGGTAAATCCAAATTCTCTCTCTGCATAATTCCATATATATATATATATCTTCAAATTAAAAGTTCCAATGTTTTTTCACAGAGACGCGTAACAGGTGGAGGAAGCGAAAACGAGAGGCCCAAATCAATCGAAAACCCAAACCCCAAGATGAAGACGAAATCGAAGACGAAGAAGAAGAAGATAATAATGACCTGGAATTCGACGAAGACCCAATTAATCAAAACCCTAGTCAGTCCAATCGGACGGGAGCAGCTCCGATTGCACGCGAAAGTGAGGTTTTATTGGACGGTGGGGTTCGAGTTTCCGTGTTTCCTCCAGTGGTCAGGCACACAGTGAATCGGTATCACTCTTCAGTACTCGCCATTTTGGCTATGGAGAGGGCGAATCAGTGTGGGGAGAGTGGCAGTAGGCAAAACCCGGTCGCGTTGGAGAATATATCTCATGGGCAGCTCCAGGCTTTGTCTGCTGTGCCACCTGATAGTTTGAGTGACCCCGATAGAGCTGACGGGTCGTCGGGGGCGTATGTGATTACACCTCCGGGGATAATTGAGGGTCTAGGTGTGGTGGAGCGGTTTGGGAATAGTCGGGTTCATGTTGTGCCAATGCACGCAGGTAGTGCCTTTACTCTTTCTGTCACTATACACATTTCAGCTTGTATTATTGGTTATACATTGTATACAAATTATAGATTTATATGTTTGTGCTTATATATATGTTTTATGGAGTTTCATTGTAATTTTGCTTTTTGCTTGAAGAAAATTATTTTTAGAAAAGAGTTGTGCTTAAATCCGGAAACAATTAGCTTTGTTGAAAGTAAAAGTCTTTTTGTTTTTTTTGTTTTCCTGAAAGACTTTGGTATAAAATGAATTAATTTCGGTTGACATTGTCATACCAGACATTAAAAACGTGGAAGTTATACTCAGGGAGATGTTTTCTTTAAACAAATGTTGGAAATATTTATTTTTTTAAATTATAATTCTGCCATGGCTTGGAAATTTCTTTGTTCTTTGAGCTTCTAGGTTGCACATTGCTTTATAAACATTCAAGGGACACACCCAACTACTTTTTAAAATATTTGAGCTTCTACATTTATTACAATACTCTCTCTCTATCTCGATATATATGTATATATCCAAGCATATGTGGCAGAGTTTGTCTAATTTAGTACTTTGGGGGCAGATTGGTTTTCACCTTATACAGTGCATAGGTTGGAGAGGCAGGTTGTACCACATTATTTTTCTGGGAAGTCGGTGAACCATACACCTGAAAAATACATGGAATGTCGGAATCGTATTGTTGCCAAGTACATGGAAAATCCAGAGAAAAGGTTGACAGTGTCTGATTGCGATGGTTTGGCAGTTGGTGTTGAAATTGATGATATGACTCGAATTCTCCGCTTTCTTGATCACTGGGGGATCATTAATTACTGTGCCGCTGCTCTGAATCGTGAGCTCCAGAATGATGGATCTTGCTTCAGTGAGGATTCAAATGGGGAGCTTCGTGTGCCAATGACTCTTTTGAAGTCCATTGATAGCTTGATCCAATTCGATAGGCCTAAATGTCGGCTTAGTGCTGCAGATGTTTATCCAGAACTAGGGTTTCGTGGTCGTGAGGAATCTGACTTAGATAGTAGAATACGAGAACGGTTATCTGAGAACCGATGCAATTATTGTGCTCGACCCCTTCCGATTATGTATTATCAGTCACAGAAAGAGGTGAATGCCAACTCTTTGCATTTCCTTATTCTTGTTGTCACCTCATCCGTGTTTCCTTAGTACATACCTCTTGCAAGTTCAGTTATGCATACCTTCTTTTCGTCTGATTTAATACTTCAAAAGATTAACAATAACTTTGCATATGGTCATCATTTGTTAATGTGGACATTAAATAATACTCCTCCGTTCCATATATTATTTGATCATTGTTGACTTTTTAAAGTCAACTTTACAGATTTTTAAACGCAAAATTAACATAGATTATTTTAATTTTAATCAATACAATGATGAATATTGTAAACTATTTTTAAGGTATTACTCATTGTAAACTTTATTGTTTCATAATTTTTAACGAGTCATCTCAATTTTGATTTTGAAAATGTCTCAAATTGACTTTCAAAAGTCAATAATAGTCGTATAATTTGGAATGGAGGGAGTAGTTAGGAAGCCAATAAAACTCTCCCTCGCTCTTAAAAGGATATCTCCCTTTTCTGGGTGCTGCGTGCAAATTTTAAGATGTGACAAAAATTATTTTTATATTTAATTTAAAATATTTGCCACTATACTAAAGATAACAAAAATATATGATTTATAAATGAATTTTCAATAATTTCAAAGGACTCTGGACCCAGTGCAACTCTTTCTATTTCAGTGCTCCAACTCTTTCTATTCCATGCTCTGATCAACAAATCTGTTGAGGAATATTCTATTTTGTAGGGGATTAGCGACATATAGATGGATTAACTATCCAGAAATTAGCTTTGAATCCATCTCCATTCACTTGGTCCTTGATAGCTGACCAAATTTGGCTCAACAGGTAGATGTACTGTTATGCTTGGATTGCTTCCATGAGGGAAGATTTATAACTGGTCACTCAAGCCTAGATTTTACAAGGGTTGATTCTGGTAAAGATTATGGAGATCTAGACGGAGAAAATTGGACTGATCAGGAAACCCTACTACTTCTTGAGGCAATGGAAATTTACAGTGAGAACTGGAATGAAATAGCAGAGCATGTTGGGACCAAGTCAAAAGCACAATGCATCCTTCACTTCCTTCGTCTTCCCATGGATGATTCCTCGCTGGAAAATGTTGAAGTTCCAAGTACTCCCATCCCATTAAATATTTCAAAAAATGACGAGTGTGAAAGATCACATTCAAATTCAAATGGTAACGCTGCAGGTTCTGTTATTAACTTAGATATTTCTCCTTTGCATACTTGTGTGTTTAATTTGCTTGTGTTAATATTTACGTCCGACAATCTTCCATGAGTGAATTCATAACATACCAAATATGTTTCCTATTTAACTTCTACAGGATCAAGCCTACAAGACCCTGAATTTGACACTAGGCTTCCTTTTGCAAATTATGCAAATCCGGTTATGGCCTTGGTAGGTGACTTTCAAAGCCAATTATCTAAGTCTTGAATTATATGAGCACACTTCTGCATTTTATGATGAGAATCTTGTTAATTTAGTTGCACAAAATTCTCTGATTTTTGATTGTTTCAAATAAAATGATTTTAGTTTTAAAAGGAAAGTTATACTTTATTCTGTCAATGGTTCAATAAGAGCATTATATCGAGGCTGAAACATTTGTTACTTTCTTCTTGTTGTTTCATTGTTTTAATTTGGTTTAATATATACATATCATTTTTTTGATAAGATATGTATTGAAAATGCACCAAGGTGGTTCCGCCCATATACGTATCATTTGCCTTTTCAATTTAATAGCCTCTAGGGTTCTTGGGTATTCTTTATGGGGGAGTACCTTCTTTTTTTGATTGTATTATTATTATTATTATTATTATTACTATTATTATTATTATTACTATTATTATCTTCTTTCTTACTTTGGTAAATGAGGAGAATCTTCTAATTGTATTTATATGTGCACAAAAGTTATTCACTGTAGTGTATAACAAGGAATATCAAGTATATGTAGCTCTGGAATCATTCTTCGTGGTGATTAGGCAGTGTGGATTTGTTAAACTAGTGCATTCAAATTTCAGTACCAGTCTTTGGTTGGATGAATGATATTTCTTGTACACTATCATGTACTTTTAAAGTTGGTAACCAAATTAAGGAAATTGATATAGCCTCTTTATATTCATGGCTAAGGAAAATATGTTGTACACACTCAAACTGACACAGCAAGACAAGCAGATATGCTGCCAAGTGCTGCTAGAATTTTAAATCTACTCTAAAATCAGTGATTCTAAAGTGGACAAACTATTAGAAAAATGTTCTACAATCTTAGGTTGCACTTATGTTCGGAAAAAAGGGGTAATACCCACTGTGGTTGTCCGAACTTAAGTATTACCCCACTGAACTTTAAAAAAATGGAATTTGCACATTGAACTTTTTAAAAATTGTTAGCTGGACCATTCCGCCCAATAAATTTGACGGACGTCAAATTCCATCCCTATTTTCATACTTGACTTTTAAAAGAAAAAGAATAAAACAACTAAATGGCTTTCAACGTGGAATTTTTGCTGGGAAGATCTTTCTTCTCTCTTCATTCATCGCTCTCGATTCTGAAATTCGTTCCAAAGCCATGGACGTAATGACTCATTCGTCGACCTTCCTTTTGTCAGCGATTCCCGCCGCCGATGGTTGCGCTCTAACATACGCACTTATCATGCTTAACCAACGTCTCCACTCCTCTACTGTGGGATCACGGTACTTCATTTCTTAAACTCTTCCAATCGCCTTTCTCTCTCTAGAGTTTGCGAAATAATTATTGCTAGGAATTCTGAGTAGTAATAATGTTGTGTTTGTTGTGTAGAGCAGCAAAACTTCACGTTTGCGCAGATGGTGGTGCTAATCGTCTTTATGATCTAAACTTTATGTATTTTTTCTTTTTCTTTCCTCTCTTATTCATCTTCAACCCATAAAACACATATTTCCCTCTCATCTTCATCTTCAACCGAGAAAACACATGCCCCAATTGAATCATCCTTTGATTCACCATTATCATCTATTCTCCCTCACAAATATGAAATTCAATTGGTTTGACTTAGCCATGGCCTAATCGGAAATCATCTGAAATCATTGGAATGAATCATCCCAAATTGAAGCCCTAAATATTCTTCGAATTTACATAGCAAAAAAAGAAGAAGAATTGTAGTGATAAAAGATGGTGAGATGAAAGATTGATGATTTAAAACCCTAGATAAAAGATGAAGAATGAACTAATCCAAAAACTAACCTAGATGAAGATTTAATCCCCTGTTGTCTTTATTGTATATATGCCAACAGTGGACTTTTATCACTACAAATCTCTCTCTATGCGACAGGGCTTTTTTTGGACAGCTGTGAGAGGGGATATCCTTACCTGTGATAATTTGAGATGAAGAAAGGAAGTGTTGGTTAACTGGTGCAGTATGTCTAAAGGGTGTGAAGAGACAATGGAGCAGCTTCTCATTCATTGACTTTGGCTAGAGACCTATGGAATACATTGATAGCTTTTTCATGATGGACTGGCTTCGTTCGGTTTGTGAAATTGGCTTGGGTGCACGACATGCTACATAAGTTAAAAGACAGTACACTAGGGTATCTTTATATAATTGATTAGAGTTGGGAATTCTCTTAGAATCTAAATGTAATAGTCTTAAGTTTGAAGATCTTAGTTGAATTAATAAGTTGATTGTTCTATACAAAATTTAGTACAAATGTGATGTTTGAGCATCCAATACTAAGTTCGTATATTAATATTTGTGTAATTGTAGGTAAAACAATAGTGAAATTTTTTGGTATACTAAATTTAGTGTATTGGTAAGTAAAGAGTACCATGTTTGGGTAAAAAGTACCGATATGCAGTTCACTAGGTCAATAAGTAGTGTTCTAAAAGTCGTTAGTCGGTCCCAGGTCGGTTGGCTACTGACTAGAGACTAGGGGATTAGTCGGGGATTAATCGGCTAGTCGGATTTTTATTTTAAAAAATATATATATTCTCCTTCCTCCTTTATAAGTTTTGAGTAAGTAGAATAACATAAGTAACACAAATCATCAAATAAAAACATGAAAACTAAGTAAAATCAAATAGTTCGACGCTCTAAGTTCAAAACCAATTAACCAAATGAAACTAAGCAGCACAAAATCAATAATCAATCACTCCTATTCTCCATATCCCTCCAAGATTTGCTCTTCATCGGACTCAAACTCATAATCCTCATCTTTCTCTTCGTTGTCATCATCTTCTGACACAAACTTGTGTTCATCTAGTTCTCGCATATTCCTATCACTTCTTCTAGGTAAAGGGACCTCATCCGCTCTCATTTTTTTCGATTTTTCCCCGACTTGTTCCGATTTTCCCTGATTTGTTCTGATTTTTTGATTTACTCCGACTGGGCGATTTTACTGACTAGTCGCTGACTGGAACCCGACTAAGTCGGCCAGTGACTAAATCAAAGGACTAAGCCCTAGTCGACTTGTTGAGGCTCCGACCCCGACCTAGTCGCCGACTAGTCGGCCTACTAGGCCAACTTTTCGAACACTGTCAATAAGAGTATTTGGTATCTCTGATTATGTGCAAGTCGGTAAAGGGCTTTTGGCTTGTTTAAAATGGGTGCTTACGAGGAAGAAATTGGAGTCGCTCATTTTTCATGTGGTCAATTTGGAGAGAGTCATTAAAAAAAGAGAGAAAACTAGAGGAGAGAAGTGACAAAGGGAATGAGCTGCTTTTGTAATCAAACATGGGGAAAGATGGCTTTAGAAGTCTCTTGGATCTATTCAAAGCTGGTGTTTGAAACTTTTTGTAATTTGAATGGATGCTAGGTTGGTTAAACAAAGAGCTTTGGCGAAGAATTGACGAAAGGAGTTTGGAGCATGAAGGGACCAAATAAATTACTTCATATTGTTCTAATTACTTGGTTTTATGACAGGTTAGGCTCGTATAGAACTTGGAAGGGAACTCTTGGTATTTTTCAAATAATTTTGGTACTTATTTAATGATTCTCAATAGTGTCAGAGTTGAGAAACCATGATTCATGTGTAACTCTATTAAACTGTTGATGAGAACAACACCGTAGGTGGTTAATTTGAGACGCATTGTCTAATTCTATCCACTGTTTATTAGTGAGTTCCTAGACAGGCTAATTCACTAATTATAGTCACCTATCTTTCTGATTTTATAGGTTGCCTTTCTGGCCTCTGCAGTGGGACCAAGAGTTGCTGCAGCCTGTGCCCATGCCTCCTTAGCGGCACTGTCTGAGGAGGATCATGGGCAGATAGATGGATCTGGATGTGGTAACAGGTTAGCATTTCCTTTCTCATTTTTGCATTATAAATTTTGTTGGCATCAACTAAGGCTTGTTACAGTATCATGATTCTCTGCAATCAAGCTTATAATAAGGAGCCTTAGAATGATTTACAGCCCTCCTTTCCATCCATTGTATACTTTGGGGCTTGGGCAGCTCTAGTGACTCCATATTGTTCTATAGGACAGTGTCATACAGCTGCTTTTATTTTTGTGACCGCTGTACTACTGTTTAAGTAAAAAAAAAACTTTGCTTATTGGGAACATTTTGAAAGGCTTATTGACTAGAAGTTCAAATGTCCTTGTTATTTGTGCCTAACTTGCTTTTGATAAACTTATTTTCTATCTGTGAAGGATGAACTCGGAAAATATGCATGGTAAGGAAGGGGGTCCTCATGGAGACATCACAAAATCAAGTCAAAAAAAAGGTAGCTGTCAATTATGATGACCTGCTGTTATTCGCTTCCTCTAATTAGTCATCTGATTTAATTTCTAAGTAGAAAATGGACTCCTCGTGATGCAGAGGTTGCTACATTATCTGATGAAAAAGTTAGAGCAGCTTCCAAAGCTGGACTTTCTGCTGCAGCAACTAAAGCAAAGCTGTTCGCTGATCATGAAGAGCGTGAAATTCAAAGGCTCTCTGCTAATATTATAAATCATCAGGTAACTTTGTTGCTTATTTCATTTGTTTTGGAACTTCTAAAATTAGTTCCTTTTAATATTTCAAGCTCACTGGCCATTAATGATATTTGATGTGTTTTTCTTTTTTCAATATTGTTCAGCATTCTAAAAATCCCCGCCTAGGCACTAGGCCCCCCCTTGGTACCCCGCCTAGGCGCTAGGCCCCCCTGGCGCCTCACCTAGGCTCAAGGCGGCAAAAAAATCTCTCCAGAAAATTAGGCGGGAGCCTAGGCCGGGGTTTAGGCGGAGAGATTTTTTTTATTTTAATAACTACCCAAACCAGATCTTGATATATTTATTTTTCTAAAGATTTACCATATTCATAATACAAGTTGTAGCATATCAAATTTCAACAAGAAGTGAACAATATCAAGTCAAAATTGATAATTTTATTATAATTGTAATTTTTTAAACTTGTACCAACTTCAAATTATATAAATGATCATTTGTAATTTTTAATTTAATTCAATATAATTTTTAAATTTATGTTTAGTTTCTTAAGTTTTAATATTGAATTAAATTCTTGAAATTTTAAATTTAATTATTTAATAGCAATCTTATTTATGAATAAAACTACTATGTTAAAAATATGTTTGAACTTTGAACAATTACATGTTTGTGTTTGAACTTTGACATTAGCAATACGGATATGTGTTTGAACTTTAAGCAAACACTTTTATTATCTTTATTATAAATTATTTTGCTTTATATTATTGTTTTGTTTGGATAAATGTAAGATAAAATATTAAAATTGGCTTAAAATAAAAAATCATGCCTAGGCCCCCAGCCGTCCGCTTAGCGCCTTTTAGAACATTGATATTGTCAAACTGCAATGATGCTCATTATTTTTGTGGAAAGGAAGTTGTTTGTGTGTGTCGGAGGAGCAGGATGGTAAAATTAGCAGTAATTCAACAAAGTTGATAAAGGGTAAAGACTTGCAATTTTGACTGTCAACTTGGTTGGGGATTGGGTTCAAAGTTAGATTCTTTTTACAATTAAGTAAACCACTATTATTCCAAAAAGGGAGTCAGCCCGACATGACTCTTCTTCTTGAAAGACGATGGCCTCTTATCTGAAGGTTATTCTGTGTTAGGATTGCAGTCAAAGGGGGAAAGGGAAGCAAGAAAAGTTGGACAAAGGAAGCAAGAGGTTTGTATGGGGCTTGGAGTTGATCTGTTAAGGACTTTACTTTTCAGTAAGTATGGGGATTCTCAAGGGCTTGGAATTTCTAAACGCATATGAAGAAGCTCGTTGTCATCTTAAGTAAGACGATACAACTTAGAAGAAAAAATATTACTAAGTAACAAACTTACTTGTTAATCAAATTATGAAAGGGAAATGAGTCGTACTTGCTTCTGTCAGTTGCTCGTTTTAAGAATGTTAGAAAATTGTGAAAATTTTAATTAAAATTTCTAATCTACCCTCCCAAATGGATCTCTGCTCAATTAAAAGAACATTACAAGGCAAAGGTTAAATGGTTAAAAAACGATGCAAGAGAAAACTGGGGGAGCCTTAGTATTGGAACTACCAAAAGGGGAAAGGGAAGCAAGTAAAGTTGGACAAGAGGTTTTTATGGGGCTTGGAGGTAACCTGTTAAGGACTTAAATTTTTATCGAGTAGAAAGATTTTTAGAAGGCACCCCCCCCCTTTTTGTTTTATTTTTCTTGGGGTGGATTCTTTGTCCTCTTATGGTAATCATAAGAGGAAATTTGCACTACAAAGATATGGCTTACTTGGGATGCAATATATATTCATATAAGATGCTTTGTTATTCTGGTTCATTATGAAGCCTTTGCATCAGATCCAAATAACTGTTTTATGACTAATTAACCTAGCTGGTGGGACAGATAATGTTAAGGAGATTAATATAATCTTTAGTCTTCTGAGCTTTAGTTTTTATTGTCAATGGTTCACGTGCTCTGTTTTCTTAATAATGTTCTTGGGAGTGGAGAGGAATTCTTTTTGCCTTCATATATTAGCCCGTCCTATATGAAGCAACTTGTGCTGATTGTATTTCTGCTTTTTTTGTTGTTGTTGTTCCTTCTTTCCTCAGTTGAAAAGATTAGAGCTAAAGCTAAAGCAGTTCGCAGAAGTGGAGACCATGTTAATGAAAGAATGTGAACAAGTCGAAAGGGTGAAGCAGAGAATGGCTACTGAGCGTGCTCTTACGGTCGCAGCCCAGTTTGGACCTGCTGGAGTGACTCGACCGACAGGTGTTCCAGGCGTTGTTCCTGTCATGGTTCAAAACAATGCTGGAAACACTCGGCAGCAAGTTGTCCCAGGTGCGCCTTCACAGCCTTTTATTTCGGGGTATGGCAATAACCAACCAATCCATCCCCATGTATCACCCATGCAACAGCAACCCACATTTGGACTTGGTCCTCTTCTGCCCCTCTCTTCTATAAACCCATCCTCCTCGGCTTCTGCTAACGTTAATACACCTCGTGCGATGTTGAGATCTGTATCGGGGGCTAGATCTGGTTTAGACTAACAGGAAAAAGCGATTCAGCATTGGAATTGCTTGGTTTCATTCAGTTTAAATAATTCTCCTACTTTTTGCACCGGAAGAAGGGAGGAAAAGGTTGTGATATGCTTCCTCACATTCATAAGTTTTGAGACTTGAAGGAATTACTTGGGGTAGTCTGGTGTAGCCGAAGATGCAGCTGAGATCGATGGTGCGCCAATCCCAACTTTTTCTCAAACAAAGGTTCAATCGAATCATTGATCACTGCTATTGTTGCTTTCCATTATATCTGTTGTTGTACTTTATGACTAATGAGAATTTAAGCTGAAGATCTGATGTAGAATGCTGGAAAAGTCAGCTATCGCGCTGTATAGAAAATGGTAAGATATTCGGATCTCATATTTACTAGTGTTGTACATTTTCTTCCTTTTTCTATTTATGGAAAACTCAAGGCAGAGTAGCTTTTGTATCAACTCTGTTAAATTTTAGTTGTTTCATCCATGCCATTCCTTAAAAATAGTGAGTAACATCATTTATTCTGGTTTAGCATGCATCTATAACTGAATGCCTCCTTTTAAATGGATGTTGCTAAAGTGGTGTTTGATAAAATCTGAATCTGAATGAGCTGAATTTGAATGAAAAAAGTTGTTTGATAATTAACATGTTTGAAACATCTGAATGACATAATTTTATTATTTTACCCTTCTGAAAAAATTCAAAATTGTTATAAATTTATTTAATATAATAGTTAATATATTTTTTAATTTTTTTTATTTTATTCATCTGCTCATTCAGTTATTCAGCCAAAAAAAATTTAATTTAGCCATTCATCTCAATCATTTGATCGATTCAGTCATTTAAACGATTTTTTTTCAAAACAAACGTATTTTGCTGATTGATTCAGTCATTCAATCCTAAACAAATATCTCCCAAGTTACTTTAAATGTAAGATGTGCTCTGTTTTGCCTAGAAGCTCTCTACATAGAATTCATTTTATGGTTCCCTCCTTTTAAAAAAAAAAGTCCCCTTTGCGCATATATTAAGTATGCATTATTGTTCAGTGTTTATACTAAAAAAATAATAAATTATTAGTTTAGTCGTAGTGTCGATGATAATTAAATTATGATATCAAAATTTGAAAACATTGCGTCATTTCATTATACAGTCAATTTCTTTTTAGTAAATATTCAATTTACAGTTCCTGAATATGTTGTAACCTTGAAACATATACTCACTTTGTTCCAGATAAATTTTCCTAAAACTTTTTAGTCTGTTCCAAAATTAGAAATACATTTTTATTTTAAAACTATAAAGTGACGTGATATTCTTAATTTGTTATTATATTTCACCATTATTTTTAATATTACACCACCGCAACCAAATAATTTTTAGTTAATACTAATGTTATATTTGAAAACACAACATTATCCTTAAAACAAATGTAAGGGATGGATTATAAACCAAGCACAAATGGATGTGAAAGTCCTGGATCCGATTGGCATAAGTTTAATTTTTGGTAAGTTGGTCAATTGACCAATAAAATGATGACACACATAGAACCTCGCCTGTGTGTCAGCACTCTATTGGCCAATTGACCAAAAATAAATTTCATGCTAACCATTTCCGAAAGTAATACTATGAGATACCAAAGCAGCCAGCCAGCCAGCCAGCCACATTTAACTTGTATATAAATTAAAAATCTGCAGGCACATATTTCACACTTTTAAAACATAATTTCAAAACTCTGTTTCTATTGTGGCAATGGTATGTCAGCAAGATCCTCTCTATAGGGACTGCGCTGCAACTCAAAGGCACCATCCGCATCCCCATTTTCCATCGGGTCGAGTTTTGTTGGCTCTATAAACGTGACGACGGTATCTTTTCGGAACATAAGGTAGATCACAGAGATGATGTAGATGGCCATGACTGGAAAAACTATGATTCCGATGAATACATTTGCAACTATGGGTAAATCATTGTGAATTAACCAACCCACAAAAGCAGTGGTCAAGTAGTAGATGTTGATGCCTATTATTCCCAGTCCTAGTACCCACGAGAACACAATAATCTGCATGCATGCATGCATGGAAATTACTTTTTACATATATTATTATCAAATTTTTACTTCATGACCAATACAACGCTGACACGTAGACGGAGATCACCCTCCGACACCCGTGTGTCAGTAAAATTATTATTCTAAAATATAAAACTCACGTAAATTGAGTTTTTGTGAGGCCCCATCTTGGTTTGGCTGCTACTGAATTTAAGGAGAGGAATAAGAGCAAATGGAAGTTCAAATGACAAGATCATCTGCAAAACTAAGTAGCTCATTAATTGTTACTAAAACACACACACAAATATATTATATTGTTGATTATTGATTAATTAACAAGTAAATACTACATACTAACCGATGCGATGATAATAAGTCGACCAGCTCCTGATGATCCCCCAATAATTGAGACAATTAGACTAGGTGTGATTGCAATCAACCTAGTCACCAAATTCCTAACCCATTTCCTCATCTTTAGCTCCAAGAATCCCTAATTTAACCATTCCATTAATTAAATTAAACTATGATCCCCCAATCATTCAAAAATGAGAATGAAGTCTCAAATCACGTACCTGCATAATATATTGGCCTGCATAAGTTCCTGTGATGGTGGAACTCTGCCCTGAGGCCAGTAACGCAATGGCGTAAACAGTAGAACTCGATTTTCCCAACACATTCTGGAAATTAATTAATCAAGATATTAAAAATTTGTGCATATATATATATATATATATATATATATACTCGATCGATCATACAAACCAAACCAAACCAAACCTGGAGGAGGAAAGAAGCAGAATTAAGAGTTAAGTCGCCGCATCGATCCAAGTTATCCTTTGTCATATTTTTTGCAGTGCAAACAGAACCCGATACAGAAATGACAGCAACATTGATTAGTAACGCTACAAATAGGGCGAATCCGCTTTCTATTAAAAAGTATCTACAAGCATCCTGCAATATTGTTTAAATTATATATATATATATATATATATATGTATATGCGTACGTGTCAGTCGAATAAATTCACTTGTCCACCTCCATGGGAGTCCAAATTAATTATGGTACAATATTGGTGCTTACATTAATGCCACGAACGGAGTTTGGTATCTTTCTGGAGAGTACAAGAGCTGAATGAAGAAATAAGTTGTGCCTATATATATATATATATTGAGAAAAGAAAAAAGAGACAATTAACTTAAATCACTGAATTCTGTAAAAATATGAGTTAAAATAATTATTATAATTTTTTTTGGAGTAAAAAAAATAATAAAACCCCGATCGCTA
This sequence comes from Panax japonicus, assembly GCA_020205505.1. Classification (NCBI taxonomy): domain Eukaryota; kingdom Viridiplantae; phylum Streptophyta; class Magnoliopsida; order Apiales; family Araliaceae; genus Panax; species Panax japonicus. The sequence continues at coordinate 27,301,740 of CM035096.1, forward strand.
GATCGGTGGCCCTAGAATTTTTCATAATCAAGTAAAAGATACTTATAATGTAAGAGATGATGAGATTTTACGGCATGACTAGGGCACCCAACAAGGCAATGGCATCTCCGGTAGCACCTTGACCGGAAAGTTTGGGAATAAACATTCCCTTAAGAACATCCTCTGCCGGAGGCTTTACATAACTCAATTCTCCGAAAAAACATGCAGCCATTACGAACACTAAAATTGCTATCAACAACTCCAGCTTCCTCACCTGCATGCATGCAGTATTATATTTATATCCATCCAAATTTACTTACAAAAACATGGTATTAATTAATTAATATTCAAAGGAAATTAAGTTGAGCTTTAAAATTACCAATTAATTATACCAAAGATTGCATCAGCTCATAAGCATATATAATTAAAATATCATTTTATTACATAATTTAAAAAAAATGATAAACTCGTTGTCATTATTTATTAATCCTTTTAGTTTGGATTTCTAAATGTCATACAAATTAAAAAAATATTTACCCCATATCTTTGCAGGCCAAGGAGTAAGAGAGTGCTACAACCAGTGCACAGAACTCCAACCCAAACTGGTATTTTGAACAATATATTTAGCGCAAACGCCGTCCCAATCACTGCCATAAAATAAAATGAAACAGTAAATTAAATTAAATCCATTTAGAATATTTAATTAATGTTAGTTGAAGAAATTATATCTATGTTGTCTTATTTAATTAATAATTATATATAAGAAACCAGTCCAAAGGTCATGCATGCCTTCAGGAATATCTGCTGCTATGACAGCAACTTCTGCTAAAGTCCATAGGCAATATTTCACAAGAAATGGGTACTCTGCCTTGCATAATTCTGCTAGATGTTTTCCTGTCAAAAAAAAGAAACAGATTTTAGTGTTATATTTTTTCAATTTTCGAATAAAATTTATATTAATTGTCTCACAATTATTGTCCTAATTTGTGTCTTATTACCCGTGCTAACTCCAAGATTTGCAGCAAGGGATTGAATTATGAGAGCGAAAATCAATCCAATGAGAATAACCCACAGTAGCTGAAAGTATATCAAATGACATCATTAGCACTAATTAATTATACTCTAAACTTTTCTACGCAATATTAGTGTGGGCACCCGGGAGGGTGAGAGCCCCGTCGTGCTCGGACTCTGTCGCACTACAAGACACTGTTTACGAGTCGAGTTGTTTGGAAATACAATTTTAATAGGGTAAATTCCGTTCAAAACTAAATATTAAGTATCGCGAGAAAAAGATAAAAAAAACTTTGAAAAAAGAGTCCAAGAGTGATTCTATATTTAATTAAGAACTATTTTTGATAGAACTATTTATGGCGAAGTGACACAAGTATATTCTTGATAAATGAAATGTAAGAAATACTCGATCACTATAGCTCTAGTTTTTCCAATAGTATTTTATTTTTATATATGTGGAGAAATATTGTTATGAGTCCAGTAATATATCTATATATATTATATACCTCATATCCATGGTCTGCTCCTGCTTGCAAATCAGTTTCCACTGGAAATTAAATGGTACAAATTAAATTAGTCAACAATTATCATATAAAGAAGAAAATAATTTCTCTGTGCCTGAGAAATCTATATATATATATTATATATATATATATATATATATATAGAGAGAGAGAGAGAGAGAGAGAGAGAAATACTAACAATTTCCGGGGTCGAGATAAGCCAAAGAAACAAGAAAACCAGGTCCAACGTACGACAAAAAGTTTCTCCATCCGGGTTTCTGTTCATCAAATGATACATAATTTAGTAAAATTTAAAAATTCAATAATTTTTTCATGTCAAAATAAGTTTATCATTTTATGCAGATATGTTACTTGGTTGTACAATATAGCAAACTATTATCTCATGATACGATAATTATTGCAAAATCGTACCTTAAAAGTATAATTAGCATTTAGCAGTGCAAAACTGATCCAAAAGATTCAATTTTACACTATTAGTTTTGTATCACGAGATAACAATTATATATATATATATATATATATATATTTAGAGTCCCCTTCTTATAAATACCACCCGCATGCGGGTGGTAACAAAATTCCTATAATTTATTTGTTCAACATCTTACGTGGTCATTGAATGAGAGAATTATTAAGTACTCTTTTTTTATTCAGATTAAATGACGTTTTAGGGAGTTTAATGCATAAATCACGGGAGAGAAATTTCTGCCCTTGAAAATAAAACCCATCATCTTCTTTTAGCACATAGGATGCATGAATCATAGGAATGAAGCAAAATTATGACTTAATGCATGAAAGGGAAAGAAAGAATGAGAGACTTGATTCTTTTGATCCTCATGTTCCAAATTTTCAACATCAAGGGCAACTATGCGATTGCTCCCTCCGGCTATTTGTTGTTGCTGCTGCAAGCTTCCCATTTCTCTGTGTGTGTGTGTGTGTGTGACAATGTTTATGGGACAAGAGATAGTATTGGTGGGAGTACTGAAGCCTTTGTAAGTCTATTTATAGTGTGTATAGAAGTAGTAATTAAATTAGTGGCTAGCTATTACTGAAGTTTGAATAGACACTTGGTTGTAATAGGCATGAAAATGAAAACATTTTAATTTAGTAGTCCAACCATTTCCTTGCATTCAAATTGGCTTAGATACAGAGGTCACTTTCTTCACCCAATTATTAGATGTAGTATTAATATTAACAGAAATGTAAGTCATGAAGATATTAATAATATGGTGATGATGTACATGTTTACTCCCTCAATAAAGACCCACACTACACTATCCTATCTTATTTTTATACAAAAACATATAAAATATAATTTTTAGTCTTTTGATTTTTTTTAATGATCATAAATCTCTTGATAATAGTTTCTTTATCTCTTGAAGTAGATACTCTTGTTCAAAAGTGAAAAAAAGAGTTATTTTTCAAGGTGATGAGGTTAAGTGTTTAAAAAGTAAAAGAAAATAAAAGAAAAAGGGGTTTGTATTATTTCCAAATAAATAAATAAATATAGTTAAAGAAATTAAATGTATAATTTTCTTGACCAATAAAACATGTTTTAGAATAAAGAATTTTTGCCTGTTGACATGTAAAATGAAATTCTTGAAGCTATTCATTTGGAAGTTATGGGAATCAATAGTTAGTACCTAACATGTTGGAATGCCTTTTTGTAAGCTTTAGTTTATCAATTTGAATATTGTAATTAAAAAAAATGGTTCTTACATATATACTGAGAGCCAAGACTAATTAAAAAATTAATTATGGTGTTGGTTAGCTGAAAGCAACAACTAATTCATGCAGTTTATGTATAAATGAAACATGAAGCATGCCACATGTTTTTCTTGTATATATAGAAGATATGATTCATGCCTCATTTGCCTCTAGATCTTTTTATTTTTTATTATTTATTTATTTATTTATTTGTAATAGTCATCAATTGCCATTTTTAAAATAATAAGGTATTTAATGTAGTGTAACAGATCAGTATGAACATCATCTTTATTCACCTAAGCCATGTTAATTTGTTTGCAAAAACATATGCTTGAGATTTTACTATTTATTTTAATTTAAGACTACTTTATATTATTTTATTCCATGACAAGGATTAATAGTCCCTTATAGTCCTATGAATTATTTTTTGTTATTCCTAAAATTATTTATAAGGAATTATATAATCCATGATGAATGTGAGAGATTAATTATCCTTCCATTTTAAGTTATAAAATGACTTTATGAGATTAATAGTTCCACATTAAGAGACTAATAGTCTCTCGTCATAGAATTAAATAGTCCGAAATAATAGTAAATTAAGACAAATATTTAGTTCAATGACAAATATAGCCCCAATATTCTAAAATATCATATATATATATATATATATATATATATATATATATATATATATTGTGGTGAGGTTTAGGTGGAGAACATTGGCAAAATTTGTGGAAAGGGAGGTGAGTAAGGTGCTGTTTATTTATATCTGATTGTCTCTTAATGGACTGTCTCTTATTCGCTAAGAAGCGTGATGTTTTTTTTGTTACCTCTGAATGTCTCTTAATCGGTAAGACAGAAAATAAAATCTTAATAATTAAGAGGTACCTTTCTTAATGATTTTTTTTATATAAATATATTCAACAATATTATGAACTCATTTGTATTAAATTGAATATTTAAATTATTAAATAAAATTATACCCTTTAAAATGGTAAAATAGTGTCATTAAGAGACAATTTACTTTTTAGTTACCAAACAATTTTTTAGATTCAGACCTCATAATCATTCAAATGATCTAATTTATTAAGACAACATAATCATTCAGATCTTAATTTCCAGATTTATGAAACACGACCGTCTTACAAGGTCATTGGATGCAATGTGTTAAAAAAGCCATTTAGTTTATTTTTTTTTAGTATTTTAAAGTGTTTGATAGTATAAATGTATTTAAAATACTTTTAATTCAAAAGTATTGTATTTTAGAGTGTTTGGTAGCATAATAACTTAATAAGTGACTTAACTTAAAAATCACTTTTATTTGAAAATTTTATGTTTTAGAGGGTATGGTAACCATTCTGGGTTTAGATACACTTTAAAATATTAAGTTTTTTGCATTTTAGAATTGAAATCGAATGACTACATATTCGAATTGCACTTAAACTAGAAGGCTTTTTTAACACATTGCACCCACGAAACTAGGAACAATATAAGGGCCATCGCCTAGTGTGAATTTTTACAATGGTGGTATTTGGAATAATTATTTTTTGATCATTTTTGGGTGAAAAAAATAAAAAGACAAAACTTTGTGGTTGTCAGTTTCCATTCTATTTATTTTTCAATCACCATCTATCATACACACAAAATGTAATTTAATGAGCTAGCATCTCCAACAGTAGTATCAAAAAAAACTCTTCATATTAAAATTTATTGACTTACGTGACAATTTGAAGAGTATTATTTGCTATTTTTATATTTTGTGTCTCATCAGTCTTTTCAATTTAATAAGTTGTACATCAAACCCATCAAACAAAATAAATATTTATAGTCTTTTTCATATGATTTTGATTCTCCCAAAACAAAATAAATGTTTTGAAGATATTTATGAGGTTGTAGATTTGATATATGACTAAGGTTAAAGAAACTGTTGGAAATAATTTTTCTGATGTGGCTCATCTATTTGAGTATCTCAAATTGGTTGAAAAGACAGTTGGAGATGCTCTTATAATTCCATCTATCTAATAAAATACAAATGATTTTGAATTTCCCGCTCACTCAATAAATCATCTGGGCTGTCCAAAGTTTGAGATAAATCCCACCGTTCATACATCTATCTAATAAAATACATTTATCTATCTAATAATCTAATAATAATTTAATAAAATACAAATGACTTTAAATTTCCCGCTCACTCAATAAATTATTTTGGTCGTTCAAAGTTTGAGATAAATCATATTGTCCATACAGTGCCGGAGGCACGGGACCCAGTTAGTAGATAATATAGAGCAATTAATTCATCGGATTACCAAAAGTACGGAGATAATTTAGAAACATTTCTTTAAATTTGGTAAGAACATTCTAAAACATTATATACTTTTCATTATGATCAAACATTAAATTTCGCATATCAAAAATATATATTTATTTTTCTATCTTATTCATAAATTTATGATTAACAAATGAGAGTCATCCCCCTTTTATAGGTTTGGTCCAGATAACTAATGATTAAAATTAAATCTAATGTAGAGAAAGGATTGACTATATTTATAGAATATATAGAATCCTCCTCTAAAATATTTATGATATTATATAATTAGAGTATTATTACCACATAAATAAATGTAGAACACTCTATATTTAATTAATGGATTTAAAATATATTAACTAGTATAGTGACTATAGTCCATTAAGAGCCTAGTCAGTGTCCAATAAGCAATGACATGGCATAGCCTAGCTTCTTGGAAAATTATTAGTGTTGTTTTCCAGTAATCTATATATTTTTAAGTGGTTTAATTTGTACAAAAGATCCCTAAATAATAAAAGTGCAGATCTCTTTCTTGAAATATATATATATATATATATATATATATATATATATATATATATATATATATATATATACTAGCTGGGTCCCGTGCCTCCGGCACTGTATGGGCAGTGAGATTTATCTCAAATGACCCAGATGATTTATTAAGTGAGCGGAAAATTCAAAATCATTATTAGATAGATTAGATAGATAGATGTATTTTATTAGATAGATGTATGGACGGTGAGATTTATCTCAAACTTTGGACGGCCCAGATGATTTATTGATTGAGCGGGAAATTCAAAATCATTTGTATTTTATTAGATAGATATATATATATATATATATATATATATATATATATATATATATAGAAAATTGATCAGGTCCGGACCTCCCGGACGGGAGAAAATCCGGACCCGAATTTTTTTTTTTTTTTTTTTTGTAGAACAACTAAAAAAAAAATAATTTATGGAACTGAAATTTTTCAATAATACAGTGTTTTGGGTGTGTTTTTAATACCTATACCAACCAATGTATGTACAGTCTGCCCAGACTGTACAGACATGTTTTGTTATAGGCATCCAAATCACGCCCAAAACACTGTATAATGTAAAAATTCCAATTCCATAAATATTTTTTTTTTTAGTTGTTTCAAAAAAAAAAAGCAAAAAAAAAAAAAAAAAGCTCCGGATTTTAACAAAATCCGGGAGTCCGGACCTGATCCGGACTCTATATATATATATATATATATAAAAGTAATTCTCTTTTAATAAATTAACATAATAATTAAAATATTTTGGATGAGAAGACATTAAAATAATTAATTATACTCTTGATTCTTGATATATATTGGAATGAAGCTGATCTATCTATAATCTATCTAGGCAATGGAATGTGAGCAAGATCCTCTCTATAAGGAAGTTGAAAAACTCCACGAGCAGCAGCAGCTTGTCCATGATCTTCCATATCATCAACCTTTGTTGGCGGCTCAATGGAGGTGATGACTGAGTCTTTACGGAAAGTAAGGTAGATAACTGATATAATGTAGACTGCCATGCAGGGAAATACAACTATCCCTATCAACACATTTCCAACTTTTGGCAAACCATTGTGAATTAACCAATCGATGAATGCTGTGCTCAAGTAGTAGATGTTGATGCCAATTATTCCCAGCCCTAGTGTCCATGACACCACAATAATCTACACACACACACACACACATATATATATATATAAATATATAATCATGGTTATTATATATATATATATATATAACAATTAATGAAGGGTAAATTGCAAAACTATAACAAATTAACTAAGGTTAACAACCCTAACATTAATTTTTGCAATGTCATAATTAAGGTTTCAAAATAGTCAGTTTGTGTTCGATTGTGTTGCCCATTTATTTGGAGGGAATGTATTTTGGCTTTCAAAAACTGATTATTTTTCCCCTTTAACAACCCCATGAAATATATATATATATATATATATATATACAGTTGAGATCTAGTCCGGACGCCCGGTCAGTACTTAAAATCTGAACTTTCCTTATGAGCCATTGATTATATCCAACGGTTGGGGAAATATGTTCGCGGAGCCAAATTGGGTTATTTGATCTGAAACCAAATCACGTCTCTCTCTCTCTTTCACGAAGCCGAAACCCCTCTCTCTCTTACGAAGCAGAAACCTCGCTCTCTCGCGTCTCTGGCCCAAAGAAGGACAAGCAAACTCCTGTGATTTTGCAATTTATCGTTACTCCTTTGAATTCGCCGAAATTGAAGATCAAAAATTCGTACTTCGATTGCTTCTCACCGACTCCCAAGGTATTTCTACTTCCTATAAAATTGATCCAGTACTGCTTGGTTCTCTTTCTCTTTCACGAAGCCAAATTGCGTCTCTCTGGACCCAATAGTTCTAATTATATGTTTGAACCAAATGATGAATGGAATCTAGAGTAAGGCAGAAAATCTAGGGTTGATGTCTCTGCCAACTATTTTCTAATTTCCATTTTCTATGTTTGAACCTTTTGAATTCAAATTGAATTCTTAGGCTTTTTCCTTCTAAGAAGATTTGGTGTTTTGACAGTTGAGCAGTAGCAATTAATATATAAGACATATAACAGTTGAGCAGTATTGTTGTAATTGATTATGTTATTATATTTTACAAAAAAAATACCATTTTTATATAACAATAAATGTATAATATAACTTTTTTTGTGAAATTGATGACTAAAATCTCACTATTGTTTTATAAAAAAATATCAATATTGAAATGAGGAATTGGAAGTAAACCAATTTATTTCGCTCAACCATGATTTTTGTTCCACAATTAGTGAAAGTATTTACTTTGCAAAATCCATTATTGCATCATAGTTTCACTGCAGATTTCTTCGACTTAATAGCAAACAATATACCTGCTGGCTTATTGATTCTAAGTTGTATACTTGTTGGCTTTACATAAGTTCTAGTATGGTTTTTCCTATTTGTATTTGGTTTTTTGTACTTCTAGTATGGTCAAATGTATGTTAATAACCATGAGGTGACCTTATTTGGCTTTTCAAGCATGCGGTTATGGGTATTTATGTTTGACTTGCTTTACATCTCTTTATTTGCAATTACAGAATGGCCTTTGCATATATGTTATACTGTATTAGAGTTTGTATCCTGTGATTCCATCACCAACATTCTACTCCATTGGTTGTTGGATGAGAACTGTTGTTTCTGCACAGCTGTGTTGGAGCTGTTTGGTGTATTGTTTTTGTATCTGTTTTGATAGAGGGTGTATTTGTTATGTTAAGTTCTATTCAGTACTATTGAGGATTATTAAGTGGGTCTGTGTTGCTACCTTTGATGTGGTTCCGTTTGGATGGAAATGCTAATGCATCTGATAGCTGTTGTTGTTTTTTGGCGTGGCTGATGGGTTTCATCTCCTGCTGTCGGGGAGCATTCTGCCTGGGCTGTGTGATGTGCTGCTGCTGTTGGTCTAACATGTTTGATGGTCGGGCAATGTTCGGTTGAATTTATCTTCATTCTATTTACCTGGTGTTATTTAATTGTGTTGTATAACTCAACATTTAATTGTTTCATCTGCTTTGCATTTTGCTTTGGCTTACTGTTGACATCACAGGGTCTGTCCTGTGAAGGCCACTCTATGGGGTATGCCCCATCAATCATGTTTATTTCTTTTTTTTAATGCAGTTTAATTTTAGCAAAAAAATGTGTTTGATTTTATTATTCTTCTCCTTCTAAGGAGCTATTTATTTACTTCTAAATGAGTGAATTTGACCAAATAAATTATTCAGACAGTTTGTTTAACAATTTTTAAATTATGGATGTGTGAACGATTCATCCAAAAATTTGTAACCGAATGAGTAAGAACTAGTGCTAAATGATATTTTTACTTGCATACTCTCATAGACAATTAAAGTTTACATTCAATATTTGTAAACAAATTTTGTTATGTATAAATTGTTTTTGATTTTTGTTTAACAACATGTACTTAACATTCATACTTTCACCAGTAACAATTGAAAGGTGTTTCACCAGTTAAAAAATGTACTTAACATCCATATTTTCAACAAGACAATCATCCGGTGCTTTCTTAATACAAAAGGGTAGCAGAGTACGGTTTAAGTTCCAAGAAGCGCTTGCTCATTACCAAAGTCATGTCTGCTTCACCATGATAAGCATAAGTAGATAATAATGTCCGCCATACAGCAGCGTTGGGCTCGTAAGGCATTGTCAAAGCAATCCTTTCCGCATCATCAAACCTGAAAAGCTATACTCGTAGGGCACAAGGCCTAGAACTTTCATTAACCCGAAAAGCTCCATTGCCAAATCCTTATCTCCCTGTTGTGCATAACCCGACATTATCTCATTCCAACCAATAACACTCAAACTAGGCATTAACTCATCAAAAACCCCACGAGCCTCGGTTACAAGTCCACACTTCCTATACCCATCCACCAAAGCAGTCCCCACAATCACATTACAATCAAACCTAGTAATAACAGAGTGCCCATGTCTGCTTAGCCAGTAATCAAACCTAGTAATCACATTATTGGAACTTAGCCAGTATAAGATTGATGAACCCAGAAAACAATGGGAAACACTAAGTCTCCAAATAACAGAGGGTAAAGGATGCCAGATGTAAGAACTGTATGTACACCGACACAAGCATGAAAGCAACAGAAATAAAACTAGACTGATAGAACGATCAATTCAAACAGCTCAACTTTGCTTTACTTCCAATTCCTCATTTCAATAATGATATTTTTTTTTTATAAAACAATATTGAGAAAATGGAAATTAGAAAATAGGTTCAAAACACCAAAAAATCTTCTTAGAAGAAAAAAAAAACCTAAGAATCCAATTTGAATTCAAAAGGTTCAAACATCGAAAATGGAAATTAGAAAATAGTTGGCAGAGACATCAACCCTAGATTTTCTGCCTTACTCGCGATTTGACTTCGTGAAAGAGAAAGAGAACCAAGCAGTACTTGATCAATATTGAGGGAAGTAGAAATACCTTGGGAGTCGGCGAGAAGCAATCGAAGTACGAATTTTTTATCTTCAATTTCGGCGAATTCAAAGGAGTAACGATAAATTGCAGAATTACAGAAGAGTTTGCTTGTCCTTCTTTGGGCCAGAGACGCGAGAGGGCGATGTTTCTGCTTCGTGAGAGAGAGAGGTTTCGGCTTCGTGAAAGAGAGAGAGACGTGATTTGGTTTCAGATCAAATAACCCGATTTGGCTCCGCGTACATATTTCCCTAACATTTCCCAACCGTTGGATATAATCAATGGCTCATAAGGAAAGTTCGGATTTTAAGTACTGACCGGGCGTCCGGATTAGATCTCAATTGATATACACATATATATATATATATATATATATATATATATATATATATATATATATATATATATATATATTATTTGTATTATCTTAAATTAAATCATATTTTTATTTTATTTTAAAGAAAATTATTTATTTTAATTTAATTTAATTTAAATTAGTTTAGTTTAGTTTAATTTATTTGTATTATATTTTATTATAATATTTAATTTATTTAAATTTTATTATCTTAAATTAATTAAATGTAATTAATTTAAATTTAATTTGTATTATATTATATAATATTTTTTATTTTATTTAAAAATAAGTAAATGCTACTATTATGTATTATATTATATAATTTATTTTAATCTAATTTATTTTTATTTTTATTATTTAACTTTTTTATTGTATTATATTATATATTTTATTTTATATTATTTTAATCTAAGTAAATGCTACTATTGTGTATTATATTATATTATAAAATTTATTAGTGTTATTTAATTTTTCTAGTATTTTATTTTGTATTAATTTATTAGCATATATAAGTTCCACAGAAATTCTGTCGAAAAATTCGTTGACAAATTGAACACTACAAATTATAAGTCTTCAACAAATCCACACAACAAATTGAACACTGCAAATTATACCAACCAAATCCACACAACATGCACTGCAAATAACATTGTTATCACCAAATTAAACCACATTTATGGCATCAAAAAATCAGATTATAAGGCAAACCCACATGCATTTCAATTCACTATATAAACAGATTACTCCCTCCGTCCCAAATTAATTGCTCAATTTTGATTTTTTAAAGTCAAATTGATCATTTTTAAAACTAATATTTTTACTATTTTTGCTAAAATATAGGTGAAGGGATTAAAATCAAAAGAAAGTATATACAATTTATTACTAATCCCAATTTTTATAATTTTAGAAATATATTTATATATACTTAATTATTAATTTTAAAAATAGTCCATTTAACTTTAAAAAGTTAAAAACTGAGCAATTAATTTGGGACGGAGGGAGTATATATTTAGAGCATTAAACCAAATTAGATAATTTATTCAGAGTTTAGCAAATTTGAAGGTATACACTGAATATTCAAAACAACATGAATCATTAATTCATTATTATCCAATATCAATAATTTAGGCAAAATTAATTTAGGGCTAATTACCTTAAGCTGGAGATAATGAAAGGGAAAGATAAAATTGAAGCCGTGTACTGAAGCCGCCGACGCGTGTATTGAAGCAGTTTCTCGCCGGTTGCTGCTGGAGCCGGAGGCCGGAGGCAGGAGGCGGCGGCCGAAAAAAGGCAGAGGCGTCGGAAGAAGGCGGAGGCAGAGGCCAGAGGCATAAGGCGGCGGCCGGAAGGAGGTAGGAGGCGGCGGGAAGATGCCAAGGAGGTGGGCTTCCGTAGAGGGGTGGGGGGAGGTGGTGGTTGTTGCCCGACGAAGGTGGTGGTGTGGCCGGAGTGAGATGAGGGAGTTAGTGAGAGAGAGAGTGAGAGATGAATGTAAGAGAAAGATGAGAGAGTGAGAGACGAGGAGACTGGAGAAAACAATTAGATTAGGTTTTTATATATTATTCTCGACGAAATTTCATCGATGTTATTTTTGTCGACTTTACTCTAATAGAGTCGTGTATACACATAATTATATCCACCATCATCATCGTCATTAATTACAGCGGATATTATGGAGCTGGGCAATTATGCAAAAGACGTGTTGGGGGGTGTTAATGCTAAGTTTTGCCGGCGCATCCAATCACAGAATTCACGCGCTAGAACCTGCACAATAACAGATCACACAGAAGCTTGACGGCTTGTGCCGCCGGGGGATAGCTCCGGTGTGAGAATGAGTACATGCCGTTACAAGATTTTAACAATGGAGGCTAAGTGTTTAGTGCTCAAAAGTATGAATTACCTCTTAATTGTAACCCTGGCCTGGAATTTATAATAATCTCACCGCCTTAGAATCCCTTTCCTAGTCGGTTAAGGACTCCTAGCTATGGTAGTTACCATAACTCGGGTGCAACACAATCTCCTTGAAAGATGCAAGTAGAATCCAATTTATTCACTACCTTTGGAGTAACCATATTTAATTATAATTGGGACGTCTTACTCTGCACGTAGGAAGGCCCACTGTACAGGCCCAAACTATCCCACTGTCAGGTCTAGGCTTCGGCCCAAAGGACCCGAAGGCCCGACCCCCAATAGCACTCAACAGGATAAGGCTCTGGCCCAAGGGGCTCGGATGCTGAACCCGAAGACATCCACCAAAGTGAGGGTCCGACCCCGAAGGACTCAGACGCCGACCCGAACACCTCGAAACCATCAATGGGCCCAATGAACTCATATAACTCTTCTGATGTCGGGCCTTAAGCCCAAGTGAAGGTCGGCAGAATGCTCCCGAACATTGCCCCTCAGTCTTCAATTATAAGGTATTTATGATTGGAGACTTGAAAGGTCAGGTATTCGAAAGGTCATGACAGCTAATAATGAACTGTCTGGGAAAACCAAACGGTCTATTCCTGATATTTGAAACGTTGCACACCTTTTCACGCCTGGCCCCACCTTAAGCATTTAATAGCCGCCCTGGGGTTCTGCGCTGTACTCCCTATAAAAACCGTTCTTCCCCCCTCATTATCCCCTTTACTGACTTCTCTCCTCCAAACTCTCTGTTTATCATTAATTCTGGCAAGGCGATTTTCGGCAAGCTCATTTTTTTTCAAACTCCCCAAATTTCTACCACTTTGCAGATATTTGAGCTCTATTCCTAGATCATCTCTTCTTCAAAACCGCTTATTCGCATCCCATTTCTCTCCAATGGTCGATTTCAGCCCTGTTAACGCCACTGAGCCAATCAACGTCACCTCCTCCGTTACCACCGGCGACCTACTAGAGGTCGAACTGCCGGATGCCACTGCTGCTACCACACCTTCGATCTTGCCTAGTCCGGGAGATGTCGAGGCTAGGGTTCGAAATGCTTACCACTCCTCAGAGGAGTTTTCTCACCTCCATACTCCTTCCACTATCACCCCTTCCCAGATCTCTGAAATCCGAGCCCTCTTCAAAATCCTTAAAGAATACAAGTTCCGAGTACCGGCGTCAGACGAGAAGATGTTCTGGCGTCCCGAGGGAGAGTGGGTAGCCGTCCCCTTGTACGTTCTAAAATACGGGGTTCGGTTCCCACTTCATGATTTCATTTCCTCTTTCTTGAGCTTCGTGGGAGTGGGGTTCGCGCAACTTGTGCCGAATGCGTACATCCACTTAGTCTCTTTTATAGCCATCTGCCAAGAGGTGGGCATCACTCCCGGGCTCGATCTACTCTTCGCCCTGTTCACCGTTGGTGGGTCGAAAGAACCCGGTCTTCGGCAACTCAACAAACGCCCCAACCGCACCGTCTCGATCAAAACCCCTTCAAGCAACAAGGGGTGGCACGAACAGTGGTTTTTTGCCAAGGGATCCAACCTCCAACTCCTTCCCTCCTGGGCCCATCCAACCGACCTGGCGGCTAAGGTTTGGAAGTTCCCGAAGGGTCAAGCCGATGCCTTCAGAACGTTCTACAAGCAATGGCAGAAGACCCAATGGAATATGGGGCTTCTGATGGACGAAGCCTAGTTGTACAAACACGGCTGTAAGTATCTTTATTTTTTATTCTACTCTCTTAATAGTTCCACGCGTTAACCCATCTGTCTCCGTGCAGTGACCATTTTCAAGCCGGAGGGCGTTGTCGACGCCTTCATCCCCACCACCATCACAACCGGGTTCATCCGACCCCCAGTAACTGACGACGCTCCTGATGAGGATACGGTCCCTATCAGCGAGCTGTCTCTGGGGTCCACGTCGGGGCCCGAGCTCCCGACCGCATAAAAAGGGGCGATGAAGACGAGCCGCGCGGAGAAGGCAGCTTTACTGAAGAGATCCAAAAAGCCCTCCAAGACGACGGTCAAAGCGCCTACAAAAGTCCCTCCACCTTCCCTACTGAAGCCGACTCCGCCACCGCCCCCTCCTCCGACCGAGATAATCGAGGATTCGGATGATGCCGAAGAGGTTCACCCCGAACCCCGATCCAAGAGGCCTCGATTGGTGGAGGGTTCTGATCAACCGGCGGGACAGATGGTGGTCCCTGGTCCGGACCGTGCCCCTACACCATCTTCTGGGCCGAGCTCCTCCCAGGGATCGCCGACTACCTGTTGGCCCAAGAGCCCGTTAGAGGTTTTCCCCTTTACCCTCTTCGATCACTTCAAACTTCCTAGTGACGACGAGAGGTTTAAAGGGTATTCTTCTGATCAGTTCTTGGTGGCTTATGTTCGGGTCCAGACTCAGGTAATTCCCTTTGTCAATCTGAGTACTGTTACTAACATGGGTTTTTACTTCTTGTGCTGATGTATGTGTTTTGAGGTGTTCGCTGCAGGCTAATGCTATACTCGCCCGAGCCATCACTCCCCTCGCCCGATCTACAAAGAAAGAAATGCAGCTGGGAACGGAGGTGGAGTTGCTTGAGGCTGATGTTCGGGGTCTGCAGTCGGACCTGAAGAAGGAGATGGATTCTCATGCCCAAACCTGGAATAAAGTGACCAGAGTGGAGGGTCAGGTCAAGGAGTTGGAGCATAAGCACGGAACTCTGCTGGCCGAGAGGGATCATCTGCTCAAGGAGGTCACGGATTGGGAGGATGCTGTTGATAGCATTACACAAAAGTTCTCTGAGATGCACGACAAGATGATGTTCTTGATCAAGGAGAACAACACTTTGACAGATACTGTTAGCGCGTTTCCCGAGAAGGTTATCGAGGCCAAGCAGCAGGCCATCACTGAATACGAAGAATCTGAAGCCTTGAATGATAAGGTCATAGCTCAATTCGGTGAGGGGTATGAGACTCATCGGGATAAGGCTAAGGCAAAGCTGATGGCTGCTGGGCTCGATATCTCCGTCCTTGACTCTTCTGATGACGAATCTGAGGCTGAAGATGATCCCCCTGCTGAGTAGATGTTTAGGATTTGTTGATTCCCCTTTTTCTTTTTCTTTTTTTTTGTACTTTGCCCAAATCGTAGGCGATTGGGTTTGTAAAAATTTTTTAAGTGTAAATGAGATATATTTTTTGCCCATGAAAGTTTGTTGTCAGTTTTTCTCATGACTAATCTCGATCGGTTATGTTCATCCGAACTTTCTGATCGGATTGTCCTTGGAGTTTATCTGATCTTGAAGGGTCTAACAGTTATACCTAGGACTTATCCCGATCAGTGGTGTCTTTCCGAACCTCTTGATCGTATAGTTCCCGAGATCTGTACTTTAAGAATTTACTGAATCCTCGGTCAGTTATGCTCGGGACTTATCTCAATCAGTGGTGTCTTTCCGAACCTCTTGATTGGATAGTGCCCGAAGCGTGTCTTTTCGGGTAGTAATGGAATGTATGAATATAAATAAAGTTAAACATTGACAGAAATATGAACTTTTATTTATATCATTTGAATTGAATCGGTTACATGGATAAAAGTAAGAATGACATATAACTATTACTGGTAGAATTTTCTAAGTCTTCCAGCATGTCATGTATTCATTACCTCCGAACCGTCCATTGCTCGATGCCGGTATGTTCCTGGCTTCAGCACTTCTACCACCTTATAAGGCCCCTCCCAGTTAGGCATTAATTTGCCGGTGTTCTGGGGGGTTGAAGCCTCCGACTCCTGGAGGACTAGATCTCCTACAACAAACCTCCCGGGCTTCACCTTCTGATTCAAGTGTCAGGCTGTCCGTTACTGATAGATTGCCAGCCTCATCATAGCTGAACCTCGGACTTCATCTAGCAGATCCAAATTCGTTCTCAGGCCTTCGTCATTGTATAGCTCTTTATACTAGCTGACTCGAAGGGTTGGGGATCCGATCTAGACGGGGATGAGAGCATCGGTCCCGAATGCCAGACTGAATGGAGAGTCCCCAATTGTAGTCCTTGGAGTAGTTAGGTACACCCACAAAACAGATAGCAACTCTTCGGGCCACCGACCCTTTAATTTATCCAATCTACGTTTTATCCCGTTGAGTAAGGTTCGATTGGTCACTTCCACTTGACCATTTGACTGAGGATGGGCCACCGAAGTCTTGCGATGTTGGATCCTTAACTCCTTCAGAAAGCCCTCGAATTTTGATCCCACGAACTGTCTGCCATTATCTGAGACAACTGCCATCGAGATATCGAACCGGTAGACTACTCCCTCTTTAAAAAACTTCAAACACTCCTGCTCGGTGATCTTTTGTAGTGGTTTAGCTTCGACCCACTTTGTCATGTAATCAATAGCTACGATCACGAAGCTAACTTGTCCCTTAGCTTTTGGTAGAGGACCCAGGATGTCAATGCCCCATACAACAAAGGGAATTGGGGATAAGACCTAATAGAGCTCTTCAGGAGGTTGATGCAGAATATTGCTGTTCAGTTGGCACTTGGGGCACCTCCTAACGAATTCCTTTGCCTCAGTGTAGACAGTCAGCCAATAATACCCCTGTCTCAGGATTTTATGTGCCAATGACTTCGCCCCCATGTGATCCCCACAGATCCATTCACGCACCTCCTGAAGTGTGTAGTCTGCTTCTGAGGGAGTCAAGCATTTGAGCAGTGGAGAACTAAAGGCCCTTCGGTATAGGTCTCCATCTATCAGAACGAAGTTCGAGCTTCGGTGTTTGACTTGTCTGTGAATAGTAACTCATGAATAGTAACTCATGAATAGTAACCCCGACATGAAAAAGTTCCAAATTTGATAAAAAGTTTCAACCAATATTTCAGCATAATGATATTGAAGAAATAATATCATTTGAGAAGAAAATAACATCCCTTACCTCGAAAGACAGTACCTCTTACTGGAATAACACTGAACGAACTTGCACCGTATAACAATACTCAAAGTATACTCAAAATACTCACAAGAATACGCTCGATAATATAGAGAGAGAAAACTTCAGTTTCTGATGTGATTTTCAATTCTAACTTAAGCACCCTATTTATAGGAAATTGCTTAGAACACCAAAGCAGAAAATTTAATATAATATATATATATATATATATATATATATATATATAAATTCTTACTCCCACTCTTTGAATTCTGAAAATCTGAATTCAAACCACATGCTAGACCCACTAATAACAAAAAAACTTTTTTTATATTTAAAATATTTTAAACTTCCAAAAATCAATTATTTCGGAACTCCGGAACTTCAATAATTCATAATAAATAGTCCTTTTATCAGAAAATTTGAATCTAGTGAGTTTTTATATGAAATTCAATTCTCTACAACTTTGCAGAAGAAATTTTTTTCAAATTCCAAACAGAAATTGACCGAAATCAACAAATAGGCGATTTTACAAGCTATAATCAAATTTCAGTCAATAAATGGGGTCCACCAACATGAAAAACATGTTTTAAATATTTTTGGTAACAAAAATACTCCTCCTCCACATATACTCATATACCCCACATTCATTATAAAACATCACCGTTAATATATTATTAAAATAATATATTTAAATGAATTATTTTATCAGAAAAAGATAAAATTTTAATTTTCAACAATTGTCACATTAAAAATTTTCTTCATCTATATCCACATAAAATCAATATTTTCATCATCATATGAATCAATAATTAATTATTCACAAATAATATTACAGAATCACAATATTGGCAACCAGGCCGTTCCCAGAAAAGAGGGGGCTTTCCAATAAGAATTTCTCCTTACTGTCGCCCAATTAGGTGACCAAACCTCTCCTTAGACAGAACTTTCTAGACATTGCCAATAATGTTATCAAATAATATTATTCAGATAATATGAATTATTACTTCGATAATGGAAAATATTGTGTAATGACAATTTATTGAAACAACAGTAATATAAAATATCAATGTAGCAATTATTGAATCAATAAAATAAAATACTGAACAGTAATTATTGTAACCATTATTGAGTAGTGCCTTCTTACGTAAGAATCAATAATTGGTGCAATACCGTGTGCTACTGTGCAACAACGCGTATTACTGTGTTTTAACCACCGGGTATTCCAACAGTATTAACGGTAACAACTACGCCGTTTTTTATAAACAACTTATACTTGTCGTTTTCTTCATCCAATCGCTTTCCGTTATGGGGCCCATAAAAGACTGCGTCGTCGTACGAATATTCCCCGACAGCAAGAATATTCCACGACCAAACGAATATTCTCCGACAACAATGAATATTTTATAACCACCTGCTTATTTAAAATATTTGCGCAGTTTACCCATAACTAACCACATTAATCAAATTCACCCTTACTATTTCAAAAAAAATAAATAAAGGAAATTCTTTTTTATTTAAAAAATTTCGGGGTCTTACACACATGCCATAAATTTCAGTACCATGAGATGCCTTGCCCGCACGCTGCTGCTGTTATGAGCAAGAGAAATTTGAGCTGTTATAATTTTTGCTCAAAAAATTACATTAAAGAAACTTTGGTCAAGACATATTCAGCTTCTATCATGCCATTAGATGACAAAGAAAACTGGGATGTATCAGAAGAAGTAAAAAAATATGTATAAAACCACCCAACACAAGAAGGCCAGCAGGAAGACCAAAAAAAGGGAGGTACAAACACGGATCTGAAATCAAAATTCAAAACAAATGGAGCAGGTGCCAAGAAAAAGGACACAACAGAAAAACAAGCAGTAATCCCCCGGTTTTAAGACCACTAAAAAGGGTCTGATATAGTGCAGTTAAATTAAGAGTGTAAATACATGAATGTATTATTGTTTACTTTGAGTAATCATTAAACGATTGTTTTGTAAAAATTTTGATTGTGTATAGTAAACAAAATTGTTATTCATTTATATATTGATTTCTGATTTCAATGTAACATTAACAATAACAGTAATCAAATAAATACATAACAGTAACCATAACAGTTTTTAATGGTAACCACATATTTACATAATAGTAACCATAACAGTTACCAGCTAATTACATAAAAGTAACCATACCAGTTTTTAACCAAATAATTACATAACAGTAACCATAACAATGTTTAATGATACCCAAATAATTACATAACAGTAACCATCACAGTAACCACCTAATTTCATAACAGTAACAATACCATTTTATAATGGTAACCACAACATAAACAACCTGTATATCCAGCAACATATAATTAAAAGGATATTGAAGTTTATGAAACCCATGTATACTCACACATGTCCACTTAACATATGACATATGTCCTGATAAAATATTGTAACTCTCTGGTTACTATCAAATCATTATCTGGTTACCTATTTATACATGATTGGTTACCAATTGTATATTACAAAATTATAATTGGTTACCATTTTATACATGACAGTAACCATAACAGTAACCATGTCAGTTTTTAATGTAAACCAAATAATTACATAACAGTAGCCATAACAATGTTTAATGGTACCAAAATAATTACATAACAGTAACCATCACAATAACCACCTAATTTCATAACAGTAACCAAACCAGTTTATAATGGTAACCACAACATATACAACCTGTATATTCAGCAACATGTAATTAAAAGGGTATTGAAGTTTATGAAACCCATGTATACATAACACATGTACACTTAACATATGATATATGTCCTGATACAATCTTGTAACTCTCTGGTTACTATCAAATCATTATCTGGTTACCCATTTATACATGATTGGTTACCAACTGTATATTTCAAAAAAATTCAACAAACACAACTTAAAAAGAAATAAAATACCAACCAACAAACAATATCTCTTTCATTAATACTAATATAATCAAATATGTAATCCCATCTACATAAGATCCAATGAACATCAAAAAATCATAAACCATACACAAATTTTGTGTATAACACCAAAACTTAAAAAAAATATACAACAAAATTAATAAAGACAAAACAACAAAATCCGAACTAATCAAAATCTGGAACAAATCTTTCTGGAAATTCTCTATCAGTATCATAGCCCTCCAACTGCTTGTTCCTAGCATGCATAAATAGGTTTGTGCATAACTTTTTTCGATACTTCGCAATGGGGCTTATAGGAATCTGATCAAACTTCTGATGAATGACATGCTCAGCAAAACAAATTGTGAACATCCCACAATCACTGTAACAACAAACAACATGTAACAAAAATCAAAAATAAAATCAACCTATATGTAATAATTAAAAAAATGTACACAATTTAACTCTTACCCCTCTACTTGTTCAGGAACCGTCTCAGCAAATTCTAACTCAATTATATCTTCTTCGTCCTTGTTGCGATACGGGTCACTGCTGAAGTCAATGTCAGACCTATCCTTCCAAAAACCAGACTTGCGCAGTAGTATGGGAAGAATGAAGATGTACGGCTGATAAACATCAGATATTTTAGTTTGCATGGATTTCCTTTTTGGTTGTAGAGAATTGTAAACAGTTAGACACCTACGATGCACATCAAAAGACAACAACAACCAATGGTCCGGTGATGACATATGAATTGGGAACAACACATAGTCAACGTTCCTCCATGGTGTGTTGACATCCATAAACAACCCATGTATGTATTCAGCAACATCACCCTCCCCAGACAGAACAATTTTGTCACAATTTTTTTTGTATACTCCTCGAAAAGAGCGGTGATCTTGCTGTGAAACCAATAATCCGTGGTCGTTACCCTTATAGGAACACTTTCAGAATGTCTTGCCAATTTACGGAAATAATACAAGGCAATATTGATGTGCTGAGCCAAAAAAAATTAATAGGATAATAACAGTTGTTGAAAAATACAAGTATGTGATTAATGTAACTAAATAATGTAAACATAACTACAAAAACATAATTTTTTAAAAAATACTCACATCGTCGTCTAACCACTGCCCAGACGTCTTTAATTTATAGAACCACATCTTCGATGATATTGCAATGGATCCAAATACAAATGAAGGCATGATAATATCGTTCTTTCTAGGAAATTTGTCCGTACTTCAATATAATAACATAATATTAGTATACACATTAACATTAACAATTACCGTATTAATATACACACTACTACAAATCAAACTTGCACGTTCTATAATTAACATACTAATCAACCAACTTAATTTTAAACAGTACCCTGCTAACCAACAAATATTAAAATCATAACCATAATCAAATAGTAACTAATATATAACTAATAGGTAACCAAAACATAAACTAATATTAACCAGAATATAAAGTAATAGTAACCATAACATTTATTTAATAATAACCACGCCATTTATTTAATATTAACATTTATTAAATATTTAATATTATGCAGTAACCAAAACAGCATTAGTCAGTAACCAATTAAGTATTATACAGTAACCAATGTAATGTTACACATTAACCAATACAACATTCGACAGTAACCAATACATCATTAGAAAGTAACCAAAACAGCATACCAAAATCAGTAAACTAATCAACAACTTAATTTTAAACATTAATCTGGTAACCAAACCATAATCACATAGTAACCTAAACATAACTACTAGGTAACCAAAACATAATCTAATAGTAACAAGAATATAAAATAATAGTAACCATAACATTTATTTAATATTAACCATATGTTACTACAATAATACAAACTTATTTGTTTCATAAAAAACTATAACACTGTTAACAACAAAAAACAAACCTTTTTCTGTTGTTTATTCCAATTTTGAATCATTCTTTAAACAATGCCTCTTCAAATTTTGAGGGCATCTCCATGCATGATTTGGGGAATGCACTTAAACGTGCAAGTGTTTGACTAGCAGCACCCACTACAGTAGATGATGAACCAGCCGATCCGAACGCTGCTGTATATGGAGACCGTAAAATGACACTCTTTGCAGGTTCATGTACAGGTCTACCACCGGCTTTGTGGACACTCTTCTCCAACTCATCACACTTAGCTATGTCCTGTGTGGTGAGAACCATAAAATCAAGAGCATACCTGCTTGTTGCCTCACCTTTCTTCCCCTTTTTCAGTTGACATAAAAAGGTAATATATACGATTAGTAACATGAATAACATAAACTAGTAACCAACTGACTGTACAACAGCCAACAAACTAAAATGAACATGTTATATTAATAATCTGAATAACATAAACTTGTAGCCAAATCATAATATAATAGTAGTCAAAACACAATATCATAGTAACCAATTCATTATATAATGGTAACCAAAACATAAATAACATTTAAATAAATGATGGTCCATAATTATAACACTAACCTTATCAGCATCATACACAAAAATCTGTTTCCCAGTACATTGGCTTAATATGTCAAAAGACGGTATATCATTATTATTGTCAATCTGCGCAAAATAAAGAACTATTTAATAATTAAAACAAAATACATATATCACATAACAAAACAAACAAATATGTCTAACTTTGACATCTTCTTCATCGTCATTATTTTTTTTTCATCGGGTTCTTCAAACATAACAACACGTTCAACATCATTAGCAATCTCAATTACATTCACATCATTCTTCTCCACGAATATTGACACATCATCGCCAACTTCATTACCCAATTCAATTTCATTCCCACCCTTCTTCTCAACTTCATCCAACACATCATCAGCATCATTATTCTTATTCACTTTTGAACCATAATCAACATCCTCATCAACATGGACCTCCTCCACTATGACATCAGCATTCTCATCAGCAACGTCATCAGCAGCATCATCATCAGCTTCATCACCTTCACCACCTTCACCGCCTTCATAACCTTCATCACCTTCATCTTCATCATCATCATCATCATCATCATCATCATCATCATCACCACCAGCATTGTCAGAATCGTCATCATCAGAATCACCATCAAGCTTTTTCTCCCCACGTCTTTGATAACACGTAACTCATCTCTAATAATGGACCTAAGGTCCCTGCATAACTGGATATGTAAAAGCTGTATTTTATCTTTAATATCAGTTCGCAACTTTCCAAATTCTTTCTTCAATTCAGAAACTTCTTTCTTCAATTCAAACACTTTCTTCTCCAGCGGCTTTGACCGTACATCAATTGCCTCTTTCACAACAGATACATCAACACCAATATTGTCAGCCTTCACTTTTTTGTCTACTTTCTTGTCACCATCCTTCCCATTAAAAAAGTAAAAACCGCCCAAATCAAGCCGATCCTTCTTTTCGGCCGTGAGAATCAAACTGTTTATCCTCAGCTAAAAAATAATAAGTATACTTTAGTATATCATCTAATAAACAATGTACAATTACATTGAAATAAACAGTAAATAAGAAATCATAAAACATAATCAGTAACCAAATACATATATACAGGTAGCCAAATGTATACTAAGTAGTAACCAACTAAATGTATAAATGTAACCAAATGTGTATATTTGGGTAACCAACAACAATGTCATTAGTAACCTGAATGTAATCTAATCAGTAACCGTATTTAAATATTTAAGTAACCAAAAACATTGTTATTATTAACATGCATATAAAATAATCAGTAACCAAACGTGTATATAAAGGTAACTAACTACTTTGTTGATAGTAAACTTCACATAATATTTTCATTTATCAAGTATATAACTAAAGGTAAAACAACATACCTGTCCGGAACAAAAAACTAATTCATTCAACTTGTCATTAGAAAGTGGCTTCATTAACTCCTTCCATCTGAATAAACGGACATCCGACGGATGCTCATCATTGCATATACCCCGACTTTTGAATGTCGGAATAGTTTCAAACATAAAAACTTAGAATACATACGGAAGCCCATTCAACTTGTACAGTTTAGTGTAATGATCCATGTAAAAATTGTATGTTGAAACATCATTCTTTCCTTTCCTATAACACCCCTTCAAAGCATTAGACAAAAAGTACTTTGTCATCTCAAAAGCAACTTTCCCCCAAGGAAAACTACTAACATCGCCGTAACACAAAAAATTAACCATTGCCCCATCAACGTAATTTTCAGAAAATGTGCACATAATGAAATTAAAGACCAAAAATATCATAGACATCTTAATAGCCTCGTCATCATCATCAAAAACCGCCTTCCTATATATCCTACCTATACTACTACGTGTCACAACTTCATCACCAAAAAACTTACCAATAAGCATATTCTCCATACCTTTATATGGAGTTATATCATCCTCACCTTTCTATCTCAACCCAGATATCATACAAAACTCAAGCAAACCAAACCTGACCCTTTTCTCTCCGAACAAAAACCACATTTCACCGTCATCCCTCTGGTGAACCTCCCTCACAAGAGCGTGGTGAATAATCTGGGAATACATTTGGTGCTCACTAAACTCAAGAAAATTCCCAAAACATGTTGCCTTAAATTTATCCAACTAACTCTTATTCAATTTATTTGCAATGATACTGGGGACTTCCATGTCGCACCAATATATCACTTTTCTGGTGAATTTTATGTTCCATTCCTCGTAATAAAGATCCCATAACTGCAAGTAAACAAAATCAGATTTACAAAGTTAGCCAACCAATCATATGATAGTAACCAAAATAACATAGACAAATAACCAATATAACTTTAGTCATTAAATAAAACATCGTTAATCAATAACCAATCCAGCATTAGACAGTAACCAAGACAGCGTTACACAATATAATAGTTAGACATCAACCAATAAATCATTAGACAATAACCAAGACAACATTATACAGTAAACATCATGTTGCAAAAAGGTAACCAATGTAAACTGGTTACTTATTAATGTTGTCTTGGTTATCTTCATGCAACATGTTGGTTATTGTCTAATACATTGGTTACCAACCATGTGTTTACCAATCATTAGTTAGAAATATTATGTAGTAACCAAAACAGCATTAGTCAGTAACCCATTCAGCATTATACAGTAACCAATACAATATTGCACAGTAACCAATACAACTTTAGACAATATATTGGTTAGACAGTAACCAAAACATCATTAGACAGTAACCAAGACATCATAAGACAATAACCAAGACATCATTAGACATTAAACAAGACACACATAATACAGTAACCAAGACAACATTACACAATATAATAGTTAGACAGCAACCAATAAATCATTAGACAGTAACCAAGACAGCATTATACAGTAAACAGCATGTTTCAAGAAGGTAACCAATGTAAATTGGTTACTTATTAATGTTGTCTTGGTTACCTTCATGCAACATGCTGGTTACTGTCTAATACATTGGTTACCAACCATGTGCTTACCAATCATTAGTTAGAAATATTATGCAGTAACCAAAACAACATTAGTCAGTAACCCATTCAGCATTATACAGTAATCAATACAATGTTGCACAGTAACCAATACAACTTTAGATAATATATTGGTTAGACAGTAACCAAAACATCATTAGACAACAACCAAGACATCATAAGACAGTAATCAAGACATCATTAGACAGTAAACAAGACGCACATAATACAGTAACCAAGACAACATTAGACAGTAACCAAGACTTCATAAGACAGTAACCAAGACATCATTAGACACTAATCAAGACACTCATAAGACAGTAACCAAGACATCATTAGACAGTAACCAAGACATCATAAGACAGTAACCAATACATCATTAGACAATAACCAAGACACTCATAAGACAGTAACCAAGACATCATTAGACAGTAACCAAGACATCATAAGATAGTACCCAAGTCAGTTTTGGTTACCTTCATGCAACATGGTGGTTATTGTCTAATGCATTGGTTACCAATCATGTGGTTACCAAGCATTAATCATTAA
Source organism: Panax japonicus (assembly GCA_020205505.1). Lineage (NCBI taxonomy): Eukaryota > Viridiplantae > Streptophyta > Magnoliopsida > Apiales > Araliaceae > Panax > Panax japonicus. The sequence goes on from CM035096.1 coordinate 27,328,409, forward strand.
TATTATGCAGTAACTAAATAAGTATTATACAGTAACCAATTAAGCATTATACAGTAACCAATAACAATATTTAAATTAACACACCTTTAAAATTCGTTGAGTTGGAATTATCTTCTGGATAAGCACTTGAGCTTCATTCTTAACAGGGACATCAAAATCAGAATCTAATTGCACTTTGGAATGTTTGATATCATTATGTATCATCAAACTACTATCATTCTTACTCGATTTATTACCTACATCCTTCCCCTTTCCCTTCCCCTTGCTCTCCACAACAAACTTCTTCAAGTTCTTAACAGAATCACCCTCCACGATCCTTTTCCTCTTTCCATCCTTCTTACTTGTATCATTCCTTGTATCAACCATTCTATACAAAACATAAAAACAACACAAACCAAAACAATGAATACTCCATTCTGTTAGTAAACTACTTTAATATATAATACATTAAACTTAATAAGAAAATACTCACTTGAAGCAATAATAAACACCAAAGTCGATCAATGAAGAAGAATAACGAGTAACAACGACAATGAACCAGACGAGTAACAACGACAACGACAATGATCCATACGAGTAACGAGTAACAACGACAATGACGAACAACTCAACGAGTATGCCGAACAACTAAACAAATATGATAGAGATGAAGAACATACGAACACAGATGAACAACAATCACCGGAAACAAGAGTTTTTAACTCCGATTACGTTTAGTCGCGACAGAGGAGAGAACAAGGGTTTCAGTATGTGCAAAAGGGTTTGGTAACTGCAAAGTCCCGTACAAATGATAGGCAGTTATCACGCGATTCAAAAAAACAACTTTTTGCCATGTCAGCCCATTAATATTTATCCCTTAAATTAAGGACTCTTAATTATATTAATATTGTAAATATATATGATGAAATATCATATTTTTATAATTATTTTATTAGTGTATGATTTTTGTAATTACTTTCATAAATATACTATAATATGTAATTGTTCCATAATAAAATAATTGGTTACTATCCTCTCTCCCATTCAGACAACTGTATCTGTATTATCCCTGTAAAACCCTACCAAAATCTCCATTTCAATATTTTACTTCAAATTTCAAAAGCCTAATTTCCACAAAGGTATGTCAAATTTACAAATTCGCACGCACTAATACACCATCAGAAGCTCACGACTCAACCACAAACACATTTTATATATGATGTTATTAACTTTGAAGCGATTAAGAAATTGGAGAATTGAGGTTTTTGCGGATTAGGGATTTTCATTCGCCTAACCCTAAGATGGAAACGCACATTCGGCGCTCATTGGTTTCCTCGCAATCATCGTCAATGGCGAAGAGGAATTCAACGTCGGAGAATACTTTTGTGGCAGTGAAGAAGCCCCAATTGGCGAAGAAGCGGCCGGCTCTGGCTAATCTCACAAACCAAAGAAATTCGTCTCTAAATTCTGGACGAACAACAATTCTTTCAAAAACTATGGTGGTTCTTTCTCTCTCTATTACGTGTGTATATGTGTCCATATATATTTGGGGATAGCCGCTTAAATTGTTGTGCTAGATAAAATTGATAAGGAACTATGATTGAATTTCATTGTTTGTTTGTTGAAGTGGGTGATTTTGATTTTCTTAAGATGAAATTGAACTGCAAATTTCTATTGCTTATAAATGCTGTGGTGCTTCTCTCTCTATCTCTATAAATAATGTTTGAATATTTGGTTTTACATATCTATATGCGGATAGAAGTCAATTTCTATTAACTTGTTTGAGTATAATTTGCCAAGTCTCTTTTGGTATTTTTCTTCTTTCTGTTTTATGTAGATTTTTGATTAAATTTTATTGAAATGGGCAACGCTGATTTTTGTTATAGAATGAAGGATGTATAAATTTGTACGAGTTTTTGTCGCCAAAATTGTAAATGAAACAATTTTTTTTAAGGACTTGTTCTGAGTGGTAACCTTTTTTTGTCTATATATGTAATAGTAAACCTTAGAACAATCTCTTTCTCACAAATATGCCATATGCAAATTTGTGTCTTTATGAAAACATTTTATATTTTGTTAATGGTTCTCATGGTGTTCTGGACACTACTTATTATTGAATTCTACTTTCTGTGTACTGTTTCACAGATTTCAAACTTTTAGAATGTTAAAGACTTTATACTTTCAAGCAACATATGCAATTCTTTTCTCTCAGTATAAACTTGAGCGCTTATATTTGAGTGATCCTAAACAACTGAGATATTTATATAAATTATAAACTTAGTTGAACTTTTTTGCAATGTCAATTTGCATCTCACTAGTTCTAATATGTCTGTGAACTGTTCATCTCACTAGTTCTAATATGTCTGAACTGTTCACTTTGAATTGAACGTGGACCATAACTTCTTTCAAGTTCTACTGAAAATTAACTAAATCTTGTATACGAAGGTGCCATGTGAGGGTAAGGTTTCCAAAATGAAGAAGAGATCTTCAAGTTCTGATGCAAGCATCCTTAAGAGTATACCGCCCAAAGCCATGAATGTGAAATCAAGTGCAGTCAATTCATCAAAAGGTACATATTTCCCCAGAAGTGATCGACCTATTGTCAGTATTACCGCCATAGTTATCACGGCGCCACGGCGATAGTTGACTGCTAGAACGCCTAGGCAATAAGGCACTCACCATAGTGTTCATATGGCGACAAGTCGTTAACAATGTACAATTTATGCATTATTTGTTTTACTTCAAAAGCATATTCGACAATAAAATTTTATATACATTAAAACTCAAAGCATAATAACTAACACTATAGAATACAATTAAAACACAAATATATAAATACTTGAAAATTAAAATTCAAAAATAAAACACTTGACATTGAAAACTAGTAGAACAAGTTAACAAACACTACGTAGAGAATAAAAGATCAACCAAGTCAACAATCATCACACATTACAAGTCTAATAAATAATAAAAATTACACCATATAGCTAATCCATGGGTTATGATGAGTCATGGGTACAAAATGACTTAATCACTTAACTTAGGCTAGCTACCAAGGTGTAAGCCTTGGCGGCTCGACGTCCAAGGCGTTGTCTTATTCTTCTCTAGCGCCAGGACACCTAGTCGTCGCCTAGGCGACGCCATGGCGACACCGTGACAACTATATTTATATTTACTGCTGCACCAACCAGTAGCTCCATGGTTGTTTCTCCTAGTCAATCAGATGGTGGGTCAGTTTCCTCTGATGAGAGCATGTCTACTTGTGATTCTTTAAAGAGTCCAAAATTTAAATATATAGACAATTGTGATGATCCAGCAGTTACTTTTATAAAGAAGAAGACATGTGACAGTCTCAACATATCAGATCATGTGGACATACCAGGTTCTGTTTCTTTTGACAGTCAGCATTTTGTTTCCAATTCAGTTGACTATTTTTTTTTTGGTTTATTAGTTTTTGAATAGATATTCTAATACTATAGTCAAGCATTTGATGCAAAGTTTGGCCATATATCCTGCCAATTATCTTTGATCCAATAATAGTAGCAGTTACTCTCTCTAACTTCCTTAATCTAATTCTGTTTCTCAACTCTTAGGGGATATATACATGAAAAATATTCTTGTGGAAGTGAAAACAAATGTTAAAGTTGTTAATATTGATGACAATATTACAAACCCACAATTTTGTGCAACGATAGCATCTGACATCTACAAGAACTTGCGTGTATCAGAGGTTTGCCATTTTTTGGAAAATAGTTTCTCTATATAGTAAAAATTCTGTTTCCAACTCTTGTGATGATGTCTTGAACTTCTAAATCTTCAAACTACTACTTGTTTCTAACATTTGGAAATCAATGGACCACATAACTACACATAGATTTTATGGATTGAAATTGACCTAGGGTAACAATATTTTATATAATTTGAAACTAACTCAGTAGAGTGGCAAGGCTATTGACTCTTGTGATTTTTTTTTTAAAAAACCTTTCCTACCAAATATTACTTTTATTTAGCATGATATTTATTATATGCATATCAAACTTAAAGGACGATGTGGTTACAATTAAAAAAAATAAGAAAAAAAGAAGAGTATACCGTGGTGTGGTTATAGTCTACTAGATTTTTGTTTATTGTCTATGAATAAAAGCTAAGAAGCACGAAACCCAAACGAGGTTGGCCTGTCTGTCTTGGTCACATGTCCAAGACACGTTGACATTTATTATATTGGGAAATAAAGAAAGTAAACTGTTAGACGAGTACAAAGCTATTTTTCAATCATAACGAATGTAAGATAAGAGTTTAGTTAACACAGTTTACAATTATATGATCTTTTTTTCTTTCTTTTTTTAATTTGTAGGTGACTTATTAGAAGGCATTGATGTAATTTTTTTGGACAATTTTTTATATTCAAATTGTAAAGTATATAACTACATTATTTAAAAAATTTACTGTTTGATACAAAGTAAACTTTTTGAAATTGCACAATTATTAATACAAAAATTGCAAGGTGAAAAGAACGTTCTAGCAATGTTCTAAAAGGCGCTAGGCGGGAGGCGGGCTGCCAGGGGGCCTAGCGCCTAGGGGCCTAGGCGGGATTTTTTATTTTAAGTCAATTTTAATATTTCATCTTACATTTATCCAAACAAAACAATAAAATAAAGCAAAACAATATATAATAAAAATAATAAAGATATTTGCTTAAAGTTCAAACACATATCTTTAACATATTAGTTTTTATCAAAAAGATTGCTATTAAATAATAAAATTTAAAATTTCAAGAATTCAATATTAAAACTTAAGAAACTAAACATAAATTTAAGAATTATATTGAATTAAACTAACTATTACAAATGTATCATCATTTATATAATTTGAAGTTGGTACAAGTTCAAAAAATTACAACTATAATAAAATTATCCATTTTTGACTTGATCTTGTTCACTTTTTGTTGTAATTTGAAATGCTACAACCTGCATTATGAATATGCTAAATCATTAGAAAAATAAATATATCAAAATCTGGTTTGAGTAGTTAGTAAAACAAAAAAATCGCTTCGCCTAGGCCCCGCCTAATTTCTTGGAGGGATTTTTTTGACCTAGGCGAGGCGCCGGGGGGCCTAGGCGGCCTCCTAGGCCGCTTTTTAGAACAGTGCATTCTAGGCTAGTAAGACAGTAAATTTCAAATTCAATTGTAATTAGATCATGGACTGAACATGAAAGACATACATATTATTAATATATTATTAGAACTTCTTTATCTGTTTTACTGTTTGTTGAAGGGGCTTCATCCCATGTGCACATAGATTCTTGAAGTTTCATGAGATAAGTTGTCATAGTTGAATTTGATTTTGAGAATGTTAGCTTTAGTTGGTAATTTTGACAAAATTGATAATTGAATTTTCATTTGCTTTTAATTTCTAGACAAAGAACAGGCCTTCTGCAGACTTCATGGAGAGTGTTCAGTCTGATATTAATGCCAGCATACGTGCTATCCTAATTGATTGGCTTGTTGAGGTAAAGACTTCTATTATTCAACCTTTTCTTATTATCCCGTGACCCCTCCAGTGATATCATATTCTCCATTCATATTTTAAGGGACCATTTTTAGTTGACAAACGTTTTAAGAAAGTTAGAACTTGACAAGATATATATATTTTTTTACTAATTATACCTTTAAATGCATTAATATGGAAATAGTGGAATAGGATCCACAAATCTTTGAAATCCCAAATTTGAAGGTGGTCACTTAGGTGGGATGCAGGGCATACATTTTAGCTTATTTGACCAGCTTCCACTATCAATTTAATTTTCATGTTTCATTATAAACAACTATAGGCTATATCAGTCGCATCATGCTGCTTACAACTTTTGATGGAAGCAGTTTATAACTCCTTTAACTTTGGTGTGACATCTATATCTTTCTGTAGGTTGCTGAAGAGTACATGCTTTTACCTGAAACGTTGTTCTTGGCTGTTAACTATGTAGATCGTTATCTCTCCGGCAATGACATCAACAGGCAACGATTACAATTGCTTGGTGTTGCCTGCATGTTGATAGCTTCGTAAGATATAAATTTTACCCTTCTTTGTTTCTTCTTCTTTTTCTCTCTCCCTGTTCCTCTCCCCTCTCTCTCTCTCTCTCTCACACACACACACACAAACATACATGACGAGCTAGTCTTTCTCCCAACACATTTATAATAATCAGAAACATGATATTGATGCCAGTAAATATGAGGAGATTTGTGCTCCTGGGGTGAAAGAGTTCTCTTACATCACTGACAACACATACTCCAGGGATGAGGTTTGGTTTGTTCCCGTTCTTTTAAACTCGCCAATGGTAGATGCTCTTGTAAAGATTTATGTTTATAACCTGCATTTCTCAAATTAATTGCTCCAGGTCTTGCAAATGGAATCTGATGTGCTGAATTATTTGAAGTTTGAAATGTCCGCTGAAACTGCTAGATGTTTTTTGAGGTAATTATAAGCTTTTTGATCTTAATAAACGACTAATTGCCTTCTTTCCCTTTTGCTGCTTTGTTGATTGACTTGATTTACTCATGCCATGTTAAGGCGTTTTGTTCGTGCTGCTAAAGAAATTGATGAGGTAGCTATTTTGGACTTCTTATTCTGTATATTTTGGAAAATAATTGTGTATTTGTATGTTGTATTGGGTTTGATTTGGCAATGGTAGTGTGTTTGAAGTTTAGTGATGTATTAGCAATAAATGTGTCATTCTTTTTCGTCAAATCTGCAAAATGAGTAATTTATGTTGGGGAAATTAGTATTCAGTTGGTAAAAGCTATTCACATTAGATCATCATAGGACTCCATATATATTTAAAGCCGTCATTACTTTTGATATCAAATTTCAAGCGTGTTACTCAGACACCTAGTCAATAAAATGCAACGATTGTTTGTAAACATTTTTATTAACTTGTGTTCATCTGCTACCTTTAAAGGTTCCGTCCATGCAGTTGGAGTGCCTGGCTAGCTACCTTTCAGAGTTATCACTGCTGGAATACAGCATGATTCACTATGCCCCTTCTCTAATTGCTGCTTCTGCAACTTTTTTAGCCAAATTTATTCTCAACCCTTCAATTAAGCCTTGGGTAAGTGCATGAGGAAGTATTTGACAGAATTGCTTATATATAATCAACATACATAGATTGACCGTATACATGCTTTGTTACAGACTCTAACATTGAAGCATTATACACTTTACGAGCCCTCTGATCTTCGTGACTGTGTCAAGGCTTTACATCGCCTATGTTGTAACAGCAACAATTCCGGTTTACCTGCAATCAGAGATAAATATAGTGAGCACAAGGTTAGCCAGTCTTAATAAATAAGCATCCGCCCTTTGATAAATTACAAAATTTGATGCCATATAGATATAACTAAGATGATTATAGGCTGACTGGCAAAAAATAAAAGAAAAAAAAACATATATGCAGACCTATTTGTTGTGAATCACAATAAGATTATACACTCTTAATAAGAGATAGACCACTTGCTATCATTTTGTTGTACATTACCCCCCTTACTATTCATAATAGGAACTCTAATTTAACTAAAATAGTCTACATTTGTTGATGTTCTTATGTTACGTTTGGATTGAAGGATTGGAATTGGTGAAAAAATAGAATAGAGAAGGGAGTGGATTTGTGAGTGGAATGATTCATTTTATTCCAGCGGGAATGAATCATTCCATACCCTTCTTCAAGGAATAAAATTCACAAATTTGGCAGGAATGAGAATGAATCATTCCATTTCATTGAATAACCAAACACAATTTTGTTTTCATTCCATGGAAATGAGTCATTCCATTCTCACATTCATTCCTGCAATCCAAACATAGCATTAGTCCTATCTGTTTCCTTTTGGTGAAAATGTTTTGCTAATCCATACTCATTTTTGTTATTTTGGATCAGTTCAAATTTGTAGCAAAGAAGTACTGCCCGCTTTCGATCCCTCGTGAGTATTTTGCATGAGCAATTAGACCTTCACCCCCCCCCCCCCCCCCGTGGGGTAAACTCTTTTGGATCTACACAAATTTATATGTTGCAATCTTGTTTTTTTTTTCTTTTTTTCAATGTAAAAAAGTATCATTCTCTCCAATTTTAATATGAATTTTGTCTCCAACAGTTTTGTGTATAATGTTGGAGTTGCTTTCCCCTTCTGCTTTCTCAAGGATATAATTTTACAACAGAAAAAAAAGGAGACTACATTTTGGAAGTGAGAGTTACTAGCTTTTAAGAATTAAAGGTTCACTTCTTCTTCTTTGTTTTTTGCTAAATTAAAGGTTCACTTTTAGATGTTTAAATGGATTTTGATTTTGATAGTAATTATTAGTTATATTAATATTTATTAGTGTTGACTTTTCAAATGAGTAGGTTTATCAATGAATAGAAAGATTTCAACATGAAAGTGACTTTTGGACTCTGCAGTTTTGTAATATTTATAGAAACAAAGGTTGGCAAAATCATACTTAGAACACCACATAATGAAAAATGTTTTTTTTATATCAAAAAAACAAGTGTTTGATATTTCCACGTGACGAGTCTCACATATAGTATTTTAGGTGTAATTTGGATACATATACAAAAATAGAGTTATATAGACTATATAACCATGTTTTTATATATGTATCCAAATTACACATAAAACACTATATTTTATAAAAATTCATTTTGGAATAAATACTATACATTTTTTGGGAGTCACAAGAATTTTTTTTTAAAAAAAAATTGAAAATTGAAAATGTCTAATATTCATGTCCAATAAAAATGTATGCCAAGACTTATTGATAGTACAAAAGATCCTAATGTTGGGTGGGCCCTTTTCTTCAGATGTGGAGGTAATAGAGGCTGCTGGTCAATCTGTGAATTATGCTCTCAATAAAAAGAGAGACTAGACTGCAGCATCTCTTTCATAAATATACCATTTAGCTCTCACTAGTTTAATGGAGGCTACAAACAACCACCATCACAAGCACAATGCCCTCTTCCCCTACCTCAACATTTGCCTTCTAATGTTTCACATACAAATATGATATTTTTACCACACAAGGTAGGACCCGTTCACTATTCATGTAAAATGAATCTTGTGGAACTATCGTGTATAACATAATAATTAAGTTGAGAAGTCGAGCTTATTACTATTTAAATTTGGTTGCTACAAGTTTCATGTATAGTCGAACTCAATTTGAATTCAAATTGTCTCGCAAAATAAGAATCTGATAATTACAAATTAGAAACGGTTACTTTTTATTTAGCAATTAAGTAAAAATATATAATAAATATTTTTTTTTCAAAAAAGATAAAGAGGGAAATTTTGCAATAAAATATTTGTGGGAAAATAGTTTTTTGTATTTCAACCACATCTGACAAAAAGTCTCCCACTTTGACATACACAATTTGGCTGTAGTGAAATTGCATTCTTTTGTGCCTCCTTTGGTAAAAGGGTAAAGACAGATCAACTTATTAATAACGTTAAAATTCAAATTCAAAATTTAAACACTAACACAACTGCCTGTGACGTAATAACCAATGACAAACCAATCACTCAAAGCCATCTCAGCTAATCGTTAAAAACACACAATTCTACTTCTGACTCCTGACGGACGCTAACTGAACTGAACCGAACAAAATTCAAATAGTCCTCCTCATGTGGGACCCACCCGTAGTCCGCTCCTAAGTCCTAACGAATACCAAGTGGATCCGATCTGTCCCTCAATTCAAATCACCCCTTTGCCCGCCTCAAAAGTATCATTAAAGTAATAGTAAATAGTAATATTATATATATATGTGCAAGTTATATAACACTTCACCCCATTTCTCTACAAGAACCTGAAAATTCTTCAAGAACCCATGGAATCAAACTCCAATTTTAATCTTTAAAAAAGGCTCAAAATCTATTCTTGTGATTACCCTTTTTTTGAGATTTCTTGCTTGATTTTTAGCAAGAAATTCAGTTTCTTGGAGGGAAAAAATTAGGTTTTTTTTTTGGGTTGAGGCCGAAGAAAAATGTCTACCCAGAACAGGCGTTCTTCGATTACATCATCACAGACATCTTCTTTGGCTAAACGGCAAGCGGAGAATCTCGGAAAGGCGGCAGCTTTGCTGCCTCAAATGGCGAAGAAAAGGCCGGCGTTAGCTAATGTGACTAATCAGAGGCATGGTTCTGAGAATGGTTCAAGAAGCTCAACGAATTTGGTATGTGATTTTGTCTAGTTTCTTGTTTGTGTTCATTTGTTTTTTGGGTGTTGGATAACTTGAATCTAAAATTTGAATGGAATAATAAATGACAAATGAAGTGTTAATAAAATTATATGTAAAATGTTTGATTCTGTCTATGAATTGTTATTTGATTTCCTTGTTATATGTTTGTATCTTTTTAAAATTGTTATATAATGCTCTTGTTTAGTTAATTCCATTTGACTTCAAGTAGGAGAGGTTGACTCAATTTTCTCATGAAGAAGAATGTGGATCCTAAAAATCTGCATTCTTAGAGAATTTGTAGAAACAGATGAATATTTAAAAGTTTTATAATAAGAAAACTAAAGTCAAGGAAATAATCATAATTTGTAACAAATCACACTTGAAAATTTTAGTTTTAAGAAAGATCAAGATTTACCTCAAGTAACTATCAGTCATTGTTGAAATCTACCACAAAGCTGAAAATTTTGTTCAAAATTAAATTGGATGTAGATTTATGGAATGACAAAGTTCTAACTTCGGATAAAATATTTACAGCCTACAGAGGATCTTTGTGCATTCCTAGCCTTTCTTCATAAATCTTAAATTGCTTTTCATGGTGAAATTCTTTAATTCTTACTTAAATCACTATAGTCTAGCTTTTATCATTAAGGCAAGGACCTTAGGAATAGTTGCTTTATCCCCAATATATATCTTAACTTGCACTTAAATACTGATACACACACACACACAAAAATCATAGAAGTCAATGTTTGTTCACTTGTTTATTTATTCATAATCAAATGTAACATTCATAAGGGTGTGTGTATGGTAATATAATCTAATTGTGTTGTTGTTGTAAATAGCTTGTCCATACTAAGATTTAGATGTCTGATTTACAATGAAAGTGAGAAGAAAGTGCATGTAATGCTAAAATGCCTTTCATTGTGATATTTGTGCTTCCATAGGACTCAGAGGTTTCAATTTTTTAGCTACTTATTTTAGAATAAATTATTCATTATGTGAATTTCGTGTGAAGGTACCATGTCCAGCTAAAATTGACAATACCAAGAAGGGAACTTCGACCTACATTACTAATGCAGGCTTCACCAGGAGTACTTTTCCACAATCCTCGAAATCATGTGCAGTCGTTTCCCATAAGGATTCATCTTTGCCAAGATGTGATGTAACTCTCTCCAGGATTATTGCCCCTCCAGCCCCATGCAGCATATATGTATCTCCAGTTCAATCAGATGGCTTATCCGTTTCTATGGATGAAAGTATGTCCACTTGTGATTCCTTGAACAGTCCGGAAGTTGAGTATATAGACAACAGTGATGTGGCAGCAGTTGATTCAATTGAAAGAAAGGCGTGCAGCAAACTTTATATTTCGGAGAATGTGGAAACAGAAGGTTTGCAATTTCTATCAGACTTCATATTGTTTTGGTGTCTTTTTTGGTTAGAATATTGTTAAGTTTTCTGTTTCAATTGAATATCTAAGTCACTTCTTTTCCTATATGGACACAGGAAATATCTGCAAGAGAGACATACTTGCTGAAATGGAAACAAGTGATAAGATTGTTGACGTTGATGACAATTTAATGGACCCGCAATTATGTGCAACCATGGCTTGTGATATTTACAAGCACTTGAGAGCATCTGAGGTTCACTGCTTACAATTTTAGAGCATATGCTTTATTGTTATATGCATTTTCCATGTCCTTTGACTTTCCTTTTTGTTGATAATAAAAAGTTTACATGGTTGAAATGACGTATTATTAGTCCTATTTGATAGACAGTATCTCACTACAGATTAAATGCTTTCATTCAAATGATTAGCTGATATAGGGCGTTTCAATAAACTTGTGGCTAAGGACACTTGGTCTAAATCCATGGTTTTATATGAGATGTGCATTTTAGTCTTGTAAAATTTGATCTGTAGGACTATGCCTAGTTGTATAAGACATGATATGCATGATATTTAACTTTAGGGCAATTCTTATTGTTTCTAATTATATTGAAGTTTCTAATTTAAATGACTTGTAGTGATTAAACATCATAACACCATAAAAGAGTTTAGTTTGTGGATATCATCGTTTACTTATTAGATTGTAGTAAAACAATGTTGCCATCAAAGAAAGATTAGTGGTTTATATGATCGCTTGCTTGAATTCTGTAGTAGTAGTCCTTATGATGGACCAATATATGAACAAGATAGATAGAATCATATAAGAAATGTTTGTTGTAAGACTATAATTCCCTTTTTTGGAATTTGAGCTTAAGCTCTTGCATGATTTTGCAGGGATATAGTTGATCTTTCTTTGTTTTATTAGATGTATTGTGTACATATACTTCTGGTTGCATTATCAACTGTACAAATGAATTTGAGATTGATTTATAAATTGTTTGTTCTTCCTTCAAACTTTTTTTTGTATAATTATAGGTGAAGAAAAGGCCTGCCATTGACTTCATGGAGAAGGTTCAGAAAGACATTAATACCAGCATGCGTGCAATATTAGTTGACTGGCTTGTTGAGGTAAATGTGGTGGGATAGATAACCATTAATACCAGCATACATATTCTCTTTAAGGGTATCTTGATGTTATAGTATCTAAACTCTACAAAGAAAAGTTGATGCTAGATGGGATAATTGCACTCTCTCTCGCCATATGATTGCCCATTCTGTGAGCTGAGAGTGTATTTAATTCTATTTCATACTGCCGAACTTAATGCCTAACTATAAATATATAATTACAGGTTGCTGAAGAATACAGGCTTGTCCCAGATACTTTGTACCTGACTGTTAACTACATAGACCGGTATCTTTCTGGCAATATGATGGACAGGCAACGCTTACAGTTGCTTGGTGTTGCATGCATGATGATTGCCTGGTAATATATATATCTGCCCCCTCCTTATTTCTATGTCCTTTTCTACTTGACCTCTTTCTATCTCTTTCGCGCTATGTGTATGTAGTACGCATTCAAAGTATTGACATAATCTAACTTGATGTTGGCAGCAAATATGAGGAGATTTGTCCTCCCCAAGTGGAAGAGTTCTGCTACATCACTGATAACACATACTTTAAGGAAGAGGTGCCTGTCCTATTTCCGTGTAGCTTAATTATCCATCACCCATATGCTGTGAAATTTTGTATAGGCACTAAGAAATAGGACTGCTGCAGGTATTGCAAATGGAATATGATGTTCTGAATTTCTTGAAATTCGAAATGACAGCGCCAACAGCGAAATGCTTTTTGAGGTAATGGCTAGACCACTAGATTCTAGATTTTAACTGGAAATACTTTTCTGTCTTTCATGTTTGCTACTTGTCATTTTGACTTTCGACATTCATTTATGGACACTTTTGTAGGCGATTTGTTCGCGCTGCTCAAGGGGTCACTGAGGTATCATCACTTAAACTTGTGTTTTTGAATTTTTACATTAAAGTTATAAAAAAACTCATGCGTAATAATTATTTTGCCTTTGCATTTCCTTCTCAAATACTACAAGCCTTGTTTGTCATTTTGTGCTCAAATTCAAAAAACATGTCAGTGTCCTGGCTTTGGATTAGTAGTAGTTAAAAATAGCTGAATCACGTCTACAATGTCAATGTCAACACCGGTATCTTTATTGTTTTTTGATCTTTTCCAGGCTCCATCAATGCAGCTAGAGTGCATGGCCAACTACTTGGCGGAGCTATCTCTTCTAGAGTATAGCATGCTTTGCTATGCCCCATCACTTATTGCTGCATCAGCAATATTCTTGGCCAAATATATACTTTCTCCATCAAGAAGACCTTGGGTATGTGTCAATAGTATTCAATCAAATTTGCTTGTAGACATATTAGACACGCTTCATCTTATTCTCATTTGACACGAGTTCTTTCTCTACATTCCCTTGATGTATTTCAATCTGTTTTCGTTCAATACAGAATGCCACCTTGCAGCATTACACACATTATGAGCCTTCAGATTTGCACGAATGTGTTCAAGCACTGCATAGCCTTGGCTGCAACAGCCTCAATTCTAGTTTGCCTGCAATCAGGGAGAAATACAGTCAGCATAAAGTGAGGAAACTTTCTTATGCCATATTCTCGATCTATATGTTAATATTTTCTGTATTATTTTTAAATGTTCAATTTTTATATATGAATCTATACACCATTTTGCCTGTAGGAGTTGAGATAACCTTAGTCAAGCCAAGAATAGTAGATACCTTGGAGGAAATACTGTATCTTACCATGTTAAGAAATTATGACTGCTGTTTATTCCAATCTAACAATTAAAATGCAATAAGCATGTGAGCTATATTTGGGCCTTAAAACAAGCACAACACAAAAGGAAGAGATGAAAGTAAATTGTTATTTCCACATCAAAAGTGTCGCTATAGATCCTATAGCGACGGTGAACACTTTTGTTATGGATTTAACAATTTCCTAAATTTAATATGAAGCTAAAAGACATTACAAACAAAGTCATCTGTCATGATTATGTTTTTTCAGATTTAACACAGTTACATTGGCTTAGTCTATGACATGGGTTGTTGGATTTGCTTTTTAAAGATGTTGATAAATGACTACTGATCAATGATCGAAGAAGCTCAGGACTGCCTATTACGAAATGTATACCTCTAAAGTTACATGGTGATGAGAAATTGATTCCTCAACTTAGATTAAATTAATATACAACGCTTTGAACTACCGATACAGCATTTCCATAGGTTTGCTCAAGGAAGGGGTCCAAATATATTGGAGTGTGATCAGAGGTTTAATATTTAATGAATAAACAAGCGTTGGCAAAGTGCAAGTGTAAGAGTGTAAGGGCTATATGGCAGGCTGTCAACTTGAAGAATTTCTTATGCTTGTCAAGTTATGTTTCGAGAATTTGCTCCACTTGTTAATTAGCTAGTGTCCAAAGTAGTTAATCGACTCAAAACAGATATCATTGTTTCTGTAAAGTTTGATTCTGGCAAATATCCATTCATGTGTTCTGAATTTAGCTGATACATCTGCTTTTTGTGTATCAGTACAAGTTTGTTGCAAAGTACTCTTTTCCATCCATACCTCAAGAGTACTTCCTGGACGTAAGCATCTAGATATTGATGATGACTTTAGACGCAAATTCATGGAATTCAACTTGAAGTGCACCCTCCATCTGCTGTTAGCTCCCTCATTCAAATTCATGGAATTCAACTTCGATTTCGTGTTCTTATCAGTGCTCTCTATGCAATGAAGAATGGCCTCAGTTGGTTTGCCGTGTTCTATTTACCAAACCAGATTGTTCTCTCTCTTTTTTCCAGCTTAGATTTTCTAACTGTGGGATGAGTGTGTATAGATGAGTTCCTTACTCTTTGCTCTTGTACCAAAAAGAATAAAAAAATATTAATAAAACTACCTTTTTTTCTTCCACAATGTGTGTTTGATGTGATTTATTTACAAGTATTGAAAATGAAATTGTTTAATGAAGTTGTCTTCTATCTTGGATTGAGGATGATTGTATCTCTAAATGGGTTTATAGTTTTATATAGAAAGCTATGGATAAAATTATAATATACCAGTTTTATTAAATCCGATGTCGGTCGGTAAAAACCGGAACCATTCGTTCAGCTCAATTTATTTGATTTGGTCAAAAATCAGTTGATCACCGATCCAACCGGTAAAACCGGTTAATTGACCCATAGAACCCTTTTTTTTGTTACCAAAAAAGTTTTAATAGTAAAATTAACTACTTTTAGTAATATTGTAATTCAACTTTATTATGTTTTAGTTCATAAAAAGCGAGATTTTTTAAAATTTTGTTAATTACTAATAATATATATTTTTATATATTAATGACGTCATTTGGTCAATAACGGTTTGACCACTAGTTGGACCCACCGAAACCTTTATCGGTCATCTTTTCCGATTTGATAACCGATAAAATCAATTTAGGAGATTTTAAATTCAAAATTGACATAGATTCTTTTAGCTTTAATAAATGATGAATATTGTAAACTATCTAAAAAATATTGTTCCATAATTTTTTAATGAATTATCTCAATTTTAAATTTAAAAATATCTAAAGTTGACTTTTAAAAGTCAGTAATAATCATTTAATTTGAATTGAAGGAAATATTAAAATTTAGAACTTGCTAGACAGCTACTAAACACTACATATAAAACCATGTGCATTATATTCTTCAAATTAAATCTCCATAACAAGCCTGCATAGCAAATTCTTCAGTATATAAAGTGCAATGGAATAGACAAAAAAGAACTAATGAAGGGGCAATATTTTCCAGCAGAACATAGCACTACATACAAACATTTTGTGTCAGACATTCCCTTGTTATATACATTTCAACTTCCTCCCAATACTCTACAGATCTCATTTTCTTCACCCTGAAGAGTCAATTACACTATGAAAACTAACAACTAAAATTTGAGTTTAAATTTGATACAGTGACAATACACGAGCGATATTAAGATTATGACACGTCATTAAAATAAGGGTAATTTTGTTCAACCAAAGTACTTCATTAATAATGGTATAGGATCCTGCAGGTAAGTTTCCGATCACACTCCATAATGGTATACCTGGAAAAATCAAATGAAAACAATGAATTAGCCATTAAAACTCAGAGATTGGGTTTAGAGTTGGCATGCTTTATATCTATTTTACAAATTCCATTAATTCATCTTCAAATCATACAAATGTGTTAATAACTTTGTAATAGAACTCAAGATAACTTAGAATGATGCCACTGATATAACAATTATATCTCATACCTTAATTACTCTATCAGCTTGTCCAACAAAGAGAGTTCCTTGCCAGTATAACAAAGCCGTTATCACGGAATTACAAGCAATAGAGCCAATTGGAATGACATCTACTGAAGAATTATCCCCCACTAGTTCCTACAGATCAATAGCCAAGTTGCTAAGTTAGTAAGCCTTTCGTGATTAAACTGAATTTAAACACTAATTTAGGAATACTCCAGGTGAAAAGATTGAATAAAGGTATGGAGAAGATAGTATCCAACTAAAAAAGGGTTTTCCAAGCAAATAAAGGACCTCCAAATGCCTAGGATAGCATGAACTCTTCACAAGAATGACATCAGCAAACTAATCAACTTGTAAAGCTGTGGGATAATAATATTCTTTGATACTGTCTATACAACTTTCAAAATAATCTGCACATGAACCTGTACAGTGACAGTCTTCCTCCAACCGCCTGTAAAAATCAATTTTCCTTCCATGCTAACAGAAAAAATTGCACCATCTTGAGCTGCTGTAGATTTCAAAAGTATGCTGTCACTCCAGATCTGAAGGAAGCGAAGAAGAAAGAATATGATTTATTAGCAAGCAAACTAGTACATATATAAGGTTTTTATTTTCTTTTTCTCTCCCCATTTTTAATTTTAATGCACCGGTACATACACCAGTCCCTACGCGTATCTTTTAATCAACATATTGATGGGACCTTGAATCAGACATAAACTTCAAGAATGGTATTTTATATATCCATTTAAAACTTGAGAACCATGTCATCTGAGTATGCTGCAATGAAATTAGAAATATAACAAAAGAAAAAAAAATCCAAATTGCTGATTTTGATCTCAAATCTGACTTCAGTAATTTGTGAGTATCATGATTTGACATACGAAATAGTGTCTCTGTAGCTCATGCATATTCTAAGTGCCAACAATTAGCATGTAGTGCTGAACTAAAGGAAGTGCAACTTACTTTTAAGTGCCCGTTTTCATGAGCCGTGATGAGTACATTCTGATCAGCAGCAAGAGATAATACAGAGGTCACAGTTCCAGGTGAATTTTCCCCCAAAACTGTCAAAGGACTGTGATCACTAAGACACCATAACCGAACAGTTCCATCCCAGCTTCCACTATAAAGAACCCCGTTACAAACTGCTAGTGTAGACACAACTGATTTATGACCAGTCAAAATACATGACAGGGTATAGTTCTGAAGAAAAGAAGAAAACAAAAAAAATACATCATATGTTTTCCTCTATACTAATTAAACTGGTCAGCTATAAGAATGGATCACAAGAAAAGGAGCCTTACTTGCATTGACCAGGCTTTTATTGACCTGTCTCCATTGCCAGTATAAAAATATCCAGTTCCAGATACGGCAAGAGCGTGAATCCCACTATAGCGCCAATCCTTTTCCTCGTACAATTTCTTGATTGGTTCTTCACCAAATGGAATACTGATGCCCCAGATGCAAATGCCACCTCCACTATCACCACTTATGCACAACGGTTGCTCTTCATCCACAAAAACAACAGCCATGACTCTATGCTCATGACATTTAAATGAATGCATGTGCGTAAAATCCTGCAAAGGGTGAAAGCAACAAGAAAAGTTTACTACGTTATGATAAATAAAATTATCAATCAGAAATATGAAAATGAGTCCCCACATATATTTATGATGTAATAATGGTTTATTTAGATCCATAATACATCTAAAAATTCAGTTTCAGAAATTAAATGTAAGCTTAGCAGATCTAGTGCATTAATTTAAAAAATAAAAAGAATTAGACAATTACAAGTAATTGATTCAAATGTCCTGGAATTATAAATTTGAACAGAAGCACATATGCTAGACAAGTTGACTCTTGGAAAAAACAATTAGTTGTTCTACAAGTATTTAGATCCTACAGTATCTGTGTATGAGTAGGTGTTTTTGGAAATTTCCACAATTAAAAATATGTGTATACCAGCAATTTTAGAGTCTGTAAGTCATTACAGAAGTTCCTCCATTGCCCCTCTTCCCAGCCTCTCTTCTTTATTTTAGGATAACTTAACCATGTCATAGTTGAAAGGAAGTTAGTTTTGGTTAACAAAATTCAAAGCAAGCTCCCTTGAATATCGAATAAGTGAAAGATTTCAATGTTTTATAGCTCTACCTTTAGGCTATGTCATAGCAAACCTTCGACTCTTGAAACTTTATCCATATTTATGCTAATTTTGCACAAGGATTCACAATTAAGCATACAATTTCATATTATCCCTCAATTCCCAAAAATAAGATCATTTTTGACTTTTGAAGTTAACTGGAGATATTTTTAAATTTAAAATTGATATGAATTTATTAAATCTTGGTCAATACAATTATGGATATTGTAAACAATCTAAAAAGTACTACTCATTACAATATTTGTTATTTTAATATTTAAATAAATCACATCGATTTTGAATTTGAAAATGACTCGAATTGACTTCAAAAAGTCAGTATTTATCTTATATTTTGAAGAGGAGGGAAAAGTTGACAATTATGTGAAATTTCATTCTAAAGTGTGTACCTGCACAAACAATACAAGTGAAGGACTCTTGGTTTTATATGATGAGAAGCTAATCACACCAACAGTCATGTATTTGTTTTAGGTGTGTACCTCTAGGGACCATACTTGAACTGTTTTATCGAATGACGAGCTGAACAAAAAACCTCCTACAACAGACAAAACAGAGACGTATTCAAACTTATAAGTTCACAAATGGAGATGAAACTAGCAAAAAATTATGCTGAAGTAAACAAGCATCATAGCAATATTTTTCTCGCCTTAGAATGAGAGTTAAGGGACCTTCAGAAGATTAGAGAAGGAGGATAAGTAGTGGCATACGAGAAGCAGCACAATAACTGAATTGCATGTGGCATTTAAAAACGGAGAAAGTTATGCTTTTACAAAGAGAATATTGGTGAAATATACTGCATTTGTGATCCTGATCCCTGAACTCCCTAAACAAAACCTAATAAAGAAAAAAAACAGATAGAAAAATCACAACCTTCATTCTACAATCATCAAAGGAGGAACTCTATTTGATTATTCATTTGTTTAAACATATGATGTAAGCAGTGGATGACAACAGTCTGCACCTTCCCTTTTTCTTGGTAACAATCGAAAAGAAACACACCACGACAAAAAGAAGAAGTTTAGATTAGAACACAAGTCCCCCACATTGTCAGCAGGATGAATGATATTTTTAAAGAATGCACTCTTGGTTAAAAAATACATTAGTCTCTACTACTTTTATCCTCGTCTAAATACCAAAAATAATCGTCCAATAGCACCCCGACACCCCGACACGTGTTCACCCCTTGGGAGTTAAATAAGCCATTCCCACCCCCACGTGGGGGGTATTCTAGACAATCCACCTCCCAGGGGCAATTCACACATCTCCACCCGTACATGGGGGGCACCTGGACATCTTCCATTCAGGGGGAAACTTAGTCATTCCACCATCTAATCTAACCTAAAAATACAGGCTCCACATCCTTGGTGGAGGTAAGTTCTCCCATTTTCCACTTTCGTAGTTCTCCCTAAGCCTTGAGAGCTTAAGCTATCCAGCCTACTCCTTTTGTCCACAACCACCCACCAGATGCTCCATTCAGTCGATCAACCTACATAGACTCTTTAACCCATTCATCAACCTTACACCACCATAGGTCCATAGAAGGCATCTGACGTCATACTACCACATATCCACCTCAAACAGCCACCCAAAATCACTCCCATACCATAAACGCCTGAACTCACCTTACACCAAAAGAACAACCTTAGTCTTGAGACATCCCATTTATTACCAGCAACACCACTATCCAGCACCGTAACTATACATCATTAATCCGCCCCAACGCCCAATCAATTCTTAAATCACCATCACCATAGTCCGTTAACACCGCCGCCAACAACCAGCTGTCAATCATTTCAGGCAAACCTCAAATTGACTTACATGCTACAATCATCTGAGCTAACTTCTATAATAGTCATAAGTTTAGACATGATATAAGCAGTGGATGAAAGTCAAAACCTTCACTGGTATTTGGTTTTGACAACTTTCCAATACCAAAGAAACACAAAACAATAAAGAGAAGCATTTTAGACTTCTGAACAGCAAGACCACTGCATATTCACCAGAATAATTAAACTGCCATTCTGAACTTTGAGTAGGCATGCACGTTATCAAAAAAGGATAAAAGGAAAAATTTAGGAACTTTAACCTGTGGAATTACTAGGAGCAAGGAAGAATAATCTGGAATTGAATACCCAAAATAGCTGAACAGCTACTCTCCGTTCTAGAATCAAATTTGACTTTTTGAAGTCAAATTTGAGACATTTTCAAACTCAAAATGATGCAACTTGTTGAAAAATAAAAATCTTGTAATTAGCGGTATGTTTTAGATAGTTTAAAATATTCATCATTTTATGGACTAAAATTGAGTAAACCATATTAATTTTGAATTTGAAACTTTGTCAAATTGACTTCAAAAAGGCAATTTGATCTTATATTTAGAATATAGGGAGAAACGGATTATTGTATCAAAACATACACAAAAATAGTACCAAACTTGAAGTACCACATCAAAAATACCTCCAACAGCTAATCCTGAGATGCAATCAAGATGACCCTTCAAATCAATGCATTTGACATGCCCCACTGAAAGGCCTTCTATGAGATCTCGGTCAATCCTTAATTTTTCAACATGATCAACATCTGTTCTACCATTTTCATCTTTCTCCTGCAAAACTCCCATCTTTGGGCTTTTTGACCCTTCATTAGTTTCCATTAGTAGTTGACATAGTTCTCCTTGAACCAAGCAGTGACTCGTTTTCTTCTTTGTAACTGTATGCCCCAAACTGACAATCATATCAAATTTTGGTACAATAATCATTCCCCTAATGCATTTCCAGATGTCGGTTACAACTGGTCGATTTCCTGGATCAAAATCTAAACATCTGAACAGACTCTCCTTCACTGAATTAAATTCCACACCCAATCCAGTTTCTAACAATTTCTTAACTTTCTCCAACCAACCCATGTACAGGACCTCACAATTAAATTCCTCTTCATCACTTAACAAAGGGACGAGGCAACAAAAATAATCATGCATCTCTACCATAAATGGTTTTCCAACAAGAAACCAAATCAGAACACAAGCCAATGACCACACATCTGAGCCATATCCAACTGCATATCTTGGGCTGCCTGAGCCTAAATCAATACCCTGTTTCTGCAATAACTCAAAGAATAGCTCTGGGCTGACAAATACAAAGCTCTCCAACAAATAATTTTTCAAGCTTGCTTCCAATTCTTTGCAATCAGTTTTCAGTTTACCTGATACAGCTTTTGTAAATATCTTATGGACTCTCATACCCATCACCAGGACCTCGTTAATTTCGATACAAGCATGAGCAAAATTATCAAAAGTAAAACAACCTACGCCAAGAGAACCAGAAATCAATCCTTCCGAATGCAAACCCATAATTGCTTCACATATTTCCATTCCAATAATCAGAAAACCTAAAATACCACCACTATTACTAGAATCCATTTTCTCTTCATCTCTTCCTACACACCCATTTTCCAAATAATCCAAATTCTCTGAAAGCCTACAACTATAACTCTCGCAAACTATATATACACCGTGATCATCCTCGTTATACCACAACCCATAAACCTTACAAATTCGAGACTGCTTCAAACCTGCCCTTAGAATCAAACCCAAATCATCTCTTTCACCATCCCTCATCCCATACAAAATTCTCATAATTTTCGCAACATAACTATATACAAACTTAGAATCATCATTATTCAAAAACAAACCAATCTTAGCGAGGCTCAACTTTTGATTCTCTTTCCACAAACACCTTATGGGCGATTCAAATAAACCCTCAAAATTCACCATCTTTCCATACAAAACAGAAGAACCTTCATTTGGTTCAACCAAAACGCAGTCTTTCGGCAGAATCCAGTCTTTCCAAGTAGAATAAAACTCGGGACTCCACAAATTGGGTATAAACACTTGCTGTTCAATTTCTGAAGCCAATTGCTTATTGGGTTTTCTGGGTTCTGTAGAATTGACAGAATTGGGGTCAGGGTTTTGCTGGAGGAGATAAGATAGGCGTAATAGGTCTATGTTTTTGGGTAGTGCTGAAAAGCCTTGTGGGTATGGAAATTTGACGAGTTGAGTGCAAGCTGGGCAGCGAATGGTTTGGGGGAAGGGATTGGGGAGCTGGGTGAGGCAGGTTTCGCAGGCTGAGTGGCCACAGGCGAGTACGCGCGGTGTCGTAGACGCGCCGTCGTAAGGTTGGAGACATACTGGACACTCCGGTAACTCTGGCCACTCTGGTGACTCCATGGCCTGCTATTGCTTAGTTTGACTTTGTGAAATTTGAGGGAGATAAACAGATATTATGGAAAATTTATATTCTTAAATATGCTATTTTTATGTGGTACTTTTTTTTACATGCATAATTTGTAAGACTCACATTTATGCCAAAGATATCTATGTAAAAAATATTATAATTATATATAAAAGTATTATTTTATTAATTACTAATTGTATCCCGTGACTCCGACACTACATGGACGGTGAGATTTATCTCAAACTTTAAACGGTCCAGATAATTTATTAGAATGAACGAGAAATTCAAAATTAATATTTTTTACATAGAATAATATAATTATATATAAAAGTATTAATTTATTAATTATTATGTTATAAAAATGTTATAGACACTCAAAATTTCGCATTGTTGTTACTAAACGTGCAGGAGGGCAAAATCATCTTTAACCTCCAAAGACAATCCTGGAATTCAAAATCATCAAACCAAAACCCCAGCGATAGCACCGAGAAATCATCAAAACAGAATCTCGGCGACAACATCGAAAAATCATCAAATCAACCCTAGAGACAACCCGGGATATCAAATTGACCTTCAGAGATAACCATGAAGCATCAAATCAATCCCCTGAGACAACCCTGAGGAAAAACAGAATCAATTGTGATCAAACCTCGGAAACAATCCCGAGAGACAACCAAAAACCCCGTCAACTCCGAAGACAACCCCAGGAAGGGCAAAACGATTATTTTTACAAGTCAATTTCAACAAACATAAAACAGGTGCAAATAAAGTTGTAAAGAGCCATTGCAGCACTTTCGAGCACAAACTACGCAAAAAGCTCAACGGACTTCCTGCGAAAACTCGAAGATGCCAGTTTGATCATGGACCCATCTTCTCAGACTCGGAAAAGGGCAAGCCCTATGTCATTGTGTAGCTCTCGAAGTGAGATTACCGGAATGGTATGACACATCTCACTCGAATTCTCGAATTGTAAGTTATAAGCGTTTCAGCAGACTACACGTCGATCGAAATTGCACGTACTTCGAGGCAGCGGTGTGACGCCCCCAAAATTAGGTATACATCACCCATTTTGGGTCGCCAGATACATGGTATAGAATTCAAATACAACTTTCTAATACATCTGTCGTGTACAATACGACAAAACATAAACTGTGAGTTTGAATACAAATATTGTCTACTAGAGATTATACAAACTCAAAAGGAGTCCTCATTATAATTATTATCACACTATTTTACAGAATAGTGAGGACTACTAATGCTATCCTCTGGACCATCACTCCGTTCCCCGACTCGTCCTTGCTATATTCTCATTTCCTGAAGAGAATAGTGAAAGAAAGGGTGAGCTCAACTTGCCCAGTAAGAAATATTATGACTAAGATAATGCAGAATAAACATGAGGATGATGACAATGATATAAGAATTCAATAAAAACAAGTTCAAGAATTATTTTATCCAGGAATTATTAACGTCCAAATTGTCAACATGATACTGCTTTGTAGAGTAAAATTCAAGAATGCTCAGAAGAATATTTCCATGAAAATATACTAGATGAAGAGCAAATATCAAGAATATTCCACTAATTTCATGGAATATAAAAGTTAAAACTTTAACCAACTGAGTATAATAAGGAATGGAATAACAAAAGAAATCACCAGGCATGCGATAGACCGCACAGGCAGGTTATTCCAACAGAATAATAATTAACGGAACCAGGTCCGGCGTAAAACGCACAAACAGGATATTCCAACAGAATAATAAAGACGGAATCAGGTCCGGCGTAAAACGCACAGACAGGATATTCCAACAAAATACTAAAGACGGAATCAGGTCCGGCATAACACGCACAGACAGGATATTCCAACAGAATAATAATAAATACGGAATAATAGAAGAATATCACCAAGTATAGGGTAGTCCTTGTATACTGGTTATTCCAGCAGAATAATAAAAAAATTGAATAACAGAAGTTCTCTTCATGAATACAAAAGAAACAATACCCCTTACCGTAAAAGAAAGTGGATATAAGAGTAGGGAAGTAGCAGAATACTTTTCTATAGTTTCTCTATAATTTCTCTCTCTCTAAAGCTTCAGTGAATTCGTAAGAAAATAATGAAGGAATGAGCTTCTATTTATAGAAAAATGGACTGCATAGTAACTAACTCATGAACGATCCAGATTGATTTACTTTAATCTGACGGTCCATATTTAAAGCAAAATCTTTTAAATATAATATATATTATATATATATATATATTATATATATATAAGTTCACGGGTTATCACCCCTGTGAACCACCATCCCCTTCATTTATCATGCTTTAATAATATATATACATATATAATACATATATATATATATATATATATATATATATATATATATATATATATATATTATAATATACATATATCTAATAACTCAACAAATATGCAAGCCACCCGATCAACCATTTGAAATTCTTTGTCATCCCATTTTCCACACATGGGCCCCACATGTGGGCCCACCTTTATTTAAAAAAATAACTTTCTACTGATTATTTTGAAAAATGGGTAAATGGGGATCCAAAAAATAAGCAAAAACGAGTGACTTCTTACGTAAGCATCAATAATCAATACCGTGTGCTACTATGCAACCACGCGTATTACTGTACTTTTAACACCGAGTATTTCAACAGTTAACGGTAAAACTTCCGCCGTTATTTTCATAAAGTATTTTTTTGTCTTTTTCTCAATCTGATAATAATTCTGTTGTGGGGTTCACCAATGATTGTGTCGTTGTACGAATATTCCCTGTTAAAATGAATATTCTCCGACCAATCGAATATTATATAACAACTTGCGTACTTTGCATAATTTATAAATATTACCGACAACTATAACATTATATCAATTTCACTCCATAATATTCAAAAATAATATTTATAGAAAATTCATCTTTATTCAAAAAGTTGGGGTTTTACAATCTCCCCTTCTTATGAAATTTCGCCCTCGAAATTAGGGTACGTACCTGGTATATTGAAGAGGTAAGGATACCTTGATTTCATTTCAGATTCTAACTCCCAAGTCATTTTCTCAACATCGTGGTTTCTCCACAAAACTTTGACTTGAGGTATAACCTTGGAGCGTAGAATATGTTCCTTCTTATTCAAGATTTGAACAGGAACCTCTTCATACGTCAAATCTTCCGTTATTTTGTCCGGTTCTAACTCAATAATGTGGTTCGGGTCTTCCACATATTTATGTAACATGGATATGTGAAAAACGTTATGAACACGAGACATACTTGGTGGTAAAGCGAGTCTATAGGCAACAGTTCCTACTCGATCGAAGATTAAAAATGGGCCAATGAATTGAGGATTAAGCTTTCCTCTCTTTCCAAATCTCGTAACTCCTTTCCATGGGGCAACACGTAACAACACATGATCTCCTATATCGAATTCCACGTCCTTTTGATGAAGATCAGCATAACTCTTTTGTCAATCTTGTGAGGTTTTTATACTTTATCGGATCGTTTGAATCTTTTCCATAGTCATACGTACCAACTCCGATCCCAACAACGTTGCTTCACCCACCTCATCTCAGCATACTGGAGAACGACATTTTCTTCCATACAACGCTTCGAATTGAACCATGCCAATACTTGCTTGATAACTGTTGTTGTAGGAAAACTCCACCAATGGTAAGAACTTGTCCCAACTTTCCTTGAAATCAAGGACACAAAGTCTTAATAGATCTTTAAGAATTTGAATAGTCCTCTCCGACTGTCCATCCGTCTGAGGATGATATGCCGAGCTAAATCGTAAATCTATGCCCATAGCTTTCTGTAAACTAACCCAAAATCGTGAAGTAAATCTTGGGTCTCGATCAGAAACTATGGATACTGGCATACCATGCAGTCTTACAATCTCGTTTATGTACATACGAGCAAGACGTTTAAGTGTATAAGTTTCTCGTATCGGTAAGAAATGAGCAGACTTGGTCAATCTATCAACAATGACCCAAATCGCATCTATACCTTGAGAAACCTTAGGAAGATCGGTAACGAAATCCATGGTAATGTGCTCCCACTTCTATTCTGGAATTTCAAGTGGTTGCAATGGACCTTTTGGTACTTGATGCTCCGCCTTGACTCGTTGACACGTTAGACACCTTGAGATAAACAACGCTATCTCTCTCTTCATATTGCTCCACCAAAATGTATGACGAAGATCACGATACATTTTGGTACTCCCAGGATGGATTGCAAACGGTGTGTTGTGCCCCTCCATCATGATTTTATACTTTAAATCAGGGTCGTTAGGAACAAAAAGTCTGGAGTTGACTCGAAGTATTCCCTCTTCATCAATTCTTGCTTCCGGCATAGCACCTTCTTGCACTTTCTTCCTCATACGCATCAACTCCAAGTCTGTAGTTTGAGCAGCTTTAACTTTATCAATTAAAGTCGGTTCTATTTGTATGTTCGCCATCATCACATGGGTCCCCGGAGTCTTTAACTCTATCTCCATCCTTTGCAAGTCACACAAAATGGGCCTTTGCGTTGACAATATCGCACCCGTACTCGCATATGATCTTCTACTCAATGCGTCAGCTACCACGTTCGCTTTTTCAGGATGGTATTGGATGGTATGATCATAATCTTTCAGCAGTTCAAGCCAAAGTTATTGTCGCATGTTGAGTTCCTTTTGAGTGAAGAAATATTTGAGGCTTTTATGATCTGTAAAGATCTCCACTTTTTCCCCATACAGGTAATGCCTCCAAACCTTTATTGCGAAGACAACAGCTGCCAACTCTAGATCATGAGTAGGATAATTCCTCTCATATTCTTTGAGTTGTCGTGAGGCATAGGCTATGACTTTCCCATGTTGCATGAGAACACATCTTAGCCCTTTACCCGAAGCATTACTGTAGATGACAAATCCCTCCGAACCAGATGGTATTGTCAGAACATGTGCTGAAATGATTCTCCTCTTGAGTTCTTGAAAACACTTCTCACATTCCTCGCTCCAACCGAACTTTGTATCTTTCCGAGTCAGCAGAGTTAGTGGAGTAGCGATTCGAGAAAACCCTTCTACGAATCTCCGATAATAACCAGCTATGCCAAGAAAGCTACGTACTTCGGCCACTGATTTAGGTTGCTCCCAACTTTGAATAGCTTCAATCTTTGCTAGGTCAACAGATATTCCATGACTTGATATCACGTGCCCAAGGAATGCTATTTCCTCAAGCCAAAACTCGCATTTCTTCAACTTGTCACAAAGCTTGTATTCACGAAGCTTTTGGAGTATCAGTCTCAAGTGTTACTATTGATCTTCACGACTTTTGGAATAAATAAGGATGTCATCAATAAAGACGACCACAAAGTGATCCAAATATTCCTTGAATACCCGGTTCATCATATCCATGAAGGCAGCAGGAGCATTAGTCAATCCAAAAGATATGACTAGGAACTCATAATGTCCGTACTGAGTTCTGAAAGCCGTCTTTGGAATGTCATCGGTTCTAATCTTCAATTGGTTATATCCGAAATGAAGATCAATCTTTGATAAGAATTTGGCTCTTTGCAACTGGTCAAACAGGTCATCAATACGTGGCAATGGGTACCTATTTTTGATGGTGACATGATTCAACTCCCAATAATCAATACAAAGTCGCATACTCCTGTGACGCCCCCAAAATTAGGTATACGTCACCCATCTTGGGTCGCCACTTACATGGTACAAAATTCAAATACAACTTAATAATACAACTGTCGTGTACAATACGACAAAACATAAACTGTGAGTTTGAATACAAATATTGTATACTAGAGATTATACAAACTCAAAAGGAGTCCTTATTACAATTATTATTACACTATTTCACAGAATAGTGAGGACTACTAATGCTATCATCTGGTCCGTCACTCCGTTCCCCGACTAGTCCCTACTACGTTCTCATTTCCTGAAGAGAACAATAAAAGTAAAAGGGTGAGCTCAACTAGCCCAGTAGGAAATATTATGACTAAGATAATGCAGAATATATTATCGTTAGCCTTCAACAGTGTTAAACTGATACAATATAACAATCATCAAGTTTAACTGCAGTGGAACAAGCAATCCATTAAAAGAGTCAAGTAGAGAATAAAATCTACTATCTTTTATGATTTAAAAGGTTTTTCATCACTTTTATCGCTGGGACTCAGCTTAATAAATAATCAACATCATCGAATCACCCCTGCACTACGGCCAAGGATATTCTTTAGTATCACGACCACAATTATCCATGCACTACGAACCAAGAATATTTGTGTATTCAATAATGGTCATGATCATGCCAACAACTGTCCATCAATGCACTACAGGCCAATGAGGACTTTTACCACATCATTTGTATTATTGTCATGATTACCCCGAATAATCCCTGGTCATAATCATACCAAGTCCATCTATGCACTATAGGCCACAGATGACTTTCAACAAAATATAAACATGAGGATGATGATAATGATATAAGAATTCAATAAAAACAAGTTCAAGAATTATTTTATCCAGGAACTAATAACGTCCAAATTGTCAACATGATACTGCTTTGTAGAGTAAAGTTCAAGAATGCTCAGAAGATTATTTTCATGAAAAGATACTGGATGAAGCGCAAATATCAAGGATATTCCACTAATTTCATGGAGTATAGAAGTCAAAACTTTAACCAACTGAGTATAATAAGGAATGGAATAACAAAAGAAATCACCAGGCATGCGATATACCGCACAGGCAGGTTATTCCAACAGAATAATAAATAACGGAATCAGGTCCGACGTAAAACGCACATACAGGATATTCTAACAGAATAATAAAGACGGAATCAGGTCCGGCGTAAAAAGCACAGACAGGATGTGACGCCCCCGAAATAGGTCCATTCCATCCAACCCATTTTTAGTCGCCAAATACATGGTACAGAAACAACCACAACTTTTACAACCCATAAACTGTGAGTTTGAATACAAACATTGTCATCTAGACAATATACATACCCAACTATGTCCTCAATACAATTATTGATATATTATTTTACAAAAATGGTGAGGACTACTAAACAACTCTCTCAAGGACCATCAATTCATACCCCGACTCGTACCCGCTATATTCTCGTCTCCTGAGAAGAAAAATGGAACAAAAAGGAAAAGGGTGAGCTCAACTAGCTCAGTAAAGAATATTATGACTAAGATAATATACAACAAATTATCGTTAGTCTTCAACAGGGAAAAATCTGATAGAATACAATAGACAACAAGTTTTAAATCAATATTCGCAGCGAAAAATATTAATTCATAGAAGAGTTACGTAGAGGATGAAATCTACTAATGTCTATGAATTTAACAGTCCATCAACAGTATTTTTTTTTATCCCTGTAACATCAATCAATGCACATCTTGAATCATATATTCATCCTTGCACTACAGGCCAAGGATATTCATCTGTTGGTCATGTTCATCTAAACACCTGTTCATCTTTGCACTACGGGCCAAAGATATTCATCAGAAATCATTCATCTTTGCACTACAGGCCAAAGATATTCAATAATAACCTCCTTTAAGACTGAAGATGATAAAAAAAATATTTTTAAAGAAGCGAATCCAGTGAAACAAAATGACAAGGATTAAGGATTAAGGATTCATACTTTGTTTTATCCATGTTCAAAAATACCTCAAAAATAATCATAGTGGTGTAAAATTCAAGAATGATCAAAACATGGATACAATCAAAGCTAGTATCCACAATAGATATTTTGGACGAAAAGAAAAAAAATACTTTTTCTGTGAATAGTGCCGTATTCGTGAATAGTGCCGTATACGTGAATAGTAACTCCGGCACAAAAAGTTCCAAATTTGATAAAAACGTTCACCAATATTTTGGCATAATGATATTGAAGAAAATAATATCATTTAAGAAGAAAATAACATCCCTTACCTCAAAATAGCCGTACTTCTGACTGAATTTCGGTATAGTGCTGACAGAAACTCGCACCGTATAGCAACACTCAAAGTATACTCACAAGAATACGCTCGATAATATAGAGAGAGAAAGAGAGAAAACTTTGTTTCTGGTGTGATTTTCAATTCTAACTTAGCCCTCTATTTATAGGAAAATGTTAGAACGCCAAAGGAGACTAAATTAATAAAGAATTATTATTTCATTTCATCCTTCCACGCCACCTACCATGACCAGCCATCAAGCATGCATAAAATGAAATTTTTCAGCAGCCCACATGTTGTCAAACAAGAGTGGGTCCCACCCATTATTTAATAAAAATCATTTTATTTTCCAAAACTTCAATAATTCGTAGAAAATAGCTCGTTTATCAGAAAAATTCGAAACTCGCGACTTTCCATGGGAAATTCCATTCTCTACAACTTTGCAGAAGAAAATTTTTCCAAATTCCAAATAGAAATTGACCGAAATTCATAAACGGACGATTTTACAGTCTATACTCAATTTTTGGTCAAAAATTCTGTCCAACGACACACAAAACATGTGTTAAACATTTAATGCCACAAAAATACTCTACCTCCTCATATACTCATATATCCCACATTCATTATAAAAATATCACCGTTAATATATTATTAAAATAATATATTTAAATGAATTATTTTATCAGAAAAAGATAAAATATTAATTTTCAACAATTGTTACATTAAAAATTTTTCTCCATCTATATCCACATAAATAAATATTTTCTTTATCATAATAATCAATAATTAATTATTAAAAATAATATTACAGAATCACAGTACTGACAACCAGGCTGTTCCCAGGATAGAGGGGGCTTTCCAATAAGGATTTCTCCTTACTGGCGCGCAATTAGATGACCAAACCTCTCCTTGACAGAACTTTCTAGACATTGCCAATAATGTTATCTGATAATATTATTCAAATAATATGAATTATTGATCTGATAATGGAAAATACTGTGCAATGACAATTACTGAAACAATAAAAATATAAATATCAACGCAGCAATTATTGAATCAATAAAGTAATGAACAGTAACTCCTGTAGCAATTATTGAGTAGTGCCTTCTTACGTAAGGATCAATAATTCAAAATACTGTGCAATACCGTGTGCAACTGTGCAACAACGCGTATTACTGTATTTTAACCACCGGGTATTCCAACAGTGTAAACGGTAACAACTACGCCGTTATTTTTAAACAGCTTATATTTGTCGTTTTCTTCCTCCAATCGCTTTTCGTTATGGGGCCCACACATGGCTGTGCCGTCGTACGAATATTCCCCGACAGTACGAATATTCCACGACCAAACGAATATTCCCCGACAACAATGAATATTTTATAACCACTTGCTTATTTTGAAATGTTTGCGTATTTTACCCATAACTATCCACATTATTCAAATCAACCCTTACTATTCAAAATAATAATTAAAGGAAATTAAATTTCATTTATTAATTATTTGGGGTCTTACAACCTCCTCTCCTTATGAAATTTCGTCCTCGAAATTGACATACGTACCTGGTGTTTCGAAAAGGTGAGGATACCTCGCTTTCATTTCCGTTTCCAACTCCCAGGTCATTTCCTCTATAGCATGATTCCTCCACAAAACTTTAACTTGTGGTATTACCTTCGTGTGTAGGACATGCTCCTTCCTATCCAAGATCTTGACAGGTACCTCCTCATACGTTAAATCTTCGGCTATCTCGTCCGGTTCTAACTCAATGACGTGGTTCGGGTCTTTCACATATTTACGAAGCACAGATATATGAAAAACATTATGAACACGAGACATACTTGGAGGTAACGCGAGTCTATAGGCTACATTACCTACTCGTTCAAGAATTTGAAACGGACCAATAAATCGTGGATTAAGCTTTCCTCTCTTCCCGAATCTTGTAACTCCCTTCCATGGGGCAACACGCAACAATACATGATCCCCAACACTAAATTCTACGTCCTTTCGATGAAGATCCGCATAACTCTTTTGTCGATCTTGTGCCGTTTGTATACGTTGTCGAATCGTTTGGATCTTCTCTGTAGTCATACGTACTAACTCGGGTCCCAACAATGTAGCTTCACCCACCTCGTCCCAACATACTGGAGAGCGACATTTTCGTCCATACAATGCTTCAAACGGGGCCACACCAATGCTTGCCGGATAACTGTTGTTGTAGGAGAATTCCACCAATGGTAAATATTTATCCCAACTGCCCTTGAAGTCTAGGACACAGAGTCTTAATAAATCTTCAAGAGTTTGAATAGTCCTCTCTGATTGTCCGTCCGTTTGAGGATGGTATGCCGAACTGAATCGTAACTCCGTACCCATAGCTTTTTGCAAGCTAACCCAAAATCTTGAAGTAAATCTTGGGTCACGATCCGAAACTATGGATACTGGCATGCCATGCAATCTTACAATCTCATTTACGTACATTTGAGCAAGACGTTCAAGGGAATAAGTCTCTCGTATCGGCAATAAATGAGCAGACTTGGTTAATCTATCAACAATAACCCAAATAGCATTGATGCCTTGAGAAACCGTAGGAAGACCCGTAACGAAATCCATAGTAATGTGTTCCCACTTCCATTTTGGAATCTCAAGTGGTTGCAATGGACCCTTTGGCACTTGATGCTCCGCCTTTACACGTTGACAAGTTAAACACGTTGAAATAAACTTTGCAATCTCTCTTTTCATATTGTTCCACCAAAATGTATGTCGAAGGTCACGATACATTTTAGTACTTCCAGGATGAATTGCAAACGGTGTATTGTGTGCCTCCATCATGATCTTGTACTTCAAATCAGGATTGTTAGGAACACAAAGTCTGGAGTGGACTCGAAGTATTCCTTCTTCATCAATTCTCGCTTCTGGAATGGCACCTTCTTGTACTTTCGTCTTCATATGCATCAGCTCTGGATCGCTGGCTTGAGCAACCTTAACTTTTTCTATTAAAGTTGGCTCTATGCGTATACTTGACATCATTGCACTCATTCCTGCATATGATCTTCTACTCAATGCGTCAGCTACCACGTTCGCTTTTCCAGGATGATATTGAATAGTGTGGTCGTAATCTTTCAACAACTCGAGCCAACGTCGTTGCCGCATGTTGAGTTCTTTTTGAGTGAAGAAATATTTGAGGCTTTTATGATCTGAATATATCTCCACTTTCTCCCCGTATAGATAGTGCCTCCAGATCTTTAGCGCGAAAACGACTGCTGCCAACTCTAGATCATGAGTAGGATAATTCTTCTCATACTCTTTAAGTTGTCGCGAGGCATAGGCTATGACTTTCCCACGTTGCATGAGAACACATCCTAACCCTTTGCCTGAAGCATCGCTGTAGATAACAAATCCATCCGAACCAGATGGTATTGTTAGAACAGGTGCCGAAATAAGTCTCCTCTTAACCTCTTGGAAACTCTTCTCGCATTCCTCGCTCCATACGAATTTTGTATCCTTCCGAGTTAGCTGAGTTAATGGAGTAGCAATTCGAGAAAACCCTTCCACGAATCTCCGATAATAACCAGCTAAGCCCAAAAAGCTACGTACTTCAGTGACCGACTTCGGTTGCTCCCAACTTTGTATTGCTTCAATCTTTGTCGGGTCAACAGATACTCCATTTTTTGACACCACGTGCCCAAGGAATGCTACTTCCTCAAGCCAGAACTCGCATTTCTTCAACTTAGCATATAACTTGTTTTCACGAAGCCTTTGGAGTACCAGCTTCAAATGGTGCTCATGATCTTCACGGCTTTTGGAATATATGAGGATGTCATCAATAAAGACAACAACGAATTGATCCAAATAATCTTTGAATACTCGGTTCATCATATCCATGAAAGCAGCAGGAGCATTAGTCAATCCAAAAGACATGACTAAGAATTCATAATGCCCATACCGAGTTCTGAAGGCAGTCTTTGGAATATCATCAGTTCTAATTTTTAGCTGATGATATCCAGATCGAAGATCGATTTTTGAAAAGAATTGTGCTCCTTGCAACTGGTCAAACAAGTCATCAATACGAGGTAGAGGATACCTATTCTTAATGGTGACATGGTTCAATTCCCGATAGTCAATACAAAGTCGCATACTCCCGTCTTTCTTCTTTACGAATAAAACAGGAGCACCCCAAGGAGATGTACTAGGACGAATGAAACTGATGTCCAATAACTCCTGTAGTTGGACTTTTAACTCCTGAAGTTCAATAGGAGCCATTCGATATGGGGTTTTAGAAATGGGCTTTGTACCAGGTTCAAGATCAATAAAGAATTCAACTTCACGTTCTGGGGGTAGACCGGGAAGTTATTCAGGAAATACGTCAGGAAAGTCAATAACAACAGGAATATTATTCAATTTTGACGTGTCTTTATTTAAATCCATAACATGGGCTAAGAAAGCTTGACATCCGTTTTTCAATAAACGAATAGCTTTATGATTAGATATGATAGTGATTGATTTTAATGGTTTAGTTGCCTGAATTCGAACAACAGGTTGATTAGGAATATGAAAACTAACAACCTTACGAAAACAATCAATTTTGGCATGATGAGTAGTTAACCAATCAATCCCTAAAATCACATCAAAAGCAAGTATCTTTAAAGAGATCAGGTCAACAGGTAAGGTGATGGTGCCAACTTGAATGAAACAAGATTTATAAACAGTGGATGTGATAAAAGTTTCTCCTAACGGAGTTTCCACAGATAGGTCAAAGTCTAATTTCTCCGGAGTCAAGTTTAAACGTTGAGCGCAAGCAGGAGAGATAAATGAATGGGTAGCACCGGTATCAAGTAAGGTATAAACTTCGCAAGAATTTATAAATAGCTTACCCGTGATCACCTCGTTTGGGTTCCTCGCATGTTGACCAGTCACAACAAACGCTCTTCCAGGAATCATTGACTTTGGCTTTTCTGGGACAGTCTTTTGAGTCACCGTCCCCGCTGAACTAGGTTTTGCTACCGTACAATCTCGAGCGATATGTCCTTCCTTTCCACAATTATAGCATACCTTGAACTGTTGTGGGCAGTTTGGACTGATATGTCCCTCTATCCCGCATTTGTAGCATATGACCGATGGTCTTTCTCCTCCCTTAGAACCAGTTGCTGCCGGCACTGTCGTCTTCACATGGTCGTTGTTAAATCTCCTCTTTTTAAAATCTCCTCCTGACTCGCTTCTTCTATTTTCATGGCCATGATTACCACCAAAGTGGTTACCATTTTTGTCCGTCTTTTTCTTTCTCCACTGGTTATCGTTATTTTGTTGACTGCTATCTCCGGTATGATCCTGATTGTGGTACCTCGGTTGACCGTACTCGTTATCTCGCTCCAACAATTGAGCCCTGTTAACAACATCTGAATAGAGAGAAAATTTATGAGAGATGAGATATTGTCGTATGCCGGGTTTTAAACCTCTCAGAAACATCCGCGTCATACGTTCCTCATTCTCCACCAAATGAGGTGCAAACCTGGATAACTCTGCAAACTTTGCCTCGTACTGAGACACCGTCATGTTATTTTGTTCTAATCTGATGAACTCCACTTCCTTCATATGACGAACACTTTCAGGAAAGTATTTGTCATTAAATAGTTTCTGAAACGTCTCCCAAGACATGCTGAGTGCGGCTGGATGGGTACGCTTCACAGACTCCCACCAGTAGTCTGCCTCACCACGGAACATAAAGGTGGCGAATGGAACCTTCTGTTCCTCCGTGCATCCTAAGACATCGAATATCTTGGTAATTTGTTTGACCCATGTCTCCGCCATGATCGGATCTGGCTTTCCCTTAAATTCTGGTGGTCCCAACTCTTTGAACTGCTTGGCTGTGACAACCCGTGAATTGTTATCATTTCCTCCTGTATTTTGAACACGAGTCTCCCTCGTCTGATTTTGCATGAACTGCAAAAAGCTTCTAAACATTGCGTCGTTCATCGTCTGATCAGTGGTGTTGTTCACAGGAGGAACATTGCCAGCCTGTTGCACGTTCTCCTCGTTGGTGAGTACAGGCGTCTCCACGGTCTCATTTCCACTGTTAATATTCTCAGTCGACATTCTCAAATACTGTCATAAAACAAGAGTTAATTAAGGAAATTAATATATCACATAATATCCCTATATACTAACCAACTAACAAATAAGCTTAGGTAGAACACACTAGCGAAGGATTTACTCGTCTCTCCCCTCCTAGTTCTATTCCCCGATCTCCGCCAGAGATCATATCCCTAAGCTCTGATACCAACTGTGACGCCCCCAAAATAGGTCCATTCCATCCAACCCATTTTGAGTCGCCAAATACATGGTACAGAAACAACCACAACTTTTACAACCCATAAACTGTGAGTTTGAATACAAACATTGTCATCTAGACAATATACATACCCAACTATGTCCTCAATACAATTATTGATATATTATTACAAAAATGGTGAGGACTACTAAACAACTCTCTCGAGGACCATCAATTCATACCCCGACTCGTACCCGCTATATTCTCGTCTCCTGAGAAGAAAAATGGAACAAAAAGGAAAAGGGTGAGCTCAACTAGCTCAGTAAAGAATATTATGACTAAGATAATATACAACAAATTATCGTTAGTCTTCAACAGGGAAAAATCTGATAGAATACAATAGACAACAAGTTTTAAATCAATATTCGCAGCGGAAAATATTAATTCATAGAAGAGTTACGTAGAGGATGAAATCTACTAATGTCTATGAATTTAACAGTCCATCAACAGTATTTTTATCCCTGTAACATCAATCAATGCACATCTTGAATCATATATTCATCCTTGCACTACAGGCTAAGGATATTCATCTGTTGGTCATGTTCATCTAAACACCTGTTTATCTTTGCACTACGGGCCAAAGATATTCATCAGAAATCATTCATCTTTGCACTACAGGCCAAAGATATTCAATAATAACATCCTTTAAGACTGAAGATGATAAAAATATTTTTAAAGAAGCGAATCCAGTGAAACAAAATGACAAGGATTAAGGATTAAGGATTCGTACTTTGTTTTATCCATGTCCAAAAATACCTCAAAAGTAATCATAGTGGTGTAAAATTCAAGAATGATCAAAACATGGATACAATCAAAGCTAGTATCCACAATAGATATTTTGGACGAAAAGAAAAAAAATAATTTTTCAGTGAATAGTGCCGTATTCGTGAATAGTGCCGTATACGTGAATAGTAACTCCGGCACAAAAAGTTCCAAATTTGATAAAAACGTTCACCAATATTTCGGCATAATGATATTGAAGAAAATAATATCATTTAAGAAGAAAATAACATCCCTTACCTCAAAATAGCCGTACTTCTGACTGAATTTCGGTATAGTACTGACAGAAACTCGCACCGTATAGCAACACTCAAAGTATACTCACAAGAATACGCTCGATAATATAGAGAGAGAAAGAGAGAAAACTTTGTTTCTGATGTGATTTTCAATTCTAACTTAGCCCTCTATTTATAGGAAAATGTTAGAACGCCAAAGGAGACTAAATTAATAAATTATTATTATTTAAAATTATATTTCTACGCATGCTAGCCATCAAAGACCATCATGCCACCCTTGAAAATAAATTTCCAGCAGCCCACATGTTGTTAAACAAGAGTGGGTCCCACCCATTTATTTAATAAAAATTATTTTATCTTCCGAAACTTCAACAATTCGTAGAAAATAGCTCGATTATCAGAAAAATTCGAAACTCGCGATTTTCCATGGGAAATTCTATTCTCTACAACTTTGCAGAAGAAAATTTTTCCAAATTCCAAATAGAAATTATCCGAAATCCACAAACGAGCGATTTTACAGTCTATAATTAATTTTCGGTCAAAAATTATGTCCACCGACACACAAAACATGTGTTAAACATTTAATGCCGCAAAAATACTCTACCTTCTCATATACTCATATATCCCACATTCATTGTAAAAATATCATCGTTAATATATTATTAAAATAATATATTTAAATGAATTATTTTATCAGAAAAGGATAAAATATTAATTTTCAACAATTGTCACATTAAAAATTTTCTCCATCTATATCCACATAAAATAAATATTTTCTTTATCATAATAATCAATAATTAATTATTAAAAATAATATTACAGAATCACAGTACTGACAACCAGGCCGTTCCCAGGATAGAGGGGGCTTTCCAATAAGGATTTCTCCTTACTGGCGCGCAATTAGATGACCAAACCTCTCCTTGATAGAACTTTCTAGACATTGCCAATAATGTTATCTGATAATATTATTCAAATAATATGAATTATTGATCTGATAATGGAAAATACTGTGCAATGACAATTATTGAAATAATAATAATATAAATATCAACGCAGCAATTATTGAATTAATAAAGTAATGAACAGTAACTCCTGTAGCAATTATTGAGTAGTGCCTTCTTACGTAAGGATCAATAATTCAAAATACTGTGCAATACCGTGTGCTACTGTGCAACAACGCGTATTACTGTATTTTAACCACCAGGTAACCCAACAGTGTTAACGGTAACAATTTACGCCGTTATTTATAAAACTCAATCTTTGTCGTTTTCTTTCATCCAACCGTTTTTCGTTATGGGGCCCACAAATGACTGCGCCGTCGTACGGAGATTCCCGACAATACGAATATTCCACGACCAAACGAATATTCCCCGACAACAATGAATATATTATAACCACTTGCTTATTTTGAAATATTTGCGTATTTTACCCATAACTATCCACATTAATCAAATCAACCCTTACCATTCAAAATAATAATTAAAAGAAATTAAATTTCATTTATTAATTATTTGGGGTCTTACAAGAAGGAAATGTCATTAAGACAAATTCAAAATCTGCAAACAGTTATCAGAAACCATCGAACCTTTCTCCCTCCCATTTTCAAACCATAGAATCCTTATTGAAGCCAAAATCTATTAATTCTCCAGAGCCTTGCCCAAATCATAATCAGCTAGCCCTCATAGAATCTTCTGAATCATATACCCATATTCCTCGAACTATTCAAATGGAAGATTGGCGAGTTATCACTGGTTTTCAGCTCGGAACCAAGTCGTTTGAGAAATCCAAAAAAAAGTTCAGAGACATTCTCGAACTTGTAAAGAAAGCTAGATTCTCATAATGTCTTGAGGCAAGCACTCGAGTATATGTTGACCTAGTTAAAGAGTTCTACTCAAATGCTTCCATAAACTCTAGAACTCTTTCTACCAAGGTCAAAGGTCAGTCTATAAAGCTGAAATCTTCTGACCTCAATCAATGCTTAGGTTTTCCTGACCAAGGACTGAGGAGCCTTGACGATATCGATACGGAACAAGTAAATGAGATCATGGGGTACCAAAGAAACCCTAGTCTGAAGGACATGAAGAAGAAGGAGTTTCCAGAGGAGTTTGAGTTCCTTGCAGAGATAGTGGGCAAATATATATTGTGCAAGGATACTGCACATGATACTGTGCTTGATCAACAGTTGAAGATTATGTTTGTAATAGTTTTGAAGAAGCGAGTCAACTTTGGAGCTATCTTGTTCAATCAGATCTCCAAATGGGTAGAAAAGGCTGAATTGAAGAAGTCTACAAAAAAACCACTTACAAAAGTGTTTCATGGAAGACTATTGAGCAATGTGATGAAGAAGAAATTGGGAAACAAAATCAAGGATGATGAGGGAGAACCTCTGAGTATTCACAAGGTAATGTCTCCACAACTATTTGTGAACTGGAAGAATAATCCAAAGGAGAAGAGAAGGCTGACAACTGGGAGCAGTAGCAAGACCTCTATAAAGAAGAGAAAGACAGAAGAGGTAAAAAGCTCTAAGTCTGATGACTCTATACCAGCAGCACCCATACCAGCCAAGAAGAGATCCAGAGGTGTGAAGAAAACCAAGGCCCTACCAAGAAGTCTCTCCTCCAAAGACAAGGATGAAGAAGAAAAAGTCCTGACTGCTGAAACCACAAAGTGAAGGAGCAACAGGTTGTTTCAAGAGCCATTAAGAAAGAAAGCTAAGGTGGAAAACAAGCCAGCCCCAACTTCCCAAGATAGTACATCTGATGAAGAAAAAGACGTAGAATCAGAAGAAGAAAAGGCAACTGATATTCTCAAGGCTGAGTCCTCACAAACCAAATCCAACAGTAAAGGTGACGCTGGATTAATGAATAAAATACAGCATCTGCTGATTAAGAAGGGATTCAAGATGACCCAACTCCATCTCCAAATGCAAATGCCCCAACAAACCAAAATGATGAGTCAAATGATAACGTTTCTAAAGAAAAAGAACGCGCCCTTTCTAATCCTGAAAGCCCCCATTACGGCTCAAAGGGTGATGAGTTCACAGAAGAAGGGACTGCCCCTATCAGTGCTAAACCTCAAGGAAGTTCATCTGATAATCCAAAAGCTTCAGAGTCTGAAGAGGAAGAAGAGTCTGAAAATCCTATATCTGAACTTCCAACAAGAAGGAAGAGCTACAGACTGCAAGCCAAATTTGCCTCTAAAAAGAGAAGTGATCACTCTAATGCTATCATTGAACTAAGTGATGATAAGTTTGTATCAAAGGATGAAAGTGCTGAAGATGGAACCAGTTGTAAAGAAGATGAATCAGAGGAAGATCTTGCTGAAGAAGGTTCTGAAAATAAAATACAGCAAGAAGGATTCACTGGTGGAAATGGTCAAGATGGTTCAGAAAGAAAAGAAATGGAGAATGATTCCAATTCTGAAATTCAGGAATCAGAGGAACAAGAACTCTATCCTGTCCTCTCTCCAGCAAAAATCACTAAGAGAATAGTGGTAGAAGTCATAAATGAACCACCAGAAAGATGGGTGAAATATGGAGATGAACAGCTCAAGGTGGTAAGGATAACTACCTTTGATATAGTTAAAAAATGGAACAACATGGAGCTAGACAACACGACCATTCTCTACAATCCTAATGACCTGCTAATGAGATGGTTCTTCCAATGGATGCCATGGCTAAAGGCCCATACTGAAAGAGATAAAAACTACTTCAGCTGATGCTATTCTCATTTTCCAAGCATGGAGCTGATGGCTCAGAACTTTCCAATAGTGAAGAAGTTTGCCACTAAACTGATCAAAGACCAGCCCCACTTCAAAGTCTATCGTCATGCTGGAAATCACTATATCCCCTACGATCGTAGAGTGGACTCTCAAGGAAGAAGGAACATAACCAAAGAGATGATCGTAGAGTCTGTTCACTCTACTACTGATGGTGTTTAAGTTCAATACCAGAAGCATCTATCTGCTCAAGCACTACTGACAGACATTCTTTCATCCCCAACCAGTGATTGGAACTCAACGATTCTTCAGATTCTCAATACCTTTAAAAATCTGTCCAAGGATGGATATCGTAAAGTTCAATCTAATGCTCAACAGGAGACTGCTCAACCAGATGATCAAGTATCTGTGGAGAAGGAGCTGATGAAAAATTCTGATGAACTGATTGAGAAAATATCTCTATTCACGGAAGAGTCACAGAAGCTGACAGCAACAAGAGATAATTCATTCCAGAACAGACTTCAAGCTATTATAGCTGATGTATCTCTCAAACTCAAAGAGAGATATAACATCTATCTGAAGGTCATGAGTGATCAGAAGACAGATGCACTACAAGCAAAGAAGGTCAGTGAAGAGCAGATCCAAGTCCTCTCTAACAAGATTGACAATATGAAGAAATCTTTCTCAGTGTAACTTGAGCTAGGCCAACAAGAACTCAAGTTTGAAGTTGTCAACTCCTCTTACCTGATGGAGAAGCTTATGTCCAACATGGATCAGCTCTCCCAAGTGATTAATGACAAAAAGGGGGAGAAAAAGAGACAAAGAAAGAGGAAGAG
Source organism: Panax japonicus (assembly GCA_020205505.1). Taxonomy (NCBI): domain Eukaryota; kingdom Viridiplantae; phylum Streptophyta; class Magnoliopsida; order Apiales; family Araliaceae; genus Panax; species Panax japonicus. The sequence continues at coordinate 27,371,569 of CM035096.1, forward strand.
CAAGAGGCATTCAAGGAAGAGCAAAAAGATCAAATAAGAGAAGACGTCAAAGAAGCAGATAGCAGAAGAAGAGGCAGAGTCATCTTCTAAGGGGGAGCCGAAGAAAGATGAACCTATGTATGCCGAAGCTGAGGAGGAGCCAGAAGGAAAAGAGAAGCATACATCAAAGGGGGAGCAAAACAAAGCAGGAAATTCATCATCTCAAGGGGAGCAGGAGAAAAAAGGCCAATCAGATGATTAGCTGATCAACAGAATCCTGGAAACATACATGGAGCCAAAAGAGGTACATCTCTAACTAGTTAGGTATGTTCTGGATCCAGGATGTAGAATATCAGTGTATTAAATTCCACATCATTATAAATGACATTCATGATTATCTGTTTTAGAAATACAACTGCTCACTGTATATAAGATTCATTCATAACATGCATATGCATTTATTATTTTTATCATAATCAAATAGGGAGAGATTGTCAGGAATAAGCATGTGAATGTTATTCCTATTTATATATGATTTGATTATGATATATATGAATGAATATGCAAGTATGCTTGCATTAAGAAAAACTATAAAGTCCTTTGATAGATAATAGAAACATGTGTACAAGGACTTAGAATGAATTGATCAAGTATATTAGGTTGATCCTACATAAGCAAAACATCTTTGTAAAGTCCTTAAAAAGAAATGATGTACAAGGACTATAAACATATAAAGATCAATCATGTTAGGTTTATCTTATGATGTAATAGATAGGCTTATCTGATCGTCGAGCACTGCACCAGAATTGTAGTCTGCCAGGAGAGTCAAGGAAAACTCGAGAGCTATCGAGGCAAAATCTTAGTCTACAAGATAGTAGATCTCGAAGTTCGTAGACTTCCAAGAGAGACGAGGAAGGATCGTAGTGTGTCGAGGAGAACTTCCTCAGGGCCGTAGTCTGCTGAGAAAGTCATGTTCAGAATCGTAGAGTCAGCCTGCCTACGAGCCGACCAAGTATCTGCCGAAGCCAAGTCAAGAATCGTAGACTAAACTCAGAGTCGTAGAGTCTACTGATCATACTAGAGGCAGAGATCGTAGTCGAGCAAGATCAGATGAAGACAACAAGTACAAGGCAGAAATCGTAGAGTGTCAAGATCTGATCTCGGAGTCATAATGTTTGCACAGCCAAAACAGAATCGTAGAGTGCAGAACTAAGACCTCAACAGATGTGCTCACAATGCGAAGGCAGAATCATTGAGCAAATATGATTCTCAACGAATGAGCATTCCCAGAATATCCAAAGGAACGAAACCTCTGGTTGGCACTGCAAATATACATCCCATCATAAAGGAAACTAGAGAGCACTCAACGAATGACATGCATGCTAACAGAAGATATAAACACCAACCCAATCAGCATCTAGATTGAGTTGTGAAGCCATTCAAGATGAAGTCTTCCACAAGGAGATCAGAAGAAGACTTCAGTAACTGACTAAAGAAAGTCAACAAGTGCAGTTTCTGTCAAATAGATAGAAGACGACGATCTTGGAAGCAACCAGGATCGTAGTTTTTGCCAAACAAAGAAAGAACTGATGAAGTGCATACAGAGATACTGGATAGCTTCTGAAGAACAAGGCCAAAGTGATTAAGCATTGGGTCAGTCCAATGATGATAAGTGAAAGGGAGATCACAAGGAGAAAGCGAGCTGGACACGCCAAAAATCTGAAGTGTCTTGCTATTCAGAAGGGGCCAGAACAAAGAAGTCAAGTCATCAGTCTCTGAGAGCTGTTGAGGCAAATAGAAGTATTGAGGCACTGCACAAAAGAAGGAAGATGTGTTCTACATTGAAGATCCAATCAACACTCTTCAAGATCGTAATGTTGTCTCTACCAGTCAACAAGACACTACGATCAGGTTCATGAAGACATGCATCAGAATCGTAGAGTTCGAACAACTGAAGATTGAAGCATTGGCAACGGTTCAATCTGAAGGTTCATATTTGTAAAAAGAACTTCTTGAGAGCATCGATGCAAAAGGACAACCTCTGATCAAGAAATCAGAAGGAGAAAATAAAGTCTTCAACCTGCCCAAGACATTAAAGTGACATCTCTGTAGGGGTAGGAGAAATAGTAGACTGCAGTGTCAGAAAAGTAAAACATGTCACATCTACAATCTACACCAAATAATTCGAGATCTGCGAAGCATTTCAAAGAGCTTCTAACGGCTAATTCTCAACAGGAAGATTGGGAAGGAGTATAAATAAGCCAGAGCTTCAACGATCAAGAGTTGCTGATGATTGCGATGTTACAAAATCGTTGAGTGGGTTAAAATGCTATCGTTGACTCTACGAGTTCTACCTGAGCTCAAATAGAACAAGTCTCAGTGACAGTGAGACTAAGAAGGTAGAAATGAAGCAACTTTGAAGATGGACTTGAACAGATCAAAGCTTTACTCAACAAAGATAAGAATGCTCACTGAATTGGCATCTAAGTTGAGAGCCGAAAAGGACAAAAAGATAGCATTCAGAAGAATGAAAAAGCACAAGGCAGATCCCAAGAGCCACTATGCGATTCACCATGAACCCAAAGCTGAAGCAGAGCAAGTGTAGAACAATGTCTTCCAACATGTTGAGAAGGGTTCAGGAAATGGTGATGGTGCACAGCTGACAATATACAAAGATGAGCAGAACATAAGAAGATCAGCTGCACCAAAGATGACGTGGTCCAGTCTCAAAGCAGAATGCAAAGAGGACCACACCAAGCTGCTAAGTACAAAAGATGATCAAGCTTAAAGACATCTTAGCAGCTCATCACCAACTACAACAACAACAACAAGAAGCCAGGGCCTGAGGGGTCCTTGTCCGGAGGGACTAAATGAAGTTCCAAGCCTGCTGGGCTTGAAGAGTTCCTAGGGAAATAGAGACGTTCCAAGGCTGCTGGCCTTGAAGAGTTCTTAGTGAACTGGATTCCCAAGGCTGCTAGCCTTGAAGGAATATTAGTGATTCAGGGTGCTGCCCTTCCTTAGTGGAAATCCTGCTAGTTGAAAGTAGAAGAGTGGATTAGGAGCTTGAGTCTCTGAACCACTTAAAACCCCTTGTGTCTTTTACATTATGTATATTATCTGCTATGTATATTTTAACTACTTACAACTGAACTAACTCTACGAACAATGTATGTATGATTATGAATATATCAATGAAGGGAATCTTTTACTTATTTCGCTGTGCTTGAAAAGATTTTTATGTTTGTCATATACTAATTTAATAACAATACAAAATAAAAGAGAAAAGTATTTAAAATTAAAAGGATCTATTCAACCCCCCTTTTAGATCTATTGTGCCTATTGGGAATTAACAAAGTTAATTGGGCCTAAGTGCTTTGTTTACAAGTAGTGTTGTACCTCTTTTGTGTTTAGGTACGAATGATTTGATTTTAACAAAAAGTTCATTTTAGGAAAGATATATATTGAAATAATATTTTAAAAACACAATGGTTTTCAAATCCTTCGCTCGACTCGGAATAGAGGACTTCAATACTTCCATTTTATTCCATATTCAGCTTATTTTGATTTTATTCTCGATATGTGAAGCATCTTCAACAAAATAATATATATATATATGTGTGTGTGTGTGCGTGTATGTGTGTGTGTGTGTGGCTCCTTATGGGCATAAAAGTCATCGAAGTGACCCGAACACTATAATAAATGATTTTACTATATATGTTGAGACCTTAAATCCAGATAACCGTTTTAAGGTCCCTTTTATTTACATTTACAAAGGGTTGCAAGCTAACTATACAACTCGAATATGTCCATTTTGGGAATCGAATCTAGGTTTATGGATTTAACCGTAGATCTCGTGATTCCTAAGCTCACAGAATATTATTTAACAGCTTGAAAAATGGATAAATTAAAATAAAATGCATATTGTACTCTAGACGTCGCAAAACAAGAGATTCGTCAGTTAAATCCTTGTATGCGCGTAGCCAAGCTCTACGTTTCCTCTAGACACAGATCTAGGGTCTCGAGATCGCTAAATATTTACAAATTAGAAAGAAAACTATATTTAACTAAATTTTAGCCATCCTAGATCAACGGTTCTAGTTTTAACACTTTTGAACCGGTTAAAAATTAGATATGGCTAAATTTATATAAATCTAATCAACAAACTTTAAATGTTGCAGATTTACATAAAATGAACATTTACAAAATATATTTAATCACAATGACTAATTATATATATATGTATATATAAATATAAAACTTATATATATATAAACAATTATATAAAGACTAAATAATATATATTACTTATATATATATATATATATATATATATATATATATATATATATATTAAAGCAATAAAATACCACAGATTTGCAAAGTCACATATTTATGATTCAGGCACAACTAATCGGTGCAAATATAAATATATGTACTTATATATATATTAAAGCAAGAAAAAGGCACAGATCTACGATCCAGGCACAACTAATTGGTATATATATATATATATATATATATATATATATATATATATATATATATATATATAACGCAAGGAAAAACAAAAGATCAATATTTAAACCGTAAAACTAACTAATATACATATATATTACTTATATATATAATATGTATATAAGCAAGAAAAATGAAATTTTGAAGAAACCTTACGGCCTTGCACGAGAATAGTGATCGAACGGCTTTAAACACCCTTAAACTCGATTTCCAACGGTGAAAACTTGATATCTTGCAATAGATATGTACATGAAAGCTTACAAGTGAGGTTTACAAGTTTAAAAGCAAGATACGAGCGATTTTTGACGCGAAATCTCTCTTTTTCTCTTTCTTTCTCTCTTTCTTTCTCTTCTCTTCTTCTTCTTCTTTTCCTCCTCCTACAAGCTGATAGAGAGCTTGTATATAAAGCCACGCTGCAGGTAGACCTGCGGAAGGGCCCAGTGGGTCACGCTTGTAAAATCCTAACTTTTTGAATAAAGATGAATTTTCTATAAATATTATTTTTCAATATTATGGAGTGAAATTGATATAATGTTATAGTTGTGGGTAATATTTATAAATTTTGCAAAGTACGCAAGTTGTTATATAATATTCGATTGGTCGGGAAATATTCGTTTTAACAGAAAATATTCGTACAACGGCACAATCATTGGTGGACCCCATAACGAAATTATTGTCAGATTGAGAAAATGACAAAAAAAAATATTTTATGAAAATAACGGCGGAAGTTTTACCGTTAACTGTTGAAACACCCGATGTTAAAAGTACAGTAATACGCGTGGTTGCATAGTAGCACACGGTATTGATTATTGATGCTTACGTAAGAAGTCACTCATTTTTGCTTATTTTATGGATCCCCATTTACCCATTTTTCAAAATAATCGGTAGAATTTTTTTTTTAATAAAGGTGGGCCCACATGTGGGGCCCATGCGTGGAAAATGGGATGGCAGAGAATTTCAAATGGTTGATTCGGGTGGCTTGCATGTTTGTTGAATTATTAGATATATGTATATTATAATATATATGTATTATATATGTATATATTATTAAAGCATGATAAATGGAGGGGATGGTGGTTCACGGGGGTGATAACCCTTGAACTTATATAATATATATATATATATATATATATAATATATATATATATATATATATATATATATTATATTTAAAAAATTTTGCTTTAAATATGGACCGTCAGATTAAAGTAAATCAATCTGGACCGTTCATGAGTTAGTTATTATGCAGTCCATTTTTCTATAAATAGAAGTTCATTCCTTCATTATTTTCTTATGAATTCACTGAAGCTTTAGAGAGAGAAATTATAGAGAAACTATAGAAAAGTATTCTGCTACTTCCCTACTCTTATATCCACTTTCTTTTACGGTAAGGGGTATTATTTCTTTTGTATTCATGAAGAGAACTTTTGTTATTCAATTCTTTATTATTCTGCTAGAATAACCAGTATACGCGGACTATCCTATACTTGGTGACATTCTTCTATTATTCTATATTTATTATTATTCTGTTGGAATATCCTGTTTGTGCGTGTTACGCCGGACCTGATTCCGTCTTTATTATTCTGTTGGAATATCCTGTCTGTGCGTTTTACGCTGGACCTGATTCCGTCTTTATTATTCTGTTGGAATATCATGTCTATGCGTTTTACGCCGGACCTGGTTCCGTTAATTATTATTTTGTTGGAATAACCTGTCTGTGCGGTCTATCGCATGCCTGGTGATTTCTTTTGTTATTCCATTCCTTATTATGCCCAGTTGGTTAAAGTTTTGACTTCTATACTCCATAAAATTAGTGGAATATCCTTGATATTTGCGCTTCATCCAGTATTTTTTCATGAAAATATTCTTCTGAGCATTCTTGAATTTTACTCTACAAAGCAGTATTCAAGCAACCAAACCATTAAAATCAATCACAATCATCTCAAGTCATAAAGCTATTCGTTTATTGAAAAACGGATGTCAAGCCTTCTTAGCTCATGTCACGGATCTAAACAAAAATACGTCAGTTTTGAATGATATTTCTATTTAATGAATTTCCTGACGTATTCCCTGAAGAACTTCCTGGCCTACCCCCAGAGCGTGAAATTGAATTTTGTATCGACCTTGAACCCGGTACAAAACCCATTTCCAAAGCCCCATGTCGAATGGCTCCTATTGAACTTCAGGAGTTAAAGACTCAACTGCAAGAATTGTTAGACATTGACTTTATTCGTCCTAGTACTTCTCCTTGGGGTGCTCCTGTTCTATTCGTGAAGAAGAAAGATGGGAGTTGTAAGACCCTAACTTTTTGAATAAAGATTAAATTTTCTCAAAATATGTTTTTGAATATTATGGTGTGAATTTGATATAATGTTATAGTTGTGGATAATATTTACAAATTTTGCAAAGTACGCAAGTTGTTATATAATATTCGATTGGCGGGGAATATTCGTTTTGACAGGGAATATTCGTACAACGGCATAATCATTGGTGGACCCCCACAACGGAATTATTGTCGGATTGAGAAAACGACAAAAATACTTTATGAAAATAACGGCGGAAGTTTTACCGTTAACTGTTGAAACACTCGGTGTTAAAAGTACAGTAATACGCGTGGTTGCATAGTAGCACACGGTATTGATTATTGATGCTTACGTGAGAAGTCACTCAGTTATACTCAATTATTGCTACAGTGATTGCTGCATCATATCTATCATATTATGGATTCAATTATGGTCAGTATCATCTGCATAAAATGTTTTTTTAATTAATCAATACTTGAGACGACAAAGTTATTCATATTTTAAACTACAATATTTACAATGTCTAGAAGTTCTGTCAAGGAGAGGTTTTGTCACCTAATTGCGCGCCAATAGGGAGAAATCCTTATTGGAAAGCCCCCTCTTTCCTGGGAACGACCTGGTTGATAAATATTATGAGTTATAATATTAATAATGAATGTTGTTCGGAGTTGATTTGGAGACGCGGACGTGATATTTGAGTCCGGAATGACGAAATTAGTAAAAATAGTCTATAAACATAAAATTTTCTGGGATTCACTATTTGGTCAAAAAGTCAACAGTTGACTTTTTCAGGAAAACTCAAACTTCGAAATTTCAAAATTTATATTTTTGATAAAAATAGTTTCGTTATGTTGAAATTGTTTGTGTTAGTGAAAATCGACATTTATTCTGATGATAATTGATGTCTAGGGGTTATATTGATAAATCGGGTAATTTATCGGATAAATGAGCAATTAATTGCTACTAATTCACATGCTTATATAACTATTTGTTCACATATGTGTACTATTGAATCACATTATTTACTATTAGGGGAGTTGGTGCAAGATTAATAATACTTGCATAACTAAGTTAAAAATTGAGGTATAGATGGAGGTACTATATTGTAATTCGTATTTTTTCACATGATTATACTATTGATTCACATGATTGAACTATTGATTCACATTATTTACTATTAGGGAAGTTGGTGCAAGATTGATAATACTTGCAGGACTAAATTAAAAATAAAAGAAAAGTTGGAGGTATTGTACTGTAATTTTTGAGCCCCAAAACGTGGAATTATCGAAACTATATTTTCTTATAAATAGAAGCTCATTCTTCCTTCATTTCTCACCAATTCACAAAAGCTTTAGAGAGATTATTATAGAGAGAAATTATAGAGAGAAAGAAGAAGAGAAATCTGCTACTCATTATTCCAGTATCCAGTTTTTCCAAGGTAGGGAGTATTATTTCTTTCTTTTCTATGAAGAGAACTTCTGTTATTCCATTCTTATTATTCTGTTAAAATAACCTGTATACGCGGGCTACCTTATACTTGGTGAAATTCTTCTGTTGTTCCATTCTTTATCATTCTGTAGGAACATCCTGTGTGTGCGTTCTACGCCGGACCTGGTTCCGTCTTTATTATTCTGTTGGAATATCCTGTCTGCGCGTTCTACGCCGGACCTGGTTCTGTCTTTATTATTCTGTTGGAATATCATGTCTGTGCGTTTTACGCCAGACCTGATTCCGTCTTTATTATTCTGTTGGAATATCCTGTGTAAGACCCCAAATAATTAATAAATGAAATTTAATTTCCTTTAATTATTATTTTGAATAGTAAGGGTTGATTTGAATAATGTGGATAGTTATGGGTAAAATACGCAAACATTTCAAAATAAGCAAGTGGTTATAAAATATTCATTGTTGTCGGGGAATATTCGTTTGGTCGTGGAATATTCGTACTGTCGGAGAATATTCGTACGACGGCGCAGCCATGTGTGGGCCCCATAACGGAAAGCGATTGGAGGAAGAAAACGACAAATATAAGCTGTTTAAAAATAACGGCGTAGTTGTTACCGTTTACACTGTTGGAATACCCGGTGGTTAAAATACAGTAATACGTGTTGTTGCACAGTGGCACACGGTATTGCACAGTATTTTGAATTATTGATCCTTACGTAAGAAGGCACTACTCAATAATTGCTACAGGAGTTACTGTTCATTACTTTATTGATTCAATAATTGCTGCGTTGATATTTATATTTTTATTGTTTCAGTAATTGTCATTGCACAGTATTTTCCATTATCAGATCAATAATTCATATTATTTGAATAATATTATCAGATAACATTATTGGCAATGTCTAGAAAGTTCTGTCAAGGAGAGGTTTGGTCATCTAATTGCGCGCCAGTAAGGAGAAATCCTTATTGGAAAGCCCCCTCTATCCTGGGAACAGCCTGGTTGTCAGTACTGTGATTCTGTAATATTATTTTTAATAATTAATTATTGATTATTATGATAAAGAAAATATTTATTTATGTGGATATAGATGGAGAAAAATTTTTAATGTAACAATTGTTGAAAATTAATATTTTATCTTTTTCTGATAAAATAATTCATTTAAATATATTATTTTAATAATATATTAACGGTGATATTTTTATAATGAATGTGGGATATATGAGTATATGAGGAGGTAGAGTATTTTTGTGGCATTAAATGTTTAACACATGTTTTGTGTGTCGGTGGACAGAATTTTTGACCGAAAATTGAGTATAGACTGTAAAATCGTCCGTTTATGAATTTCGGTCAATTTCTATTTGGAATTTGGAAAAATTTTCTTCTGCAAAGTTGTAGAGAATGGAATTTCCCATGGAAAGTCGCGAGTTTCGAATTTTTCTGATAAACGAGCTATTTTCTACGAATTATTGAAGTTTTGGAAAATAAAATGATTGAAGCAATACAAAGTTGGGAGCAACCGAAGTCGGTCACTGAAGTACGTAGCTTTTTGGGCTTAGCTGGTTATTATCGGAGATTCGTGGAAGGGTTTTCTCGAATTGATACTCCATTAACTCAGCTAACTCGGAAGGATACAAAATTCGTATGGAGCGAGGAATGCGAGAAGAGTTTCCAAGAGCTTAAGAGGAGACTTATTTCGGCACCTGTTCTAACAATACCATCTGGTTCAGATGGATTTGTTATCTACAGCGATGCTTCAGGCAAAGGGTTAGGATGTGTTCTCATGCAACGTGGGAAAGTCATAGCCTATGCCTCGCGACAACTTAAAGAGTATGAGAAGAATTATCCTACTCATGATCTAGAGTTGGCAGCAGTCGTTTTCGCGCTAAAGATCTGGAGGCACTATCTATACGGGGAGAAAGTGGAGATATATTCAGATCATAAAAGCCTCAAATATTTCTTCACTCAAAAAGAACTCAACATGCGGCAACGACGTTGGCTCGAGTTGTTGAAAGATTACGACCACACTATTCAATATCATCCTGGAAAAGCGAACGTGGTAGCTGACGCATTGAGTAGAAGATCATATGCAGGAATGAGTGCAATGATGTCAAGTATACGCATAGAGCCAACTTTAATAGAAAAAGTTAAGGTTGCTCAAGCTAGCGATCCGGAGCTGATGCATATGAAGACGAAAGTACAAGAAGGTGCCATTCCAGAAGCGAGAATTGATTAAGAAGGAATACTTCGAGTCCACTCCAGACTTTGTGTTCCTAACAATCCTGATTTGAAGTACAAGATCATAATGGAGGCACACAATACACCGTTTGCAATTCATCCTAGAAGTACCAAAATGTATCGTGACCTTCGACATACATTTTGGTGGAACAATATGAAAAGAGAGATTGCAAAGTTTATTTCAACGTGTTTAACTTGTCAACGTGTAAAGGCGGAGCATCAAGTGCCAAAGGGTCCATTGCAACCACTTGAGATTCCAAAATGGAAGTGGGAACACATTACTATGGATTTCGTTACGGGTCTTCCTACGGTTTCTCAAGGCATCAATGCTATTTGGGTTATTGTTGATAGATTAACCAAGTCTGCTCATTTCTTGCCAATACGAGAGACTTATTCCCTTGAACGTCTTGCTCAAATGTACGTAAATGAGATTGTAAGATTGCATGGCATGCCAGTATCCATAGTTTCGGATCGTGACCCAAGATTTACTTCAAGATTTTGGGTTAGCTTGCAAAAAGCTATGGGTACGGAGTTACGATTCAGTTCGGCATACCATCCTCAAACGGACGGACAATCAGAGAGGACTATTCAAACTCTTGAAGATTTATTAAGACTCTCTGTCCTAGACTTCAAGGGCAGTTGGGATAAATATTTACCATTGGTGGAATTCTCCTACAACAACAGTTATCCGGCAAGCATTGGTGTGGCCCCGTTTGAAGCATTGTATGGACGAAAGTGTCGCTCTCCAGTATGTTGGGACGAGGTGGGTGAAGCTACATTGTTGGGACCCGAGTTAGTACGTATGACTACAGAGAAGATCCAAACGATTCGACAACGTATACAAATGGCACAAGATCGACAAAAGAGTTATGCGGATCTTCATCGAAAGGACGTAGAATTTAGTGTTGGGGATCATGTATTGTTGCGTGTTGCCCCATGGAAGGGAGTTACAAGATTCGGGAAGAGAGGAAAGCTTAATCCACGATTTATTGGTCCGTTTCAAATTCTTGAACGAGTAGGTAATGTAGCTTATAGACTCGCGTTACCTCCAAGTATGTCTCGTGTTCATAATGTTTTTCATATATCTGTGCTTCGTAAATATGTGAAAGACCCGAACCACGTCATTGAGTTAGAACCGGACGAGATAGCCGAAGATTTAACGTATGAGGAGGTACCTGTCAAGATCTTGGATAGGAAGGAGCATGTCCTACGCACGAAGGTAATACCACAAGTTAAAGTTTTGTGGAGGAATCATGCTATAGAGGAAATGACCTGGGAGTTGGAAACGAAAATGAAAGCGAGGTATCCTCACCTTTTCGAAACACCAGGTACGTATGTCAATTTCGAGGACGAAATTTCATAAGGAGGGGAGGTTGTAAGACCCCAAATAATTAATAAATGAAATTTAATTTCCTTTAATTATTATTTTGAATAGTAAGGGTTGATTTGAATAATGTGGATAGTTATGGGTAAAATACGCAAACATTTCAAAATAAGCAAGTGGTTATAAAATATTCATTGTTGTCGGGGAATATTCGTTTGGTCGTGGAATATTCGTACTGTTGGGGAATATTCGTACGACGGCGCAGCCATGTGTGGGCCCCATAACGGAAAGCGATTGGAGGAAGAAAACGACAAATATAAGCTGTTTAAAAATAACGGCGTAGTTGTTACCGTTTACACTGTTGGAATACCCGGTGGTTAAAATACAGTAATACGCGTTGTTGCACAGTGGCACACGGTATTGCACAATATTTTGAATTATTGATCCTTACGTAAGAAGGCACTACTCAATAATTGCTACAGGAGTTACTGTTCATTACTTTATTGATTCAATAATTGCTGCGTTGATATTTATATTTTTATTGTTTCAGTAATTGTCATTGCACAGTATTTTCCATTATCAGATCAATAATTCATATTATTTGAATAATATTATCAGATAACATTATTGGCAATGTCTAGAAAGTTCTGTCAAGGAGAGGTTTGGTCATCTAATTGCGCGCCAGTAAGGAGAAATTCTTATTGGAAAGCCCCCTCTATCCTGGGAACAGCCTGGTTGTCAGTACTGTGATTCTGTAATATTATTTTTAATAATTAATTATTGATTATTATGATAAAGAAAATATTTATTTATGTGGACATAGATGGAGAAAAATTTTTAATGTAACAATTGTTGAAAATTAATATTTTATCTTTTTCTGATAAAATAATTCATTTAAATATATTATTTTAATAATATATTAACGGTGATATTTTTATAATGAATGTGGGATATATGAGTATATGAGAAGGTAGAGTATTTTTGCGGCATTAAATGTTTAACACATGTTTTGTGTGTCGGTGGACATAATTTTTGACCGAAAATTGATTATAGACTGTAAAATTGCTCGTTTGTGGATTTCGGATAATTTTTGTTTGGAATTTGGAAAAATTTTCTTCTGTAAAGTTGTAGAGAATGGAATTTCCCATGGAAAATCGCGAGTTTCGAATTTTTCTGATAATCGAGCTATTTTCTACGAATTGTTGAAGTTTCGGAAGATAAAATAATTTTTATTAAATAAATGGGTGGGACCCACTCTTGTTTAACAACATGTGGGCTGCTGGAAATTTATTTTCAAGGGTGGCATGCTGGCCTTTGATGGCTAGCATGCGTAGAAATATAATTTTAAATAATAATAATTTATTAATTTAGTCTACTTTGGCGTTCTAACATTTTCCTATAAATAGAGGGCTAAGTTAGAATTGAAAATCACACCAGAAACAAAGTTTTCTCTCTTTCTCTCTCTATATTATCGAGCGTATTCTTGTGAGTATACTTTGAGTGTTGCTATACGGTGCGAGTTTCTGTCAGTACTATACCGAAATTCAGTCAGAAGTACGGCTATTTTGAGGTAAGGGATGTTATTTTCTTCTTAAATGATATTATTTTCTTCAATATCATTATGCCGAAATATTGGTGAACGTTTTTATCAAATTTGGAACTTTTTGTGCCGGAGTTACTATTCACGTATACGGCACTATTCACGTATACGGCACTATTCACGAATACGGCACTATTCACAGAAAAATTATTTTTTTTCTTTTCGTCCAAAATATCTATTGTGGATACTAGCTTTGATTGTATCCATGTTTTGATCATTCTTGAATTTTACACCACTATGATTACTTTTGAGGTATTTTTGGACATGGATAAAACAAAGTACGAATCCTTAATCCTTAATCCTTGTCATTTTGTTTCACTGGATTCGCTTCTTTAAAAATATTTTTATCATCTTCAGTCTTAAAGGATGTTATTATTGAATATCTTTGGCCTGTAGTGCAAAGATGAATGATTTCTGATGAATATCTTTGGCCCGTAGTGCAAAGATAAACAGGTGTTTAGATGAACATGACCAACAGATGAATATCCTTAGCCTGTAGTGCAAGGATGAATATATGATTCAAGATGTGCATTGATTGATGTTACAGGGATAAAAAAAAATACTGTTGATGGACTGTTAAATTCATAGACATTAGTAGATTTCATCCTCTACGTAACTCTTCTATGAATTAATATTTTCCGCTGCGAATATTGATTTAAAACTTGTTGTCTATTGTATTCTATCAGATTTTTCCCTGTTGAAGACTAACGATAATTTGTTGTATATTATCTTAGTCATAATATTCTTTACTGAGCTAGTTGAGCTCACCCTTTTCCTTTTTGTTCCATTTTTCTTCTCAGGAGACGAGAATATAGCGGGTACGAGTCGGGGTATGAATTGATGGTCCTCGAGAGAGTTGTTTAGTAGTCCTCACCATTTTTGTAATAATATATCAATAATTGTATTGAGGACATAGTTGGGTATGTATATTGTCTAGATGACAATGTTTGTATTCAAACTCACAGTTTATGGGTTGTAAAAGTTGTGGTTGTTTCTGTACCATGTATTTGGCGACTCAAAATGGGTTGGATGGAATGGACCTATTTTGGGGGCGTCACACTTCTAACTCTGCATAATATGTGATGTGTCAACTTACCATTGGTTGCACGATGTCCAGTAATGAGCTGTAACTCCCCATAATTTTTTAGTTAGATATTCCTTAAGGAGAGTAGACGTTTAATTGACGTGGATTGACCATTGACCTTTTTGGTTCGTAGAGTAGCATGGTAGAGCAGCTATGGACTTTACATTTTCTTTGTTGACTCAACGATCAACTTTTGAGATATGCTGCAGTGGATGGTTTTGACATTGATCCTCATCTTGATGCAACATAGCTTGATCACTGATATATTCGAACTTATCTCCTCATAGTCTGAATGGTTGAGAAATTTTCCCATTTTCAAGCTCCTTATGAACTGGAGTGTCCTCTGGTAGGACTGAGATTGTCGAGTCTACTTCTACAATTGCTGAGTTGCACTACGATCGTGGAGTTCTCTTCAACCTCGACTCTACGATCATTGACTGATTTGGTCCTTGAGATGAGATTTACTTAGTATTCCTTCTGGGTCAAGGTAGCTCAGGAATGGCCAACCTCTTAGAGTGAGTTAAGGGTCAGGTTTGTCCCTGAGGCGCTTTCCAGATGAAATACTTTATAAGTGATTTGCAATAATATCGCATTTGACCTTTTCTGGTGGGGAGGTCCTCTACCAACTTTGGACAATTTCATTTATTATAATCGTGGTGTCCTCCTGCTCTTACACTACGATTGGATGTTTGATCGCAGGTACTCCATGATATTTAGGTTGGGTGGCTGATAGGTTATCAGTATTACGTTTTGAGACGTTCCTACTGACTTGGATCTTCATTTGGTTCATCAACCACAATGTTTTGGGACTCTGTAGCTGGTACATTTCTTCATAGTATAACTCAGTGTTGTTATTTCTTAACAGATCACTGTTCCCCCATAGTTGATGTTGTCTTCTCGGATAGATATGATTCCCTTTACTTTAGGTTCATTTTAAGGCAACCTTGCATATCTCCTTCTGACTGGAATCACAATTATCACTTAGATCTCCTTGTATCGTAGGTATGAATATTTTCAAGACTGATCATTCTACGATCATTTGACAGCACTATGAACGTAGTCTTCTTTTACAGTCTTGTACGTGTGAAGTTCTGCTCCCGTAATGAGTTCCTCTTGACTGATGCTCGATGATCCTCTAATGTGAGCTTCTTTGAGGATTCTAGGATTCTTCTCATATATAGCATGTTTTGCCTGATTTGAGCATATAAGACTCTTTTCATCTTTTGTTGCATGGCCTGCTTCCATATACAGATTAGTAGCCATGTGAGCTCTATTCAAGTTAGCTCAGCGGGTCTTCAAGGATAGGCTTGGACATATAGGAATTTTATCAGAATCATTTTTGAACAATCCTTAGCCTTCTTCTGGTTAAGTCTTCTTGTTTGAAGTCTTTTGCTTCAGCGTTCCTTAATGTGGTCAGACAGACCAAGTACTTGCAGGTTAAATACATTTATATTTTTGGTACCCATAATTAAATGGGTCCTGCTAGGTTAGTTTTCTAAACCCCTGTTCCTCATATTTGGTTAATCATCACATTTATTACCAACAGTCATAATCATGTATGCAACTAGTTTTAGATAATACATTTTGAGATGCATGATGATGAGTGTGTGTAAGATTCGTCATTTTAAGAAACACACTCTTTTTCTTTGATGGTTTCATCATTTGCAAGGTTATGTTCACAAGGTTTAAGTGTTCACAGAGTGAGAATCAACTCTACGATTTAGGAGTATCTAGTTGATTCATAGAGGTGATCAGTTTCTACACATTATCAAGATACTCTTGTAGAACTGATCATACTCTGTGTGTTATCAAACACTTAGAACAAGGATTTGTACATACATACTAACCCACCAGCAAAGATTACTTCACATAAAATTAATTTGGCCTGTGATGCTCTTATGACCCATTTCAGATTTCCTTCAAGATGTCATCTTCAACCTAAAACTTGGATGGAGAAAAAGTTTATAGGCATTTGAGTTTCCATCCTCAGGGTACTTTCTCTCTTCACCTTTTTAGGTAGATTATGACTCCTTGACAGAATACTGTTATAGTTCATAAGAAGGTGCATTTATGATGTATACATTTATAATAGTGAGGAAATGTACCTTTTTACTGTCAGTTTCTTAACACACATTTATCTTTAATATACTGAGTTTAGACATTGATGTGCATAACTTTACTTTTCTCCTGATAGCTTATTGCTCTTTTTGGCCTTTAATCAATCAGTCGTAGTCTTGAAGATGCAGCATGAGAATCTCAGCATCTTTAGTTCTTTGACATCCTTTAGTTCACAAAGTTTGCACCCAGCTACTGGTTGGCCAGACACATGTTTGAGAAGAACTTCTTTCTTCTCTGGATAAACATTTCTTAGCATATATGGACTTTTTATCTTTCAGGCTGGTGGATGCTTGACTCTGTGTTGTTGATGTCTCGTGATCTATCTCGTCTGGTCTTCAGACTACAAGATTGACTACAGGCAAGTATTGGTCTTGTTTATATAATACTCGAGAACATGGACTAATCTGAGCAGCTTCAGGTGTATATACACATTTACTTGTACACAATATTTCCAACGTAAGAGCTCATTTGCATATAATAGGTGACTTACTACTAAACTAAGTTTAGAACAATGTTAGTGCCTGTGATCAGACTTAAAGCAATTAGCTTTTGAATATAGCACGAGAACCTGTTTTGATACCAATTGTTAGTTCCCAGTAGGCACAATAGATCTAGAAGGGGGGGTTGAATAGATCCTTTTAATTTCAAATACTTTTCTATTTTATTTTGTATTGCTATTAAATTAGCATATGACAAACATAATAATCTTTTCAAGCACAATAGAATAAGTAAAAGATCCCCTTCATTGATATATTCATAATCATACATACATTGTTCGTAGAGTTAGTTCGGTTGTAAGCAGTTAGAACATACATAGCAGTTATAGCAGTTAATATACATAATGTAAAAGACACAAGGGGTTTTAAGTGGTTCAGAGACTCAAGCTCCTAATCCACTCTTTTGCTTTCAACTAGCAGGATTTCCACTAAGGAAGGGCAGCAGCCTGAATCACTAAGATTCCTTCAAGGCCAGCAGCCTTGGGAATCCAGTTCACTAAGAACTCTTCAAGGCCAGCAGCCTTGGAACGTCTCTAGTTCCCTAGGAACTCTTCAAGCCCAGCAGGCTTGGAAATTCATTTAGTCCCTCCGGACAAGGACCCCTCAGGCCCTGGCTTCTTCTTGTTGTTGTTGTAATTGGTGCTGAGCTACTAAGATGTCTTTAAGCTTGATCATCTTTTGTACTGAGCAGCTTGGTGTGGTCCTCTTTGCATTCTACTTTGAGACTGGACCACATCATCTTTGGTGCAGCTGATCTTCTTACGTTCTGCTCATCTTTATATATTGTCAGCTGTGCACCATCACCATTTCCTGAACCCTTCTCAACATGTTGGCAGACATGGTTTTGCACTTGCTCTGCTTCAGCTTTGGGTTCATAGTGAATCGTAGAGTGGCTCTTGGGATCTGCCTTATGCTTTGCCACTCTTCTGAATGCTATTTTCTTGTCCTTCTTGGCTCTCAGCTTAGATGCCAATTCAGTGAGCATTCTTATCTTTGTTGAGTGAAGCTTTGATCTATTCAAGTCCATCTTCAAAGTTATTTCACTTCCACCTTCGTAGTCTTACTGTTACTGAGACTTGTTCTATTTGAGCTCAGGTGGAACTCGTAGAGTCAACGATAGCATTTTAACACACTCAACGATTCTGCAACATCGCAATCATCAGCAACTCTTGATCGTTGAAGCTCTGGCTTATTTATACTCCTTCCCAATCTTCATGTTAAGAAGTAGCTGTTAGAAGCTCTTTAAAATGCTTCGCAGATCTCGAGTTATTTGGTGTAGTTTGCAGATGTGACATGTATTAATTTTCTGACACTGCAGTCTACTATTTCACCTACCCCGTCAGAGATGTCACTTTAATGTCTTGGGCAGGTTGAAGACTTTATTTCCTCCTTCTGATTTCTCGATCAGAGGTTGTCCTTTTGCATAAATGCTCTCAATAAGTTCTTGTACAAATATCAACCTTCAGATTGAACCATTGTCAATGCTTCAATCTTTAGTTGTTCGAACTCTATGATTCTGATGCATGTCTTCATGGACCTGATCGTAGTGTCTTGTTGACTGGTAGAGACAACACTACGATCTTGAAGAGTGTTGATTGAATCTTCATTGTAGAACACCTCTTCCTTCTTTTGTGCAGTGCTTCAACACTTCTATTTGCCTCAACAGCTCTTAGAGACTGATGAATTGACTTCTTTGTTCTTGCCCCTTCTGAATAGCAAGACACTTCAGATTTTTGGCGTGTCCAGCTCACTTTTTCCTTGTGATCTCCCGTTCACTTAACATCAATGGACTGACCCAATGCTTAATCACTTTTTCCTTGTTCTTCAGAAGTTGTCCAGTGTCTCTGTATGCACTTCATCAGTTCTTTCTTTGTTTGGCAATCACTAAGATTATGGTTGCTTCCAAGATCGTCGTTTTCTGTCTATTTGACAGCAACTGCACTTTCTAACATTCCTTAGTCAGTTACTGAAGTCTTCTTCTGATCTCCCTGTGGTAGACTTCATCCTGAATGGCTTCATAACTCAATCTGGATGCTGATTGGGTTGGTGTTTAGATCTTCTGTTAGCTTGCATGTCATTCGTTAAGTGCTCTCTGGTTTCCTTTATGATGGGATGTATATTTGCAGTGCCAACAAGAGGCTTCATTCATTTGGATATTCTTAGAGTGCTCATTCGTTGAGAATCGTATTTGTTCTACGATTCTGCCTTGGCATTGTGAGCACATCTGTTGAGGTCTTAGTTCAGCACTCTACGATTCTACTTTGGCTGTGGAGACACTACGACTCCGAGATCATATCTTAACACTCTACGATTTCTGCCTTGTGCTTGTTGTCTTCATCTGATCTTCCTCGACTACGATCTCTGCCTCTAGTATGATTAGTAGACTCTACGACTCTGAGTTTAGTCTACAATTCTTGACTTGGCTTCGGCAGATACTTGGTCGGCTCGTAGGCAGGCTGTCTCTACGATTCTGAACATGACTTCCTCAGCAGACTACGGCCCTGAAGAAGTTCTCCTCGACACACTACGATCCTTCCTCGTCTCTCCTAGAAGTCTACGAACTCCGAGATCTACTATCTTGCAGACTAAGATTTTACCTCGATAGCTCTCGAGTTTTCCTTGACTCCCCTGACAGACTACGATTTCTGGTGCAGTGCTCGATGATCAGACAAGCCTATCTATTACATCATAAGATCAACCTAACATGATTGATCTTTCTATGTTTATAGTCCTTGTACGTCATTTCTTTTTAAGGACTTTACAAAGCTGTTTTGCTTATGTAGGATCAACCTAACATACTTGATAAATTCATTTTAAGTCCTTGTACACATGTTTCTGTTATCTATCAAAGGACTTTACATCTTTTCTTAATGCAAGCATACTTGCATATTCATTCATATATATCATAATCAAATCAAATATAAATAGGAATAACATTCACATGCTTATTCCTGACAAACTGCAACACACATACACACAAAATAGGGAACAAAAAGCACGGTAACCGTGTTTCACGGAAGTCGAGGGTTTCCTAACACCTTCTCCCCGCTTAATCAAGCCCCCGAACTCGATGAATCTTGATTTCCAAGAACAATTAAACAGAGTCCAATAATTGGGTCATATTGCAAAACCTTTTAAAACTCGGTTGAGTTGGTACAACCATTTATTTCATACCAACTGTTGGTTTTGTCTAATTTGGACCAATAATGTAAGACCCCAACTTTTATGAATAAAGATTAATTTTTCTCTAAATATCATTTTGAATATTATGGTGTGAATTTGATATAATGTTATAGTTGTGGGTTATATTGAAATTTTTTGCAAAGTAAGTAAGTTGTCATAAAATATTCGTTTGGTCAGGGAATATTCATTTTATCAAGGAATATTCATACGATGGTACAATTATTAGTGGACCCCACAACGAAATTATTGTCGGAGTTAAAAAACGACAGAAATAACTTTTTATAAAAATAACGACAAACGTTTTACCTTTAAGTGTTGAAATACTCGGTGATAAAAGTACAATAATACGCGTTGTGGCATAGTAGCACAAGGTATTGTATATTATCTTTGATTTTTGATGCTTACGTGAGAAGTCACTCAGTTTTGTTCAATTATTGCCATAATAATTAATGCATAGTATCTCACATTATTGATTCAGTTATTGTCACAATATTTTATATTATTAAATCAATAATTGAGACAACAAAGTTATTCATATTATTATTTGTATTATTGACAATGTCTAGAAAGTTCTATCGAGAAAAGGGGTTTGGTCATCTAATTACGCGCTAATAAGGTGAAATCCTTATCGGAAAGCCCCATCTTTCCTGTGAATGGTCTGGTTGTTAATTTTGTGAGTTATAATATTAATGATGAATAAATATTGTTAAAAATGTGTTTTGTGAAGCTAAGTGAGTTGAGATAAATAGAATGGATTTTTATGAAGTATTTGTTGTAAGTTTGGCGTATTTGGATCACCACTTACCTATTTTTAGTAACTGTCGGTAGAAAGTTATCTAAGTTTTATTTTATTACTTATATATATATTATATATATATACATTACGTGTATATAAGGTTATATATATACACATATATATATATATATATATATATATATATATATATATATTATAAGTTTTATTTTATATATAAAAAAGAATATATTATATTTTATTATGCATATTGTTTGCATAGTACTGCTTAGTGCAGCATAGTGATGCATAGTAAAAAAAATCATGTGACTTTGAAAATCAGAAGAAGAAAAAAACGGTGAAAAATGCGTTCGTGATCGTCCTGTTTACACGTGATTTTTATTCAAATAGTATCCTTTAATTCTCCTATAAATAGGATGTTTAGTTTAGAAATCAAAATCACACCAGAATTAGAGAATTCTTCTTCTATCATATTGAGCGTATTTCTTTAGAGTTTAAGGAAGTTTTGAGTGTAGAAAACAATGCAACTTTTCTTCAAGAATATCATCGCCCTACCAGTGAGATATTATTTTTGTTTAATATTCGTAAGAAATAATATTTGATTCCATACTTTGTAGTATGTAAGTAATATTATTTCATTTAAAATTCTGAATTCTACACTTATTTTGTTAAGTATTGCTTCTATACTCCTTGAAATTATTAGAATGTCCTTGAAATTTGTGTTTCATCTAGTATCGTTTCACAAGGATATTTTTCTGAACATTCTTGTTAAAGTTTAATCTTTTCATGTCGGAGTACTATTCACGAAGTACTATTCATGGGGTACTATTAACCCAAAGTACTTTTCATGACAAAATTTGATTTCTTTTCTGTCCAAATATTTGTGATACAATATTATTCTTGAATTTTACTCCACAAAGCAGTTATCATGTTGACAATTTAGACATTTTTGAACTTTGAATAAATTAATTTATAAATCTTTAAAATTTATCCTTACTCTTACTTAATTGAATTTTTATATCATTGTCATCATCCTCATGCTTATATTGTGATAAAAGTCATCTTTGGCCCGTAGTGCATAGATGAACTGTTGATTGGTATGATTATGATTATATATCGATATAATCATGACCTATAATGTTACAAATAATGTGGTAAAAGTCCTCATTGACCCGTAGTGCATGGATAATTTGCGGATGTGATAATAATGAATATATTTGGCCCGTAGTGCATGGATAATTCGATGATGTGGATTATTTATTGACCTGTGTTACAACGATAAAATATTGATGATGAACTTTTAAATCATAGAAGATAGTATATATTATACTCTATTTGACTCTTCTAATAGATTATCTGTTCCGCTGCAGTTAGACTTGTTGTATATTGTATTCTATTAGTTTTACACAGTTGAAGACTAACGATAATTTATTCTGCATTATCTTAGTCATAATATTCTTTACTGAGCTAGTTAAGCTCAACCTTTACTTTCATTTTTCTCTTCAGGAAATGAGAATATAGCTGGGACGAGTCGGGGAATGGAGTGATGGTCTAAGACGGTGGCTATAGTAGTTCTCACTATTCTATGAAATAGTGTGATAATAATTTTAATGATGACTCCATATGAGTTTGGACATTGTCTACAAGACAATATTCGTGTTAAAACTCTTAGCTACGTTTTGTCGTATTGTATAAATAAAGTTTGTATTTAAGTTCTGTACCATGTATTTGGCGACTCAGAGTGGGTGATGTATACCTATTTTGGGGGCGTCACAATTAAAATCAAATATTTTCAAATCGTCGACATTATATGTCTGTCTTTTCCTGAAAATCTCACCCTTCAGATCAAACAAATTCACATAGAAAACATAAAGGGTAAGAAAACTGTGACAGCCCGAATTTTCATAAGTTATTAAAATAAAATTTTAATAATTAAAAGTCTTATTATGATATTTATATATTTTGAATAATGTGTTTTGGTGTGAGGAAATTAAATTTATATGAGATTTAATAGTTGATTAAACTATTAAAGAAAGTAAAGAAAATTAGTTATGAAAAAGCAATACGTTTATGTAATGCCTTATTGGTAATGAAATTATTATGAATTTCTTACAAATATTATTTGTTACGAATATTGAACAAAAATAATATTTCTTACTTTAAAATGAGAGTATTTCTGACTGGTAGGGCGGGAATATTCTTGAAGAAAACTTGCACTATTTTCTACACTCAAAACTTCTTTAAACTCTAAAGAAATACACTCAATATTATAGAAGATAAATTCTCTAATTCTGGTGTGATTTTCATTTCTAAACTAAACATATTATTTATAGGAGAATGGAAGACCACGAATTTTATGAAATAAAAGTATTTAATTTTTTTATAATTATTATTCTATTTAGTAAATAGTTAAAATGATAAAAGGTTAAAGTTAAGGGTTATATGTGAAAATTTTATAAAGTAAGCAAATATTCGTTTGGTCGGAGAATATTCTTTTTATCGGGGAATATCCGTACGACGTCACAATCATTGGTGGACCCCACAACGGAATAACTGTCGGATTTAGAAAACGACAGAAATAACCTTTTTATAAAAATAACGGTAAAACTTTTACCGTTAACTGTTAAAATACCTGGTGATAAAAGTACAGTAATACGCGTGGTTGCATAGTAGCACACTGTATTGTACAATATCTTTGATTATTAATGCTTACGTGAGAAGTCACTAAGTTTTATTTATTATTGCAACAATAGTTATGCATAGTATCTCATATTCTTGGCCCGTAGTACATGGATAATTCGTGGGTATGATAATAATGAATATCTTTGGCCCGTAGTGCATAGATAATTCATAGATGTGATAATAACGAATATCCTTGGCCCGTAGTGCATGGATAATTCGTGGATGTGATAATAATGAATATCCTTGGCCCGTAGTGCATGGATAATTCATGGATGTGATACTAACGAATATCTTTGGCCGTAGTGCATGGATAATTCGGTGATGTAGATTATTCATTTTGCAGACAAATGATGTGATAAAAATCCTTTTTGGCTTACGTGCGAAGATGGATTGTTGATTATTAGTTTTACAGTTGTATGTTTTTGGCTCGTAGTGCAAAGATGGACTGTTGATTTACCTGATTATAAAGATAAATTATGAATTTAAATATAATCTTTGGTGGTTCAGGTGAAGACAGGTGATTAAAGTTCTCTTTGTCTTGGGTACAACAAATAACTATTGATGGGTATTACATGAATGAAATATTAATGATGGACTTTTAATTTGGAGGAGATAGTAGACATTATGTTCTACTTGATTTTTCTAATGAATTGTTGTTTCTGTTGCAATTATGGTTGAAAACTTTTATTATCTACCATATGTTCTAAATCTCTGATTTATTATTGATAAAGGCTATTGATAATGTAATTATCTTTAGTCATAATATTCTTTACTGGGCTATTTGTGCTAACCCTTTTGCTTCACAATTCCTTTCAGGTATTAAGAGTATAACTGGGTCGAGCGGGGATAACATGGGAATAGTGTGATGGTCCGAGCTAGACTGTGGAAGTTTCTCAATACATTATAAAATTGCATGACATGCAATATATAATTGTATTGAGGACCTAAGATGGGTGTGTCATATATTATACGTCACTTAATAATTGATTTTGGTGAACAACAATAGGGTGATGAGAACCCGACTTTGAAAGCGTCAAAAGTGCACCTCATTAGAATGAACATGATAGTAATCTCCTCGTTCTTCTTTGGGGTCTTGAAATATTTGCTGCTGTATTTTATATGGTATTGTAATAATTTGAGTTTGGATACTGTTTACGAGACAATATTCGTATTAAAACTCACAGCTTATGTGTTATCATATTTTGCACGACAGTTCAACAGTTGTATAAATGAAGTTTGTATTTGAATTCTGTACCATGTATCTGGCGACTTAGAATGGGTTGTGTATACCTATTTTGGGGGCATCACAATAATGATTCCTAGCAAGACTTAAACACTTTAATTAACTTCGAGTATGAAATATAGTGAGATATAAGTCGAAAATTAACACAATCAAATTGAACATTGTGTATTGATAATATAAAGGATTATGAGATGTAGAGTAAAATTTATATTACAACCACTATGCGTTGCTATGTGACTAATAGTTGATGTGCATGATTATATAATTACGTATGGCACGTGAAGTGCAAATAGCTGTAAGCTGTTAAACTGTTATTGGTAAACAACGATCAAAACAAGTCATTCAGTTCATATTTGCTATGTGAACTTGATGATGAACTATTTAAATATTTATTGAAAATATCATGATGTGTTATATATATTGAAAGTATGAAACGTTAAAGTCAATTTATGACTACGTTGATTGAGTAATGAATGTTGATTGAGTAAGGAACTCAATCTTTATACTTGTTATATGAACTGTAACATGTATGTTATATTAATCCAATGTTTATGAGATGTATGATAAACATGTTATTATGTGTCATGTGATGCATGAAAATTGTTAGATTTTGTTGGGTTGTCGAACTTAACCTTGCAAATAATCATTTTTGTAGGTTAAGGATTGAAGGTAACACTATGTGCTACTTGAATGACATGAATCAGAAATAATACACGACGACTAATATTTTATCTAAAGATTGTTATTTCTTTATACCATGATTAAGGTTCATGAGATGAACTCAATGTTTTATGATGTATATTTTTTGTTAAGTTATAAAGTTAAAGTTTGAGTTGTTCGATGTATAAAGGATATCGATTTGATATGTAAGTAATATATATTAACTCTAATAAAATGAATCATGGATTATATATGATTCAAAGACATGTAGATGATAAATGTTTTGATTCAGAAAATTAAAGTAAGAAGATAAAAAAGTTTAAATTATTCCGCATTTTATTAAGTTTAACATCGACTAATGATGTAAAATCAGAAGTTAGACATGTTATTAACGACTGAAATCAATAATTGAATTGTATGAATTTTGGGGTTGTTACAGTACATAGGAAGAGGAAGATAAAATCTTTTAAGCGTCGACAAATGTTTATGAAAATATTTATTTGGAAAGTTGGTTGAACTTTTGAAAAAGGAAGCGTTCTCTTTATGAATTGACCGAAACTCTAAGACCCCGAATTTTATGAAATAAAAATATTTAATTTTCTTTATAATTATTATTTTATTCAGTAAATGGTTAAATTGATAAAAGGTTAAAATTAAGAGTGATACATGCAAATTATAAAAGTATGTTGGGAAATATTCTTTCTGTCAAAGAATATTCTTTTTAAGTTCAGTAGCACACAATATTCTACACTAACACATAACATTCTACAGTATCACACGGTATTGCACAGTACTTCATATTATTGATTCAATAATTGTTATAATAACAATTGCACAATATTTCATATTATTGAACTCAATATTTGCCACAGTAGCAAATGCACAATATTTCATATTATTATAATTGACATGACACAATAACTTATCTTGTCTGATACGATAGTATTAAGATAATAAACATTATTGACAATGTCTATAAAATTTTGTCAAGGAAATGAGTTATTTAATTGCACGTCGTTTATACGAAAGGTCCCCTCTTTCTTAGGAACAATCTGGTTGTCAATATTTTAAGTCTATAATAACTATACTCATAAGAAATTAGTGAACATTAGTCCAATGTAGCAAGCACATGGATTTATGGATGTCACAATAATTGTCACAACATCTTATATTATTGAACCAATAATTAACATCGTAGGAAGAGTCGTAATAGAAAGTTGCATAAATGGAAGTCATGGATCTTAAATAGTTAGGGTGAATCATTATTTGAAGCACAATAATATCCGTGATATTAATACATTAAGTCAATAATATAAAAAATGGATAATATTATGATAATGGATTAATCTTTTTGAATATATAATGATAATTGAGTAATCTTTTTGATAATGAATTAATCTTTTTGAATATATAATGATAATGGATTAATCTTTTTGATAATGGATTAATCTTCTTAAATAAATAATGATAATAGAATAATTTTTTGATAATAGATTTATCTTTTTGAATAAATATTGATAATGTAAGACCCCAACTTTTTATGAATAAAGATTTAATTTTCTCTAAATATTATTTTGAATAGTAAGGTGTTGATTTGATATAATGTTATTGTTATGGGTGATATGTGTAAATTTTAAAAAGTAAGCAAGTTGTCATAAAATATTCGTTTGGTCATAAAATATTCTTTTTGTCGGGGAATATTGTACGACGGTGCAATCATTGGTGGACCCCACAACAAAATAATTGTCGAATATAGAAAGTGACAAAAATAACCTTTTTCATAAAATAACGGAAAGACTTTTGTGACGCTCCCAAAATAGGTCCATTCCATCCAACCCATTCTGAGTCGCCAAATACATGGTACAGAAAACAACTACAACTTTATTACAACAATTGTCGTGCAAAATACAACAACACATATGCTGTGAGTTTGGATACAAATATATACCAACTGTGACTCTCATCCCAACCTTGGATAGCACGTCACAATGACACCTTACATAAAGGTATAGTCAAAAATTATTTTAGAAATTAGAATTTTCGGGAAGTGCTCAAGGAAACCTTCGTACATGGGAGGCCATGCGTCTAGGTTATAATAGATATCATATGACCACAGAATTATCCTTGGTTGACCCAATAGACCTCAAAGAAAAATCAGAAGATTACTATCATCTTCTTTTCAATGGTGAGACTTCTCTTGACATATAAATATCTCTGTTGTCTCCAAGTGAAAATTATATTTCGCATAAACCCCAAGATCATATAGGTAGTGCCCATAGATGTACTCAGTAAGTGAATGCGCACAACCCTGTCTTATGATGAAACGAGGTTGTATGTCTTTAGACATCTTGTATGATAGTGGAAAAACACCATTCCAACGTTGGGTTCGCCTTACCCTATTTGATTCACCAAATATAACTACTAAATGATGACCACCGTTCTATTCCCCTGTTACCCCTGCTCGACCCAGCTACACTCTTATTACCTGGAAGGAATTGTGAAGCAAAAGGGTGAGCACAAATAGCCCAGTAAAGAATATCATGACTAAAGATAATTAAATTATCAATAGCCTTCATCAGTAATAAATCAGAGATTTAGAACATATGGAAGATGATAAAAAATTTCAACCATAGTTGCAGCGGAACGAGCAATCCATTAAAAGAGTCAAATAGACCATAATGTCTATTATCTTCTCCATGTTAAAAATCCACCAATAATGGTTTATCCCTATAACATCAATCAACAGTTTCTTTCCACAATCACATGTATAACTCATAATCGTAATTGTAGTTATAAATTCCTTTTTTCATCCAGGACAAAGATAATTTTCATCACCTGAAACATCAAAGAACATGGTTATACCAAATTACAGTTCATGTTCATAATCATACTAATAAATTTATCTTTGCACTACAGGCCAAAAATATTCATCAACAGACCATCTTTGCACTACAGGCCAAAGATATTCAACAACAGGCCATCTTTGCACTACGGGCCAAAGATATTCATATTTCAAAGAAATATATAATCATTTCAAAATCTATATAAACCATAATTATAACCATGTTGATCAATTCACCTTTGCACTTAAGTTAAAAATATTCAATTATAAATTCAATGGTCATGATCATACTAGTCACAATTCATCTTTGCACTTCTGGCCAAAGAGAACTCATAGTCATGATCATACCAATAATCTACCCATCTTTACACTCAAATAAAAGAGAAATTCAACATCAGGGTTATAAAAATGTTATATATGATAATAAAAATAATATGATCAACAACTGCATTTATTTTCAAGAGCAACAATCATAAATCAACGATAATTTGGTCAGAAAAAGAAACCAATTTTTTGTCGTGAATAGTACCCATGAATAGTAACTCGTGAATAGTAACTCGTGAATAGTACTCCATATTCGTGCATAGTACCGTATACGTAAATAATGTCATATACGTAAATAGTGCCATATACATGAATAGTGCCGTATACGTGAATAGTGCCATATACGTGAATAGTAACCCCGACTCAAAAAGGTAGAAATTCCACAATAAGATCCATACCAATATGTCAGTATAATGATATTGAAAGTATAACATCATTATGAAGAATATAACATCCCTTAATATCCCTTACTAACCCTTACCTCAAAAGAGCAGTATTTCTGACTGGATATCGGATGTAAAGCCGAAGGAAACTTGCACTGAATAGCAACTCTTTAAGTATCTAAATACTCACAAAATACACTCGATAATATAAAGAGAGAAAGAGAGAGAAAACTTATGAATTCTGGTGTGATTTTTAATTCTAACTTAGCCCTCTATTTATAGGAAAATATTAGCACGCTGAAGCAGACTTGACCTACTATCTGATGGCTTTACCTGCTACTATTCCACCCACCAAAAATCAGTCATCTTCCCCAATAACCAAAAATGGGTCCCACCCATTTCTAGAATTTTCCACCAAAATTATTTATAAACCTAATTTCCAAATCAGTCACCTCTTAAAATTCATAACAAATCATACGATCATTTTTAACGGTTAAAAATTTGTGGACATATACTTAACTTATATATGTATAACATATCCAAAAATTACAACGATCCAACGGTCGGATTAAATATTATAACTCAAACAATAAAGCTGTAAGAACACCGATTAGATCTTTTAATACCTCCAATCCGACAAAATACTGATAAAATACCTCAACATTAATTCCTTCATTTTTAACCACATAAATAAATCCATCATTTATATCCACATCAAATCAATATTTCCTTATCATATAAATCAATAATTAATTATTCACAAATAATATTACAGAATCACAATAATGACAATCAGGCAGTTCCTAGGAAAGAGGGGGCTTTCCGATAAAGATTTCTCCTTACTGGTGAGCAATTAGGTGACCAAACCTCTCATTGACAGAACTTTCTAGACATTGCCAATAATGCTATCTAATAATATTATTCAAATAATATGAATTATTGATCTAATAATGGAGATACTGTGCAGTGACAATTTTTGAAACTACAATAATATAAAATATCAACGCAACAATTATTGATTCAATAAAATAAAATATTGAACAGTAATTATTGTAACAATTATTGAGTAGTGCCTTCTCACGTAGGAATCAATAATTGAATAAAATTCATATCACCCTTAACTTTAACTTTTTATCAATTTAACCATTTACTGAATAGAAAAAATTGAATACTTTTATTTCATAAAATTTGGGGTCTTACAACTTTTATCGTTAAACTGTTAAAATACCCGATGATAAAAGTACAGTAATACGTGTTGTTCTATAGTGGTATGTGGTATTGCACAGTAGCACACGGTATTGCACAATATCTCTGATTATTGATACTTACGTAAGAAGTCACTCAGTTTCATTTAATAATTGTCACAATAGTTGCTGCATATTATCTCATATTATTGATTCAATTATTATCACAATATCATCTGCATAATATTTTATATTATTAAATTAATAATTGAGATGATTATGTTATTCATATTATTATTTGTATTATTGATAATATCTAGAAAGTTCTGTCGAGAAAAGGGGTTACATTGTTTAATTGCGCGCTAATAAGGAGAAATCCTTATCGAAAAGCTTCATCTTTCTTGGGAATGATCTTATTGTCAATATTGTGAGTTATAATATTAATGATGAATAATTTTTGAAAGATTAAAAATGTGTTAATTGAAGATAAGTGATTTGTGGTAGATATTTATTCAATTTTTGATATAAATATATGAATTTGTCATGAAACATTTGTTATAAGTTTGACTTATTACATGGACCCCCCACTTACTCATTTTTCAAAATCGTCGGTAGAAAGTTGTCTCAGTTTTATTTTATTATTATTATAATAGTAATAAAACAGAAAACTTTTTGTATAAAACAGAAACTTTAATATATATATATATATATATATATATAAAGTTATTTGTTTCATTAGAATATAATAAGAATATATTATAATATATATATAAATTTTTTGTTTTATTAGAATATTTTATTGCACGGTGATGAATAGTAAAAATCATTCCAAAATTCGACTGTTCATCCGTGATTAAATAGTGTCATGTCATTCTCCTATAAATAGGTTACTTAGTTAAGAAATGAAAATCACACAAAAATCAAAGAATTTTTCTTCTATAATATTGTGCGTATTTATTTCTAGTATAAGAATACTTTGATTGTAGTTAATAGTGCAAGATTTCCTCAAGAATATCTTCGTTATACCAGTCAAATTTAGTCTCTTACTAAGGTAAATGATATTATTTTCTTCATATTCATAAGGGTTGTCATTCTATTTCTTATTAATATGTGAGAATAACCTGTTTACGCGGATTATCGCATCTCTGGTGAATAACCTTCATATTCATTCTTTATTAAGTTGTGAAAATGATCTGTCTACGCGGATTACCGCATGACGGGTGAAAATCCATTTGTAGTTCCGTATATTCTTTCATACTCGTATGAGATATCATTTCTTTTGTACTCGCCAAAGAATATCGTTTTCTTTCATATTTTTCTTCATTTATGATACAAATTTATTATTTGTTTCCATAACCTTATTGTTAAATGGTGAAAATCTCTGAAATTAGTAGAATATTCTTAATAGTTTGTGTTTCATCTAATATCATTTCTTTGAAATATTGATCTGAATTTTGTTATTTAATTTTAATATTTTCATTCGGGGTACTATTCACTCGGGATACTATTCATTCGGGGTACTATTCACGATAAAATTGGTTTCTTTTCTGTCCAAATTATTTTTGATACATGAATATCATTCTTGAATTTTACTCCATAATTAGTTATCGTGTTGCCAATTTGGATATTCTTGAACTCTGGATAAATTAAATTATAAATATCTAATATTTATCCTTGATCTCACTTGATTCATTCTTGATATCATTGTCATCATCCTAATATTTATATTGTATTGAAAGTCATCTTTGACCCGTAATGCAAAGATGGACTGTTGATTGGTATGATTATGATCATAAATTATGTATTGGTATAATCATGACCTTTAATGTTATAGATAAAGATTTGTGATAAAATCCTCTTTGGCCCGTAGTGCATAGATAGACAGGTGTTTGGCATGATCATGACCACTGGTGATACAAACAATTATCTTTGGTCCGTAGTGCATAGATAATTCGTTGATTGGAAATAATTATTGATTGGTGTTACATGGATAAAATATTGATGA
This sequence comes from Panax japonicus, assembly GCA_020205505.1. Taxonomy (NCBI): domain Eukaryota; kingdom Viridiplantae; phylum Streptophyta; class Magnoliopsida; order Apiales; family Araliaceae; genus Panax; species Panax japonicus. The sequence continues at coordinate 27,403,931 of CM035096.1, forward strand.
CAGACTTTTAAATCATAGAAGATATTAGACATCATGTTCTACTTGACTCTTCTAATGGATTACTATTTTTGTTGCAGTTATTGATCTAAAATTTGTTGTCTATTGTATTCTATCAAAAAAAATTCAATTGAGGACTAAGGATAATTTGTTCTACATTATCTTAGTCATAATATTCTTAACTGGACTAGTTAAGTTCACCATTTTCTTTCATTGTTCTCTTCAAAAAATGAGAATATAGTTGGGACTAATCGAGGAATCGAGTGATGGTCCAAGATGGTTGCTATACTAGTCCTCTCTATTCTATAAAATAGTATGACAATAATTGTAATGAGGACTTTATTTGAGTTTGGATATTGTCTACGAGACAATATTTGTATTAAAACTCACAACTTATGTTCTGTCGTATTTTACACGACAGTTAATAGTTGTATATAGGAAGTTTGTAATTGGATTCTGTATCATGTATTTGACGACTCAGAATGGGTTGTGTAGACATATTTTGGGGGCGTCACAGATAATGAATTATTCTTTTTGAATAAAGTAAAGATAATGGATGAAAATGGGTAATTATTATGTTTAAAGTAAAGATAATGGATGAAAATGGTTAATCATTGTGTTTAAAGATAATGATAATGGATGAATAATGTATTTATAAAATGTAGGATATTTTGGCTATAAATAGGAAGACTTAACATAAGGAAATTCATAACTTACTTGTTTATATTTCCTTTCACTATCTAAAAATTTCTTAGTGAAAGTTATCTCTAAGTGTGCTAGGATATCTTGAGTATTTGTGAAGATTAGTAAGGGTACAAGTATTGTCTAAGTAAGTTTTTTCTATAAAAGTTGGTCAAACACTCACACACATTACACAATGTTTAATTCTTCCTTTAGAATAAGTTATTTTAAAAAACTTCATTTGGAAGATTTTATTGTGAAATATTATTTTGAAGCTTATTATGTACACCACACAAATTTATACTATATAGTCACTTTTGATAATTTCATAATATACGAGTTAGTATACACCATATGTGATAGTTATTAATTAAAGTATAAATATATCAAGGTTGATAAACTTCGTAGAAAACATCATCCAATCATTTCTTAATTGAGGTAAAGAATATTATTTTCTTTCATACTCGTAAATCGAAACTTACTCGTATTCCTAAATCGAAACTTATTATGGTAAGTATTGCTTTTATAATTCCTAAAATGATTAAAAGTTCCTTTGAGGTTTGCGCTTCATCTAATGTGACGCCCACAATATAGGTCCACACAACCAATTCTGAGACGCCAAATATATGGTACAGAAACCAAATACAAACTTCAGTAATACAACTATCGTGCAAAATACGATAACACATACACTGTGAGTTTTAATACAAATATTATCTCGTAGACGATATCCAAACTCAAATAAAGTTCTTATTACAATTATTGTAATATTATTTTACAAAATAGTGGAGATTACTAAAATAACCATCTTGGACCATTATCCACTCCCTGACTAGTCCCAACTACATTCTCTCATCCTGAAAAGAACAATGGAACCAAAAGGAAAAGAGTAAGCTCAACTAGCCTAGTAAAAAATATTATGACTAAGTTAATGTAGAAAAAATTATTCTTAGTCCTCAACAGGAGAAAATCTGATAGAATACAATAGACAACAAATTTTAGATCAACAATTGCAGTGGAAACAAAAATCCATTAGAAGAGTCAAGTAGAACATGATTTCTACTATCTTCTATGATTTTAAAAGTCTGTCAGGAATAAGCATGTGAATGTTATTCCTATTTATATATGATTTGATTATGATATGTATATATGTATATGAATGAATAATATGCAAGTATGCTTGCATTAAGAAAAGCTGTAAAGTCCTATGATAGATAATAGAAATATATGTACAATGACTTAGAATGAATTGATCAAATATGTTAGGTTGATCCTACATAAAGCAAAACAGCTTTGTAAAGTCCTTAAAAAGAAATGATGTACAAGGACTATAAATAGAAAGATCAAGCTTGTTAGGTTGATCTTATGAAGTAATAGATAGGCTAGTCTGATCGTCGAGCACTGCACCAGAAGTCGTAGTCTACCAAGTGAGTCAAGGTTAACTCGGGAGCTATCGAGGCAGAATGAGAGTATGCAAGATAGTAGATCTCGGAGTTCATAGACTGCAAGGGAAAACAAAGAAGGATCGTAGTGTATCGAGAAGAGCTTCCTCGGGATCGTAGTGTGCTGAGGAAGTCATGTTCAGAATCGTAGAGACAGCCTGCCTATAAGCCGACCGGTCATCTGCCGAAGCAAGACAGAAACATAGACTACACTCAGAGTCGTAGAGTCTACTGATGCCGAAGCCAAGTCAAGGATCATAGATCACACTCTGAGTTCGTAGAGTCTATTGGTTATATGCAAAGATCGTAGTCGAGTAAGATCAGATGAAGACAACAGGCACAAGGCAGAAATTGTAGAGTGTCAATATCTGATCTCTGGATCGTAGTGTCTGCACAGCCGAAGCTGAATCGTAGAGTGCAGAACTATGACTCCAAAAGAAGTGCTCACAATGCTAAGTCAGAACTGTAGAGCAGATACGGTTCTCAACGAATGAGCACTCCCAAAATATCCAAAGATATGAAGCCTCTGGTTGGCACTGCAAAGATGCAATCCACAGTAAGGGAACCAGAGAGCACTCAACGAATGTACATGCAGGCTAGTAGAAGAACTAAGCACCAATCCAATCAGCATCAAGATTGAGTTAAAAGGCCATTCATGATGAAGTCTTCCACAAGATGATTCAAAGAAGACTTCAGCAGCTGACTAAGGAAAAGTCAGATAATGCAGTTGCTGTCAAGAGAACAGAAGACAACGATCTTGGAAGCAAACAAGATCGTAGTGTTTATCAGACAAAGAAAGAATTGATGGAAGGTGAACCGAGATACTGGTAAGCTTCTGAAGAGCAAGGCTTAAGTGATTAAGTGCAGGGTCAGTTCATTGATGATAAGTGAGCGGAAGATCACCAGAAGAAAGCAAGCTGGACGCGCCACAAATCTAAAGTGTCTTGATATTCAGAAGGGGACCAGTGCAAGGAATTAGGCCATCAGTATCTGAGAACAGTCGAAGCAAACAGAAGTATTGAAGCACTGCACAATACAGTGAAGAGGTGTTCTTTAGTGAAGATCCAAGCAACACTCTTCAGGATCGTAGTGTTAGCTCTACGATTCAACGAGCAACACTGAACAAGACACTACGATCAGGTCCTTGAAGACGTGCATCAGAATCGTAGAGTCCGAATAACTGAAGACTGAAACATTGGCAAAGGTTCAATATGAAGGGCAATATTCGGACAAGTGCCTATTGAGAGCATCGATGCAATTGGACAACCTCTGATCGAGGAATCAGAAAGAGGTGATAAAGTCTTCGACCTGCCCAAGACATTAATGTTATACATCTGACAGGGTAGGTGAAACAGTAGACTGCAGTGTCAGAAAAAGTATGACAAGACACATCATACAGTCTACATCAAGCAACTTGAGATCTGTGAAGATATTTGAATAGCATTCAACGGTTACTTTCCAACGGAAGGATTGGGAAGAAGTATAAATAAGAAAGAGCTTCAAAGATCAAAGGTTACTGGAGTTGCCGAGTTTGGAGAGTAGGTGGACTGATATAAATCATGTGAGATAGTGAGTCTGAAAGCTCACTCTACGATCCATCAAGAACACTCAGAAGTCAGATCAAGAAAGAAGTAGAAGTGTGAGTTCTACTACATGAAGAGTGTTCTGAACTGTTGAGAGAAAGGAGAGCATCATGCCATCTGGATGTCCATCATGGGAAGACTCTAAGTACAATAGAGAAGAGCTTACGGTCATCTTAGTAAGTCCATCATGAGAAGGCATCGAGTAGCAAGAAGGGAGATCACAAAAGCCATCTTGGTGTCAAGCATGAGAAAGCTTCTAATTACTTTACAGAAGAGCTTACAGTCATCTTAGAAGCCTCTCATGTGCAGTCATCAAGTACCAAGAAGAATGATCTTCAAGGCGGTTCATCAAGGGGTCATCCGGAGTAGTTGAGCAACCTAAGAAGCTGAGCATCATGCAACACTCAACTGCTCTTCAAGGATGATCAAGCCAAGCTGCTAAGGATAGAAGATGTTCAGAGCATGAAGACATCTTAGCAGCTCAGCACCCGACTCCAACAACAACAAACAAACAACTCAACGAAGCCAGGGCCTGAGGGGTCCTTGTCCAAAGGGACTAAATGAAGCAGGGCCAAGAGGGTCCTTGTCCGGAGGGACTTAAATAAAGCAGGGCCAAAGGGTCCTTGTCCAAAGGGACTAAATAGAGTTCCAAGCCTGCTGGGCTTGAAGAGTTCTAGGGAACTAGAGGAGTCCCAAGGCTGATGGCCTTAAAGAGTTCTTAGTGAACTGAAGTCCCAAGGCTGCTGGCCTTGAAGGAATCATAGATATTCAGGGTGCTGCCCTTCCTTAGTAGAAATCCTGCTAGTTGAAAGCAGAAGAGTGGATTAGGAGCTTGAGTCTCTGAACCACTTAAAACCTCTTGTGTCTTTTACATTATGTCTATAACTGCTATAACTACTATGTATGTTCTAACTGCTTACAACTAAACTAATCCAACGAACAATGTATGTATGATTATGAATATATCAATGAAGGGGAATATTTTACTTATTCCGCTGTGCTTGAAAAGATTCTTATGTTTGTCATATACTTAAATATGAACAATACAACATTAATCAGAAAAGTATTGTATATAAAAAGGATCTATTCAACCCCCCTTCTAGATCTATTGTGCCCTCTGGGAACTAACAAAGTCCATCATCAATATTTTATCCACGTGACACCAATCAATAAATGTTTCAAATCAACAAATTATCCATGCACTACGGGCCAAGTATATTTGTTTGTATCACTAATGGTTATGATCATGCCAAACAACTGTCCATCTATGCATTACGGACCAAAGAGGAATTTCACCACAAACCTTTGTCTTTAATATTACAGGTCATGATCATACCAATATATCATTCATGGTCATAATCATTCCAATCAACAGTCCATCTTTGCACTCCGGGCCAAAGATGACTTTCACCACAATATAAGCATGAGGATGATGACAATGACATAAAGGATCAATCAAGTGAGATCAAGGATAAATATTAGAGATTTATAATTCAATTTATCCAGAGTTCAAAAATGTCCAAATTGTCAACATGATAACTAATTGTGAAGTAAAATTCAATAATGATATTCATGTATCAAATATAATTTGGACATAAAAGAAAATTAAATTCTGTTGTGAACAGTACTCATGAATAGTACCGTATGAATAATAAAGTATGAATAGTACCAATGAATATTACCGTATGAATAATACCCAATAGTACCGTATGAATAGTACCCAGAAATGAAAAGATTAAAATTTAATAAGAAAGTTTAGACTAATATTCTAGTGAAATGATATTAAATGAAGCGCAAACCTTAAGGAATTTCTAATCATTTCAGAAATTATAGAAGCAATACTTACCATAGTAAGTTAAATTTAAGAATATGAATGAAATAATATCACTTACATAATATGAAGTATGAAAGAAAATGATATCTCTTACGAGTATTGAAAGAAAATAACATCTTTTACAAAAAAAATATTCTTTACCTTAGTAGAAACTAGATCTGACTTGGAATATCAGATATTATCCTGAGAAAATCTTGCACTAAAAGCTACACTCAAAATATTCTTATAATCAAAAGAAATACTCACAATATTACAGTAGGAATGCTTGAGATTTTTGGCTTGTTTAGGAAGGAGACCACCTCCCCCTTTATAGCGCAACACGAAGGAAGGAAATAAGAAAACCTGCCTAATTCACAGCCTAACTTTCCTTTTTTCTTTCTTAGTACATAATTGTTTTTTTCATTTCTTCTTCTTTGCCTAACCTATCATTTCCAATGGTTGGGGCCCACAATTTTGAAACAAAATAATTGCATTGCAGGAGATGGTAGGAAAGAATAAGTGCATGTACATGATTTTGGAAAAAGAATTCAAAACCAAAATAATAATATTCACTCCACTTTTATGCTAAAAGGTATATATTATAATAATATTATGACCATTTAAATTATAAAAAAAATTATATTATTATATTATCACATTATTATAATATAATATTATAATAATATATTTGAATGAATATTTTATCGGATAAAATAATTGCCAAACTTTCAACAAATATTTCATGTTAATTCCTTCATTTATATCAAAATTGAACCAATATCCACCACATAATAATTATTCATAATTAATATTATAAGCCCACAATATTAACAACTAGATCATTCCCACAAAAGAGGAGGCTTTCCAATAAGATTTATCCTTATTGGCGCGCAATTATATAACCTAACTCCTTTCCATTGACAGAATTTTGTAGACATTACCAATAATGCTAACTAATAATATGAATAATTATATCGTGTCAATTATTGATTTAATAATATAAAATATTGTGCAGATGATACTGTGACAATAATTAAATCAATAATATAAGATACTATGCAACAATTACTGTGATAATTATTGAATGAAACTGAGTGACTTATTACCTAAGAATCGATAATTAAAGATATTATGCAATATCGTGTGCTACTGTGCAACCACACGTATTACTGTACTTTTATCACCGGGTATTTCAACAGTTAGCGGTAAAAAATTTGTCGTTATTTTTTATGGAAATGTTATTTATGTCGCTTTCTATATCCGACAATTACTCCATTATATGGTCTACCAATGATTGCGTTGTCGTATGAATATTCATGACAAAAAGAATATTTTCCGACAAATCGAATATTTTATGACAACTTGCTTACTTTGCAAAATTTGCACATATCACCCATAACTATAGCATTATATTAAATCAACATCTTATTATTCAAAATAATAATTAGAGAAATTAAATATTTATTTATAAAAAGTCGAGGTCTTACATCTAATATCATTTCACTTGAACTTTTTATTTACATGAACCTTCGTATTTAAATTTTAAATCGTTATATTTGAAATATGAATCTTGAATATCATTCTTGAATTTAAATCCACAGTTTGGTCATCATGTTGACAATTTTGACATTGTTAGACTCTAGACAAATTAAATGTCAAATCTCAAATATTTATTCTTTTATCTTATTATTCTTACAACTTTCGTTCATCATTTATATCATTGTTATAAAAATCAAGTTGTTGTGAATATCATTGGTCACGGTGCAAAAATAATATGATTGGTGAATGTCTTTGGTCACGGAGCAAAAATAATATGATTGGTGAGTGTCTTTGGTCTGTGTAGCAAGGACACGTGGTGAAAAGTTCTCTTTGGCCCATAGTGCAAAGATGAACTGTTGATTGACATGATCATGATCATTAGTGTTATAATTGAATATCTTTGGCTCGTAGTGCAATGATGAGTTGTTGATCTACACGATTATAATCATGAACTATTGATTGGTGTTACATAGATCAAATAATGATGGTAAACTTTTAAAATTGAAAAGGTTTGTGGACATCATGATCTATTTACTCTCCTAATTGATTATTTTTTTCACTGTAGTTGTTTGATCTAAAACTTGTTGTCTATTATATTTTATCAATTTTTCACTATTGAACGGTAAAGATAATTTATTACTCATTATATTAGTCATGATATTCTTTACTGGATTATTTGAGCTCACCTTTTTCTTTTTGATCTATTGTTCCTCTCAAGAAATGAGAGTGTAACTGGGACTAACCGGGGTGTAGAGTGATGATCCGAGATAATCACACTAGTTGTCTTTACCATATTGTAAAATAGTGTGACAATAATCATGTTAAAGACTTGTAATATGTGTTGTCATATCTTATACGAAATTGTTATAATTTGAGTGTGGATATTATCGTATTATCTACGACACTGTATTAAGAACATTATGATATGTATTTTGGCTTGTGTAGACCCTATTTTGGGGGCGTCACATAAACTCACAAATGGAAACAAATAGAGTATACTAGGGATGCTTGACAGAACCATGTTGAAAGAACTCGACAAAATAATAACTTTTTATAAATTTATTTACATTGATCAAATTGTAATATAATAATATTTACTCTTTTGTAACTTTAATAATTGTTATTGTAATTATAAATCTCAGATATATTTACATAATATTATATACTGTATCCATTAACATACACGGGACCCAGCTAGTACGATTATATTTACAATAAACTATGTAATATTAACATGTTTTAAACTATAACCTATATTCAAACATAAATAAGTTTCACAAAAATGCTCTAAATATTCCTTTTGTAGATTATTTCTTCCCAATATGAAAATAATTTTAGATTGAAAAAAATAAATAAGAAACGATACATCAATGTTTAATTAATTTGAAAAGAAAATGTTATTCTAGGGGTTAGATGCAATTTGGACTAAACCTCTGGGGCAAGAGTTTAATTGCAAATAAATAGAGAATTCCTTTGCATTTGACGCACAGATCAAAAAAGCCAGACGATATAGAAAAGCAATCGCTCGATCTATCTCCACTGGTAAGTTTTTCTCTACTCTCTAGCATCTTTTCCTTGAACCTTTCAGTAGGAAATCAACTGTTTAGCATAAATTAAGCAAGATTTCGAGTAATTTTTTTTATTCATTGGTTGAAACCCTAGATTTCGGAATCCCCACAATGGGGTTCATTCCAGTTGCTAACTCATGACGAAATCTTAGTAATCTGTTCATACTTGTGAAGCTATGGGTGCTTAGATGGGATTGCTATACCTTTATTATGTAGTTGTTTTCAGTATCAAACAGTTTGATCTGATTTATTTTGTTTTTGTTCTTTGTGATTTTTGAAGTCAATGGCAGGGCCTGGGAGTTCCATGTTATCTTCTTTGCTTCTATTCACTATCATCCTCTCTCTTCAAGAAATGTATAGAGGAAAGTTAGCATCTTCGGAATTGTTTACTATTCTTGGAGGATTCACAAGTTCTCTCCTATTTCTTATTTTGCTAACTGTGAGTTCTTGCTTTGCTCCTCAATTGATTCTATCTCACTCGTGATCATTGCATTGTTATTATGTGATCAATTGACGATGTCCTGATTTATATTAGCTTCAAATTATCTATTTTTGTAGAACTTGTATCACTTGAATAGTCGAACGAATCTTTTCTTTGATTGTTTGAGCTTGCATAACATAAACTTTCTTCCAGCAATCGTGTGTATGAAACCCTTTTTGTTTGTTTGTTTGTTTATTCAATATAACTATCATTTATTTTTGATTCAAGTTGTTCAAATGTTTCCATCTTAATTTCAAGTGTTACGGCAATAGCTAATATATTCCCATGCTAAAAACCATTTTGACCAATGCTATCTATAATATGTCCCATAATTTTCACACATTACGATAATCCTTATCTTTTTATTTTTTATTTTAAGGTATAAATAGCTTTTTTGCTTTAAATCTTTCCTTTGCTTTTAACTTCAACTAGCTGAAATGCATTTAGTTCTTTTCTAATTACTTTATATGAAGAGTACATTGGGTTTCAGATGATACATTTTGTGCTTCTTTTCTACTCTTATTATCTTCTATATTCAGCTTGTTCGTCTTTTGTTCTCTCTCGGTGCCATAATCACTGTTCTAAAAATCCCCGCCTAGGTCCGCCTAGGCCCCGCCTAGGCGCTAGGCCCCCCCTTGGCGCCCCGCCTAGGTGCTAGGCCCCCCTTGGCGCCTCTAGGCCCCCAGGCACCTCACCAAGGCGACAAAATAATCCCTTTAAGAAATTAGGCGAATTCTGGCGGGAGAGATTTTTTTTTATTTTAATAACTACCCAAACCAAATCTTGATATATTTATTTTTCTAATGATTTACAATATTCATAATACATATTGTAACATATCAAATCACAACAAGAAGTGAACAATATCAAGTCAAAGTGGATAATTTTATTATAGTTGTAATTTTTTGAACTTGTACCAACTTCAAATTATATAAATGATGATACATTTGTAATATTTAGTTGAATTAAATTTTATAATTCTTAAATTTATGTTTAGTTTCTTAAGTTTTAATATTGAATTAAATTCTTGAAATTTTAAATTTTATTATTTAATATCAATTTTGTTTATAAATAAAATTAATACGTTAAAAATATGTTTAAACTTTGAACAATTGCATATTTGTGTTTGAACTTTAATTTATTATCTTCTATATTCAGCTTGTTCCTCTCTTGTTCTTCTCTCGGTGCCATAATAGTATTGTCTGAATGTTAAAGTGTTAAATAAAAGCAAAGTATGCTCACTAATTATAGTAATAGAAGACATGTTATGTTGTGTAATAATGTTTAACTTGGATGGTAAATATGAAACCTTGTAAAATGTGATAGCTTAGTTTTCAACAAAGTCTACCGGGTCACTCAAAATAGAAATTACTTTGAAGTGATTTTGATGTAGGACAGATCTGGGATGAAGAATTAACTAAAAATAAATTAGGATCTAAACTCCACGTTTAGACCGCTAGGATTTCTCAAGTGTATCCACTCCACGTATCAGCACCAAGATAGATAAAATACCTCTACGGTAGGATACCTCTATGGTATGAATGAAATAATCAATTTCAATATCATTAATCTGTAGTCTAAAAAACTTGTGGGGATTACATCACTATTTAAAGAGACTTAAAACCCTAATGTTACTTGGAGAATAATAAAAGTACTAAAAGACTAAGGTACCCTTACTAAACATTAAAAATTCCTAATTACTAATTAGTATCCCTAAATCCCCACTAATAAATAAAATACATAAATCACATCAACGACTTTTATATTAAACATAATAAAAACTCTAAATAATAAATATAAAAAATATCTTCTTTGTCCTTGACTTAGAGTTCCCATCATTCTCCTCTTGTTGGAGAAAACTCGTCCTCGAGTTCTATAATATGAAATAATAAGCAATGAATTCCTCTGCAGTGGAAGAACATTTTGGAACACCCTTGGCAACATCATTACGAGGCAAGGCTCAAAATTTTTTGGAAAGAGAATTGACGAGAGCATCACTTTCGTATTCAATGGCGTTGAAAATAAGCTTTCTAGAACAACGAAGTAAACAATGTCAACTTGGATTGGATCAACTTCTCGAATCGTCCTTTCCTCGGTAACGAACAACTCCAAAGCTACGTTAAATGTTTCCTCATACAGAATCTCTGGTTCAACTTTTGGAACTTCAAGAATTTTCATGGACACATCACAATTGTTGTAGCCCCAAAATTTAGAACATACTCTTTTTTTTTCTCTTGCTCTGCTTGAAGATGTGATCGTAAATTAATAAGGTCTTCTTTTATAGAAGATATGTCATCTTTTAATAAAGATATGTCATATTTTATAGAAGAACATTTAGAAATAACTCTTTGTGTGGCCTCTCTTGCTTCAACTTGTTGACGTTTCCTTGCTTCAGCTTGTTGACGTTTTCTTGCATCAGCTTTCCTTTTTTCATCTTGATATCGACGTTCCAATTTTTCAACGTAATTTTGTGCTTCAACCATATCCCATCTAAGCTCTTCTTGCTTGTGTTTCAAATATCTATGACCACATGCATTAATAAGGTAGTATATTCGATCACTTTCATCGTCAAGAAACCTAATATACTCTTTTGCTTCGACAATCAATTCTCTAGTGACTTGAGACATTGTGTTTTTTTTGACAAGTTATGGGCCTAACTGAAAGGAAAATAAAGAATAAGGGCTAAGGTATGAATTCAAAAAGTGTAGGAGCTGATTTAGAAAGGATGAAAGGGTATAAGTGAAAAGTGTATAAACTACGGGGCTAAAATTTAAAATGTAATAAAACCATAGGTTTAAATTGCAATTTTGGAAAATATATTTATAAGATTAGGGTTGCCATATCTTCTTATTACCACAATCATCAAGCAGCCGCCACAAGTAGCCCTTCTCCACTTTTTTTCCCGTAAACTAGCGCGATGAACAGTGCTGCGGCAATGAACAGTAACTCCGACGATGAACAGTAACTCCGTCGATGAGCAGTAATTCCGGCGATGAATAGTAATTTCGGCAATGTTTTTTTTTTTGAAAACCAAGATCTCCCAAAAACTGAAAAATTAATGGAGAAACCTTAAGCTCTGATACCAAAAATGATGTAGGACATATCTGGGATGAAGAATTAACGAAAAATAAACTAGGATCTAAACTCCACGTTTAGACCGCTAGAATCTCTCAAGTGTATCCACTCCACGTATCAACACCAAGATAGATAAAATACCTCTACGGTATGAATGAAATAATCAATTTCAATATCAATAATCTGTAGTCTAAAAAATTGTAAGGATTACATCACTATTTAAAGAGACTTAAAACCCTAATGTTACTTGGAGAATAATAAAAATACTAAAAGACTAAGATACCCTTACTAAAAATTAAAAATTCCTAATCACTAATTAATATCCCTTAATCCCCACTAATAAATAAAATACATAAATAACATTAACGACTTTTATATTAAACATAATAAAAACTCCAAATAATAAATATAAAAAATCTCTTCTTTGTCCTTGACTTAGAGTCCCCATCATTCTCCTCTTGTTGGATAAAACTCGTCCTCGAGTTCTATAATATGAAATAATAAGCAATGAATTCCTCTGCAGTGGAAGAACATTTTGGAACACCCTTGACAACATCATTACGAGGCAAGGCTCAAAATTTTTTGGAAAGAGAATTGACGAGAGCATCACTTTCGTATTCAATGGTGTTGAAAATAAGCTTTCTGGAACAATGAAGTAAACAATGTCAACTTGGATTGGATCAACTTCTCGAATCGTCCTTTCCTCGGTAACGAACAACTCCAAAGCAACGTTAAATGTTTCCTCATACAAAATCTCTGGTTCAACTTTTGGAACTTCAAGAATTTTCATGGACACATCACAACTGTTGTAGCCCCAAAATTTAGAACATACTATTTTTCTTTCTCTTGCTCTGCTTGAAGATGTAATCGTAAATTAATAAGGTCTTCTTTTATAGAAGATATGTCATCTTTTAATAAAGATATGTCATCTTTTAAAGAACATTTAGAAATAACTCTTTGTGTGGGCCTCTCTTGCTTCAACTTGTTGACGTTTCCTTGCTTCAGCTTGTTGACGTTTTCTTGCATCAACTTTCCTTTTTTCATCTTGATATCGACGTTCCAAATTTTCAAGGTAATTTTGTGCTTCAACCATATCCCATCTAAGCTCTTCCTGCTTGTGTTTCAAATATCTATGACCACATGCATTAATAAGGTAGTATATTCGATCACTTTCATCGTCAAGAAACCTAATATACTCTTTTGCTTCGACAATCAATTCTCTAGTGGCTTGAGACATTGGTTTTTTTTTTGACAAGTTATGGGCCTAACTGAAGAATAAGGGCTAAGGTATGAATTCAAAAAGTGTTGAAGCTGATTTAGAAAGGATGAAAGGGTATGAGTGAAAAGTGTATAAACTACGAGGCTAAAATTGAAACTGTAAGAAAACCATGGGTTTAAACTGTAATTTTGGAAAAGATATTTATAAAATTAGGGTTACCATATCTTCTTATTACCACAATCATCAAGCAACCGCCACAAGTAGCCCTTCTTCTCCACTTTTATTTTCGTAAACTAGCGCGATGAACAGTACTGCGGCGATGAACAGTATCTCCGACGTTGAACAGTAATTCCGGTGATGAACAGTAATTCCGGCAATGTTTTTTTTTTTTGAAAACCAAGATCTCCCAAAAACTAAAAATTAATGGAGAAACCTTAAGCTCTGATACCAAAAATGATGTAGGACAAATCTGGGATGAAGAATTAACGAAAAATAAACTAGGATCTAAACTCCACGTTTAGACCGCTAGGATCTCTCAAGTGTATCTACTCCACGTATCAACACCAAGATAGATAAAATACCTCTACGATAGGATATCTCTACGGTATGAATGAAATAATCAATTTCAATATCAATAATCTGTAGTCTAAAAGACCCGTGGGGACTACATCACTATTTAAAGAAACTTAAAACCCTAATGTTACTTGGAGAATAATAAAAGTACTAAAAGACTAAGGTACCCTTACTAAACATTAAAAAATCATAATTACCAATTAATATCCCTAAATCCCCACTAATAAATATAATACATAAATTATATCAACGACTTTTATATTAAATATAATAAAAACTCCAAATAATAAATATAAAAATCTCTTCTTTGTCCTTGACTTAGAGTCCCCATCAGATTTAACTCACTCACTCGGCGTGTTCTACATGATATGGTTTACTAATATTTTTTGGTTGCTAAATATGAAACTAGACCACTTATAAAACAGAAGTAATAAACTATGTAGTTGGAAGTAGTTGTGCTCCCCTCGTAGCTGTGATGGCTTAGGTGACAGCCTGACCAAACCGAGTACAGGATTAAGGCTCAATCCACGTCCTACTAGCATCAACTTGGTCATCTTAGCCCACCACACGTCCATCTTGGGATTGTTTTAACAACATTAACTGAAAATTGAACATTTTCATAGTTAAGATATATACTAGGGCATAGGGGTGGTAATTTCGGTAAATAGGTGAACCGAACCGGTTTGGTAAATATTGAATCTGGTTCGGGAATGGTAAAACTAACCGGTATCTACCGATTTTTCGGGACCGGGACTGGTTAATTGCTTTTGAGCAACAGGTATTTACCGGACCATACCGGTAGTACCGTTTCAATTAAAAGCCTTTAAAACTTTAGTAAGCCAAGACCATTATAGTGGACTTGTGGTCCAATGTTTCCTAGGTGGTGAAGTCTACTAGCCCAACTGCTCAAGTTCTAAGTACATAAAGTAAGTATGTTTCCTAGGTGGTCAAGTCTACTAGCCCAATTGCTCAAGTTCCAAAGTAAATAAAGTACGGTTTCAAATACACTCCACAAATCTCCACCCCCTTTTCTGCAACTTTCCATCTCTGGTCTATCCAACTCCTATTACTCTTTCCCCACCTCTGCCTTTTTGCCTTCCACAGCTCTTCATCTTTTTGAAATTTTTAATAGGTTTTAATTTTTTACTCATATATATTCTAAGGTAGGAAACTTTAATTTTTAACCAAGGTGCTTCTGTCTTGTTTATAATTTTTTTACATTGCGTGCTAATTACATCATACTAGAGCAAGAGAATCAATCAAATTCCAAAATATAATTTTTTTTATGTGTACACTATGAACAACCGCTACAAGAATAGGTAAAAACCTGTACCGTTGTGGAACCGAACCGGCCTACCTGTTTAATTGGTACCGGTATTGGTATCCATTTTCGAGGAAATTCGGTAATTGGTTCAGTACGGTACTTTACCTTTGAACAGCCCTACGAGAGCACATGAAATTCTAACTCTAAACTTGCATGAGTTTCATGAATTATGGGGAAACATGTAAAGGTCAAAAGACAAATATAATCTCATTAGAAAGCATGTGCGTTTTCACATGACTCAAATTTGGAGAAAAATTAGCCCAACGAACGGAATGAACCAAAAAGCCAACTTGGGGGATTAAATTGTCACTTTTTCTAATTAAATTCAGTGGCAACTTAGAGGGACTAATTAAGCCACCATTTTTACAATGATAAATTACATACGGAAGTTTTTGCACAGATTGTTGTTGCTTGTTTTAAAATATCTATTGCCTTTTTGGTTGTTCTTCTGGTATCAATATGCATTTCTATCATTCTATCCTTGAACACTTCGTTTGTATATAATTATTATGGCATCTCATTTGGGTGTTATTCTGGCAGTTCATTGGAAATTATCAGGAATCTAGTGGTGTCAAGACTGGATGGGGTGCTGGTGAGAGAAAAAATTATTGGCATATTATTTTTTGAATGCAATTGTATTACTTTCTGTGTAGAAAACTGTTTTAAGAAAGTCTAGAAGATAAAAACGGGAAACTTCATCATTTAAATAGATATTGCATATCCTACTGTTATTCTTCAGTCTTGATTTTGAAGTTCTTAAATCATTGTTATGTGATTTAAAGATGAACTAGGAACATAAACAGGACATTACACACTAATGGATCAAAACAATTAAAGGATTATTTCGTTGAGGTTTAAGCTCGATCATAGATTGTGAAGTGTCTTGAACTTGCCTTATTGCTAATGGTGGGAACATAAATACATGTATACATCCTATTGATACCTTGCTCTTGCACTGTGGTTACATGAAAGAAGGCAATATTAAGGTTTTGTGGTTTTTTTTAATCTACTGGTTAATTTGTTATGCTTGAGAAATCAGGTATATAGATACATGTCATGGAAAGAGCGGAAAGAAAGGTTTTTTGCATTTGCTTGGCTTGCTTCTTTGATGATGAATGGTAGAGGAGCAGCTGAGTGCATATGTGTGTTTAGAGTTCCAAATTTGCACCAAAGCCTAATTACTTGGAATATCCTTGGTGTTTGTTTTTCTTTGCAAGTAAAAAAGTTGGAATATGCAACTGCCTAAGGTATATAAAGAGGCATTATGTAAGGGCTCACTGCTAAGATTATTTTTTGAAGTAAAGTTATGTGAATATGCTCAATCAATCCACATGCTCGTTATCCTTATGTGTTGTTATTATAGTAATTAGTACCAGCTATTTGTTAACAACCACCCCATGTTAATTAATTAGTTATCTTCTTTTCATTGCAGTTATATTCGCAGAGTTAGTTGCTCTCATTGCGGCTGGCACTGTCCATCGCGTTTGTATCACAACATGGTAATGCTGATCTTATTTTATTTGAAATTTCTGCTTTCCGGTTTGTATAACATTTTAATTAAGAGCACATATCTGAATGGAAATATTAATTTTGCGACTGAATTGCATAGGCTACTTGGCCGGCTTTAAAATGAATTGTCAAAAGTGGGCATTTCATCCTGATTCCAAATGTACGAGGAATCATTTAAACTATGATATGTACATGAATTTGTGATAACATGATTAATGCCTTTCTAGATTTCCATGAGTAAATTTGGAAACAAAAAGAGTAAAGTCGGGTATTTTCTTAATTCCAATAAAACTGAAACCGAATCAAGTATGATCACATATATGGATAGAACCTATACTGGGATCTCGAAAAACAAGTAATTTCTGCTGCCCGTTATCCTTTTTTTAGGGTCATTAGGATTCTTATAGGTTTGCACTTCAGTATGACCTTGACTGTTATGCCACGATGCCCTTAAAGTCTGAATGGGATGGATAGACTCATGTAACTATTATATATTTGCTATTTTCTTAATTTCTTTTTAAAAGAAAAGAAATAGTTTATTACACAAGAAAGTCCTTTTTTACAAGGTATAAATAAAATGCATATTTTTTTGTTACAAAGGACCATAGATTAATTCCCCTTGTTATTTGTCATCTTGGGATCCATTCCTGCCCAAGGCAGGAATGTTAAGATTTCAGCTGAACTTAGCAAAAAAAAAAAGACACCCTTAATTCTAAGCTTCATGTTATACAAACTACATTTCTTTCACTTTCTTATTTTTTTATTTTTATTTTTATTTTTTTTAATGGTTGAATAGAGGTTAGCCCAAAAGGTGGGAGAAATGGCAAAGGCTTTGATTAAAAACCTCAAGTTCTTTGATTTCTTTCCTCGTACTTGGGGCTGCAATTTTTAAAACTATAATTATTCCAGTTAAACTAAATAGGAAGTTGAAGTAGAACTCATGATTTGGAGAAGCCTAAGATGGTACAAGAGACATAATTTTATTTACAATGATATTGATGAATTTGCGAAAATTTTACCATTGAATTTAAGGGTTAAATGCAAAGTCGACCTGATTTTTGGGCATTGAGCCTATTTCTTCTGGTTAATGCAAACTGAGCCTTTTTCTATTCAGAAATTTGGACTTTGAACCCCCGCACCGTATGTGCGTTGACTTGATGACGTGTCACACGTGGTGCCTACGTGGTACACGTGGTAGATCTGACATGGACATTTTATATTGTAATTTGACACGTGAGCAACGTTGACGTGGCTTCTTTCGAATATTTTCCAAAAAATTGCCTCTCCACTGATTCGAACTAGCAACCTCACGTTTGAAACCTTGGTCATATGACTACCCTAGCTGTTAACATCTCGTAAGGATTAATCTTTATATCAAAATATTTCATTCCCCCCCAAAAAAAAATTAAAATACTACACAGATCCTTCAGACAATCTAAGATTCATTTCGTTCTTTATCTTTCCCCAGCCCCATCAGAACATTATTATTGATATATGTGATAAAAGGATATCTTAATAATTTCTATAATATTATTGATATTTTATTAGATAAAGTCATAGACTAATCTACATTTGTTATTAGTGACACATTATTTATAAATCAAATATTATAGTTTAGTATAATAACGATAAAATCTATATTTGCTTTAAATTATACTTAATTTTCTATCATTTTTCGTTTAAGCAGAACCTTAATTTTGAAATGTGATGTATATTACCAAAAAATACGACACATTATTTATTATTTAATTTAGGATGTAAATAACCCCTACAACTTAATCTTGTAGAAAACATTAATTTTTCTCAAGGGGTCGGAAGAGATAAGCCCTGATTCTCATCATCACCGCCACAATTCTCATAATATTCACCCTCCCAGGCCCAGTCTCCTCCAAAAATCCCCACATCATCAACTTTCGATCGCCTATTCTTTACCCTGAATCCCTCACCTGGGACCCATCCTCCCAACACTACATCGTTAGCTCCCTCCGCGACCCACTCCTCCAGTCCATCTCCGACGCCGTCGTTGACGATACCCTCATCTCCGATTCCTCCCAATCTTCTTCCACCGCCATCCTCGGCATCACGGTTGTCAAAAACCAACGCCGCCGTCCACTCTCCATCCTCTCCTCCCTTCTTCGCCCTCGCCTCCTACGACCTCCGCACGGGCCGCCGCCTCTTCCTCACCCCTCTCCTAGACCCGAATACCTCCTCTGCGACCGGTTCCAACAACATCGCAGTCGACTTCTCCGACAACGCTTACGTCACCAACTCCACCTCAAAACCTTAACTATAATTTCTATAAGCTGTAAATTATAAGTTTCAGATTTGTTTCGGAATCAGAACCCGAAACAAGGGAAGATTTATGATTCAAAGAAACAGTAGATTTCTATTTTCTTTAGGTAGTTTTCCCCATTTCTTTCCTCACGGATTTCTAAGACGATGGCCATTGAACGCGAAAGATGTAATTTTGGGTCTAAATTTAGAAAACCTAACTTATGGAGATTTGAAATTGCTGAGTATGATGGTGTTTTAAATTAATGGGTATAAATGTCTTTTAATAACTTGGTGGGGCTGGGGAAATGAATTGGTTTGATATAAAACTTAATTCTCGAGTAAAATTAACTATTAGGCTTGTGGTGCTGGTCTCATGTCCAAAATTTCAAATTTGAGGTTTTGGGTTCAAATATGGGGAGATCCATATTTTTGGCAATTAATTTGAAAAATGTCCACGTCAGCGGTGCCACGTGTGTCACGTAGGCAGGTCAACGCACATGTGGCATATGGGGGCTCAATATCTAAATTTTTCAATAGAAATGGGCTCGATTTGCGTTGACCAAAAGAAAGAGGCTCAATATCCAAAAACAACTAAAGGTTAGGGATCACATTTGCATTTTACCATTGAATTTAAAGATATTCTTCACCTATCATGGATTCTTGCTAAGCTTTATAAACGGTTGTTTCTAACATGCCAGTATTCGCATGGTATCAAACATGCATATCTTGACTGAAGAAATGATATTGTATATCATGTCATCAATAACAACAGACTTTTGGAAAAAATGAGCAATCTAAAACGATGTCAAATAATACGATTATCTAATGTTTTTGGGTTTTGGTGCAGCTTCTTGTTCTCTGCTGGACTACTGTACGAGGTTAACAAGCTTTCGGGGACGACTTCTGCCAAAACTGAATCTAAAACTAGGAGGACCTGAATTGTCTGTCCCGTCTCTTAACAGGATTTACTTCTCCTCTAGTTTCTGCTACTTTGTTTTGTACCTTCATGAGAGTACTAGATAACAGTGAATGATTAGAATCTATATATGGGTTTAAATGAATATTTTTCAGACTATAATTTGTGTTGTGGAAAAGAATATTATGAAATTGAGAGCCAGGGTCTGCTGGTTACACCTCCAATCTTTACAAGGCTGATTAATTTACTTGATAAACACACTCATTGTAATAGGTGAAAATGGGATATACACCCTTGGTGAAGCAGTGCCCCCGAGGCCTATATCAGACCATCAACGACTCATTTGCAAAGAAAGCATATTTTAGAGAGAGAGAGTTACATTTAGAGAGCATATTTTAGAGAGAGAATGTTACATTTAGAGAGAGAAGCTCGGAAATCACTCCAAAAATCACTAGATCTAGGTTTTATATATATATACAGTCCGCTTTTCCAGCGAACTGGAGGGAGCGAACCGGCTATAACGACGGTTTTTTCCGTCGCTATAGCATAGAAAATCGGCTTTTTATGCTATAGCGACGAAAAAAATCGTCGATATAGCCGGTTCGCTCCTTCCAGTTCGTTGGAGAGAGCCGAGCTATATATATATATATATATATATATATATATATATATATATATATATATATATATATATATATATATATATATATATGGGATCCCTTCCATGGCAGCCGGTTGCTATGAGAACTGTGCAACACCCTCTTTTTGGACCGTTGATCAACTTATTGGAAGGCTGAGATTGGGATATATTAATACCAAGCCGTGAGAAGCTCTACCGGTTTTTATTTAAATAAGAGAGGCCCACATTTTAACAAATTGTCAGTATAGTTAAACAAAATGAATATTTAATATTAAAATATTTCAGCCGGTACAAGTTGTACCGGCCTATTCTTTTTTTTTACACATTGATGCTTTATCAGTTTTTAATCAAATATAAAGAGATTGCACAAAATATTAAAATATTAAAATATTTAAAAATATTTCGGCCGGTACAAGTTGTACCGGCCTACTCTTTTTTTTTTAAAGATGCTCGGTATATGTGTCTTCTTGGTAAGGAGTCTGGTATTTTGATTTCTTCATATTTTCTCCCCCACTTCGTATTTCTTAATTTAAAGATGAAAATATTATATTTAAACAAGTTGTACCGGTCACCATTTTTAAAAATATTACATCTTTATATAATTATATTTATTTATATAAAGATGTAATATAATTATATTTATTTTTAATATAATAAATATATAATTATGCAAGATATATAATTATATTATTAATAATTATGCAAGATGTAATAAAGATGTAAATATTATTAATATAAAAATAAATATAATTATATTACATCTTTATATAAATAAATATAATTATATTACATCTTTATATAAATATATTAAAAATAAATATAATTATATTACATCTTTATATAAATAAATATAATTATATAAAGATGTAATATTTTTAAAAATGGTGACCGGTACAACTTGTTTAAATATAATATTTTCTTCTTTAAATTAAGAAATACGAAGTGGGGGAGAAAATATGAAGAAATCAAAATACCAGACTCCTTACCAAGAAGACATATATACCGAGCATCTTTAAAAAAAAAGAGTAGGCCGGTACAACTTGTACCGGCCGAAATATTTTTAAATATTTTAATATTTTAATATTTTGTGCAATCTATTTATATTTGATTAAAAATTGATAAAGCATCAATGCATAAAAAAAAGAATAGGCCGGTACAACTTGTACCGGCTGAAATATTTTAATATTAAATATTCATTTTGTTTAACTATACTAACAATTTGTTAAAATGTGGGCCCCTCTTATTTAAATAAAAACCGGTAGAGCTTCTCACGGCTTGGTATTAATATATCCCAATCTCAGCCTTCCAATAAGTTGATCAACGGTCCAAAAAGAGGGTGTTGCACAGTTCTCATAGCAACCGGCTGCCATGGAAGGGATCCCTATATATATATATATATATATATAGCTAATAGTTAATTTTACTTAAAATAATTATAATTTAAATTAAAAATATATAGCTAATTAATACTTCACTCTCTAATTGGTTCACAAATATAAAGAATTATAATAGCAGACTAATACAAGGAATATACTTTATTAGGGGAATATAATATAAACTCAATCATTATTTTCTATTTATAATTAAAAATTATAAGGATAATCAGTAATTATTCTTATATATACTTATTTTATTAATTAATATTATTGATAATCCATATAAGAAATAATGATTGAGTTTATATTATATTCATACTCAAATAAATTACGTATTCAACTACTACTCCCAAATTACCTAGTCAAGTATTATTCTTTATATTCGATAATATTAATTAATAAAATAAGTATGTATAAGGATAATTACTGTGACACTCCCAAAATAGGTTCATTCTATCCAACCTATTCCGAGTCGCCAAATACATGGTACAGAAAACAACTACAACTTTATTACAACAATTGTCCTGCAAAATACAACAACACATATGTTATAAGTTTTGATGCCAACTGTGACTCATCCCAACCTTGGATAACACGTCACAATGGCACCTTACATAAAGGTATAGTCAAAAACTGTTTTAGAAATTAAAACATTTGGGAAGTGCTCAAGAAAATCTTCGTACATGGGAGGCCATGCGTTTAGGTTATGATAGATATCATATGTCCACAGAATTATCCTTGGTTGACCCAATAGACTCCAAAGAAAAACGAGAAGATTACTATCATATTCTTTCCAATGGTGAGTCTTCTCTTGACATATCACTATCTCCACTGTCTCCTAGTCGAAATTATACTTTCAAATAAACTCCAAGATCATATAGGTAGTGCTCGTAGATATACTCAGTAAGTGGATGTGCACAATCCTATCTTATGATAACACGAGGTTGTATGTCGCTAGACATCTTGTATGATAGTGGCAAAACACTCTTCCAACGTTGGGTTCGCCTCACCCTATTTGATTCACCAAATATAACTACTAAATGATGTATAAAATATAACACACTTTTCTATACTGTTTAGGGAGAACTTCTACCGCTAGAGACCATCGTTCTATTCCCCTGTTACCCCCACTCGACCCAGCTACACTCTTATTACTTGAAAGGAATTGTGAAGCAAAAGGGTGAGCACAACTAGCCCAGTAAAGAATATCATGACTAAAGATAAATAAATTATCAATAGTCTTCGTCAGTAATAAATCAGAGATTAGAAAATATGATAGATGATAAAACTTTTCAACCATAGTTGCAGCGGAACGAGCAATCCATTAGAAGAGTCAAATAGACCATAAAGTCTATTATCTTCTCCAGGTTAAAAGTCCACCAATAATGTTTTATCCATGTAACATCAATCAACAGTTCCTGTTCACAATCATGTGAATAGCTCATAATCATTAATTGTGGTTCTAAATTCCTCTTCGTACCCAGGACGAAGATAATTTTCATCACCTGTCTTTACTTGAAACATCAAAGATCATGATTATACCAGATTACAGTTCATATTTATAATCATACTAATAAATTCAACAGTTCATCTTTGCACTACAGGCCAAAGATATTCAACAACAATTCATCTTTGCATTACGGGCCTAAGATATTCAACAACAGATCATCTTTGCACTACTGGCCAAAGATATTCAACAACAGTTCATCTTTGCAGTACATGCCAAAGATATTAATATCTCAAAGAAATATATAATCATTTCAGAATTTATACAAACAGTAATTATAACCATGTTGATCCTTTCATCTTTGCACTTATGCTAAAAATATTCAATTGTAAATTCAATGGTCATGATCATACCAGTCAACAATTCAATTTTGCACTACTGGTCAAAGAGAACCCATAGTCATGATCATACCAATAATCTACTCATCTTTACACTCAAGTCAAAGAGAAATTTATTCACCAGGATTATAAAAATGTTATATATGATAATAAAAATAATATGATCAAAATATGGATTTAATTTCAAGAGTAAGATTCATAAATAAATGATAATTTGGTCAAAAAAAGAAACCAATTTTGTCGTGAATAGTATCCTGTGAATAGTAACTCGTGAATAGTAACTCCTGAATAGTAACTCATGAATAGTAATTCATGAATAATAATCCCTTCATGAAAAAGGTAGAAATTCCACAATAAAATTCACACTCGTATTTCGGTATAATGATATTGAAAGAATAACATTTCTTAAACTTATAAATAATTTATTTTAATTATTTACACTTTACTAAATAATGCATTTAATCATCCTAAAATGCCAAACTCATAAGATTTTATCACCAATAACCAAAACCCTCATCAAAAATCTGCATATACTTCATATAGGATTCTCAAGCCATAAAATCCTATTTTTTTAATTTTCTTACTTCACATAACATATTTAATTCATTTACTCATAACTAATCTATTTTTATAAAAAATATCAAATCAGTCTCAAAAATATTTCTTTTCTGGGATGTAGCAGAATATAGTCCCATATTGAACATATATTTTTTTTCAGAATTTTTAAAATTCATTTACTATTTTTCATATGGCCAAAATTGCCGAATATTTAGACATTTATCATAAATTATAATTTTGTGCAAAATTCTAAAATTTACATAGTATACTTCTGTTATATACATGTACTTCCAATAAAAATTTCACCAATCTTAGAGTTAACCACAAGGAGTTATAAGGGTTTACTTTTAAAATAGTCTTTTCCCATAAAATTCATAACTCCTAATCTATACATCCAAAAATCGCCATTTTTGGACACAATCTAGAAACTCATCAAATTATTATTTCAAATTTTTCTAGAATTTTTGAAGGTTAGAAAAATTACAAAAACTAAAAAATATAACAACCCTTAAAATCCCTTACCTCAAAATAACAGTAATTCTGATCTGAATATCGGTATAAGGCTGAAGAAAACTTGCACTGATAATAGAAACTCACAAAGTATCTAAATACTCACAAAATACACTCGATAATATAGAGAGAGAAAGCTTATGTTTCTGGTGTGATTTTTAATTCTAACTTAGCCCTCTATTTATAGGAAAATGTTAGCACGCCGAAGCAGACTTGACCTGCTACCTGATGGCTTTACCTGCTACTATTGTCACCCACCACATTTGAAATAAAATTCAGCACATTTCTTCACCAACCACAAGTGGGGCCCACTCAATTCTAGAATTTTCCACCAAAATCATTTATAAACCTAATTTCTGAATCAGTCACCTCTAAAAATTCATAACAAATTATACATTCATTTTTAACGGTTCAAAATTTTTGGACATATACTCAACTTATATATGTATAACATATCCAAAAATCACAACGATCCAACAGTCAGATTTAAAATTATAACTCACGCAATATATCTCATGTACAGTGATTTAATTTTTAATACCACTCATTTCGATAAAATACATCAACATTAATTCCTTAAATTATATCCACATAAAATAAATATAACCATCAATTATATTCACATAAAATAAATATTTTTTATCATATAAATGATCAATAATTAATTATTCACAAATAATATTACAGAATCACAATAGTGACAACCAGGCCGTTCCCAGGAAAGAAAGGGCTTTTCGATAAGGATTTCTCCTTACTGGCGCGCAATTAGGTGACCAAACCTTTCCTTGACAGAACTTTCTAGACATTGCCAATAATGCTATCTCATAATATTATTCAAATAATATGAATTATTGATCCGATAATGAGAAATACTGTGCAGTGACAATTATTGAAACAACAATAATATAAAATATCAACGCATCAATTATTGAACCAATAAAATAAAATATTGAACAGTAATTACTGTAACAATTATTGAGTAGTGCCTTCTTACGTAAGAATCAATAATTTAAAAATACTATTCAAAACCGTGTGCTACTGTGCAACCACGCGTATTACTGTATTTTAACTACCAGATATTCCAACAGTGTTAACGGTAACAACTACGCCGTTATTTGTAAAAATTCAAATTTATCGTTTTCTTCATCCGACAGTTATTCTGCTATGGGGCCCACAAATGGCTGCGCCGTCGTACGAATATTCTCCGACTGAAAGAATATTCCACGACCAAACGAATATTCCCCGACATCAATGAATATTTTATAACCACATGCTTATTTTTAAATTTTTGCACATTTCACCCATAACCAAAGTATTATATCAAATTAACACCTTATTATTCACAATAATAAATAGAGGAAATTCGATTTTATTCATTAAAAAGTTGGGGTCTTACAATTGCTGAGTATCCTTATAAATTTTAATTATAAATAAGAAATAGTGATTGAGTTTATATTATATTCATACTCAAATAAATTACGTATTCAGTTACTACTCCCAAATTACCTAGTCAAGTAGTATTCTTTGTATTAGTCTATTACTCATTTTATAATTCTTTATATTTGTGAACTAATTAGCGAGTAGATTATTAATTAACTATATTTTTTTTATGTTGGCCGCTACTCCATCTAGCGGCCAGTCAAAATGACCGACCCCAACCCAACCCTTTAGATCTTCCATTGGACGGTAGGAGATGGGTTAACTGAAATAGTGCTCATAGCTAACGGAAGCTATGGATCATTTCCATATATATATATATATATATATATATATATATATATATATATATATATATATATATATATATATATGGTGATATGGCTTATATTCAAGTTCAAGGAAACTTGTTTCTTCATTCCTCGAGTTGAAAAATCAAATCTTTGCTCATTTCTTGGTAAATATAGTTAGATCTAGTTTTAATATAGTGATTAGATTCATTTAAAGTTGCAATTTGTATACATATATTGGTTGTTTTCTTATACATCTATATATTTTACTGAATATTTAGCTTGTATATAGTTAAATATCAAACCTTTTCACTAGATCTACCTTACATCTGGTCAGATCTAGCCCTAAACCAGTTTTAAAGCTTCAAAACTTGAACTTTTATGCTAGATTTGCTCGGATCTAAGATAGATCTAGTCATTTTCAATCGATTTTGAACACTCGAAAAATCCCTAGATCCATATCTAGTGGGGAGGAGGTCCTAACTGATCGCGTTAGGGATTCTAACAATTGAATCACCTGATAGCAGTTTTAGGATACATTTTTTCAAAGGCGGATCCAGCCTGAAAGTTCAGTGGGGTCAAATTCAAAAAAAATAAAATTCACCCTAATTTTCTTCTTTGAGTGTGGAGTGGAGTAGAACGAGTGTGAATGAATGATGTGGTTGGTTTGATGATCTAGTTGATCTAGTGAGAATCTCATTTTTACTATAACGAAATAGTTTTTTCAACCTCTTGTTATACATTAATTTAAATTTTTGAACCACATTTCTAATTTTTAAATAGATTATAATATTCACAATTTATTAGTTTGAATCAAATAAATTCGTATTATTTTTTAATTTTAGAATTTTACAAATTGACGTCATAATATTAAAATGTGACTTTTTTATGGGACGAATGTGAAATCATAATATGAATGACATAAATTTTGAAAATAGTAAAAAAATAAAGAAAAGACATTCGTGTTTATTGTAAGAGTGACAAAAAGTTGAGTATTGGTCCAAATTATCATTTATTGGACCTAACCCAAAGTTCTATTTTGTAAGATTGTATTGGTAGGCTGTCTAAGCCTAAAGCCTTGCCCTTCAGTCCTACAAGAATGTGATCCAAGCTATAGGTTTCTTCTTTCATCCACCTACCCCAATCCATCCTTTTCAGCTACAATTTTATTTACAGATGACTTCCTGAAAATCGAGTAGGGCATGTGCTTCCCCTGCCCTTACATTTTTTATATATTTTTATTTAAATCCCGATTGTGGAATTGTACGGATCTGAGGCATCTTACATGTACTTATTTATATCTTAGACTCGAAGTCCCTTTCCATATATCTCATTGATACACACAGTCCCTCGAAATGTTGACTTCAATAGTGCGATCGATCTACAAGATAGGGTTATGGGAGCCATTTCCAAGATCTCCTTTTATTATGTATATATTGTTTATCACAATGTGAACCTAGGAATGTTGGAATCGGGATCCCCAAATTGGATCCTGGTCTAATTCCCATGATGGACGCGATTTCGATTGTAAAGATATTATCCAACCATTGTAAATGTAAATTTGGGCCTTAAAATGGTATCGAGGGTTCCATCCCATGAAAGTCAGATTTAAGGCCCCGTAATAATGAAAATTGGAATTGCGTGTGTTCAGGGCTACCGAGATGGTTTTCATGCCCACGAATCGCCTCGACCCTAATTTGATGCTTAATTTCCCGTTTATCACTAAAAAGTGATTTCTAAACAAAACGACTCAAATCTTTTAAAATCAAACTCAAATCGCTCGAGTTAGTAAGACCACTTTAGTTAAAAATTGAAAGTAGTGAACAATCTCAATTTTTATTTGGCGAAGGGTTTGAAAATCATGTTTTTCAAAAGACGCCACCTCAAAAAGATTTTCATCAAAATCATTGTTAAAATGAACCTTTTTTTAAAATCAAATCTTTTGTACATAGGTTCAAAGAGATTCGAAGTTGCTTTTAAAATAACGCACTTACCACGATTTTGATCGAAACTAAATAGTGATTTAATCCAAAATCACACACACTTCATACTTGGGAAAACATCAAAATGCGGTAACCGTATTTTCACGGAAGTCGGGAGATGCCTAACACATTCCTCTCGCTTCAAACCCCCGGACTCTATGAATCTCGGTTTCTAAACCAATTTACGGAGTCATAGTTTGGGTCATATTGCGAAATCTCTAAAATCCGGATGAATTGGTACATCCATTTAAATTTTTACCAATTGGCGGCTTTATTTGATTGGCCCAATAAATAAAATCAACTTTTTCAAATTCGTCAACACTTATATCACTCTTTTTTCTTAAAACTCACCCTTTAAGAGAAATAAATAAAAATTAAAATCTTAAAAAGGATTGAAACACCAACACTTTTAGGAAAATGGAATTCTCTGCGTCGACAACCAAATGTAAATTTTTTTACCCTCATTTTAGTAATTTTTATAATTTATAAGTAATTTTAACAAACTTCTTCGTAACTTATTTTAACTTAATTTATAAATTATAAATTAAAATAATAAATTAATAACAAACACTTTTATTTATGGGAAATGATCCATAGAATACGTTAGCCAGAGGGACTGTTTCAACTAACGCTCATCCAGTCGTCCAAAATTAGAGTGAATGACTGAGATGAGGGTCCAGCCGCTACTCCCTCTAGCGGCCAGCCAAAAAATTTTTGTTGGCCGCTAGCTAGAGGGAGTAGCGGCGCGCAAACAACAAAAATTTGGCTTAATTACATTATCCTGATTATCCTCATACATACTACTTATTAATTAGTAAAATAAAAAAATAAAAAAATAAAAAAATTATAAGGATAATTAATAGGATAATTAATAATTATCTTTATACTTATCCTTATTAACAGATTATCCTTATACATATTACTTATTAATCAGTAAAATAAAATAATAAAAAATTATAAGGATAATCAATAATTATCTTTATACTTATCCTTATATTTATTAACAAAATAAGTATGTATAAGAATAATTACTGATTATGGTCTTATGATTTTTAATTATAAATAGAAAATAGTGATTGAGTTTATATATTTGAGTAGGAATATAATATAAATTCAATCACTATTTTCTATTTATAATTAAAAATCATAAGACGATAATTATTAATCATCCTTATACATACTTATTTTATTAATAAGTATACGGATAATTACTTATTATACTTATAATTTTTTATTATTTTATTTTAATGATTAATAAGTTGTATGTATGAGAATAATCAAGATAATGTAATTAAGTCAAATTTAATTGTTGTTGGCCGCTAATCCATTTAGCGCGGCCAGTCAAACAGTCCCTCTGGCTAACGTATTCTATGGATCATTCCCCTTTATTTATAGGGCTATATGTATATAAACAGTTGTGTATTACACAATCGGCTATGACGACGCCATATCCCATAATAGGTATGGCGACAGATTTACTAGTCGTCATAGCCAAAAAATTTATCTCCATAACCAACTGTGTACTACACAACTTGTACATATATTTTTCTCTTATTTATAATTCATAATATTTAAAATTTAACTTATAAATTATTTTAAAATTATAAGTCATTCCACCAAAAACCTTTAGTTAGCCCTACTATTAAATAAATAAATTTCAGGTATATATCTACAGCCTACAAATCCCGCAAAATATCTTCGTTTCAAAACCCTCATCGCTACCACTAAAACCCTTCTATGCTCTAGACAGGAGAAATACAGAATCCAAAAATGAGGCTGCTAACCCACAACATGCTATCTTCCAACATCAAGGGCGTGACCAACGGCTTCCCTCTGCAAATCGAAGCGGAGAAAGTTATCGAAAGGCAAGTTGATTTCAATGCTGATTTCTTGAAGAACATGTTCGCCAAGGTTGAATGGAAGCCGCTCGTCGAGGCATCCAAAACCATGGGCTACGCCGAGCTTCCGGATGAGGCCCCGGAGCAAACGGCGCTCGACTCCGGTGATTTTCTCCGGAAATTTCATCATGCCCTTTTGGAGCTCCATCTCGAAGAGGGCGCCCTTGTTTGTCCCGAAACTGGCCGGAGATTTCCGGTTAATAAAGGGATTCCGAATATGCTTCTTCACGAGGATGAGGTCTGAGTGTTGAGTTAATTTATTTTGTGGATTGATTTTTGTGAGGGTGGGGCTTAGGGTTATTAAGTGGGTTTGTCTGGTTTTGTAATTTGGTTTTATGAATTCAATGGTTTAAATGAAAAATGGGTATTGGAATGTTAGGATTTATGTTAGTTGTTGGATGTTTTTGTTGCACTAAATTTCATACTAATAATGAGCTCTTTTGGTTTGTGATGTTTGATATGCTGACAGAAATGTAGGAAATGATGGTGGATATTAGGGATTTTAATTGGTTATCTGCTTTTTGTAATGGGTGGTATGAATATTTGGATTTTTCTTTTGTTTGTTGCACTAAATTCATATGAGGTGTGATCGTTGGGGTTTATCACTCATCTCAACCAAAAACACACAACCCTGTTGAATATATCTAACCTTCCTTACTTATGGAGTGTTTTCCCTTTTTTAGCTTTGCATAAACTCCTGCTTGAGCTAGCTCGGCTAACTCTGGTTTTGTTAGTACAGTACAGTACAGGAAGTCCTTGTTTGATGATAGCATCTAGAATGTTTGTGGTTTTGTTTTTGGATGTTACGATGGTAGCGATTTTAAGTGGGTTTTATTTGCGTTTGTAAGTTGTATTTATGAATTCGATGGTTTTAATTGAAAAATGAAGATTGGAATATTAGGATTAGTGTTGGTTGTTGAATACTTGAATGTTTTTGTTGCACTAAACTTCATACTTTTGAGCTTTTTGGGTTTCAGATGTTTGATATGTTGACAGAAATGTGGGAAATGATAAGCTTTTCTTCATTAATTTATTCTTATATTAACAAATGTTTGGATTGGAGTAATGAATGTTGGAATAGAATGACTCATCATGGAATTAAAAAAAATTTGTGTTTGGTTCTTTAGGGAATGGAGAGCATATGGAATAACTCATTCCAACTAGAATGGAATGAATCATTCCACTCTTCATTACATTCCTTAAATCCAAACTTAGCATTAGTGTAGTGTAATGTACCTGGAACTTAATCCATATGAAACTGCTCCATTGTTCTAGAGCTTGTTTATGCTAAAAACCAGGGACCTTGTGCCTTATGCTATCCTATCTAAACCCCCAATTTTCACTATAGCCCTTGAGCTCTATATATTCTACTCCACAAACAGCACCACATTGATTATGAAATTGTTAGCAGGGTCTGCTGGTTACTCCAATCTTTACAATGCTGATTAATTTACTTGATAAACACACTTATTATTGTAATAGGTGAAAATGGGATATACACCCTTGATGAAGCAGTGCACACGGGTAATATACCTTTTTGATATCTCCTCTCATTCCATTTTCAAATTTCTTTGTTCATTCCGAATTTCAAATCCACTTGATCCTAAAAGATCAAAGATGGTGGTGGGTGGTGGTGAGGGTGTTGAGGCAGGCGGCTGTGGTAGACAGCGGCGAAAGAGGGGCAGAGGGACGTGCTCGTGTGAACTGCTATACCTGGTCTGATATATTGTGCCCCTACAAGCAAGTAGTCACATATCTAGAGTCTATTGACCCTCTTATTTTAGGTTTGAATAGCCCTGGATATTGTCAAGAAATACATTACCACTTCATTGCTTAATATACCAAAAAAAAAAAAAACAGTTCGCATGCGATGAATAATGAAACTTCTCATATATGATATATTGGTGATTTTCTTGAATACTGACAAAGTTCATGTAGTAAAAGTGAAAACTATGTAATTAATATTTGTGAAAACTATGTAATTAAGGCCGACTTAAATGGCTTGCTATTCTGGAGATAGACCCTCTCAAACTCTTTCCACAACCAGCAGCACTAAACTTGAGCTCCATTCCCCGGCTTACCATTTTTCATATACTGAGTTCATTCTTTGCTCGAGCTTTAGCATCTTCTTGATCTGCAAAAAACATCAGACAACTTAATTTTAGAAAGCTAAAAATAAAGATTTATTGATTTCTGACACGGATCAAGGGGAATTCACCATCCAGTTTAAATTTTCACCTTTTTATGTATATAAAAGAAGTTATTACATTTTTAAGCACCAACAGTCTGACTGACCGTAATTCAACTTTCAGACCTACAAATGGACAAGTCAACATTGCTTCCCAAGGTGATCAAACTTCAACTAATACCCTGTATAAGTAACTGGTTACATTAATCAATGACTGGCAGCTAAGCTACGAATTCAATTGACAAACTGGGTGCAGAAAGAGGAATGAAACAAACAAATGGACACTGACCTGCAATGATTCATCTTTCCAAAGTGCTGTAACCATATAAGCAGTAGACTGGATTATATGTGTAGTTCTTCAACCCCTAGTTTTCAGTCGCACAAAGGTTCTTTGACCAAAAGATTCAATTTCTCCTGGAGAAATTTAAAAACATCTTCTCTCTTTTCCTTAATAAGCAATTGTCTTAACCTCCCAAACGTCAACCTTGGTGGCCGCATTCCCTTTTCTATCATTTCTTCCATTAAAACACAGGCCTGATGAGCATCTGCCTTATCACAGAATCCATTGATAAGAGCAGAGAAAGTGTGCATGCTTGGACTAAACTGCTTCTTTTTCATGTAACCCCACACATTCATTGCCATTTCAAGCTCATTTCTCTCACAGAGCATCTTTATCATCATAGTATACGTGTCTGAATCCGGGTCACAAATCTTGATCATCCTGCGGAAGACCTTAAAAGCGTCATCGGTTTCTTCACGAGCTATCAAGCAGCTTAAAATGATATTGCAAGTCCTTGAATTCGGAGTCACCCCCTTGTTCTTCATTTCATTCAAAACCCTATATACATTCTGGAGCTTGTTTACTTTACAGAAAGCACCAATCAATGCATTATAGACGGCCACATCAGCACTGACTCTGTTCTTTTCCATTTCGAGGAATGTATCAATAGCATCTTCAATCCGATTCTCTATCCCGTAAGTATGAATCAAAACACTATAGATAAATGATGTCGGCCTACAGCCACTAGAGTCCATGTCCTTGACAACTTCAATGGCTTCATCTACCCTCCCTCCTTTGCAAAGGATGTCAACCATGATCCCATATGTCACAATATCAGGGTTGCAACCTACTTTGACCATTTCTCTGAATATTTCCCTAGCCTTGGGCAGATTCGGGTCCCTTCCCCACCCATCAATCAATATGCTGTAGGTTTTAGAATCAGGCAGAAATCGGTCTTTCATATTATCAAAAATCTCCTGAGCCTTTCTTACATTCTTAGACTTGCACAAAGCACTCAACAAACCATTAAAGGCAGCTAGGTTTGGAGGAACATCATATTTTTCCATAACATTGAAAGTGTAAACTGCCTCCTCCACCTTCTGGGCCCTAGCATACCTTCTCATGATTATACAAAACGTCTCGATATTTAGCATTCTCTTGCTCCCCATACTGTTCACAAGATCCCACATTATCTGATACTGCCTTATCTTAGCCATAGACTCAATCATGGTGTGGTAAGATCTTATGCTGTGCTCATAGTTACGTTGTTTCCCAGCCCATTCAAAGAATTGATGCGCAAGCAATCCAGCATTCTCGAATCTCTTGAGAACTTTCTCAACTACATCCTCGGAAACCCTTACCCCACTTTGTTCAAGTGCAGTAGCAAGCCCTAATTTTGGGTAAGACATCATAACTTTGCATATTCTTTTCGTTGGATCAGACATCTCTTAAACTGTTTTACTTGAACTATAACATCTAGCCAATATCACCAGCTTGAAACATAATTTATTAGGATAGCGGTTTTTTCTAATCATTATGTTAACATAACAAAAATTACCAAGTACCTGCACCATTCAAAAACCAATAAGTAAATATTTCTCTGATTAACACTGATAACATTCTATAAAAAATACTACCTCCGTTCCAAAATTAGAGAGATACATTTGACTTTTTGAAATAAATTTGCGAAGTCCTAAAATTTAAAATCATGTGAATTTATTTGATTTTACTATAAATCAACTATAACCATTGTAAACTAACTAAAAAGTACAACTAGTTACCATATTTGTTGTTTTCAAAAGCAAACCATATTCGTATCAAGTTTGAATTTTATGACTTCACAAATTGACTTCAAAAAGTCAAAATGTAGCTCTAATTTTGGAACAGAGGGAGTAGTTTATGTTCCTTTGGGAATATGATGCATTTAATAAAGTGCCTTAGGACTAGAGAAAATATAAAAGGGTCAAGTTAGACAATGATGTTTGTTAGGTTTTCAATAGATACAAGAAGTGATCTTATTTATTGTTTTTTTGACAAGTAAAAGAATTAAGGCACCAAGCAGGTGCCATCCATGACAATGGGATAAAAGAGGTGGTCATTGCATACTTGCTAGCAACTCAATCTTCCAGAAAAATTAGAAATTCAACTCTTTGCACTACATAAACTGTGTTACTAGGAAACCGATGAATGCTTGATTTGATTTCTATAACTTTATTCATTACATCAGGATTTCATTGATGATAATAGAACCATTACCTGACTTGAGCTTAGAAGCTTCTTCACGCCAGAAAAGTTAAATAAATCACCCTCAGGCTTCTGATTCAAACCCAGCTATACAGTCGCATAAACTTGTTTATGCCACAACCAAGAACTGTGGGAAAAGAAAATTTATTTGTGTCAGTCAATCTTTGAAAACAAATAATTTCAAAATCATGTTGTAAAGGTCTTTAATTAGTTATATGGGAGTTTATACTTTTTGTTAAATTCATTAGAAAGATATACTCAAAACTTTCAAACCCATTAAAACACAGCAAGCTACACTTGAAGGACACCAAAAACAAATTCATTCTGCATTTTAAAGAAGAATATTGACAGTGAAACTAAAAAGAGAAACAGAAAGATGGCATTTTCAAATAAATTCATATATGCATATGTATAATCACATATCATTTCTCTTAAAACTCAAAAGCTCCAAGAGTTTCAGAATGATTTTAACACAAAGTGTTAACTCAGACATTTCTTCAAACAGGTAGAAGACACAGTCTGCTTCTGTTTGTCTCTCTATATATATTCGAATGCTCAAGCTACTTGAAATTATTATCAACCTTTTCAACTTTTGTGAGAATTATGGATTAAATTCCCACATTATAAACTTTAATAAACGAAAAAAAAAAACATGAAAAAACCCACAAAAAAAAAAGAAAAAAAAGAAAGAAGCAGCAGCTTACATTAGCATTTTGCATCCGCCTACGTTAATCAATGTTATTCTCGTCGTCAGGAATGGAGTTCAGGTCCAAAACGCCGTTATAGCCAACTTTAACGTTGTCAACAAGTTCCAGCGCCACAGTGGCATATAACGCCGGCACAATTCTACTATCTGTTAAATTATAAAGAGGTATGATTGTAACTTTAAAATTTCACAAAATAGTGTTATGAAATACTAGTATAATATTTAAATATTTAATGGTAATATTTTATATATGTATTTAAAAAAAAGGTAAAACTGTGTTCTTACTTTTCAAAAGTACAGAAGATGATTTTAATGTTGTTTCTGTTTTTAATTATATATTTAAGTGCTAATTAAAATTATTTATTCTTTAGGTCTCCAAAGGTAATTTTCATAATTCTAAAACTAAAGCACTAAAATCATTCTCAAGCACAATACTCTTTCAAGTTTGAAGTCAATTACCATTTTGATTTGTACTTAAAATAATCACTTTGTGTATTGAGAGTACTAATTTTTCAATTTTGTTATTTCTTTGGTCTCTAATAAATTTTTTACTTTAAATGATTAAGGAGTCTTATAATATTCTTATATAGTTGAATATTATCATAATTATATAAAATCCTGGTTCAAATGCTAGACAATTACTTTCTCTTTAATTATTCTTTCTTACTTTTTAAGGGCATCTAGCATGCATAATAGTTGAAGTAGCATTTATGATTCTTAATTTCTTTTGAAAAAATTGACTCAAGCTCATTTGTCAAGCAATTCCATTCTTTGTACCATTGAACTCATCAACCATCAATTTC
Source organism: Panax japonicus (assembly GCA_020205505.1). Classification (NCBI taxonomy): domain Eukaryota; kingdom Viridiplantae; phylum Streptophyta; class Magnoliopsida; order Apiales; family Araliaceae; genus Panax; species Panax japonicus. The sequence continues at coordinate 27,440,682 of CM035096.1, forward strand.
TATATTAACTACACAATTGAATTTTGTACATTCATCCAAATTCTAAAAATAGAAACCAAAAACAAAGAAGCAATCAATGCCACAATCCTAGCCCAAATCCAGCTTATATACTGCTAATGCTTGACCTTCCTGCTGATATGCTGCTAGTGCTTAGCCTCTTTCCTGCTGATATGCTGCTAGTGCTTAGCCTCCCTCCTGATGTACCAAATGTTGATGCACTAAACTGCAGTGCAGATCGAAACGATTCGTGCCCGAGAGGCAATGGCCTGCTTGGCAACCTTGGGATTTCTATATCCCCTTCTAACATCTTTAAAGCATCAGAAATAGTAGGCCTAAGAGCCACCATTACATGTGCACAAAGTATACCAACATGAACAAACCTTTCCATTACTGTCTTCGGCCCATCCTCTTTAATTCGCGCGTCAAAAATATCATCCACGTTCCCCGATTTCACAAGATCCCACGCCCAATCAGTGATCAAGAGCGTTGAAGATTTTGACGCGTCGAGCACTTTTCTTCCGCTCATAATCTCAAGAATTATGACACCAAAGCTGTAAACATCACTCTTTTCGGTTAGTTGTCCATAAAGGGCGTATTCGGGTGCTAAGTACCCATATGTGCCAGCTACCCTTGTTGTGACATGGGATTGTCCCACAGTACTTTGTTTTGCTAACCCGAAATCTGCCACTTTTGCTTTCATATCCGAGCCCAAAAGTACATTTGTAGTCTTTACATCGCGGTGATAAATGGCTGGTTTGATTCCATTGTGCAAATAAGCTAGCCCCTTGGCGACATCAAGAATAATGTTCTTGCGAATAGGCCAACTCAATAGCTGCCTAGTAGAATTTGCTTGGTCATAATTGAACAAATGCTCATCTAGACTACCATTTGACATGAAATCATAGACAAGATATCTTCTATTTCCATTAATCCCGTCGCTTGTAACACAAAATCCTCTTAGAGCAAGAAGATTCCTATGCCTAATTTTGCTTATGATCTCTGCTTCATTAGTGAATTCTTGATCATCCCCATTTGTGTCCATATCAAGAAGTTGTTTTACTGCCACAACTGTACCATCCAAAAGGGTCCCCTTATAAACAACACCATATCCGCCTTGACCTATAAAATTCTTCTGCGAGAACCCATTAGTGGCCTGCTCAAGCTCCCCTACATGAAACCATTTCGCACCCGAATTAGGCAAAACCTTAGCCTTAACTCCCCTAACATATTCTTCATGCAATGCAGCTTGCATTTTTTCCTCCTTCCTTTTCTGATACAAAATGATCGAACCCCAAGCTGCCAAAACTCCGATAATTGCCCCTAATGATCCAAAAACAATTTTGAGTACCTTTTTTTGGGACAAACCATTTGAGCCCTTTTTAGTTACTGAGCTAGACAAAGGCAAGCCTAGTATACAAGCAGCTGCCCTTATATCCTCAGGGCCATATTCATTAACAATTCCAGCAGCATACAAAACAGTGTAATAAAAACATCTCGTCGAATTCGGGTCAAGAGACTTCAACAGAGATGTCACCCTTAGGCCAGCATCAAGGCAGGAGCTGCACCGGCTAAGGCCTGATAAATCTGCATTACAAGATGAGTCTAGTTCACTATTCGGTCCAACCTTTTGAAGCCAATCTTTTGTTGTGGCAATGCCAGCACAACTTGAGGGGCTAACCACTAGATCCTCGTACGAGCCATTGGTACAAGAAGGGGAAATTGACATGGCAGCAAGCTTATCGCGAAGACGGGACCAACAAGAAGATGCATCATTAGAATTTGGGAGATAGAACATTGAGGTTTCTTTGAGGTGTTTGGCTAGGCCAATGCCAAGGAGGCTTTGGAGAGTTTGGCAACAACTTTTGTCAATCGGTGCGCGGCACAACGATTTGTCCCACGGGAAGGTTTCCACATAGCTAAAATCAATGGGGCATGAGGAATTTGCAGAAGAAATGAAGCAGATGATAACACAAATGAGACAGAGAATTGGGGTTGGGGACAACAAATTTTGGGACTTGCCCATTTTTTGTTTTTTTGGTGTCAAACCATTGGGTTGAGTGTGTGCTAAAATGGTTATATAGTAGTAGTAGCATATAGCATCAAGATTGGCTGCTATGGCTTGTGGACTTATGGTCAAATTTGCTGGCTAAACTCAATTAGAAAACTGGATAGTGGGCCTTTACTTTTTTGTTTTGTTTTATATTTTCTTGAATTAAAATAGTGGACTGTTTGGATCTTTCTGAATTAGGTAGTCTGTTACCACGTGTTTATTTTTCTTTCTAGATAAGAGGGATAATAATAAATTAATGATTTGTTTGTTCAAGAATATTGCACAGAGGTTGATTAAATTAATTGTTTATGTTCTAGAAATGTTCACAAGTCCTAAGATTTTACGTTGTTTACGAGAAGATATTAATAGTTTATAGTATGTGTTGCAATTTTTAAATAGCTAGAAATAGTGACATGATATTATTGGTAGTGGTTAGTATGAAGTTAATTTTGATCAATTGATCAGTATATTGTTGACACTCAGGTTGGGGGAGATCTCTCTGCATGTTAGTACTGTATTGATCAATTGACTAATTTACCACTCCCTCGGTTCCATAATAACTGTCTTTTTAGAAGAAAAAATGTGTTTCAATTTATTTGTCGTTTATAACTTTCTAGGAGAATAAATTATTTATTTTCCTATAATACCCCTTAACTTTTCTTATTGTCCCAAGAAATTTTCTCTCTTGTATTAATAGTTTTCAATTTTTCATAAAGAGGCAACGATGAAATTTCTTACAAATTTTAATTCTGAAATGATAGTATTAAATGAGTTTCTTAGTTCATGTGCATGAAATTAAAAAGACAATTATTATGAAATGGAGGTAGTGTAAAATTAAATTTATAATAACCCAATTCAATATTATCAATGGGTGGTAAGACAAATTTTAGATCCAAAATTTTATATAATATTCTTTTATGCATTCTAAACTCAATTATTGGAGTTCGTGATCATTATTAACAATTTTCCCCCATCAGTCCATCCTAACAAAAAAAAGGAGGGGAGGGGAGGGGGGAGGGGTGGGGGGTGGGGGGTGGGGGGTGGGGGGGGGGAGGGGTGGGGGCTTGCCTTATTTTTATGTATTATTTGCTGAATTTGTTATAAAATTTTAGCAAAATGTAGAAATATATTCTTATAATTGTTGCATAAATTTAGAGAGAATAAGTAAGAAAAAGATAGAGAAATCATTCAGAGAAATTCTCTCATTTCATTTAGTATATCACTGCCTTATATAGGCAAGCAGAAGAGAAGTCACGGGGGAGGAAGAGATAAAGAAGAAAGGAAAGGGAGTCACGGGGAGGAGGGAAGAAGGAGAGGGGGAGATCATGGGTTGGGTTCCCTCCTGAGGAGGGAATTATGCAATGCATTACAACAGTTCCCCTGATTCCCTACAATAGATTATGTCTCATTAAAAACCTTGTTAAGAAAATTCAGTGAAAAAAACTTAACGAAGGAAAAAAGAGTACATATCTTTTACATAACTATCTTTTAATTGACTGTCTCGTTAAAATCTTGTCAGGAAAAACCCATTGGGATAAAAACTGTGACTAAGAAAAAAGAGTACAGTCTTCCCCTCAAAAGGAATTCATTACTCCTTGATGAAATGTTGTCATATGTCTTTCAGTCGACACATTCCGATCCTTTTCCGAAGTTTTGCAAACGTTGCATTTGGTAGCGACTTTGTGAATAAGTCAGCTAGATTATCACATGATTGAATTTGATGCACATCTATATCACCCTTCTTTTATAGCTCATGTGTGAAGAAGAATTTAGGTGAAATGTGCTTTATTCTATCTCCCTTGATGTACCCTCCGTTCAGTTGAGCAATGCATGCAACGTTATCCTCATACATAATTGTAGGAATGTCTTTGATTGATGGTGATCCACATGATTTTTGAATATGCTGAATAATTGATCTTAACCAAACACATTCTCTGCTTGCTTTATGTATAGCGAGAATCTCTGAGTGATTTAAAGATGTAGCTGTCATGATTTGCTTTGTGAATTTCCAAGATATAGATGTGTCACAATATGTAAATACATAACCTGTTTGTGATCTTCCATTGTGTGGATCTGATAAATATCCTACATCGGCATATCCAACCAATCGCGATGTTGAATCCCTTAGATAAAATAACCCAAGATCTATACTTCTATGAAGATATCTCAAAATGTGTTTGATCACATCCCAATGTCTATTAGTCGGAGAAGAACTGTATCTTGGTAACAAGTTGACATCAAAAGTAATATCAGATCGTGTACAATTTGCAAGATACATAATAACACCTATTGCACTTATGTAAGACCCCAAATTAGTAATAAATAAAATTTAATTTCCTCTATTTATTATTTTGAAATAGTAAGGGTTGATTTGATTAATGTGGTTAGTTATGGGTAAAATGCGCAAATATTTTAAATAAGCAGGTGGTTATAAAATATTCATTGTTGTCGAGGAATATTCATTTGGTCGTTAAATATTCTTGCGGTCGGGGAATATTCGTACGACGGCGCAGTCTTTTGTGGGCCCCATAACGGAAAGCGATTGGATGAAGAAAACGACAAGTATAAGTTGTTTATAAATAACGACGTAGTTGTTATCGTTAATACTGTTGGAATACCCGGTGGTTAAAACACAGTAATACGCGTTGTTGCACAGTAGCACACGATATTGCACCAATTATTGATTCTTACGTAAGAAGGCACTACTCAATAATTGTTATAGTAATTACTGTTCAGTATTTTATTTTATTGATTCAATAATTGCTGCGTTGATTTTTTATATTACTGTTATTTCAATAATTGTCACTACACAGTATTTTTCATTATCGGAGCAATAATTCATATTATCTGAATAATATTATTAGAAAATATTATTGGCAATGTCTAGAAAGTTCTGTCTAAGGAGAGGTTTGATCACCTAATTGCGCGTCAGTAAGGAGAAATCTTTATTGGAAAGCCCTCTCTTTCCTGGGAACGGCCTGATTGCCAGTACTGTGATTCTGTAATATTATTTGTGAATAATTAATTATTGATTTATATGATAAGGAAAATATTAATTTTATATGGATATAGATGGAGAAAATTTTTAAAGTGACAATTGTTAAAAATTGATAATTTATCTTTTCTGATAAAATAATATTTATTATATTATTATAATATAATAATGGTGATATTTTTATAATGAATGTGGGATATATGAGTATACGAGGAGAAAGAGTATTTTTGTTGCAATAAACGTTTAAAACATGTTAAACATGTCGGTGGACCCCATTTCTTGACTAAAATTTGATTGTAGCCTGTAAAATCGACCGTTTATGGATTTCGGTCAATTTCTGTTTGGAATTTGGAAAAACTTTCTTCTGCAAAGTTGTAGATAATAGAATTTCCTATGTAAAATTGCGAGATTCGAATTTTCTAACAAAAAGACTATTTATTATGAATTATTGAAGTTTCGAAATAATTGATTTTTGGAGGTTTTAATTGTTTTATTCATGAAAAACGTTTTTTGCAAGCCCACATGTGTGGTAAATAAGCTGAATTCAGATTCTTGGGAAGTGGGATTGAATATTTATTAAATAAAATTATTTTAATAAATTTTCTGCTTTGGTGTTCTAAGCATTTTCCTATAAATAAGGTGCTTAGGTTAGAATTGAAAATTACACCAGAAACTACAGATTTCTCTCTCTATAATATCGAGCGTATTTTGTGAGTATTTTTATACTTTGAGTGTTGCTATACAGTGCAAGTTCCTTCAGCACTATATCTGATATTCCAACCAGAAGTACTATTCTAGCTAAGGTAAGGGATGTTATTTTCTTCGTAAGTGATATTATTTCTTCAATATCATTATGCTGAAATATTGGTTGGAACTTTTTATCAAATTTTGAACTTTTTCATGTCGGGGTTACTATTCATGAGTTACTATTCACGAGTTACTATTCACGTAACATGATGATGTTTTTTGTGAAATTTCTATTTTTTGGTGTCGGAGTTACTATTCACTTATACGGCACAATTCACGTATACAGCACTATTCACGAATACGACACTATTCACCGAAAAATGAAATTTCTTCTTTTTGTCCAAAATATCTATTCTGGATACTAGCTTTGATTGTATCCATGTTTTGATCATTCTTGAATTTTACCCCACTTTGGTTATTTATGAAGTATTTTTGAATGTGAATTGTTTAAAGTACGAATCTTTAATATTTGTTCTTTTGCTTCATTGGATTCGTTTTCTTTAAAATATTTTTCATCATCCTCAGTCCTAAATGATGATATTACTGAATATCTTTGGCATGTAGTGCAAAGATGAATGATTTCTTGATGAATATCTTTGGCCCGTAGTGCAAAGATGAACATGTGTTGAGATGAACATTACCGATTAATTAATATCTTTGGCCCGTAGTGCAAAGATGAACAGGTGTTTAGATGAACATGAACAACTGATGAATATCTTTGGCCTGTAGTGCAAAGATGAATATTTGATTCCAGATATATATTGATTGATGTTACAGGGATAAAATATCGACGATGAACTTTTAAATTCATATGTAGAAGATAGTAGTTTGCATTCTCTACTTAACTCTTCTAATGAATTATTATTTCCGCTGCGATTATTGATTTAAAACTTGGTGTCTATTGTATTCTATTAGATTTTTCCCTGTTGAAGACTAACGATAATTTGTTTTATATTATCTTAGTCATAATGTTCTTTACTGGGCTAGTTGAGCTCACCATTTTCCATGTTGTTCCATTTTTCTTCTCAAGAGACGAGAATGTAGCGAGTACTAGTCGGGGTGTGGAATGATGGTTCTAGAAGTTATTCTAGTAGTCCTCACTATTCTATAAAATAGTGTATTAATAATTGTAATAAGGACTTATTTGGGTGTGGATATTGTCTAGATGACAATATTTGTATTTAAACTCACAGTTTTTATGTTGTATTAATAAAGTTGTAGTTGTTTCTGTACCATGTATTTGGCGACTCAGAATGAGTGTTGTATACCTATTTTGGGGGCGTCACAGTTGGTATCAGAGCTTAGGGATATGATCTCTGGCGGAGATCGAGGAATTGTACTAGGAGGGGAGAGACGAGTAATCGTTCGCTAGTATGTCATACCTAACCTTATTTATTGGTTAGTTGAACTATATGGTTAATATGTGATATGTTAATTTATTTAATTAACCCTTGTTTTATGGTAGTATTTAATAATGGCAGCTGAGAATATTAACGGTGGAGTTAATGAGACCGTGGAAACTCTTTTAATCACCACCCAGGGAAACGTGCAACATGAAGGCAATATTCCTCCTGTAAACAACACCACTGAGCAGACGATGAACGACTGGATGTTTAGGAGCTTTTTACAGTTCATGCAAAACTAGACGAGGGAGACTCGTGTACAGAATACGGGTGGAAATGATAGCAACGCGCGACTTGTCAAGGCCAAGAAGTTTAAAGAGTCGGGACCACCAAAATTTAAGAGAAAGCCGGATCCGATCATGGAGAAAACATGGGTCAAGTAAATTACCAAGATATTCGATGTCTTGGGATGCACGGAGGAACAGAAGGTTCCATTCGCCACTTTTATGTTCCGTGGCGAGGCAGATTACTGGTGGGAGTCTGTGAAACATACCCAGCCTTCCGTACTCCGCATGTCTTGGGAAACGTTTCAGAAACTTTTCAACGAAAAATAGTCCTGAAAGTATTCGTCATATGAAGGAGGTAGAGTTTATTAGACTAGAACAAAACAACATGACAGTGTCCCAATACGAGGCGAAGTTTGCAAAGTTATCTAGGTTTGCACCTCATTTGGTAGAGAATGAGGAACGAATGACGAGGATGTTTCTGAGAGGTTTAAAACCCGAGATTTGGCAATATCTTATCTCTCATAAATTTTCTTTATATTCAGATGTTGTCAACAAGGCTCAATTATTAGAGCGAGATAACAAGTACGTTCAACCAAGAGACCGCAACCAGGATCATACCGGTGACAGCAGTCATCAGAACAACGATAACCAGCGGAGAAATAAAAATACGGACAAGAGCGACAACCACTCTGGTGGTAATCGTGGCCATGAAAATAGAAGAAGTGAGTCGGGGGGAGATTTTAAAAAGAGGAGATTCAATAATGACACTACGAAGACGTCAGCACCAGCAGCAACTGGTTTTAAGGGATGAGAACAACCACCAGTCGTATGCTATAAATGTGGAAAAGAGGGACACATCAGCCCAAACTGTCCACAAGAGTTCAAGGTATACTATAATTGTGGAAAGGAAGGACATATCGCTCGAGATTGTACGGTAGCGAAACCAAGTCCAGCGGGGATGGTGACTCAAAAGGTTGTCCCAGAAAAATCAAAGTCAACGGTTCCTGGAAGAGCGTTTGTCGTGACTGGTCAACATGCGAGGAACCCAAACGAGGTGATCACGAGTAAGCTAATTATAAATTCATGCGAAGTTTATACATTACTAGATACCGGTGCTACCCATTCATTTATCTCTCCTGCTTGTGCTCAACGTTTAAACTTGACTCCGGAGAAATTAGACTTTGACCTATCTGTGGAAACTCTGTTAGGAGAAACTTTCATCACATCCACTATTTATAAATCTTGTTTAATCCAAGTTGGAACCATCACATTACCTGTTGACCTTATTTCTTTAAAGATACTTGCTTCTGATGTGACTTTGGGGATTGATTGATTAACTACTCATCATGCCAAAATTGATTGCTTTCGTAAGGTTGTTAGTTTTCATATTCCTAAGTAACCTGTTATTTGAATTCAATCAACCAAACCATTTAAGTCAAACACTTTCATATCAAGCTATAAAGTCATTCGTTTATTGAAAAATGGATGTCAAGTTTTCTTAGCCCATGTTATGGACTTAAACAAAAATACGTCAAATTTGAATGATATTTCTATTGTTAGTAATTTTCCTGATGTATTTCCTGAAGAATTTCTTGGCTTACTCCCAAAGTGTGATATTAAATTTTGTATCGACTTTGAACCCGGTACAAAACCCATTTCTAAAAATCTCATGGCTCCTATTAAACTTCAGGATTTAAAAATTCAACTATAGAATTTGGTACCCGAGCCTTTATCGGGTGACTTCCTTTGTGGAATGCACCGAAGCTAGACTCTCCGTAGGGGACGCCATATTCGTACGGTAGTAAACTGATAGGTGTCATTGTGACGTGATATCCAAGATTGGGATATGAGTCACAGTTGAAAGCAACCTAAGTCAGTAATCGAAATACGTAGCTTTCTATGCTTAGCTGGTTATTATCGAAGATTTTGTGGAAAGATTTTCTCGAATCACTACTCCATTAACGCAGCTGACTCGTAGAGATACAAAATTCGAATGGAACAAGGAATGTGGGAAGATCATCAAAGAACTCAAGAAGAGACTCATTTCGGCACATGTTCTGACCATACCATTCTGGAAAAAAGAACGTGGTAGCTGACGTATTGAGTAAAAGATCGTACACGAATACGAATTCGATATTATCAAAGACCCATTTTATATAACTTACAAATGATAGATATAGAGTTAAAGACTCTAGGGACTCATGTGATGATATACAAGTAGAACCGACTTTAATCAATAAAGTTAAAAACGTTCAAGCTACACCCCGGAGCTGATGAATATGAAGAAGGAGGTACAAGAAGTTGTTATTCCAAAAGAGAGAATTGGTGAAGTGAGAAAAGCTCAAACCTTCGATTTATTAGTCCATTTAAAATCCTTGATTGAATAGGAACTATGGCCTATAGACTCGTTTTACAGCCAAGTATGACACGTGTTTATAATATTTTTCGCGTATCGATGTTACGTAAATATGTGGACGACCTGAACCACATTATTGAGTTAGAACCAAACGAGATAGCAGAAGATTTAACGTACAAGGAGGTACTTATCAAGATCTTGGATAGGAAGGAGCTTGTCTTACGCGCGAAGGTCATACCAAAAGTTAAAGTTTTATGGAGAAACTATGCTATTGAGGAAATGACCTGGGAGTTGGAAACGGAAATGAAAGCGAGGTATCCTCATCTTTTCGAAACACTAGGTACGTACGTCAATTTCGAGGACGAAATTTCATAAGAAGGGGAGGTTATAAGACCCCAAATTATTAATAAATGAAATTTAATTTTCTCTATTTATTATTTTGAAATAATAAGGGTTGATTTGATTAATGTGGTTAGTTATGGGTAAAATGCGCAAATATTTTAAATAAGCAGGTGGTTATAAAATATTTATTGTTTTCGAGGAATATTCGTTTGGTCGTTAAATATTCTTGCGGTCGGGGAATATTCGTACGACGGCGCAGTCTTTTGTGGGTCCCATAACGGAAAGCGATTGGATGAAGAAAACGACAAGTATAAGTTGTTTATAAATAACGACGTAGTTGTTACCGTTAATACTATTGGAATACCCGGTGGTTAAAATATAGTAATACGCGTTGTTGCACAGTAGCACATGGTATTGCACCAATTATTGATTCTTACGTAAGAAGGCACTACTCAATAATTGTTACAATAATTACTGTTCAGTATTTTATTTTATTGATTCAATAATTGCTGCGTTAATTTTTTGTATTACTGTTATTTCAATAATTATCACTACACATTATTTTTTATTATTGGAGCAATAATTCATATTATCTGAATAATATTATTAGAAAATATTATTGGCAATGTCTAGAAATTTCTGTCTAAGGAGAGGTTTGGTCACCTATTTGCACGCCAGTTAGGAGAAATATTTATTGGAAAGCCCCCTCTTTCCTAGGAACGGCCTGGTTGCTAGTACTGTGATTCTGTAATATTATTTGTGAATAATTAATTATTGATTTATATGATGAGAAAAATATTGATTTTATGTGTATATTGATGGAGAAAATTTTTAAGGTGACAATTGTTAAAAATTGATATTTTATATTTTCTGATAAAATAATATTTTATTATATTATTATAATATAATAATGGTGATATTCTTACAATGAATGTGGGATATATGAGTATATGAGGAGAAAGAGTATTTTTGTTGCAATAAATGTTTAAAACATGTTAAACATGTCGGTAGACCCCATTTCTTGACTAAAATTTGATTATAGCCTGTAAAATCGCCCGTTTGTGAATTTCGGTCAATTTCTGTTTAGAATTTGGAAAAACTTTCTTCTGCAAAGTTGTAGATAATGGAATTTCCTATGGATAGTCGCGTGATTCGAATTTTCTGACAAAAGGGCTATTTATTATGAATTATTGAAGTTCTGAAGTTCTGAAATAATTGATTTTTGGAGGTTTTAATTTTTTTATTCATGAAAAACATTTTTTGCAAGCCCACATGTGTGGTAAATGAGCTGAATTCGGATTCTTGGGAAGTGGGCTTGAATATTTGTTAAATAAAATTATTTTAATAAATTGTTTGCTTTGGTGTTCTAAGCATTTTCCTATAAATAGGGTGCTTAGGTTAGAATTGAAAATCACACCAGAAACTACAGATTTCTCTCTCTTTCTCTCTATATAATATCGAGTGTATTTTGTGAGTATTTTTATATTTTGAGTGTTGCTTTACGGTGCAAGTTCCATTAGCACTATATCTGATATTCCAACAAGAAGTATTATTCTAGCTAAGGTAAGGAATGTTATTTTCTTCGTAAGTGATATTATTACTTCAATATCATTATGCTGAAATATTGGTTAGAACTTTTTATCAAATTTTGAACTTTTTCATGTCGGGGTTACTATTCATGAGTTACTATTCACGAGTTACTATTCATGAGTTACTATTCACGAGTTACTATTCATGAGTACTATTCACGTAACATGATGATGTTTTTTTGTGAAATTTTTATCTTTTGGTGTCAGAGTTACTATTTACGTATACGGCACTATTCACGTATACGACACTATTCACGAATACGGCACTATTCACCGAAAAATAAAATTTCTTTTTTTTGTCCAAAATATCTATTCTGGATACTAGCTTTGATTGTATCCATGTTTTGATCATTCTTGAATTTTACCCCACTTTGGTTATTTATGAAGTATTTTTGAATGGGAATTGTTTAAAGTACGAATCCTTAATATTTGTTCTTTTGCTTCACTGGATTCGTTTTCTTTAAAATATTTTTCATCATCCTCAGTCCTAAATGATGATATTACTGAATATCTTTGGCCCGTAGTGCAAAGATGAACAGATGTTGAGATGAACATGACCGACTGATTAATATCTTTGGCCCGTAGTGCAACAATGAACAGGTGTTTAGATGAACATGACCAACTGATGAATATCTTTGGCCTGTAGTGCAAAGATGAATATTTGATTCCAGATATATATTGATTGATGTTACAGGGATAAAATATCGACGATGAACTTTTAAATTCATATATAGAAGATAGTAGTTTGCATTCTCTACTTAACTCTTCTAATGAATTATTTTTTCCGCTGCGAATATTGATTTAAAACTTGTTGTCTATTGTATTCTATTAGATTTTTCCCTGTTGAAGACTAACGATAATTTGTTTTATATTATCTTAGTCATAATGTTCTTTACTGGGCTAGTTGAGCTCACCCTTTTCCTTGTTGTTCCATTTTTCTTCTCAGGTGGAGAGAATGTAGCGAGTACTAGTCGGGGTGTGGAATGATGGTTCTAGAAGTTGTTCTAGTAGTCCTCACTATTCTGTAAAATAGTGTATTAATAATTATAATGAGGACTTATTTGAGTGTGGATATTGTCTAGATGACAATATTTGTATTTAAACTCACAGTTTTTATATTGTATTAATAAAGTTGTAGTTGTTTCTGTACCATGTATTTGGCGACTCAGAATGGGTGTTGTATACCTATTTTGGGGGCGTCACAGTTGGTATCAGAGCTTAGGGATATGGTCTCTGGCGGAGATCGAAGAATAGTACTAGGAGGGGAAATACGAGTAATCCTTCGCTAGTATGTCATACCTAAGCTTATTTGTTGGTCAGTTGAACTATATGGTTAATATGTGATATTTTAATTTGTTTAATTAACCCTTGTTTTATGGCAGTATTTAAGAATGGCAGCTGAGAATATTAACGGTGGAGTTAATGAGACCGTGGAAACACCTTTAATCAACACCCAGGGGAACATGCAACATGAAGACAATATTCCTCCTGTAAACAACACCACTGAGCAGAGGATGAACGACGGGATGTTTAGAAGCTTTTTGCAGTTCATGCAAAACCAGACGAGGGAGATTCGTGTATAGAATACGGGTGGAAATGATAGCAACGCACGGCTTGTCAAGGCTAAGCAGTTCAAAGAGTTGGGACCACCAGAATTTAAGGGAAAGCGGGATCCGAACATGGCGAAAACATGGGTCAAGCAAATTACCAAGATATTCGATGTCTTGGGATGCACGGAGGAATAAAAAGTTCCATTCGTCACCTTTATGTTCCGTGACGAGGCAGATTACTAGTGCGAGTCTGTAAAACGTACCCAGCCTGCCACACTCCACATATCTTGGGAAATATTTCAGAAACTTTTCGACGAAAAATACTTTCCTGAAAGTATTCGTCATATGAAGAAGGTAGAGTTTATTAGACTAGAACAAAAAAACATGACGGTGTCCCAATACGAGGTGAAGTTCACAGAGTTATCCAGGTTTGTACCTCATTTGGTAGAGAATGAGGAACGAATGACGAGGATGTTTCTGAGAGGTTTAAAACCCGAGATTCGGTAATATCTTATCTCTCATTAATTTTCTTTATATTCAGATGTTGTCAACAGGGCTCAATTATTAGAGCGAGATAGCGAGTACGTTCAACCAAGAGACCGCAACCAGGATCATATCGATGACAACAGTCATCAGAACAACGATAACCAGTGGAGAAAGAAAAATACGGACAAGAGCAATAACCACTCTGGTAGTAATCGTGGTCATGAAAATAGAAGAAGCGAGTCGGGGGGAGATTTTAAAAAGAGGAGATTCAACAATGACACTGCGAAGACGTTAGCATCAGCAGCAACTGGTTTTAAGAGAGGAGAACGACCACCGTTCGTATGCTATAAATGTGGAAAAAAGGGACACATCAGCTCAAACTATCCACAAGAGTTCAAAGTATGCTATAATTGTGGAAAGGAAGGACATATCGCTCAAGATTATACGGTAGCGAAACCAAGTCCAGCGGGGATGGTAACTCAAAAGGTTGTCCCAGAAAAGTCAAAGTCAACGGTTCCTGGAAGAGCGTTTGTCGTGATTGGTCAACATGCGAGGAACCCAAACGAGGTGATCACGGGTAAGCTAATTATAAATTCATGCGAAGTTTATACATTACTAGATACCGGTGCTACCCTTTCATTTATCTCTCCTGCTTGTGCTCAACGTTTAAACTTGACTCCGGAGAAATTAGACTTTGACCTATCTGTGGAAACTCTGTTAGAAAAAACTTTTATCACATCCATTGTTTATAAATCTTGTTTAATCCAAGTTGGCACCATCGCATTACCCGTTGACCTTATTTCTTTAAAGATACTTGTTTCTGATGTGATTTTGGGGATTGATTGATTAATTACTCATCATGCCAAAATTGATTGCTTTCGTAAGGATCTTTATCAACTTATAAAGATCGAACAACCATAGGGGTAGTCAAAGGATGAGCTTTATCCATATGAAAACGACTGAGAATCTTTTCAGCATATGTGGATTGATGAACAAAAATTTCAGATGCTAAATGCTCCACTTGTATTCCCAAACATAATTTTATCTTTCCAAGATCTTTCATTTCAAAGTCATCTTTTAAATAAGTAGCAGTTCTTGTGAGTACCTACAAAATTCAAATCATCCACATATACATCAATGATGGAAAATCCACTTTGTGATTTCTTAATTAAAATACATGGACATACATGATCATTTATATATCCATCTTTTATTAAATAATCACTGAGTCGATTATACCACATACGACCAGACTGTTTCAACCCATACAATAAGCGTTGTAACTTGATTGAATATATGTGACTGGGCCTTTGTGATTCAGCCATTTTTAATCCTTCAGGGATTCTCATGTAAATCTCACTATCAAGTGAGCCATATAGGTATGCTGCTACAACATCCATCAGACGTGTTTTCAAACCTTCCATGGTTTTCATACCTATCAGAAAGCGAAAAATGACTCCATCCATTACGTACTGGAGAGTCTGTATCTTGATAATCAATACCAGATTTTTGTGAAAACCCTTGAGCTACAAGTCGGGCTTTATATCTCATAATTTTATTTTTCTCATTTCGCTTTTGTACAAATACCTATTTGGTTTCAACCGGGATTACACCCAGCGGGCTTTGGACTACTGGTCCAAATACTTCTCTTTTCAATAGAGATTGTAACTCATTTTGAATAGCATCTTTTTATTTTTGGCCAAACTTTTCTTTTCTGACATTCTTCCACGTTTTGTGGTTCAGGATCCGTGTCAGGAATCAAAGTAATATCTGATGCTATAGAGAAAACAAATATATCGTCAATCATGACTTTGCTTCGATCCCATATTTTTTTTTATTGAGATATCTTGGTGTTCATCTTTTATCCCTTCACTGAGATTTTGTACCTCTTGGAATATATATGTGCTACTTCTGGAGCGGGTATTCCTTCTGGGATTCCCTTATTTGCTTTTGATTTTCGTGGTACAGTGTCTTTTGCACCAACCGGTCTTCCACGTTTCTGGTGTGGTTTAGATTCTTATATTACCTTATTTGTCAATTCTCCAGGAATTAATTTTTCAATAGGTATTTCTATTTCTACTAGAGTATTCACTGCCGGTGTATATGACTTTATTATTTTTCTAGCATCATTAAATGCATCTGGCATTTGATTTGCAATATTTTATAAATAAATAATTCTTTGAACTTCAATTTCACATTGTCCTGTACGATGATAAAGTGAATTTAATTCTATTGCATTCTATGATATCTCAGAGGGATTTTTATTTAAAACTTTTCCTTCTCCTAAAGGTGGAAATACAAATTCATCAAAATGACAATCTATATAACATGCAGTAAAAACATCTCCAGTTAAAGGCTCAAGATATTTGATAATAGAAGGAGAATCAAAACCAACATAAAATACCTATTTTTCGTTGGGCTCCCATTTTAGTTCTTTGTAGAGGTGCAATTAGTTGAAGTCCTTTTATTAAAGATTCAACTAAACCATTTTGTGTATGAATATGAGGAACATAATGCTCAATAGAGATTCCAATAGTCATACAAAAATCATAAAAAGTCATTGATGAAAATTCAGTTGCGTTATCAAGTCGAATTGACTTGATTGGATGATCCGAGAACTGAGCCCGTAACTTGAGACCCTCTAGTTGAAGCATCTATTAAAACCATGAAATATCGAAATGAGCCAGGCAATGGGTGAATAGGTCCACAAATGTCTCCTTGAATTCTATTTAGGAATTTTGGGATTTCTTTTATAAACTTTTATTGGTGATGGTTGAACAATTAATTTTCTTCGAGAACACGCAACGCAAGGAAATTCACTACTAGGAAAAACCTTCTTATTTTTGAGAGGATGACCAATAGAATTTTCAATAATACGACGCATCATAGAAGTACCTGGATGACCGAGTCTTTCATGCCAAGGCATAAAGGATTTGAGATCAATGATTTTTGGAATCTTAACATTATGAGACTCAATTGCTCTAATTTTCATAGTATATAATCCATAAGAATTTGAATGAAGTTTTTCTAGGATATTCTTTTTTCCAAAAATAGTAGAAATGATGAGAAGATATTCATTAAAGATGGTCTGACACATGTAAAAACATAAATAAAAAAAGTTATATTTCATTTATAATTTATTCAAGAGAAACATATATGTGAGACCCCAGATTTTATGAATAAAGATTTAAAATTCTCAAAATATTTTTTTAAATATTATGGTGTGGATTTGATATAATGTTATAGTTGTGGGTAGTATTTATAAATTTAAAAAAGTATGCAAGTTGTTGTATAATATTCGATTGGTCGGGGAATATTCTTTTTGTCGGGGAATATCCGTACGACGGTACATTCATTGGTGGACCCCGCAACGGAATTATTGTCGGATTGAGAAAACGACAAAAATATTTTATGAAAATAACGGCGGAAGTTTTGCCGTTAAAACTGTTGAACTACTCGATAGTAAAAGTACAGTAATACGTGTGGTTGCATAGTAGCACACGGTATTGATTACTGATGCTTACGTGAGAGGTCACTCAGTTTTGTTCAATTATTGCTATAGTAATTATTGCACAGTATCTCACGTTATTTGATTCAATTATTGTCGATATTTTATATATTATTAAATCAATAATTGAGATGACAAAGTTATTAATATCATTATTTGCAATATTAACGATGATAAAATATATTTATATATATATATATATGTATGAGATGTGTGTGTGTATATATATAATATAATATAATATAATATAATATAATGTTAGTGGACGATGATGGAAAATATGAAGTGTATTATATATATATATATATATATATATATATATATATATATATATATATATATAGTGTATGTGTGTATGTGTGTGTGTAAGAGAATGTGTTATATATATATATGATGATAACAGGTGGGGACCACATATTGATGGAAGTTGAAAAATGGGGTGGGGGAAGGAGACGTATTAAGGAGGAAATATATATATATATATATATATATATATATATATATATATATATATATATATATATATATATATATATATAACATGTGTGTGTTGGATGTATATATATATATATATTTATAATATTGAGTGAGTGGAATTATATGGAGATGTTTGTATGATAATAGTACTGTGTGAGTGTATAAAAGTGATGGATTTGAGTGGGTTGCATTGAAAAATCAGTCCGTGTTTCTTCTCAATACATCCGTGAAATCATCACTCAATGTACACGGATCAAACAGTACCCCTTCAATTCTCCTATAAATAGAAGTTCATTCCTTCATTATTTCTTATGAATTCACTGAAACTCTAGAGAGAGAAAATTTTAGAGAGAAAGAAGAAAAGTATTCTGCTACTTCCCTACTCTTATATCCAGTTTCTTTTACGGTAAGGGATATTATTTGTTGTACTCGTAAGGGTTATTATTTCTTTTGTATTCATGAAGAGAACTTCTATTATTCCATTATTTATTATTCTGTTGGAATAACCAGTATACGCGGACTACCCTATACTTGGTGACATTCTTCTAATATTCCGTCTTTATTATTATTCTGTTGGAATATCCTGTCTATGCATTTTACGCCGGACCTGGTTCTGTCTTTGTTATTATTCTGTTGGAATATCCTGTCTGTGCTTTTACGCCGGACCTGGTTTCGTCTTTATTATTATTCTGTTGGAATATCCTGTCTGTGCATTTTACACCGGATCTGGTTCCGTCTTTATTATTCTGTTGGAACATCCTGTCGGTGCGAATTTTGCCTGACCTGGTTCCGTTATTTATTATTCTATTGGAATAACCTGTCTATGCGAAGTACCACATGCATGGTGATTTCTTTTGTTATTTCATTCTTTATTTTACAAAGTTGGTTAAAGTTTTGACTTATATACTCCATGAAATTAGTGGAATATCCTTTATATTTGCGCTTCATCCAATATTTTTTCATGGAAATATTTTTCTGAGCATTCTTGAATTTTACTCTACAAAGAAGTATCATGTTGACAATTTAGACGTTATTAATTCCTGAATAAATTAATTCTTGACTTGTTTTATTGAATTTTTATATCATTGTCATCATCCTCATGTTTATATTATGTTGAAAGTCATCTGTGGCCTGTAGTGCATAGATGGACTTGGTATGATGATGACCAGAGATTATTCGGTATAATCATGACTGTAATATTACAAATGATGTGGAAAAAGTCCTCACTGGCCCGTAGTGCATTGATGGACAGTTTTTGGTATGATTATGGCTATGGATTCTTTTCGGCCAAGGGTGCAAAGATGAATTGTTTTATGGCATGATCAGGACCGTTGATGAAAACACGATTATCTTTGGCCCATAGAGCATGGATAATTCGTGGTCGTGATACTAAAGAATATCATTGGCCTGTAGTGCAGGGATGATTTGATGATGTGGATTATTTATTGAGCTGAGTCTCAGCGATAAAAATGATAAAAAAACCTTTTAAATCATAGAAGATATTAGATTTTATTCTTTACTTGACTCTTTTAATGGATTACTTGTTTCGCTGCAGTTAAACTTGATGTTTGTTATATTTTATTAGTTTAACACTGTTTACGGCTAATGATAATTTATTCTACATTATCTTAGTCATAATATTTCTTACTGGGCTAGTTGAGCTCACCCTTTCTTTCACTATTCTCTTCAGGAAATGAGAATGTAGCTGGGACTAGTCGGGGAACAGAGTGATGGTCCTATATGTTTGCAATAGTAGTCCTCACTATTCTGTGAAATAGTGTGATAATAATTGTAATAAGGACTCCTTTTGAGTTTGTATAGACAATATTTGTATTCAAACTCACAGTTTATGTTTTGTCGTATTGTACACGACAGTTATATATTAAAGATTGTATTTGTATTCTGTACCATGTATCTGGCGACTCGAGATGGGTGATGTATACCTGTTTTGGGGGCGTCACAGTTGGTATCAAAGCTTAGGGATGTGATCCCTGGCTGAGATGTGAGACAAGAACTAGGAGGGGAGAGATGGGGAATTACTTCGCTAGTATGACCTACCTAAGTTTATTTGGTATTTAATTGGTCGGTCATAGTATAAGGATAATATGTGATATGTTAATTAACCTTTGTTTTGTGACAGTGTTTGAAAATGGCATATGAAAATGCTGAGATAAGCAATGAAGCACATGAGACCGTTGAGTCAGCTCAACCAAAAGGTAATGACCAACAACACGATAATAATCATATCGGTGGCAACGGCCATCGGAACAATGATAACCATCGTGGGGGAAATTATCATGCCAAGAATGGTAACCACTTCGGTGGTAATCATGGTCAAAACAATAAGAATGGACATTTCAAGAAGAGAAGGTTCAACAATGACGTGAAGACGTCGACACTAGCACCCGTTTCAAAGAAAGAAGAACGACCACCGGTCGTATGTTTCAAATGCGGACAAGAGGGACACATCCGTTCAAACTGTACGTAGCAATCCAAAGCGTATTTTAATTGCGGAAGAGGTCACCTAGCTCAATTTTGTCGTATGGTGAAGTCAATTCTAGCTGGGATAGTGATGCCAAAGGATCTCCCAGACAAGCCAAAGTCGGTAGTATAAGTGAGAGCGTTTGTCGAGGAACCCGAACGAAGTTATCACGGGTATGTTAGTCATAAATTCTTGCAAAGTCTATACCTTATTAGATACCGGTTCTACCCATTCTTTTATATATCTTGTTTGCACTCAACGTTTAAATTTAACCCCAGAGAAGTTAGACTTTGACTTATTGGTTGAAACTTCGTTCGTAGAAGCCTTCGTTACCTCCAATGTTTATAAATCTTGTTGATTCAAATCGATACTTTCACGTTACCTGTCAATCTTATCTCTTTAAAAATACTTGCCTTTGGTGTGATTTTAGGAATCGATTGGTTAACTACTCATCATGCTTTTTGTAAGGTTGTTAGCTTTTATACTCTAACCAACCTGTTATGTGAATTCAAGAAACCAAACCACTAAAGTCAATCATTGTCATATCATGCCATAAGTAAAGAGCCCCGAGCCTTTCGCTGATACTTCCTTATGTAGAATACACCGAAGCCAGACTTTCTGTAGGCGACGTAGTGAATGACGATGGAAAGTTGATAGGTATCAATGTGACGTACTATCCAAGCCTTGGATGAGGGTCACAGTTTTGAATGATATTTATATTATTAATAAATTTCTTGACGTATTCCTGAAGACTTCTTAGCCTACCCTAGAGCGTGAAATCGAATTTTGTATTGACCCCAATACAAAATCCATTTCTTAAACCCTCAAATATTTCTTCAACTAAAATGAACGTATCATGCGCCAAAGACGTTGGCTCAAGCTGTTGAAGATTACGATCGTACCATTTAATACCATTGTGGGAAAGCGAACGTGGTAGCTGACGCGTTGAGTAGAAGATCGTATGCGTTTACGAGTGCGATGTTGTTAACACAAAGACCCATTTCGTACGACTTACAAATGATGAAGATAGAGTTAAAGACTCTAGGAACCCACGTGAAGATAACGAATATACGATTAGAATCGACTTTAATCAATAAAGTTAAAGCCGCTCAAGCTATATACTCAGAGCTGATGAATGTGAAGAAGAAGGTTCAAGAGGGCGTTATTCTAGAAGCAAGAATCGACGAAGAGAGGAAATCTTAACCCTCGATTTAATTGGCCCATTTGAAAACCTCGATGAATTAGGAACTGTGGCCTATAGACTCGTTTTACCGCCAAGTATGTTGCGTGTTCAGAATATTTTTTTCGTATCGAGGTTACGCAAATATATGGATGACCCGAACCACATTATTAAATTAGAACTAAACGATATAGCAGAAGATTTAAGGTATGAGGAGATACGTGTTAAAATCTTGGATAAGAAGGATCGTATTCAACACTCAAAGGTTATACCTCAAGAGTTAGAATCTGACGAAGTGTCCTCATCTGTTCGGCATACCAGGTACGTACGTAAATTTTGAGGGCGAAATTCCATAAGGAGGAGAGATTGTGAGACCCCAGATTTTATGAATAAAGATTTAAAATTCTCGAAATATTTTTTTGAATATTATGGTGTAGATTTGATATAATGTTATAATTGTGGGTAGTATTTATAAATTTTGAAAAGTATGTAAGTTGTTGTATAATATTTGATTGGTCGGAAAATATTCTTTTTGTCGGGGAATATTCGTACGACGGTACATTCATTGGTGGACCCCGCAACAGAATTATTGTCGGATTGAGAAAACGACAAAAATATTTTATGAAAATAATGGCGGAAGTTTTACCATTAAAACTGTTGAACTACTCGGTAGTAAAAGTACAGTAATACGCGTGGTTGCATAGTAGCACACTGTATTGATTATTGATGCTTACGTGAGAAGTTACTCAGTTTTGTTCAATTATTGCTATAGTAATTATTGCATAGTATCTCACGTTATTTAATTCAATTATTGTCGTTATTTTATATATTATTAAATCAATAATTGAGACGACAAAGTTATTAATATTATTATTTGTAATATTAACGATGTCTAGAAGTTCTGTCAATGAGTGGTAACATATATATATATATATATGAGATGTGTATATATATATATATATATATATATATATATATATATATATAGTGTGTGTGTGTGTGTGTAAGAGAATGTGTTTTATATATATGATGATGACAGATGGGGACCACATATTGGTGGAAGTTGAAAAATGGGGTGGGGGAATGAGACGTATTAAGGAGGAAATATATATATATATATATAACATGTGTGTGTTGGATGTATATATATATAATATTGAGTGAGTGGAATTATATGGAGATGTTTGTATGATAATAGTAATGTGTGAGTGTATGAAAGTGATGGGTTTGAGTGGGTTGCATTGAAAAATCAGTCCGTGTTTCTTCTTAATAAATCCGTGAAATCATCACTCAGTGCACACGGATCAAACAGTACCCCTTCAATTCTCCTATAAATAGAAGTTCATTCCTTCATTATTTCTTACGAATTTACTGAAACTCTAGAGAGAGAAAATTTTAGAGAGAAAAAAGAAAAGTATTATGCTACTTCCCTACTCTTATATCCAGTTTCTTTTACGGTAAGGGATATTATTTGTTGTACTCATAAGGGTTATTATTTCTTTTGTATTCATGAAGAGAACTTCTGTTATTCCATTATTTATTATTCGGCTGGAATAACCAGTATACGCGGACTACCCTATACTTGGTGACATTCTTCTAATATTCCGTCTTTATTATTATTCTGTTGGAATATCCTGTTTGTGCGTTTTACGCCGGACCTGGTTCCGTCTTTGTTATTATTCTGTTGGAATATCCTGTCTGTGCGTTTACGCCGGACCTGGTTCCGTCTTTATTATTATTCTGTTGGAATATCCTATCTGTTCGTTTTACGCCGGACCTGGTTCCATCTTTATTATTCTGTTGGAATATCTTGTCGGTGCGAATTTCGCCTGACTTGGTTCCGTTATTTATTATTCTGTTGGAATAACCTGTCTATGCGAAGTACCGCATGCATGGTGATTTCTTTTGTTATTCCATTCTTTATTATACTCAGTTGGTTAAAGTTTTGACTTATATACTCCATTAAATTAGTGGAATATGCTTTATATTTGCGCTTCATCCAGTATTTTTTCATGGAAATATTCTTCTGAGCATTCTTGAATTTTACTCTACAAAGAAGTATCATGTTGACAATTTGGATGTTATTAGTTCCTGAATAAATTAATTCTTGAACTTGTTTTATTGAATTCTTATATCATTGTCATCATCCTCGTGTTTATATTATGTTGAAAGTCATCTGTGGCCTGTAGTGCATAGATGGACTTGGTTTGGCATGCAGGCCGTGAGATGACCTATTTCTCTATACGTCAGTACTTTATTAATCAATTAATTAATTTATTATGAAGTTAACTTCATAATAACCGGATTCATAATTAACACACCTGCTCCCTTCATTTTATCAAAAGAGTGCCTTATTAAAGTTTTTCTGAACAAAGTGAATACTACCCTACACGACAAGATATTATCCCCCATCAACAAACTACCCTAACAGTAGCCCCAAAAGGCAGTGGTGATCAGGCACTTATGTGAGACACGCATGTGTGTAAATTATGTAAAATAAAATAATTTTTAATTTTTTTTAAAGATTAAAGAAAAAATATGTCAGGAATAAGCATGTGAATGATATTCCTATTTACATATGATTTGATTATGATATATATATATATATATATATATATATATATATATATATATATATATATATATATATATATATATATATATATATATATATATATATATATGAAATTGCAAGTATGCTTGCATTAAGAAAAGTTATAAATTCATTTGATAGATAATAGAAACATATGTATAAGGACTTAGAATGAATTAATCAAATGTGTTAGGTTGATCCTACATAAGTAAAATAGCTTTGTAAAGTCCTTAAAAAGAAATGATATACAAGGACTATAAATATAAAAAGATCAAACATGTTAGGTTGATCTTATGATGTAATAGATAGGCTTGTCTGATTGTCGAGCAATGCACCAGAAATCGGAGTCTGCCAGGAGAGTCAAGGAAAACTCGAGAGCTATCGAGGTAGAATCGTAGTATGCAATATAGTAGATCTCGGAGTTCGTAAACTGCGAGGAGAGACGAGGAAAGGATCGCAGTGTGTCGGGGAGAACTTCCTCAGGGCCGTAGTCTGCTGAGGAAGTCATGTTCAAAATCGTAGAGACAGCCTGCCTATGAGCCGACCTAGTATCTGCCAAAGCCAAGTCAAGAATCGTAGACTACACTCAGAGTCGTAGTACTGATCATATCAGAGGCAGAGATTGTAGTCGAGCAAGATCAGATGAAGACAACAAGCACAATGATAGAAATTGTAGTGTGTCAAGATCTAATCTCGGAGTCGTAGTGTTTGCACAGCCGAAGCTGAATCGTTGAGTGCAGAACTAAGACCTCAACAGATGTGCTTACAATACCAAGGCAGAATCGTAGAGCAAATACGACTCTCAACGAATGAGCACTCCTAGAATATCCAAAGGAATGAAGCCTCTGGTTGGCACTGCAAAGATATATCCCACCTAAAGAAAACCAGAGAGCACTCAACGAATGGCATACAAGCTAATAGAAGATCTAAGCACCAACCCAATCAGCATCCATATTGAATTGTGAAGCCATTCGAGATGAAGTCTTCCACAAGTTGATCAGAAGAAGACTTCAGTAACTGACTAAGGAAAGTTAGCAAGTGTAGTAGCTTTCAAGTGGTAAGATGACAACGATCTTGGAAGTAACCAGGATCGTAGTGTTTGCCAAACAAAGAAAGAACTGATGGAGTGCACACAGAGATACTGGTCAGCTTCTGAAAAATAAGGCTAAAGTGATTAAGCATTGGGTCAGTCCATTGATGATAAGTGAACGGGAGAACACAAGGAGAAAGAGAGCTGGACACGCCATAAATCTGAAGTGTCTTGCTATTCAGAACGAGCCAGAACAAAGAAGTCAAGCCATCAGTATCTGAGAGCTGTTGAGGTAAACAGAAGTGTTGGAGCACTGCACAAGAAAAGGAAGAGGTGTTCTACATTGAAGATCCAATCAACACTCTTGAAGATCGTAGTGTTGTCTCTACCAGTCAACAAGACACTACTATCAGGTCCAAGAAGACATGCATCAGAATCGTATAGTTCGAACAGTTAAAGATTGAAGCATTGGCAACAGTTTAATCTGAAGGTTGATATTTGGACAAGAGCTTGTTAAGAGCGTCGATGCAAAAGGACAACATCTGATCTAGAAATCAAAAGGAGGAAATAAAGTCGTCGACCTGCCCAATACATAAAAGTAGCATATCTGACAGGGTAGGTGAAACAGTAGATTGCAGTGTCAGAAAGTCAGAAAATGAGATGTCATGTCTGCAGTCTACATCAAATAACTCTAGATCTGCGAAGCAAATCTAAAAGCTTTCAACGGCTACTTTCCAACGGAAAGATTGGGAAGAAGTATAAATCAACAGAGCTTCAAAGATCAAGATGGCTGATGATTGCTATGTTGCAGAATCGTTGAGTTGGTAGAATGTTAACGTTGACTCTACGAGTTCCACCTGAGCTTAAATAGAACAAGTCTCAGTGACAGTGAGACTACGAAGGTGGAAGTGAAACAACTTTGAAGATTGACTTAAACAGATCAAAGCTTCACTCAACAAAGATGAGAATGCCACTTGAATTGGCATCTAAGCTAAGAGCCGAGAAGGACAAGAAGATAACATTTAGAAGAGTGGCAAAGCACAAGGTAGATCCTAAGAGCCACTCTATGATTCACCATGAACCCAAAGCTGAAGCTGAGCAAATGCAGAACCATGTCTGCCAACAAGTTAAGGGTTCAGGAAATGGTGATGGTGTATAGCTGACACTACATGAAGATGAGCAGAACAGAAGAAGATCAGCTGCACCAAAGATGATGTGGTCCAGTCTCGAAGCAGAATGAAAAGAGGGTCACACCAAGCTGCTAAGTACAAAAGATGATCAAGCTTAAAGATATCTTAGCAGCTCAACACCACCACCACCAACAACAACAACTACAACAACAACAAGAAGCCAGAGCCTGAGGGGTCCTTGTCCAGAGGGACTAAATGAAGTTCCAAGCCTGTTGGGCTTAAAGAGTTCTAAGGGAACTAGAGAAGTTCCAAGGCTGCTAGCCTTGAAGGAATCTTAGTGATTCAGGGTGCTGCCCTTCCTTAGTGGAAATCTTGCTTGTTGAAAGCAGAAGAGTGGATTAGGAGCTTGAGTCTCTGAACCACTTAAAACCCCTTGTGTCCTTTACTTTATTTCATTTACATTATGTACTTTAACTGCTATAAATGTTATGTATGTTTTAACTGCTTACAACCTAACTAACTCTACGAACAATGTATGTATGATTATGAATATATCAATGAAGGGGATCTTTTACTTATTCCGCTGTGCTTGAAAAGATTCTTATGTTTGTCATATGCTAAAACATTAGCTATACAAAATAAAAGTAGAAAAATATTTGAAATAAAAAAGGATCTATTCAATCCCCCCCTTCTAGATCTATACTGTGCCTACTGGGAACTAACAAAATATATTAAAAAGAATATAATAATAATAATATAAATAAAGTTACAAGGATAAAAAGAGAAAATAAAAAAATGTGACATAATTATACCAAGCTTTCTGTAAAAATTATAATATAAATAAGTAAAGGGGGTGTTTGGGGGTGAATTATAAGTCATTTGACACTATTTAAGTGTTTGTGAGCTATTTATTTTTTAACTTATAAGTTATTTTTAAGTCAAAAAATTAAGTAACAATTTGTGACTTATTTTAAAATAACTTATAAGTTCTTTTAAAATAAGTTAGTTTGACCAAATGTAATGTCGATTTTGCCCTACTTTTTATTTATATCCTTTTTAGTAAAATTTATATTTATTTTAACTTATAAGTCATTATGAGCCAAACACTTTCATTGTGACGCCCCTAGAATAGGTCTAATCCACCCAACCCATTCTGAGTCGCCAAATACATAGTACAGAAACTAAATACAAACTTCATTAATCCAACTGTCGTGCAAAATACGACAACACATATGCTGTGAGTTTTAATACTAAATATTGTCTTCTAGACAATATCCAAACTCAAATAAAGTCCTCATTAAAATTATTGATACACTATTTTATAAAATAGTGAGGACTGCTAGAACAACTGTCTTGAACCATCACTCCACACACCGACTAGTCCCCGCTATATTCTCACCTCCTGAGAAGAAAAATGGAACAAAAAGGTAAATGATGAGCTCAACTAGCCCAGTAAAGAATATTATGACTAAGATAATGAAAAAAAAATTATCGTTAGCCTTCAATAAATCAGATAAAATATAATAGATAACAAGTTTTAGATCAATATTCGCAGCGGAAATAACAATTCATTAGAAGAGTTAAGTAGAGAATGAAGTCTATTATCTTCTATGATTTACAAGTCCATCACCAATATTTTATCCCTGCAACATCAATCAGTATACATCTTGAATCAAATATTCATCTTTTCACTACGGGCCAAAGATATTCATTTGTATCACCAGTTGGTCATGTTCATCTCAACACTTGTCCATCTTTGGACTACGGACCAAAGATATTCATTAAGTAATCATTCATCTTTGCACTACAGCCAAAGATATTTAGTTATATCACCATTTAGGACTGAGGATGATAAAACATATTTTAAAGAAAATGAATCCAGGGAGATAAAAGAACAAAGATTATGGATTCGTAAATCAGTTTATCCAAGTTCAAAAATACTCCATAATAATCAAGTGTGGAGCAAAATTCAAGAATAAAGATCAAAACATGGATACAATCAAAGATAATAACCATATTAGACAACTTGGACACAGAAAAAAGAAAACTTAATTTTTCTGTGAATAGTGTCGTATTCATGAATAGTACTGCGACGCCCCCAAAATAGGTATACATCACCCATCTTGAGTCGCCAAATACATGGTACAAAATTCAAATACAACTTAATTATACAACAGACGTGTAAAATACGACAAAATATATCTAAGAGTTTTAAGAAAAATATTGTCATCTAGACAATATCCATACTCAATGGAGTCCTCATTATATTTATTGTCACATTATTTTATAGAATAGTGAGGACTACTAAAACAATCATCTGGGCCGTCAACCCGTTCCCCGAATCATCCCAGCTATATTCTCATTTCCTGAAGAGAACAGTGAAAGAAAGGGTGAGCTCAACTAGCCTAGTAAGAAATATTATGACTAAGATGATGCAGAATAATTTATCGTTAGTCTTCAACAGTGTTAAACTGATAAAATATAACAAACATAAAGTTTATCTGCAGCGGAACAAGCAATCCATTAGAAGAGTCAAGTAGAGAATAAAATCTACTATCTTCTATGATTTAAAAGGTTTTTCATCAATTTTATCGCTGAGACTCAACTTAATAAATAAACCACATCATCCTTGCACTACGGCCAAAGATATTCATTAGTATCACGACCACAAATTATCCATGCACTACGGGCCAAGGATATTCGTGTATTCATCAATGGTCATGATCATGTCAATAACTGTTCATCAATGCACTACGGCCAATGAGGACTTTTACCATATCATTTGTAGCATTACGGTCATGATTATACCGAATAATTCCTGGTCATAATCATACCAAGTCCATATATGCACTACAGGCCACAGATGACTTTCAACATATTATAAACATGAGGATGATGACAATGATATAGGAATTCAATAAAATAAGTTCAAGGATAAATTTTTAAAGATTTATAATTTAATTTATCCAGAAATCAATAACGTCCAAATTGTCAACATGATACTATTTTGTGGAGTAAAATTCAAGAATGCTCAGAAGAATATTTCCATGAAAAGATACTAGATGAAGCGTAAATATCCAGGATATTCTACTAATTTCATGGAGTATAGAAGCCAAAACTTTAACCAACTGAGTATAATAGAATATATGAAACTGCAAATGGATTTTTGCCCGCCATGAGGTAATCCACGTATACAGATCATTTCCACAATTTAATAAGGAATGAATACGAAGGATCATTCACCATGCATGAAGTAGTCCACATAGACAAGTTATTCTAACAGAATAATAAAGAATATAATAACAGCAGAATTCATCATGCATGCGATAGACCGCATAGACAGGTTATTCCAACAGAATAATAAAGAATGGAATTACAAAAGAATTCACCAAGCATGCGATAGACCGCACAGACGGGTTATTCTAACAAAATAATAAAGAATGGAATAACAAAAGAATTCATCAGGCATGCGATAGACCGCACAGACAGGTTATTCCAACAGAATAATAAAAAATGGAATAACAACCCTTACGAGTATTGAAAGAAAATAACTTTCTTCATGAATACGAAAGAAATAATACACATTATGTGACACCCCCAAAATAGGTATACAACACCCATTCTGAGTCGTCAAAATACATGGTACAGAAACAACTACAACTTTATTAATACAACATAAAAATTGTGAGTTTAAAAACAAATATTGTCATCTAGACAATATCCACACTCAAATAAGTCCTCATTACAATTATTAATACACTATTTTACAAAATAGTGAGAACTACTAGAACCACCATTCCACACCCCGACTAGTACTTACTACATTCTCGCCTCCTGAGAAGAGAAATGGAACAACAAGGAAAAGGGTGAGCTCAACTAGCCCAGTAAAGAATATTATGACTAAGATAACCTAGAATAAATTAGTGTTAGCCTTCAACAAGGAAAAATCTAATAGAATACAATAGACAAACCATTTTAAATCAATCTTCGCAGCGAAAATAATAATTCATTAGAAGAATTAAGTAGAGAATGCAAACTATTATCTTCTATATATGAATTTAAAAGTTCATCATCGATATTTTATCCCTATAACATCAATCATTATATATCTGGAATTAAATATTTATCTTTGCACTACAGGCCAAAGATATTCATCAGTTGGTCATGTTCATCTAAACACATGTTCATCTTTGCACTACGGGCCAAAGATATTCATAAAAAAATCATTCATCTTTGCACTACATGCCAAAGATATTCAGTAATATCATCATTTAGGACTGATGATGATGAAAAATATTTTAAAGAAAACGAATCCAGTGAAACAAAAGAATAAATATTAAGGATTCGTACTTTAAACAATTCAAGTTCAAAAATACTTCATAAATAACCAGAGTGGAGTAAAATTCAAGAATGAAGACCAAAACATAGATCCAATCAAAGATAGGAATCATAACAGACAATCTTGGAGACAGAAAAGAAAATTTAATTTTTCTGTGAATAGTATCGTATTCGTGAATAGTGTCGTATACATGAATAATGCCGTATACGTGAATAGTAACTCTGACACTAAAAGATAGAAATTCCACAAGAAAATTCATTATGATTCGTGAATAGTACTCGTAAATAGTAACTTGTGAATAGTAACTCATGCATAGTAACTCGTGAATAGTAACTCGTGAATAGTAACTCATGAATAGTAACCCCGACATGAAAAGTTCCAAATTTGATAAAAATTTAGACTAATATTTTGGCATAATGATATTGAAGAAATAATATCATTTACGAAAAAAATAACATCCCTTACCTCGGAAAGACAGTACTTTTGACTGGAATACTGGATATAGTACTGAAGGGAACTTGCACCGTATAGCAACGCTCAAAGTATCAAAATACTCACAAGAATACGCTCGATAATATAGAGAGAGAAGTAGAGAGAAAACTTCAGTTTCTGGAATGATTTTCAATTCTAACCTAAGCACCTTATTTATAGAAAAATGCTTAGAACACCAAAGTAGAAAATTGAATATAATATAATTATATTTATCAAATTTTCCTTAGCCCACCTCTAAACATCTGATTTCAGCACTTTGCACATGTTAATGATGTCCACAAAATACAAAAAATGTTTGTCTTAATAAACATAATTAAAACTTCCAAAAATCAATTGTTTTAGAACTTCAGAAATTCAATAATTCACAATAAATAGCCCTTTTATCAGAAAAAATTTGAACCACATTTCTTTTTCATAGGAAATTTCATTCTCTACAACTTTGCAGAAGAAAGTTTTTCCAAATTCCAAACAGAAATTGACCGAAAACCACAAATGGGCGATTTTACAAGCTATAATCAAATTTCAGTAAAGAAATGGGGTCCACCGACACACAAAACATGTGTTAATCATTTAATGCAACAAAAATACTCTTCCTCCTCATATACTCATATATCCCACATTTATTGTAAAAATATCATCATTATTATATTATAATAATATAATAAAATATTATTTTATCAGAAAAGATAAAATATTAATTTTTAACAATTGTCACTTTAAAAAATTTCTCCATCTATATCCACATAAAATCAATATTTTTCTCATCGTATAAATTAATAATTAATTATTCACAAATAATATTACAGAATCATAGTACTGGCAACCAGACCGTTTCCAGGAAAGAGGGGGCTTTCGAATAAGAATTTCTCCTTACTGACGCGCAATTAGGTGACCAAACCTCTCCTTAGACAGAACTTTCTAGATATTACCAATAATGTTTTCTAATAATATTATTCAGATAATATGAATTATTGCTTCGATAATGGAAAATACTGTGTAATGATAATTATTGAAACAACAATAATATAAAATATCAACGCAGCAATTATTGAATCAATAAAATAAAATATTGAACAGTAACTACTGTAACAATTATTGAGTAGTGCCTTCTTACGTAAGAATCAATAATTGGTGCAATACCGTGTGCTACTGTGCAACAACGCGTATTACTGTGTTTTAACCACCGGGTATTCTAACAGTGTTAACGGTAACAACTGCGCCGTTATTTATAAATAACTTATACTTGTCGTTTTCTTCATCCAATCGCTTTCCGTTATGGGGCCCACACAAGACTGCGCCGTCGTACGAATATTCCCCGACAACAAAAATATTCCACGACCAAACGGATATTCTCCGACAACAATGAGTATTTTATAACCACTTGCTTATTTGAAATATTTGTGCATTTTACCCATAACTAACCACATTAATCAAACCAACCCTTACTATTTCAAAATAATAAATAGAGGAATTAAATTTCATTTATTAATAATTTGGGGTCTTACAACCTCCCATCCTTATGAAATTTCGTCCTCGAACTTGACGTACGTACCTGATGTTTCGAAAAGATGAGGATACCTCGCTTTCATTTTCGTTTCCAACTCCCAGGTCATTTTCTCAATAGCATGGTTTCTCAATAAAACTTTAACTTGTGGTATGACCTTCGTGCGTAGGACATGTTCCTTCCTATCCAAGATCTTGATAGGTACCTCTTCGTACGTTAAGTCTTCGGCTATCTCGTCCAGTTCTAACTCAATGACGTGGTTCAAGTCTTTCACATATTTATGAAGCACAGATATATGAAAAACTTTATGAACACGAGACATACTTGGAGGTAACGCGAGTCTATAGGCCACATTTCCTACTCGGTCAAGAATCTTAAATGGACCAATAAATCGTGGATTGAGCTTTCCTCTCTTCCCAAATCTTGTAACTCCCTTCCATAGAGCTACACACAACAATACATGATCCCCAATGTCAAATTTCACGTCCTTTCGATGAAGATCCACATAACTCTTTTGTCGATCATGTGCCATTTGTATATATTGTAGAATCGTTTGGATCTTCTCTGTAGTCATTCGTACCAACTCTGGTCCCAACAACGTTGCTTCTCCCACCTCATCCCAACATATTGGAGAGCGACACTTTCGTCCATACAATGCTTCAAATGGAGCCACACCTATACTTGTCTGATAACTGTTATTATAGGAGAATTCCACCAATAGTAGGTAGTTATCCCAACTCCCTTTGAAATCTAGGACACAAAGTCTTAATAGATCTTCAAGAGTTTGAATAGTCCTCTCTGATTGCCCGTCCGTTTAAGGATGGTATGCCGAACTGAACCGTAAATCCGTGCCTATAGCTTTTTGCAAGCTAACCCAAAATCTTGAAGTAAATCTTGGGTCACGATCCGAAACTATGGATCTTGGGTCACTTTCATCCATACAATGCTTCAAATGGAGTCATACCTATACTTTCCTGATAACTGTTGTTGTAGGAGAATTCCATCAATGGTAGGTACTTATCCCAACTCCCTTTGAAATCTAGGACACAAATTCTTAATAGATCTTCAAGAGTTTGAATAGTCCTCTCTGATTGCCCGTCCATTTGAGGATGGAATGCAGAACTGAACCGTAAATCCGTGCCCATAGCTTTTTGCAAGCTAACCCAAAATCTTGAAGTAAATCTTGGGTAACAACTGCGCCGTTATTTATAAATAACTTATACTTGTCGTTTTCTTCATCTAATCGCTTTCCATTATGGGGCTCACACAAGGCTGCGCTGTCGTACGAATATTCCCCGACAGCAAGAATATTCCACGACCAAACGAATATTCTCCGACAATAATGAGTATTTTATAACCACTTGCTTATTTGAAATATATACGCATTTTACCCATAACTAACCACATTAATCAAACCAACCCTTACTATTTCAAAATAATAAATAGAAGAATTAAATTTCATTTATTAATAATTTGGGGTCTTACACCTTACCTTAGAAGAAACTGGATACTAGAATAGTGTGGTAACAAACTTCTCTTCTTCTTTCTCTCTATAATTTCTCTCTATAATAATTGCTCTTGTGAGACTTAGTGAATTGGTGAGAATGAAAGAAGAATGATCTTCTAATTATAGAAAAATATAGTTTCGATAATTGCACGTTCTGGGGTTCGAAATATTACAGTATAATACCTTCCTCTTTTTCTTCATTTTTAATTTAGTCCTGCAAGTATTATCAAACTTGCACGACCTCCCCTAATAGTAAATAATGTGAATTAATAGTTCATTTATGTGACTTAATAGTATAATCATGTGAAAAAACTAATTACAGTATAGTACCTTCATCTATACCTCCATTTTTAATTTAGTCATGCAAGTATTATCAATCTCGCACCAATTCCCCTAATAGTAAATCATGTGAATCAATAGTACACACATGTGAACACATAGTTATAAGCATATGATTTAATAGCAATTAATTGCTCATTTATCTGATTAATTACCCGATTGGTTAATATAACCTCCAGACATCAATTATTATCGAAATAAATATTGATTTCCACTAAAACTAATAATCCCAACACAATGAAACTATCAATTTCATCTTTAATCAACACGAACTTATTCATCATTAATATTATAACTCAAAATATTTAACAACCAGTTCGTTCCCAAGAAAGAGGGGGCTTTTCGATAAGGATTTCTCCTTATTGACGCACAATTAGGTGACCAAACCTCTCCTTGACAGAACTTCTAGACATTGTCAATATTGCAAATAATAATATGAATAACTTTGTCATCTCAATTATTGATTTAAGAATAATAAATATTATGCAGATGATACTGTGAAAATAATTGAATCAATAATATGAGAGATATGATGCAACAATTACTATAGCAATAATTGAGTGTTAACGCAAAGTTTCATCTGCGCGTCGAATCACAGAATCCACGCGCTGAAACCTGCACAATAATGGATCACACAAGAAGCTTGACGGCTTGTGCCGCCGGGGGATAGCTCCGGTGTGAGAATAAGTACAGGCCGTTCACAAGGTTTAACAATGGAGGCTTAAGTGTTTAGTGCTCAAAGATGTATTAACTGTTAATTGTAGTTAAGCCTTGTATTTATAGCCATTCTCACTTCCCAGAATCCCTCTTCGAGTCGGAGTAGGACTCCTAAATATGGTAGTTACTTATATTTGATTCCAACACAATCTCCTTAAAAGGTGTAAGTAGAATCCCATTCCAATACTACCTTTGGAGTTACCTTATTCAAATATGACTAGGACAAGAGTCCTTAACCACGTAAACCCCTTTTAACTCTAGACTGCGCATGGGCTGCCCAATTGAACAGGCCCAACCTAACTAACCAAACCAATATCGGTCTGGGCTTCGGCCCAAGGAACTCGAAAGCTCGACCCCGATCTCCATGATCTCAATTGGATTCCGGCCTAATGGGCTCGGATACCTGATCCCGAACACCTTCTACATCCTGTATGCCTTTAACCCCATAGGCCCAATCTTGTCTGTTCTAACCCATGCCTTCAGCTAACATGATGGTCGGTAAAACACTCCCGAATATTGAGTATTGAGTATAACTGAGTGACTTCTCACGTAAGCATCAATAATCAATACCGTGTGCTACTATGTAACCACACGTATTACTGTACTTTTACTACCGGGTAGTTCAACAGTTTAACAGTAAAACTTTCGCCGTTATTTTTATAAAAAGATAATTTTGTCGTTTTCTAACTACAACAATACTTCCATCGTGGGGTCCACCAATGATTGTGTCGTCGTACGAATATTCCCTGTTAAAATGAATATTCCCCGAACAATCGAATATTATATAACCACTTGCTTTCTTTGTAAAATTTATAAATATTACCCACAACTATAACATTATATCATATCCACACCATCATATTCAAAAATATATTTCGAGAAAATTTAACCTTTATTTATAAAAGTTGGGGTCTTACAAGTACCGTATACGTGAATAATGTCGTATACGTAAATAGTAACCCCGACACAAAAAGGTAAAATTTTTATAAGAAAAATCATACTTCGTGAATAGTACTCGTGAATAGTACCGCATTCATGAATAGTGTTGTATACGTGAATAGTAACCTCGACATGAAAAGGTAAAAATTTTATAATAAAATTCATACCAATATTTCGGTATAATGATATTGAAAGAATAACATCATTTACGAAAAAAATAACATCTCTTATATCAAAAGAACATTACTTTTGACTGGAATATCGAATATAATGCTGAAGAAAACTTGCACGGTATAGCAACTGTAAGACTCCGAATTTTATGAAATAAAAGTATTCAATTTTTTATAATTACTATTCATGAGTTACTATTCACGAGTTACTATTCACGAAGCATGATAATTTTTCGTAAGAAGACATTACTCAACAATTGTTACAGTAATTACTGTTAAATATTTTATTTTATTGATTCAATAATTACTACGTTGATATTTTATATTATTGTTGTTTCAATAATTATCACGGCACAATATTTCCCATTATCGGATCAATAATTCATATTATCTGGATAATATTATTAGATAACATTATTGACAATGTCTAGAAAGTTCTATCAAGGAGAGGTTTGGTCATCTAATTGCGCGCCAGTTAGGAGAAATCCTTATTGGAAAGCCCCCTCTTTCCTGGGAACGGCCTGGTTGTCGATATTGTGATTCTATAATATTATTTGTGAATAATTAATTATTGATTTATATGATAAGTAAAATATTTATTTTATGTGGATATAGATGGAGAAATTTTTAAATGTGACAATTGTTGAAAATTGTTATTTTATCTTTTATGATAAGATAATTCATTTAGTATATTATTATATTTTAATAATATAATAATGGTGATATTTTTCCAATGAATGTGTGATATATGAATAAATGATGAGGAAGAGTATTTTTGTCACTATAAATGCTAAACACATGTT
Source organism: Panax japonicus (assembly GCA_020205505.1). Classification (NCBI taxonomy): domain Eukaryota; kingdom Viridiplantae; phylum Streptophyta; class Magnoliopsida; order Apiales; family Araliaceae; genus Panax; species Panax japonicus. The sequence continues at coordinate 27,477,637 of CM035096.1, forward strand.
AAACATGTTGGCGGATACAATTTTTGACTGAAATTTGATTATAGCTTGTAAAATAGTCTGTATGTGGATTTCGATCATTTTTTGTTTGAAATTTGGAAAAACTTTCTTCTGTAAAGATGTAGAGAATGGAAATTCCTATGGAAAGAACACGCGGTTCAAATTTTTTTGATAAAAGGGCTATTTATTATGAATTATTGAAGTTCTGAAGTTCCAGAATAATTGATTTTTGGAAGTTTTAAATGTTTTATTTAAGAAAAACATTTTTTACACTTTGGTGGGCCCCACTTGCATGTGTTAAATTGCTGAATTCAGATTCAAAGGTGTGCTAAGGAAATTTATTATAAATAATATTATTTTAATAAATTTTCTGCTTTGGTGTTCTAAGCAATTTCCTATAAATATGTGCTTAGGTCAGAATTGAAAATCACACCAGAAACTGAAGTTTTTTCTCTATTTCTCTCTCTATATTATCGAGTGTATTCTTGTGAGTATTTTGATATCTTGAGTATTGCTATACGGTGTAATTTCGTTCAGTATTATTCCAGTCAGAAGTACTGCTCTTTTGAGGTAAGGGATAGTAAGGGATATTGTCGTTAGTATATAAGGGTTATTATGTTTTTCAATTTCAAAATTTTTCAGAACCTTCAAAAATTCTGGAAAAATTTGAAATGATATTTTGATGAGTTTTGTAGATTGTGTCAAAAAATGGAGATTTTTGGATGTATAGATTAGGAGTTATGGATTTTATGAGAAAATACTATTTTAAAAATAACCGCTTATAACTCCTTGTGATTAACTCCAAAATTGATGAAATTTTTATTAGGAGTACATCTATATAATATCAGTATACTCTGTAAATTTCAGAATTTTTGAATAAAAGTTCAATTTATGATAAATGTCTGAATATTCGGTGGTTTTGGCCATGTGAAAAATAGTAAATAAATTTTAAAAATTCGGAGAAAAATATATGTTCAATATGGGAAAATATTATGCTAAATCCCAGAAAAGAAATATTTTTGGGACTGATTTGGTATTTTTCATGAAAATGGTCTAGTTATGAGTAAATGAATTAAATATGTTATGTGAAGTAAGAAAATTGTAAAATAGAATTTTATGGTTTGAAAATCCTATATAAGGTATATGCATATTTTTGATGAGGTTTTTGTTTATTGGTGATGAAATCATATGAGTTTGACATTTTAAGATGATTAAATGCATTTATTAGTAAAGTGTAAATAATTTAAATAAATTGTTTATAAGTTTAAAAAAAATATTAAATATTATTTTAATATTAATAATATTAAGATTTTGATATTATTAAGTGATTTATAACATTTAGATTAAGGTGTTAATTATAAATATTGATTTGGATTTTATTGTAAAACTTTACCTTTTTATGTCGGGGTTACTATTCACGTATACGAAACTATTCACAGAAAAATGAAATTTTTTTTTATCCAAGATGTCTATATAGTTACTATCTTTGATTGAATCCATGTTTTGATAATATTATTTTTATTATCATATATAACATTTTTATAATTTCGGTGATGATATTTTTCTTTGACTTAAGTGTAAAGATGAGTAGATTATTGATATGATCGTGACCATGGGCTCTCTTTGGCCAGTAGTACAAAGATGAATTGCTGACTGGTATGATCATGACCATTGGATTTATAAACGATTATCTTTAGCTTAAGTGCAAAGGTAAATTGATCAACATGATTATAATTATTGTTTATATAAATTCTGAAATGATTATATATTTCTTTGAGATATGAATATCTTTGGGCCATAGTGCCAAGATGACTTGTTGAATATCTTTGGCCTGTAGTGCAAAGATGAATTATTGGTGAATATCTTTGGCCCGTAGCGCAAAGATGACATGTTGTTGAATATATTTGGCCCGTAGTGCAAAGATGGATTTATTAGTATGATTATGAACATGAACTGTGATTTGGTATAACCATGATCTTTGATATTTCAGGTAAAGACAGGTGATGAAAATTATCTTCGTTCTGGATGAGAAAAGGAATTTGGAACCACAAAAAATGATTATGAGTTATTCATATGATTGTGGACAGGAACTGTTGCTGGATGTTACAGGGATAAAACATTGTTGGTGGACTTTTAACATAGAGAATATAATAGACATTATGGTCTATTTGACTCTTCTAATGAATTGCTCGTTCCACTGCAACTATGGTTGAAATATTTTATCTACCATATGTTATAAATCTCTGATTTATTTCTAACGAAGGCTATTGATAATTTAATTATCTTTAGTTATGATATTCTTTACTGAGCTAGTTGTGCTCACTTTTTTGCTTCACAATTTCTTTCAGGTAATAAGAGTGTTACTGGGTCGAGCGGGGATAACAGTGGAATAGAACGGTGGTCTATAGCTGTTGAGGTTCTCCCTAAATAGTATGGAAATAATTTTATTGAGAACTTTAGATAACTGTGTCGTATTATATACACCATTTGATATTTAATTTTGGTGAACCGAATAGGGTGAGGTAAATCCAACTTTGGAAGGGTGTTTAGTCACTATCATACAAGATGTCTAATGACATACAACCTCGTGTTATCATAAGACAGGGTTGTGCACATCCACTTGCTGAGTATATCTACGAGCACTACCTATATGATCTTGGAGTATATTTGAAATATAATTTTCACTTGGAGATTATATGTCAAGAGAAAACTCACCATTGGAAATAATATGATAGTTATCTTCTCATTTTTCTTTGGGGTCTATTGGGTCAACCAAGGATAATTCTGTGGACATATGATATCTATCATAACTAGATTCATGGCCTCCTATGTACGAAGATTTCCTTGAGCACTTCCCAAAGATTTTAATTTCTAAAACAGTTTTTGACTGTACCTTTATGTAAGGTGTCATTGTGACGTACTACCCAAGTTGGTGTCAAGAGTCACAGTTGGTATAAATATTTGTATCAAAACTCACAACATATGTGTTGTTGTATTTTGCTCGATAATTGTTGTAATAAAGTTGTAGTTATTTTTTATACCATGTATTTGGCGACTCATAATAGGTTGGGTTAATTGGACCTATTTTGGGGACGTCACAACAACACTCAAAGTATCAAAATACTCACAAAAATACGCTCGATATTATAGAGAGAGAAAACTTCTGATTCTGGTGTGATTTTCAATTCTAACATAAGCACCATATTTAAAGGAAAATGCTTAGAATACCAAAGTAGAAAATTTAATAAAATATTATTATTTTAAAAAAAATTCCTACGTCCCCTTTGAAAATCTAATTTCAGCATTTACAACAAAAAGTGGGGCCCACTAACTCAAAAAAATATTTTTCTTAAAAAAAAAATTTATAACTCATAAAATCAATTATTTCGGAACTTTAATAATTCATAATAAATAGTCATTTTATCAAAAAAATTCAAATCTTATGCCCGTTTCATAAGAAATTTAATTCTCTACAACTTTGTAGAAGAAAGTTTTTTCAAATTCTAAAGAAAAAATGACCGAAATTTATATACGGACGAACTTGTGGCCCACCTGTAAGACCCCAACTTTTATGAATAAAGATGAATTTTTTATATATATCATTTTTGAATATTAAGGAGTAAATTCGATATAATATTATAGTTGTGGGTAATATTTATAAATTTTACAAAGTACGCAAGTTGTTATATAATATTCGATTGGTCGGGGAATATTCATTTTAACAGAGAATATTCGTATGACAACACAATCATTGGTGGACCCCACAACGAAATTATTGTCGGATTGAGAAAACGACAAAAATATCTCTTTTATAAAATAACGACGAAAGTTTTACCATTAACTGTTAGAATACCCAGTGGTTAAAATACAGTAATACGTGTTGTTGCACAGTAGCACACAGTATTGCACAATATTTTTGAATTATTGATTCTTAATTAAGAAGACACTACTCAATAATTGTTACAGTAATTACTGTTCAATATTTTATTTTATTGATTCAATAATTGTTGCGTTGATATTTTATATTATTGTTGTTTCAATAATTGTCACTGCACAGTATTTTCCATTATCAGATCAATAATTCATATTATTTGAATAATATTATTAGATAGCATTATTGGCAATGTCTAGAAAGTTCTGTCAAGGAGATGTTTGGTCACCTAATTGCGCGCTAGTAAGGAGAAATCCTTATTGAAAAGCCTCCTCTTTCTTGGGAACGACCTGGTTATCATTCTTGTGATTCTTTAATAATATTTGTGAATAATTATTTATTGATTTTTTTAATGGATAGAAAAATATTTATTTTATGTGGTTATAAATGAGGAATTAATGTTGAGGTGTTTTATCAGTATTTTATCGGATTGGAGGTATTAAAAAATCAAATCGGTGTTCTTAAAGCTCTATTGTGTGAGTTATAATTTTAATCTGACCGTTAGATCGTTCTGATTTTTGGATATGTTATACATATATAAGTGGAGTATATGTTCACAAATTTTGAACCGTTAAAAATTAACGTATGATTTGTTATGAATTTTAAGAGGTGTTGAAAATTATCCGTTTGTGGAATTCAGATATTTTCTATTTGGAAATTGGAAAGTCTTTTTCTGCAAAGTTGTAGAGAATTCGATTTCGTGTGGAATGGACATAAAATTTATATTTTCCTGATAAAAAGGCTATTTATTATGAATTATTGAAGTTTTGGAAATTAAAATATTTTTATTAAAAATATGGGTGGGCCCCTCTTTTGGTTGTTGGGAAAGGTGGATGATTTTAGTGGGCCCCACTTGTGATGGCTGAATTTTTTTTTCAAATACATGTGCATAGAATTTTTTATTTTATTTTATTATTTTAGTCTCCCATGACGTTCTAGCATTTTCCTATAAATAGACGCTTAAGTTAGAATTAAAAATCACACCAGAATCAGAGAATTCTTCTTCTATAATCTTGAGCGTATTTATTTAGAGTTTTAGAAAGTTTTGAGCATAGAAAACAGTGAAAGTTTTCTTCAAGAATATCCCCGCTATACTAGTTGGAATACTCTTCTTTTCAAGGTAAGGGATGTTATTTTTGTTCAATATTCGCTTGAAATAATATTTTCTTCCATACTCTGTAGTATGTAAGTAATATTATTTCGTTTCATATTTTGAATTCTATACTCGATTTGTTAAATTTTGGCTTCTATACTCCATAAAATTAGTAGAATATCATTAATATTTGCGCTTCATCCAGTATCTTTTCATGAAAATATTATTCTAAGCATTCTTGATAAGTTTTAACTTTTTTATGCCGGAGTACTATTCCTGAAGTACTATTCACGAGGTACTATTCGCTTAGATATTATTCATCTGGGTACTATTCATGATAAAAATTGATTCATTTTCGGTCCAAATTATTTTTGGTACAATATTATTTTTGAATTTTAATCCACAAAGCAGTATCATGTTGACAATTTGAACGTTATTGATTTCTAGATAAATTAAATTATAAACCTTTAAAAATTTATTCTTGAACTTGTTTTATTGAATTCCTATATCATTGTCATCATCCTCATGTTTATATTCTGTTGAAAGTCATCTGTGGCCTGTAATGCATAGATGGACTCGATATGATTATGACCAGGGAAGATTCGATATAATCATGACCGTAATGTTACAAATGACGTGGTAAAAGTCATCCTCATTGGCCGTAGTGCATTGATGAACAGTTGTTGGCATGATCATGACCCTTGATGAATACATGAATATCGTTGGCCCGTAGTGCATGGATAATTTGTGGTTGTGATACTAATGAATATCATTGGCCGTAGTGCAGGGATGATGCGGATTATTTATTAAGCCGAGTCTCAGCGATAAAAGTGATGAAAAACCTTTTAAATCATAGAAGATAGTAGATTTTATTCTCTACTTGACTCGTCTAATGGATTGCTTGTTCCGCTGCAGTTAAACTTGATATTTGTTATATTTTATCAGTTTAACACTGTTAAAGGCTAACGATAAATTATTCTGCTTTATCTTAGTCATAATATTTCTTACTGGGCTAGTTGAGCTCACCCTTTTGCTTTCATTGTTCTCTTCAGGAAATAAGAACGTAGCCGGGACTAGTCGGAGAACGGAGTGACGGTCCAGATGATAACATTAGTAGTCCTCACTATTCTATGAAATAGTGTGATAATAAATGTATTGAGGACTCCATTTGAGTTGAATACTATATAGAAGACAATATTCGTTTTAAAACTCTCAGTTTATGTCTTGTCGTATTTTACACGACAGTTGTATTATTAAGTTGTATTTCAATTTTGTACCATGTATTTGGCGACTCAAGATGGGTGGTGTATACCTATTTTGGGGGCGTCACACCACCAACATATTTAACATCTTCTTTGTAACAAAAATACTCCGGACTCAATTTGCTCTCTTCATCCTCATTTTTTCATATATCGTGCATTCATTGTAAAGATATCACCATTATTATATTATTATATTATCACATTATACATTTATAATATAATATAATAATATATTTGAATGAATTATATTATCAGAAAAGATAAAATATCGATTTTCAACAATTGTTACTTTTCTAAAAATTCTTCCATTTAAATCCACATAAAATAAATATTTTCTTATCATATAAATTAACAATTAATTATTCACAAATAATATTACAAAACTACAATATTAAACACCAGATCATTCCCAGAAAAGAGAGGGCTTTCCGATAAGGATTTCTCCTTACTAGCGCGCAATTAGATAACCTAACTCCTTTCCTCGACAGAATTTTCTAGACAGTGTCAATAATGTTATCTAATAATATTTTTCAAATAATATGAATTATTGATTTGATAATGTAAAATAATGTGCAGTGATAATTATTAAAACAATAATAATATAAAATAATGTGTCATACCGTGTGCTACTGTGCAACAACGCATATTACTTTACTTTAACCACCGTGTATTTTAACAGTGTTAACGGTAACAATTACGCCGTTATTTTTAGAAAACTCATTCTTGTCATTTTCTTCATCCGATAATTTTCTGTTACGGGGCCCACAAATGGCTGTACCGTCGTACGAATATTCCCTGACAACAAGAATATTCCACGACCAAGCGAATATTCTCCGACAATAATGAATATTTTATAACCACTTACTTATTTTGTAAACTTTAAATATATCACCCTTAACTTTAAACTTTTAGCAATTTAACTATTTACTAAATAAAAAAATTGAATACTTTTATTTCATAAATTTTGGGGTCTTACATTCATAACTTGTTTTAACTTAATTTTTTATTTATAAGTGAAATTGATGCCGAACGCTTTTATTTATAAGTCACAACTTAAAAAAATTTATAACTTCAATTATATTTTAACTTATAAGCCATTTAAAATCAGTCATTCCTGAATAGGCCCAAAGTGGTAGTATATGAACTTTTAATTCCGTATTTTTCACACACATTAATGTAAAAATATAAATGGCTAATTTAATTTGATTACATCATTATACTATATATTATTTTTTTAAATAAAATATTTATGAAATGACAATTTTATAAAAGAGACTCTAAAAATAATAAACGGTCTCAAATTAGTTAAAACTTTCACATTTTCAACATTCCTCAAAAAGCCCAAAAATTCAGTTATGGAGTCATTTTGGTTTTTCATTATCATCTCTCATGTTTTGTATATGTCCTCAATTATTTTATTTATTTTTGTATTAGTTTGTGCCAAATATACTGAAATCTGAATTAGCATATATATATATATATATATATACATATATAACATAAAATAGAGAGCTGTTCAAATCCCAAGGGTTCAACATCCAACGGCCTCAAATCAATTTAGGCTTCAACATTCAACGATTTAAAATCATTTGGGGCTTCAACATCCGACGACCAAGAATTTATCTCTAAAAAATTCAAATACAAATCCATCATCTCACTCTCTCACTCCAAAGAATTTTTAATTATCAAGTTACTATTTAAAAATTTACAATCAATCAAAAAGGCTTATAAATAATAAAAAATAAATCTTGAAATGTAGTTAAACTTAGTTTAAATTTATGAGAATTTGACTATTAAAGTTGGATATTCTTTATTTATTCATTGAAATTTGTCTTCATAAGAATTTTCATTTAAATGCTTTGTGGAGTATGTATATAAAGTGCGGGTGTGTTAAGAATTAATTTAGGCTTTTAATTTAGTGTGTGTCCATATTCAGTGCTTCATTTTTTTGTGTTCATGATTTTTTTTTATTTTTTTTGAATTAGACAGTGCCTTTAGGCACTGGTTATCGCTAGTGTGTGTGTGTGTGTGTGTGTGTGTGTGTGTATATATATATATATATATATATATATATATATATATATAAGGAAAGGATCAAGGGCATATCCCTTGATCTTACATACTTTGCATACCCCATTTAGCGACGAATCGGACGATGGTTCAGTCCGTCGCTAAACGTTAAGACGACGGTTCTTTGATATAGCGACGAACTAAACCGTCGCCTGGTCCGTCGCTAAAAGGGGTGAGTATGGTATGTAAAATAAAGGGGTGGGTTCTTTAAATGGATTATATATGTATAGGGCAAAGGTCCAAAAATGCCCCTGATGTTTACCCCGAAATCCCACTTAAACCCTAAACTATTTTTTTTTCAAAAGTGCTCTTAACGTTACAAATTTTAGGTCAACTGTGCCCCTCCCGTTAAAAATTTTCCAACTGGACAAACGGACCTTAATAGCAACCGACACGTGGCAAAAAAAATTAATATTTTTTTTTATTTTCTAACCTTCTTTTTTTCTCTCTCTCTCTTTTCTCTATCTCTTTTCTTCTTCCTCTGTTCCAAAATCACAAAACTGAAATCATGAGAGGAGAGAGAAACAAAACCAAGTCCGGGTATGAGTTTCCCTCGTTTCTCTATCTCATTTGTTCTTCACATCTCTCCCTCTCCTTCAAAATCAATAGAGGGGAGAGAAACAAACAAGTCTTTAGATAGGGAAAGACCAGTATAAAGTATCAAAACCCTTCGATCTGCGAATTTATCCCTCATCAAATACGGGTATGAGTTTCTCTTTTCTATCTATGTTAATCTATGTATGATTGTATGTCCAGATATATAAATTATGTATACATGTGTTTGAATTTTAGGTTTTTAAGAAATAAAATGAATTGGGACAGAAAAGTCTCTGTTTTTAGGATATTTGTTATAGTTTAGATATTTGTTATAGTTTAGGCATTTGTTGTGATTGTTGAGTGATTAATTGGTGTTAGTTTTGTTCTTTACTTAATTTGTTTTTAAGATATTTCTTTATTAACAATCAGCTTGAAGCTCCTGATCACTATCAAGACTATCAAGAGAAATAGAACCTCCAACCCCTTTTGATTTCTCAACTCCACTGCTCTCTTTAGTAGGTCTTAAGCAATTTAAATTGATAGCCTCAGGAGATGCCTTGTCATCTGGTTTCTGATTTTGCACTAGGCCAAAGATACATGGCATATTGGCGTCTTCAATTTTTACTACATTATTTGTTTCCTTCGATACTTCATTAATACTTTTTTCTTTGATCCTGACTAAATAAGTTCCTGATTCTGAACTGGAAATAATCAAAGAAACCAATTTATCATCAACCAATATTGATGCTGAATCTGGACGAGGCATAGGGTCTAAAAATGTGACAGAGGTTAGCATATCATGTGATGAAAGGATGGACTCTGGTGTAATCAGTTTATGGTGGTTCTCCAGATTACAAGTGTTTGACATCAATTTTAAGAAATGACCATTAGAATATCCTGGGACAGAAGAACCATCTACTCCACCCACTTTCGATGAGGTTTGACCCAAGGATTCTCATTATCAAGCCCAACTCGATCATTGTTTCTCTCTCCTTTATTGATTTTGAAGGAGAGGGAGAGATGTGAAGAAGCCACTAGGTATCAGAAAGAAAATTGGAGGCAATTCATGATTTCAGTTTTGTGATTTTTTTAACAGAGAGAGAAGAAAGGAGAGAGAGAAAAGAGGGAGAAGAAAGAAAGAGAGAAAAAAAAGGTTAGAAAATAATAAAAAGATTTATTAAATTTTATTTTGGCACGTGTCGGTTGCTATTAAGGTCTGTTTGTCCCGTTGAAAAATTTTTAACGGGACGGGCACAGTTGACCTAAAATTTGTAACCTTAAGGGCACTTTTAAAAAAAAATAGTTTAGGGTGTAAGTGGGATTTCGAGGTAAACATCAGGGGTATTTCTGGACCTTTGCCATATATGTATATATATATATAGAGGCCGGATCAGGTCCGGACTTCCGGACCGGACCAAAATCCGGACTTTTTTTTCTGTTTTTTTTTAAAACTAAAAAAAATTTATGGAACTTGAATTTTTACATAATACAATATTTTGGGCGTGATTTGGATACATATAACAAAACATGTCTGTACAGTTTGTGCAGACTGTACATACATTTTTTTGGTACAGGTATCCAAATCACGCCCAAAACATTGTATTACGAAAAAATTTCAATTCCATAAAATATAAAAAAAAAATTTAGTTGTTTTTAAAAAAACAAAAATAAAAATTGGGTCCGTATTTTAAGCCTGTCCGGGAGTCCAGACAGAATCCTAGTTCTATATATATATATGTATGTATAAGCCCGACTCTCTTCAACGAACTTAAGGGAGCAAACCGGCTATAGCGACAATTTTTTCCGTCGCTATAGCATGAAAAACCGACTTTCTATATTATAGCGACGAAAAAAATCGTTGCTATAGCCGGTTCGTTCTTAATTCACTCCTTCCGATTCGCTGGAGAAACTGTATATAAATATATATATATATATATATATATATATATATGTATGTATAGGTTTGTACTTTTTAAAATTGCCACATAAAACATATACTTTCATTTTGCCAACTTTGCATACTCTTATTCCTTTTACTAGAAAGCTAGCACATACAAGGACATTTTGCCCTTTTGAATTTTTCAAGATTATTGTAAACTAGAAAAGAATCTTCCTTAACATGATAATTTTCATGGTCTTTGCCACGTAAGAAAGAGTTTTTCAAGTATACTCCGAGAATGACCGAAATTGGACTATTAAAGAAAATATGCCAAAAGTGTTTTGGGTTTTATTTTAAATATTCATTTTGATTTAATAACCAAACACTAGAAAACTTGGTTCAAATATTGGGCCTGAGAGTTAAAAATAGGGTCCTTTACACTAATATACAACATTTAGAAAGTAATTACAAAAATAAAATATACACAACATAATTACAAAAATAAAACATAAGCAATATAACGCGCCTAAAATCACGTGTTATTATCCAGTCAGTTATCTAATTTCAAATTTGAAATTAACCGTCCCTAAAATCATGCTACTTTAAAATCGGAACAACAGATCAACGACGGAGAAGATAAAAATACAAAGCCGAAGCCTCCTGTCGCGACTAAACTCGTAATCGAATAAGACAAAGCCGGTTGTCGCGACGCTTCTCTAAGATCAAAAATAGCATACAAAATCAACAACGCCTTCAAGATCAGTAACCAAATACTGCAGTGATTGTTGAATACAAGATCAACATCAACTTCGATCAAAAAATACTGAGGTATGTGAGTTTAAAATTTATAATAATATAGTTAGCTATTGTTACTACGAATTACTATATTGGTTACCTTTCTTAAGTTTTTTGCACTTAAAATGGTCACACGGTAAGAATAATGAATGTTTTGATTGCAATATGAATGTTTTGATTGCAATTGCATGAAAAAATGCACTTGGTTACTACTTAACATTATATTGGTTACTGTCTAACTATGCCTATGTTACTGTTTAATGCTGGATCGGTTAATGCATAATGGTACTAATTAATGTTGCATTGGTTGCTAACTAATAATGATTTGGTTACTATGTCCATTACATTGGTTACTGACTAATAATGAATTGGATATTGTGTACCATTGATTTGGTTACTGACTAATAATGACTTTGTCACTGTGTAACATTATAATGGTTACTTATTATTACTTGGTTACTGACTAATGCTGACTTGATTACTGCTTAACATTACATTGGTTACTGTCTGACTATGTATATGTTACTATTTAATGCTAGATTGGTTAATGCATAATGGTACTAACTAATGTTCCATTGGTTACTGACTAATAATGATTTGGTTACTGTGTACCATTACATTGATTATTGACTAATAATGAATTGGCTACTGTGTACCATTGCATTGGTTACTGACTAATAATGACTTTGTTAATGTGTAACATTATAATGGTTACTACTGAAGACTTGGTTACTAACTAATGCTGACTTAATTATTGCTTAACATTACATTGGTTACTGTCTGACTATGTCTATGTTACTGACTAATACTAATTTGGTTACTGTGTACCACTGCATTGTTTACTGACTAATAATGACTTTGTTACTATGTAACATTATAATGGTTACTTATGAAGACTTGGTTACTGACTAATGATGAATTGGTTATTGTTTAACATTATATTGGTTACTGTCTGACTATGTATATGTTACTGACTAATAATGATTTGGTTACTGTGTTCCATTGCATTGGTTACTAACTAATAATTACTTTGTTACTGTGTAACATTATAATGGTTACTGATGAAGACTTGGTTACTGACTAATGCTGACTTGGTTACTGTTTAACATTATATTGGTTACCGGATAACATTGATTTTGTTACTTACCATTACTTATTTTGTTGACAGACAATGAAGATGATTCCAGTTGTACTTTATTTCAACGGCACATGGGCTGATAGTAATCAATACACCAAATTTGAAGTTACTGGCATATTAGTTCCATCAACAATTTCGTTCAAAGAAATGCTAACCAAAATATGCAGTGCATTACGGCTAGACACAAACGCAACAACATTGTCAATCAAATTTCATATTAGAAATGACATTCCACCGATCAGTATATCAGATGAAGCAACCTTACAATTCTTTCTGGAAATGAGTAGAAAATCTGATGAACAAGGTAAATTCCCACTGATTGTGGATATTGAACACAGAATGGGACGCACAACGATCTTGCAAAACTTGACAAATGTAGAAGAATCTACAATTCACGATGTAATGTCAATCAGATCAACACAAGGGAATTCAGCACTAGTTCCACTAGCAAGCCAATCCTGCCAATTTGGAACGCAATATGCTGATCAGCTTGCAATGGAAATTATTGAACAGCAACGAGACAGACAATATGACAAATCATACGCAGAAGAACGATATGATGATGTAATATTGGATCCGAATGAACGTGAAGTAAAATTACATCAAACCTACACAGACAAAAAAAATCCTCTCACAAGCTATGAGTCTGCATTCAATCAGAAAAAACAGACAACACAAAGTCCAACGAACAAGTTATAGAGACTTTGTGCTAGTATGTGTATGCGATGAAAATTGCAAATGAAAAATGAAAGCATCAAGTTTCAGAAAAAATAGTATGTTCAAGGTTAGAGAATTCAATGATATCCACACTTGTTCGGTCAATGTATTGTTGGGAGACCACAGACAGGCAAATAATGAGTTGGTCAGTGAATGCATAATACAAAAAATAACAAATTTGAAGAAAATATACACACCAACCGATATTGTGGAAGACATGATGTCAGAATATAATGTGTTTATCTCTTACTAAAAAACATGGAGATCGAAGGAGAAAGCGTTGGAAAAGGTGAGAGGAAATCCACACGACTACTCACTCATCCCATCATGGTTACACATGCTCAAGAAAACAAATACAGGTAACACCTTAAAAACATTTATTGGTTTTATTGCATTATACAGTAACCAATATGATGTTCCACAGTAACCAAGATATCATTACACGATAGATTGTTTACCAATGTAAATTGTTTACCTTCATGCAACATGCTGGTTACTGTATAATGCATTGGTTACCAAACATGTGGTTACCAAGCATTAGTCAGTAATATTATTCAGTAACCAAAATAGCATTAGTCAGTAACCAATTAAGCATTATACAGTAAACAATAAACTATTACACAGTAACCAATACACCTTTAGACAGAATGCATGTTTAGTTATTATTAGTATTAGACCATTTGTATGCGGTTATTATATATGTTTGGTTACCTTAATACGCATGTTTAGTTACTAAATGTAGTATACAATTTGTGTACCATTAACCACATGAACGGTTATCGATTACTAGTGATTTGGATACAGTATACTACTTGTAATTCTAATGATAGTTCTGATCTTTTATATCAGGTTCCGTCACAGCCCTTGAGTTGGAAACAAATGGTCGTTTCAAGTATCTATTCTTTTCCATTGGAGCATCCATTCAAGCATGGCACCATTGTTTTCCAATCATTGTAATCGATGGCACATTCATACAATCAACTTACGGGGGGACATTACTGATAGCAAGCACACAAGATGCAAACTGAAACATTATTTCGATTATTTTTTCAATTGTTGACAGCGAAAATGAATTGTCTTGGAAATGGTTTTTCGTAAATTTAAGAATTACTTGTGGTGTTAGGGAAGGTCAATGTATTGTTTCAGACAGACATGAAGCCATTATACAAGGACTGAATTATGTGTTTTCGGATATCATGCATGGTTCCTGCACATATCATATACTAAAAAATATAAAAAATAGATTCAAAAAGAAAGGAGAAAAAGTTAAACAGGCTTACAACGGGGTTTGTAGAGCTTACACTGTTGAACAATTCAACAAACACATGGCTGAACTTGATGCCATTGATCCTCGAATAAGGACATATCTGGAGGAAGAGGTCAAGTTGGATAGGTGCACCAGGCTCTATGGGACTGTAAGCAGGTACTCAACAATGACTTCAAACACCGCTAAATCTATTAACAATGCAATCAAGTTTATCAGGGATCTTCCAGTTGCGACAATGATTGAATGCCTACGTTTTCTGGTTCAAAGATGGTATTTCACAAACAAACAAGCAGCCATATCAACATTCACAACACTTTCCACAACAGCTGAGAGAAAGTTGCAATCTAATATCTTTAAATCAAAGATACTTAAGGTGATTAATACTCGATTTAAATTATTGCATCCTAATTTGCATTTGCAATCTACTGACTATTACTAACTTGGTTACTTATTAATGCTAACTTAGTTACTGTGCAACATTAAATTGGTTACTGACTATTGCTGAGTTGGTTACTGTGTAACCATATAATGGTTATTGGATATTGCTGAGTTGGTTACTGTGTAACATTATACTAACTAACAGTAACTTGGTTACTGGATAAAATTATAATCTTTATTGGTTACAGACTAATGTTAACTTACTTAATGTGCAATATTATATTGGTTACTGACTACTACTGAATTGCTTACTGTGTACTTATATACTGGTTACTATATAATGCTTATTTGGTTACTGTGTAACATTATATTGGTTACTGATCAATACTGACTTAGTTACTATATAACATTATAATGTTACTGAGATTTATAATTGTTTCTTTTATATTGGTGGTTACTTATTGGCTAATATTGTATATTAATTAATTGGTTACTGTATATTTGGGATGCCACTCTTAATCATATAATGGTTACTGACTATTGCTGACTTGGTTACTGTGTAACCATATAATGGTCGCTGGCTATTGCTGAGTTGGTTACTGTGTAACACTATACTGACTACATAAACTTGGTTACTAGATAAAATTATAATCTTTATTGCATAATATTACTGACTAATACTGACTTGGTTACATACTATTGTTGACTTACTTAATGTGCAACATTATATTGGTTATTAACTACTACTTAATTGCTTACTGTGTAATTATATAATGGTTACTGTATAATGCTTATTTGGTTACTGTGTAACATTATACTGGTTACTGATCAATACTGACTTAGTTACTATGTAACATTATAATGTTACTGAGATTTATAATTATTTCTTTTATATTGGTGGTTACTTGTTGACTAACATTGTGTACTAGTTAATTGGTTACTGTATATTTTGCATGCAATTGTTAATCTGATTGTATACATTGGGTGTTGTAGGTTGAAACATCAAACTTAGTGATTTTCACTGTTTACGATGTCTCTAAACAGTATATTGTGGACATCGAACAAAAGACATGCACATGCCGTAAATTTCAGTACCATGAGATGTCTTGCCCGCACGCTGATGCTGTTATAAGCAAGAGAAATTTGAGCTGTTATGATTTTTGCTCAAGAAATTACACTAAAGCAACTTTGGTCAAGACATATTCAGCTTCCATCATGCCAGACAAAGAAAACTGGGATGTATCAGAAGAAGTAAAAAACATATGTATAAAACCACCCAACACAAGAAGGCCAGCAGGAAGACCAAAAAAAGGGAGGTACAAACACGAATCTGAAATCAAAATTCAAAACAAATGCAGCAGATGCCAAGAAAAAGGACACAACAGAAAAAACATGCAGTAATCCCCCGGTTTTAAGACCACTAAAAAGGGTCTGATATAGTGCAGTTAAATTAAGAGTGTAGATACATGAATGTATTATTGTTTACTTTGAGTAACCATTAAACGATTGGTTTGTAAAATTTTTGATTGTGTATAGTAAACAAAATTGTTATTCATTTATATATTGATTTCTGATTTCAATGAAACATTAACAATAACAGTAATCAAACAAATACATAACAGTAATCATAACAGTTTTTAATGGTAACCACATATTTACATATCAGTACCATAACAGTTACCATCTAATAACATAACATTAACCATACCAGTTTTTAACCAAATAATTACATAACAGTAACCATAACAATGTTTAATGATACTCAAAAAAATACATAACAGTAACCATCACAGTAACCACCTAATTTTATAACAGTAACAATACCATTTTATAATGGTAACCACAACATAAACAACCTGTATATCCAGTAACATATAATTAAAAGGGTATTGAAGTTTATGAAACCCATGTATACTCATACATGTTCACTTAACATATGACATATGTCCTGATACAATATTGTTACTCTGGTTACTATCAAATCATTATCTGGTTACATATTTATACATGATTGGTTACCAACTGTATATTACAAAATTATAATTGGTTACCATTTTATACATGACAGTAACCATAACAGTAACCATGCCAGTTTTTAATGTAAACCAAATAATTACATAACAGTAACCATAACAATGTTTAATTGTACCCAAATAATTACATGACAGTAACCATCACAATAACCACCTAATTTCATAATAGTAACCAAACCAGTTTATAATGGTAACCACAACATAAACAACCTGTATATTCAGCAACCTGTAATTAAAAGGGTATTGAAGTTTATGAAACTCATGCATACATAACACATGTACATTTAACATATGATATATGTCCTGATACAATCTTGTAACTCTATGGTTACTATCAAATCATTATCTGGTTACCCCTTTATATATGATTGGTTACCAACTGTATATTTCAAAAAAATTCAACAAACACAACTTAAAAAGAAATAAAATACCAACTAACAAACAATATCTCTTTCATTAATGCTAATATAATCAAATATGTAATCCCATCTACATAAGATCCAATGAACATCAAAAAATCATAAACCATACACAAATGTTGTGTATAACACCAAAACTTAAAAAAAATACACAACAAAATTAATAAAGACAACAACAAAATCCGAACTAATCAAAATATAGAACAAATCTTCCTGGAAATTCTCTATCAGTATCATAGCCCTCTAACTGCTTGTTCCTAGCATGCATAAATAGGTTTGTGCATTACTTTTTTCGATACTTCGTAATAGGGAAAGGAATAGGAATCTGATCAAACTTCTGATGAATGACATGCTCAGCAAAACAAATTGTGAACATCCCACAATCACTGTAACAACAAACAACATATAACAAAAATCAAAAATAAAATCAACCTATATGTAATAATTAAAAAAATGTACACAATTTAACCCTTACCCCTCTACTTGTTCAGGAACTGTCTCAGCAAATTCCAACTTAATTATATCGACTTCGTCCTTGTTGCGATGCGGGTCACTGCTGAAGTCAATGTCAGACCTATCCTTCCAAAAACCAGACTTGCGCAGTAGTATGGGAAGAATGAAGATGTACGGCTCACAAACATCAGATATTTTAGTTTGCATGGATTTCCTTTTTGGTTGTAGAGAATTGTAAACAGTTAGACACCTACGATTCACATCAAAAGACAACAACAACCAATGGTCCGGTGATGACATATGAATTGGGAACAACACATAATCAACGTTCCTCCATGGTATGTTGACATCCATAAACAGCTCATGTATGTATTCAGCAGCATCACCCTCCCCAGATAGAACAATTTTGTCACAATTTTTTTTGTATACTCCTCGAAAAGAGCGGTGATCTTGCTGTAAAACCAACAATCCGTGGTCGTTACCCTTATAGGAACACTTTCGAAATGTCTTGCCAATTTACGAAAATAATACAAGGCAATATTGATGTGCTGAGCCAAAAAAAATTAATAGGATATTAACAATTGTTGGAAAATGCAAGTATGTGATTAATATAACTAAATAATGTAAACATAACTACAAAAACATAATTTTTAAAAAAAATACTCACATCGTCGTCTAACCACTGCCCAGTCGTCTTTAATTTATAGAACCACATCTTCGATGATATTGCAATGGATCCAAATACAAAATAAGGAATGATAATATCGTTCTTTCCAGGAAATTTGTCCGTCCTTCAATATAAAAACATAATATTAGTATACACACTAACATTAACAATTACCGTATTAATATACACACTACTACAAATCAAACTTGCACGTTCTATAATTAACATATTAATCAACCAACTTAATTTTAAACAGTACCCTGCAAACCAAAAAATATTAAAATCATAACCATAATCAAATAGTAACTAATACATAACTAATAGGTAACCAAAACATAAACTAATATTAACCAGAATATAAAGTAATAGTAACCATAATATTTATTTAATATTAACCACACCATTTATTTAATATTAACATTTATTAAATATTTAATATTATGCAGTAACCAAAATAACATTAGTCAGTAAGCAATTAAGTATTATACAGTAACCAATGTAATGTTACACATTAACCAATACAACATTCGACAGTAACCAATGCATCATTAGACAGTAACAAAAATAGCATACCAAAATCAGTAAACTAATAAATAACTTAATTTTAAACATTAATCTGGTAACCAAACCATAATCACATAGTAACAGAAACATAACTACTAGGTAACCAAAACATTATCTAATAGTAACCAGAATATAAAATAATAGTAACCATAATATTTATTTAAATATTAACCATATGTTACTACAATAATACAAACTTATTTGTTTCATAAAAAACTATAGCATTGTTAACAAACCTTTTTCTGTTGTTTATTCCAATTTTGAACCATTCTTCAAACAATGTCTCTTCAAATTTTGAGGTCATCTCCATGCATGTTTTGGGGAATGCACTTAAACGTGCAAGTGTTTGACTAGCAGCACCCACTACAGTAGATGATGAACCAGCCGATCCGAACACTGCTGTATATGGAGACCGTAAAATGGCACTCTTTGCAGGTTCACGTACAGGTCTACCACCGGCTTTGTGGACATTCTTCTCCAACTCATCACACTTAGCTATGTCCTGTGTGGTGAGAACCATAAGATCAAGAGCATACCTGCTTGCTGCCTCACCTTTCTTCCCTTTTTTCAGTTGACATAAAAAGGTAATATATACGATTAGTAACCTGAATAAAATAAACTAGTAACCAACTGACTGTACAACAGCCAACAAACTAAAATGAACATGTTATATTAGTAATCTGAATAACATAAACTAGTAACCAAATCATAATATAATAGTAGCCAAAACACAATATAATGGTAACCAAAACACAATATCATAGTAACCAATTCACTATATAATGGTAACCAAAACATAAATAATATTTTAATAAATGATGGCCCATAATTATAACACTAACCTTATCAGCATTATACACAACAATCTCTTTCCCAGTACATTGGTTTAATATGTCAAAAGACGGCATGTCATTATTATTGTCAATCTGCGCAAAATAAAGAACCATTTAATAATTAAAACAAAAGATATATATAACATAACAAAACAAACAAATATGTCAAACCTTGACATCTTCTTCATCATCATTATTTTTTTTTCATCGGGTTCTTCAACCATAACAGCACGTTCAACTTCATTAGCAATCTCAATTATATTCACATCACTCTTCTCCACGAATATTGACACATTATCACCAACTTCATTAACCAATTCAATTTCATTCCCACCCTTCTTCTCAACTTCATCCAACACATCATCACCATCATTATTCTTATTCACTTTTGAACCATGATCAACATCCTCATCAACATGGACCTCCTCCACCATGACATCAGCATTCTCATCAGCAACGTCATCAGCAGCATCATCATCAGCTTCATCACCTTCACCGCCTTCATAACCTTCATCTTCATCATCATCATCATCACCAGCATTGTCAGAATCGTCATCATCAGAATCACCATCAAGCTTTTTGTCCCCCACGTCTTTGATAGCACGTAACTCATCTCTAATAATGGACCTAAGGTCCCTGCATAACTGGACATGTAAAAGCTGCATTTCATCTTTAATATCAGTTCGCAACTTTTCAAATTCTTTCTTCAATTCAGAAACATCTTTCTTCAATTCAGACACTTTATTCTCCAACGGCTTAAACCGTACATCAATTGTCTCTTTCACAACAGATACATCAACACCAATGTTGTCGGCCTTCACTTTTTTGTCTACTTTCTTGTCATCATCCTTCCCATTAAAAAAGTGAAAACCGCCCAAATCAAGCTGATCCTTCTCCTCGGCCGTGGGAGTAAAACTGTTTATCCTCATCTGAAAAATAATAAGTATACTTTAGTATATCATCTAACAAACAATGTACAATTACATTGAAATAAACAATAAATAAGGAATCATAAAACATAATCAGTAACCAAATACATATATACAAGTAACCAAATGTATAATAAGTAGTAACCAACTAAATGTATAAATGTAACCAAATGTGTATATGATTGGTAACCAACAACAATGTCATTAGTAACCTGAATGTCATCTAATCAGTAACCATATTTGAATATTCAAGTAACCAAAAACATTGTTATTATTAACATGCATATAAAATAATCAGTAACCAAACGTGTATATAAAGGTAACTAACTACTTTGTTGATAGTAAACTTCACATAATATTTTCATTTATCAAGTATATAACTAAAGGTGAAACAACATAACTGTCCGGAACAAAAAAACTAATTCATTCAACTTGTCATTAGAAAGCAGCTTCATTAACTCCTTCCATCTGAATAAACGGACATCCGATGGATGCTCGTCATTGCATATACCCCGACTTTTGAATGTCGGAATAGTTTCAAACATAAAAACTTGGAATACATACGGAAGCCCATTCAACTTGTACAGTTTGGTGTAATGATCCATGTAAAAATTGTATGTTGAAACACCATTCTTTCCTTTCATATAACGCCCCTTCAAAGCATTAGACAAAGAGTACTTTGTCATCTCAAAAGCAACTTTCCCCCAAGGAAAACTACTAACATCGCCGTAACACAAAAAATTAACCATTGGCCCATCAACGTAATTTTCAGAAAATGTGCACATAATAAAATTAAAGACCAAAAATATCATAGACATCTTAATAGCCTCGTCATTGTCATCAAAAACTGCCTTCCTATATATCCTACCTATACTACTACGTGTCACAGCTTCGTCACCAAAAAACTTACCAATAAGCATATTCTCCATACCTTTATATGGAGTTATATCATCCTCACCTTTCCATCTCAACCCAGATATCATACAAAACTCAGGCAAACCGAACCTGGCCCTTTTCTCTCCGAACAAAAACCACATTTCACCGTCATCCCTCTGGTGAACCTCCCTCACAAGAGCGTGGTGAATAATCTGGGAATACATTTGGTGCTCACCAAACTGAAGAAAATTCCCAAAACATGTTGCCTTAAATTTATCCAGCTGACTCTTATTCAATTTTTTTGCAATGATACTAGGGACTTCCATGTCGCACCAATATATCACTTTTCCGTTGAATTTTCTGTTCCATTCCTCGTAATAAAGATCCCATAACTGCAAGTAAACAAAATTATATTTACAAAGTTAACCAACCAATCATATGATAGTAACCAAAATAACATAGACAATTAACCAATATAGCTTTAGTCATTAAACAAAACATCGTTAATCAATAACCAATCCAGCATTAGACAGTAACCAAGACAGCATTACACAATATAATAGTTAGACAGCAACCAATAAACATTAGACAGTAACCAAGACAGCATTATACAGTAAACATCATGTTGTAAAAAGGTAACCAATGTAAATTGGTTACTTATTAATGTTGTCTTGGTTATCTTCATGCAACATGTTGGTTACTGTCTAATACATTGGTTACCAACCATGTGCTTACCAATCATTAGTCAGAAATATTATGCAGTAACCAAAATAGCATTAGTCAGTAACCCATTAAGCATTATACAGTAACTAATACAATGTTGCACAGTAACCAATACAGCTTTAGACAATATATTGGTTAGACAGTAACCAAAACATCATTAGACAGTAACCAAGACATCATTAGACATTAAACAAGACACACATAATACAGTAAACAAGACAGCATTACACAATATAATAGTCAGACAACAACCAATAAATCATTAGACAGTAACCAAGACAACATTATACAGTAAACAACATGTTGCAAGAAGGTAACCAATGTAAATTGGTTACTTATTAATGTAACCAAAACATCATTAGACAGTAACCAAGACATCATAAGACAGTAACCAAGACATCATTAGACAGTAAACAAGACACACATAATACAATAACCAAGACAGCATTAGACAGTAACCAAAACATCATAAGATAGTAACCAAGACATCATAAGACAGTAACCAAGACATAATTAGACAGTAATCAAGACACTCATAAGACAGTAACCAAGACATCATTAGACAGTAACCAAGACATCATAAGACAATAACCAATACATCATTAGACAGTAACCAAGACACTCATAAGACAGTAACCAAGACATCATTAGAAATTAACCAATACATCATAAGACAGTACCCAAGTCAGTTTTGGTTACCTTCATGCAACATGGTGGTTATTGTCTAATGTATTGGTTACCAATCATGTGGTTACCAAGCATTAATCATTAATATTATGTAGTAACCAATTAAGTATTATACAGTAACCAATTAAACATTATACAATAAACAATAACAATATTTAAATTAACACACCTTTAAAATTCGCTGAGTTGGAATTATCTTCTGGATAAGCACTTGAGCTTCATTCTTAACAGGGACATCAAAATCAGAATCTAATTGCACTTCGGAATGTTTGATATCACTATGTATCACCAAACTACTATCATTCTTACTCGATTTATTACCTACATCATTCCCCTTTCCCTTCTCCTTGTTCTCCACAACAAACTTCTTCAAGTTCTTAACAGAATCACCCTCCACGATCCTTTTTCTCTTTCCATCCTTCTTACTTGTATCATTCCTTCGTGTATCATTCCTTGTATCAACCATTTCTATACAAAACATAAAAACAACACAAACCAAAACAATGAATACTCCATTCTGTTAGTAAACTACTTCAATATATAATACATTAAACTATTAAGAAAATACTCACTTGAAGCAATAATAAACACCAGATTCGATCAATGGAGACTAATAACGAGTAACAACGACAATGAACCAGACTGAAACCGCGATAACGAGTAACAGCGATAACGAGTAAAAACGAGTAACTGAACCACACTGCAACAGCGATAACGAGTAACAACGACAATGACGAACAACTAAACGAACAGAAACAATGAAGAACAACTAAACGAACAATGAAGAACGCACGAACAGAGATGAAGTCACCGGAAACAAGCTTTTTTAACTCCGATTACGAGATTAGTCGCGACAGATGAGAGAAACAAGGGTTTCAGCATGCACAAGGGGTTTGGTAACTGCAAAGTCCCAGACAAATGATAGGCGGTTATCAAGCGTTTAAAAAAAAACTTTTTTCCATGTCAGCTCATTAATATTTATCCCTTAAATTAAGGACTCCTAATTATCCTCACTATTGTAAATATATATGATAAAATATCATATTGTTGTAATTATTTTATGAGTGTATGATTTTTATAATTATTTTTATAAATGTACTATAATATGTAATTGTTCCTTAAAAATAACTTGACCCCAGTTATGTTTTTCTTTTAGGCACATAGCCAATTAATTTCAGCCCCTTCAAAAATTTCGGCCCATACCAAATAAATAGTTTAAAGATATTTTTTATAAATATATTAGTAAACATATTAGTTCACGCAATCATTTAAAAATACAATATGAATCCTATGAAGAGAATTCTAATTTTTTAAATGATTTTGATATTTTTTTATTTTTCTCTTTTTATTAACTAATTTTATTATCATCAAAACTTCAAATAATTTTAACCTATCAAATAAAATTAACATAATTATTTTTATAATCATAACTAACTAAGTAATAATAATAATAAATAAATAAATAAATAGCTCCATTCAAACGTTAAACATAACAATTGATCGAAGAAATGTACAATATATAATAAATAATTTATTATTTAAATAAATATTTGATAATTTAATAAAGAAGTGACTAGTAGTATGAAGTTAATTTTGGTCAATTTACTAATATACTTGTGAGTTGTGTTAATGAGGTGGCCACCAACTGTCCGTGAGATGGATGATGCCCATGTGTGGACAAGATCCAAAGCTGTAATACCTACCACTTTTCTTTATTTATTATTTTGATTTTAATTATATATGGGAATGGGAATACTTTGAAGAAGAAATGGCTACCTCCTTCAAACTAGAAATTTAATTATTATATTTTTAAATCACGTAAATATACTCTATCTATCTGTTCTAAAATTCTAAAATTAGATATATATAATTTGATTATATTAAATTTTTAATTGATAGAATTTATTTAATTTTAGTTTAGTATAATATATAACAAAATTATTAATTATAAAAATTATTTTATTCTAAACTTTTATGAGCCCTACTAATTTTAAAATTTAATATACTATTATTTAATCTTAAAAGTTAAATTATATACTTCCTAGCTCTGTTCCTTAATATAAATCGTTTTAAATTTGTGCACACGTATTAAGAAAATGATTGTATATCATTAAATATAATATTAATTGTCTATATTGTCATTGTATTAAAAAAAGAGTGCTATTTATTGGACAAAAAATAATAAAAAAACCAAAATTATATTAATATTTAGGATAATATTAAAAATTAAATAATTAATATTTATTTAAAATTTTCAAACAACTTAACGATTTATATTAAAAAAAAGAGTATCTAATTTTGAAATCGATAAAGTAATAACAAAACGTGTTAAACATGGACGGTTGTGTATTCACAATTCACAAATCGACGATTGGAACAGGTTGACAAAGAAAAATGTTATATTGAAATTTATTTATTAATTTTCCTGGCTTATACAGTTATACTTCAATTATTTTCTTTTTTTCAATAATAAAAAGAAAATTATTAAATTCACAACATAAAATATTATTTTTACAATAAAAATATTGTTATAGATCCTATAACGACGATTATATACATCTACAACGATATTTTTGTTATAAAAATTAATAAAAAATATTATAAATTTAATAATTCCCTAATAAAAGTCTTGATTGAATGGTTCAAGACATGGCTGGCAAGCATAACAACACAAAGAAGAAACGTTGACATGTTATTTCAAGTGTTCATCAAGGTGACTTGACTACTGATCTCCCAAGAAGCCACCGACAGAGACGATTTCGAGAGATAGTTGTTTTTTTGAGAGTGAAAAGGGTAGAAATTTTAGGGATTCGTTCATATTTTTTTTGGGGTGGATCATGATCTTCGGTTTTTATCTTTCTTCATCATTCAATTCCCGCCCAATTCTCTGTATCACTCGATTCTACTTGTATATACACACCTTCTCTTTCTAAATCTTCACCTGATTGAGCAATTTTTAAAAAAAAAATATTTTTGTAGCTTAATTCTATTGTTTGGTTTTTGCATATAGTTCTAATTCAGATGGATCAGTTTGGTGTATTAGTAGAAAGTATTGGGTTTAAATCACAAGTTAAATCCGCTCCTTTAGCTGATTTGAAGGGGAAAAACAATATCAACAATGGGTTTCCTCGCAATTTAGGGTACAATTCGGATTTCAACACCAAGCCCTCATCGAATTCAGCTAATGGGTCTTTTGTTGATGATTTTGGTGGAGTTTTTGGGTCGAATAATACCCTAAAACCCCAGAATTTGAATGGTTTTGATGATATCTTTGGTGGGTCAAATATGTATGATTTCGATTCTGTTTTTAAGGGTTCTAGTAATTCTGGTGCAAAGTCTTCAGCTTCTGGTTTTTATGATAAGGGTGATGATATTTTTGATGGATTTCCGGGGTCTCGTTCCATGAATTTTGGAAACATGACTTCGACGCCTAAGCAGGATGATTCAATTGATGATTTGATTGGGAGTTTTGGTGACATGGGGTCAAAAGCCAATGGTATGAGGAAACATTCAGGAAATATGGAAAAGAATGGTTCTGAATTCGATGATGATTTGATACCTGGATTCGGTGGAAGCAGCCCTTCAAGCAATGGGTATGTTCTACTATGCCGTTTGGTTGTTCGCTTTTGTTTGGTTTTCAGTAGTTTTAACTGTAAATGAGATTGATTGAGGTGTGAAATCTGTTTTGCATTTTAATGTTGTGGTGGAATTTGAAATTTTGGACAATACGGCTGACTCTTTTGTAAATGCTAGGGAATTGCTAAATTGGGTATGCTACCTTTTTCTTAAATTTTAGATATCTCGATTGTATTAGGCTAAAAACTGAGTCTCATAGTTAGAAGGTACAGTTTATTTTGATTAGTAAAGGCTGATTAAAGAAAAGCTTTAACAATTATAAAGGAAATGTATGTTAATTAAATTTGGTCAGAAGTTGGAATGAAGCAATTGGTAAATCTTTGTAGAATCGCATAAGAATGATGGAAACGGTTGTCAAAATGTAATCTAACTAGCCGGGGTGGTGGAAGATATACCTAAAATATGTATTCCCAAATCTGTTATTATATCAGACAAGTAGCTATTGCTTTAGCCTGTCAGCATATTGCTTTAGGTGTTTGTGATCACTGCATATTTTCACAATATGTAGGCTCTGTTTGTTTTGGGGAAAACAAATTATGTAAACATTTTCAGAACATTATATGTTTGATTGACAAACTAGCTGAAAATGCTTTCCTATGTTTGGTGCCGGTAAAATGCAGTAAAATTCGTTATACTTTTCATATTTATGAGATAAAGCAGAAGTACTAAAATAAAACTGAAGAAAAGAATCAAGATATAAATAAAATTGAAGCATTGCACTTGTTACAACTTTGTAAAGGAAAAATAAGATTGAATGCTACCTATAAATTAAACAAGCATGAACAGTAATCATTAACTCCAAACTGTTATCTTTGTTAAAAAGTTGCTAAAAAGGCCCATAATTTGCAAGCGTATTAAATCAGCCTACTTATGTTAAGATCTCATTATTTTAAATGAAAGGGGAATTAAGAACAAATAGATTTGACGCAACCCTAGTACCCACTATTCTTTTCCCTATTTGATTGGCACCAATGCAATAGTTAATCGTTTTTATTTTATCTTCCCAGCTAGTTGATGATTCTTGTGAAACTTTTTGCAGTTTAACACCTGAGTGTACTGTTATAAGATGTTCAGAACTGCTTTAGATTCAACAGTCTGTCTCCTCAAGTTCTGATGGTTATAATATGCTGCATGCGAAGAAGTTGAAATGCTGTATATGTATTAATGATTACCTTTGTAAATCTCTATTAATTTATCGTTAGTTTAAAGCAGGAAAGGATACAAATACGAGTACCTTTTGCAATATAATCTGGATGCAGTCTTTTTTTCCTTTATGGCAAAGTGGATTTATAATTTATTATATATTCTATCTGTTTTTCATTTTATTCTCAACTTTTTTTGCAGAGCAAAATCAGAGACAAGCCATTCTCGGCATTCAAGTGATCATTCTGCTAAATGCAAAATTTTAGTAGAAGACCCCTTTAAATTTTTTGAATCATTGTCACCCCAGAGAAACAGTACTTCTGCACTCATTTCAGATCCATTGGATCAAGGAGAAAGAAAAAGCTCTATTCGGTCTTCAATTGACGAACTTGAAGATTTCGCCACGGGGAGAATGCCAAATGATGCAAATGAACAATCAGATGTTCGTAAAGACCGTGCTGAGGCAAGATTTAAGCATGTAAAGGAAGTGAGAGAGAAAAAGAATACAGCAAAACAGGAAAGCGTATCCCGTGAACAGAAAGAAACAGGGAAAGCTAGAGTACAAACGAGAGTTGGAGTGGAGAGACAAGCATCTG
Organism: Panax japonicus; assembly: GCA_020205505.1. Taxonomy (NCBI): domain Eukaryota; kingdom Viridiplantae; phylum Streptophyta; class Magnoliopsida; order Apiales; family Araliaceae; genus Panax; species Panax japonicus. The sequence continues at coordinate 27,506,260 of CM035096.1, forward strand.
GGAATGAAAATGATCTGGAGAAAATTTTCAGTATGGGTGTTAAACCCATAAAGGAACAAAGTCCGAGATCTACAACTGAGGTGGAAACATACACTAACATAAGAAGCATATTTTACGTTTTTGATAAAATGAGCGGTTTAAGGTTATATGACTTTTGTTTCAGGATTCTGTATATGATGCAATATTCCAGAAGAGCAAAGGGTCCCCAGTGCAAAAGCCTTCTTCTGGGACTTCTTCCACTTCAAAAAAGACTTCTCCTGTGAAAAATATGGATGATGATTTCTCATTTCTTTTTGGAGTTGGAGGTAGCATCCTTTTCACTATGCAACTTGCTATCATATACATTTGGTTGGAACATCATTTCTCTGGGTGCTATTTACTTGAGATTTGTTTTTTTTGGTTTGTCTGAAAAAGTTTCCCCTTCATCTGGAGAGTTCCAAGAAGTTGAAGGAGAGAGCGAAGATAGACGAAGAGCTAGACTAAACCATCATCAACGGACCCAGGAGCGCATGGTATTTTCACTTTTTACATTCTCTTAAAATTAGTTGATTTTCCAGATTAGGAGTAACTAGTTTGGTATACTTGGGATAAAACAAACTCATATCTTAACGCATCGTTTTGGATGGATGAAAATTTCACAAGGATAAGAAGACAATATTTCACAAATGGAAAGAGAAGGTGCAAATAAAAATTTTGAAAATATTTTTTTTGCCTTTTCCTTTCACACATCCTGATTGTATGTCTAAACTGATTTAGTATTTAACAATTTCAAATTAAGTTCAATCTATAAAATAAATAAGAAAATTAATTTGTTCATTTAAAATTCTATAAGTTTGGAGATGTCTTGTACCTGACAAATTTTCAAGCATGTCCACTTTTCATAAGATCTAACAAATTTGACTTCTAAACTCATGGACCATAAACCTTTGTTGCTGCAGCTGATTTCATGTACCATAGACCTTTGTTCCTGTAGTATGTAATTAACTACTTTTGCCATTTAATTTGGAGGTGTCGGACATCATAAACTAGTGCAGCATATCAATAAGTATTTCGAATCAAAGTGTCTTTGGTAATATATGCTCAAGTACATCTATAAAGTAAGATTGTACATCACATATTCAGTTATGTTGAATTTAAATGCTTCTTTTTGAGACAGTTACTGTTTATGATGTGAAGTTACATTATTTTAGTTCTTTATGTGTTCAGGCTAAAGCTCTGAATGAAAAGAATCGACGTGACCTACAGGCACAGAGGGAGCAAGAAGAGAGGCATGTAAGTATCTGTAATATTGACCTAAATATGCATTCTAAAGACCTTTTAATTTTTTTCTCCTAAATTATGCACTATCAATGTTGTATTGTTGATGCTGATGAAATATGCATTCTAATAGTTTCTAATATAAGGAGCAAGTATCATCTGTCTTATCTATTTTCATTTCAATGTAATATGGATTTTTTGAGAATATATTTTGGAGGCTAGCTGAAGAGTATTGTGTGCAGATGTTCTCTCTCCCTACTACACCATACTCATTTAAAAACTTCTCGAGTAGTTGTTTACTCTTTTATCTTAATTTGCATGATTTTAGAGGCTTGCTGCAACTCTGGATGATGATATAAAGCGTTGGGCTGCAGGAAAAGAAGGCAATATGCGTGCGCTGTTATCATCATTACAATACGTATGTTTTTTAACTTATGTACTAGCTTTTAACTCTTTGCATTTTATATTATAGCACTTGAGTATATCAATAATCAGTTTTTTAGCCTATTTTTCTCTCTTACATTTTTTTGGTGCGAAATATCTCTGTTGCGTATATTGGAGTGGTTCTAATGTTCAAGTATTGCCAAAGAGAGAGTATAAATTTTTGAGCTTTTTAAGATGGAAAGTAATGCTTTTTAAGAACTATTGCATTGTTTGAGTTTCACTTCAAGGTGGAGCATTTTTAGTAAATGAGAAGTAACTTTCACTCAGAAGGCTGGTGTGGTATAATAATTGAAGGTTAAATAAAGGGAGAATTGCCTTTCTTTTTGACCAATTGTAATCTCATTGATCATTGCTAGGTATAATGGTGCTAAAAAAATGAACTCCACATTACCCATACTTGCAGGCATTGCATGTAAAGAAATTTTATTGTTGATTAGATAGAATACAAACCTGTATACATATAATGTTGAGATTGGAACTTGAACCATAAAACATTGAGGATGTCGGTATTTACACGAGTGTTTTTGTTTTTTCTGTTATCAGGATGTAGGTACTGTCGTATATCTTGAACTAATTCTACTTTGTTCATCATGGTTAACCCTACCAAAAATTATGCTCCATGTATGTGATGGATTTCATCAATGTTCTAAAAGGCAGGCGGCCGGGGAGGCCTAGGAGACCTAGGCGAGGCCTGGGCGGGATTTTTTATTTTAAGCCAATTTTAATATTTTATCTTACATTTATCCAAAAAAAAAATAATATAAAGCAAAACGATCTATAATAAAGATAATAAAGGTCTTTGCTTAAAGTTCAAACACATTCATATTGCTAATGTCAAAGTTCAAACACAAACATGCAATTGTTCAAAGTTCAAACATATTTTTAACGTATTAGTTTTATTCATAAGTAAGATTGCTATTAAATAATAAAATTTAAAATTTCAAGAATTTAATTCAATATTAAAACTTAGAAACTAAACATAAATTTAAGAATTATATTAAATTAAACTAAATATTACAAATGTACCATCATTTATATAATTTGAAGTTGGTACAAGTTCAAAAAATTACAACTATAATAAAATTATCCATTTTGACTTGATATTGTTCAGTTCTTGTTGTGATTTGATATGCTATAACCTGTATTATAAATATAGTAAATTATTAGAAAAATAAATATATCAAGATCTGGTTTGAGTAGTTATTAAAAAAAAACTCTCCGCCTAGACTCCGCCTAATTTTCTGGAGGAATTTTTTTGTCGCCTTGGGCCTAGGTGAGGCGCTAGAGGGGTCTAGCGCCTAGGCGGGGTGCCAAGGGGAGCCTAGGCGGACCTAGTCGGGGATTTTTAGAACACTGGATTTCATTTGCTTCATTTTAGGATCCATGCTATTCAGAATGCATATAAAATATCATAATGCCCTCGCATGTTCTGACTCTTTTCATTGGAGGAGGGAGTCATAGTAGATGCGTGGTATCTATGTAATCGTACAAGGGGAGCACATTACTATCTCAATTATCATATCCTTCACAACACATTGATGTCATCTTTAAACAAGTAAATATGAGTTTCTGATAAAGTTGGATAAAGAAACTTAATTTAAACTATTGTTAATGGGATCCCAAGGTTTTGAGCCTAATAATTTTTGGCAGATCCTAGTGACTTTTAGAAATTCAAGCAAGAAAGTGAGAAGTAACTTGTTCTCATTCAGTATGTCCTTTTATTAGGTGTAGCCATGGTTGAGGGTCGTTAGAAGTTGGTAGTTTCGCAAATTAGATTTAACAAAGTAGTTGAATGTATTCTCAAATGAAACAGGGGCTTACCTCCAGTGCTTGTATCTAATGTGACTGCCAGACTCCGCACTCAATTTAGGTCTCTCTCTCCATCTCTCTCCCCTCCCCCTCCAAAAAAAAAGTAAAATATTTGTGCCTTTCGAATGACATCGTTTTCCAAACGAGAATGAGAAGTTACTTTATGTTCACTATGTCAGTGTCCTTGCCTTTTCCATTTAAGACAATAATTTCCTTTATGGGAAGATGTGAACATAAGAGGACATTCGAATCAGGCCACAAAAAGGCAGGAAAATCTTGGAGCAAATATTCAGTAAATTACTAATCCAACTCGCTGAAGAACATAGACATTGGCTTGTCTCCCAAGTCCTAAGCAGTCATATCCTAGAAGTACCCTTGTAGGCTGCAAGAAAGATTGTTGTACTGAATGATCTGCTCTTTTCATTTTGCTTTCAAAATCATGTGAAACTACTCAAAAACTTCTAGAAAATTTGCTTTTATATTATTATTTCCCCTCACCCACAAAAAACCTTGGTAATACTATCAAAATCTGAATATTGATAAGCTGACTCCTTGTTAATTTTTGATTGTGTGTATTCCTCCTTTACAATGAGAAAGAAAAATAATAGATATACATGAATGTTGGATATACAAGGGCCATCTAACTTTATTATAAAATCAACTAATTATTTTTCTTGCATCATTATGTGCAGGTGCTTTGGCCCGAATGTGGCTGGCGGCCAGTTTCATTGACTGATTTGATTACTTCAATATCAGTTAAAAAGGTTTATCAGAAGGCAACCTTATCCGTTCATCCTGACAAGGTTCAACAAAAAGGTGCCAACCTTCAACAAAAGTATATAGCAGAAAAAGTTTTTGATATACTGAAGGTATGCTATTAAAGCTCTGTTAAACTTCTTCATACAACATATAATTTTCATAAGAAATCGTGCATCTTGTTTTACCTAAAGAATAAATTGGCTATATACTCCAATAATATTTCAATAAATTCAATTGCCGAAAGAAATATATTTCAATAAATTCTGCATTTATGATGTTTATGACCTTATGTGGTATGAAACGACCTAAATCTCTTTATAAGAAAAGGTTGACATTTTTAAGTGCTTTGGCCATCTTAATGACTTTATCAATTCTATATTCATCTGAATCAAATTTTTTGTATGTGCATTAGTAATTATCATAAGCCTACCAAAATGCTACTGCATGAGAACATTGTGTTAGTGTGCCTGGGTCTGTGCCTGTGCCTGTGCCTGTGCCTTATGTTGAGATATAGTTAAAACTGGTAAGTTGTTTTTAAGCGCAGTGTCGCAATAAGCGCATTTTCAACAAAAATTACACCATGTCATCACTTACTACACTCACAGTGCACTTACCTAGAATCTTATTTAACATAATAGGGTTTCTGATAGTGTTCTAGATTTACTCATGTAATTACTTCTTATGAAAGACCTATTTCTGAGAGTAGAAAAATGACTTCCAATTATATACTTGGTAAATATTCTAGATATTTTAGAGGAGTATTCTAGATAGTCTTTATTTGCCTCCCATTAGATTTAATCTTAACCATTGATTGTATGTCCAAGGACTATATAAGAGGATTGTATGTCCCAAGGACCATATAAGAGATGCTCCTCATTTGTAAATCATAAAACAAAATTGTAATAATGCTTGAGCAATACAAGGTTATGTAAATAGGCTAAAAAGTTTTTGATCCATGATGAGGAACGAAAGTACATGTTTTGGAACGTTTATATGAAAGCGTTATTTTTTACCATGTTAACGTTTTTGGGCAACCAACCAACCATGATTTTAAAAGTAGCAAGGGTTCCCTAATTAAGTTTAGACCTGGCAAATGGGTTATTTTGGCCCAAGTGGGCTGGGTTAGGCCCAAGTGGGCTGGGTTAGGCCAAATGGCCCAGTTTTTATTGGACTCTAAAAGTGAGGTTCGATTTTTTTTGGACTCCAAAAATGAGCTTTTGCATTTTTATTAATTTAAAAAATAAGGTCATTGTAATGATAGTGAATTTTTTTATGAAACAGAGAATAATAATCATTTGAGGAAAAAAAATGGTGTAGATCAAAACAAACAAGCAATTTCAATTTATTAACACAACATTGATTATATATAATCAATTTTGACTAACTTACTAATTGTTTTTGACTTTTTTTTTATGTTGATGTATGCTTGCACACAATCCAAACACTATTTATATTTTATTTTGTCTGTTTCTTGACAAAATATTACTGAAGGACCCGACATTATTGTTCCCAAGTAATTCAACTATAAAAGATAAAACATTAGATATCAATGATAAAATATAATTTTTTTTGATTCACAAGTACTGAAATATACAGTTAAGGCAGTTGTATCATGCAAATTATAATTATAAATATCTGCCCAAAGCCCACTTTTTTATGGGTGGGTTGGGGTGGCCTGTGGACTTGGGCCACTTTTGTCAGGTATAATTAATTTATTTGTGTCTGACAAAGGTGCACACTATATATTCTAGATAACTTTGTGAATTTTCTATGAATCTAGTCTTAAGTAATAAATACAATTCAACTTATCGATAACTTATGTTGTATTATTGTCGGTCCATAAAAATGGACAAAATCTTTTATATTATTTTGCATCTGTTAGTGTTTATTTTCATTGTTTCAATGGACAATAAAACAGGAAGCTTGGAACAAATTCAGTACAGAGGAACTATAAGAATGACAACTTATACCCATGAAGGTGGTCTTTGAGAGCAAGCTGTAAATCGCTCCCAGTCAGAGTTGTTTTCTGTAACTATTTGGAAGCCATTTGTTGCAACCTTATTCTATGCATATGCATATGCATATGCATATTTTGTATGGGTCCTCAGACACAATTTTTTTAAAGTTGGTTGATTTAATTTTGTGTACACATTAATATAATAGAGTGATGATAAAAAAAATTCATTTTGTATAGAGTTGAATTGTTATTTGTATTTACTTTCTATTGCTGTTTGGAACATTAAAGAGTTGAAATATCTCCAGTTTGCTGGGGAAATTGAATGGTTATGGAGTAGTATATTTTTCCTGACATAAGAGAGCTAAAACATGCATTGTTTGTGTCCTATGGATCTGAATTACAGGTATGATAGAGTTGAGAGGTAATCTCCTCTATTTAAGATTGAAATCCTTCCCTCATAAAGAGAAAGCTAACTTAGCTAAAACATTCATGGGCTAAACAATTGTCTTCCCTACAAATATGAGAAAAGTCAATTACATAGATGTAAACAATACTCAAAATGTGCATCAGCATCAGGGAGATGCCCCTGACCCAAAAGGAGCTTATTAATAAGATGGAGGGAGTCCCGCATTGTTTGTGTCCAATGGATGTAGGCTGATCACATCGTCACGGAAAGTATCATGTGTCTCGGTGTTAAGAGAATAAGTTTGTAGACCTCCTCCGCATGTCGTTATAGTTCAGATATACCCTATCGCCTATTCTACAAAGATCTGGCATCACAACACATGCGACATAATACTAATAAAAATGTTCTAAACGAACATGTTGAACCAAATCAAATCATAAACACAATGTCTCTAAAAGAAGATAACAACATGTACCGCTCTACAAAGATCAATAAAGTTCTACTTCTATGCATGAAGAACAAATTCAAAAGATTACAAAATATGAAGTTTGGAATATCTAAACTAAACCAAAGCAAAATTAGGATTTGATTAGAGACGAAACAATTAAGCGAGTACCAAATTCTGAACGATTAGTTGTACAAAAAAATTAACATAATGATAGTATCGCTGAAGAAATATGGACTATATTCAAATTATAATAGAAAGAAAATAATTCAAATTACAGTCAAGGTATCAAAGATCAAACTTCTATTCTAGAGTATCAACAAAAATATAAGAAAAATATAACGAATGACGAGATATATAGATACAACAATAATCAAAGGAGTATAGTACTAACTTCGCATCTGACACTAAAACCCACTTATAACATACTTCACAAAATTTTATCCTCAAATGTCAACTATATCAAATATGAAATGTTATTCACCACATAAACATACCTCAAATTAAATATAATCCATACTAATAATTATATAATAATTTGTAATCCATTTAAGGTGCGTTTAATTATCACCTTAGAACACTATTAATACTCAAAAATTTAAAAGTTAATAACAAAACTTAAGAAATCTTAAAATCCTAATATGACAAATTATTCTTAAAATTTATTTATCAAATTAATTAATTTTTGAAAGATATGGAAACAATTTGTCTGTATATTTGAAATTAAGTTACTACCAATAATATAAACCTTCATTAATTACCTTATGGGTGAGCATGTGGTGAGCTAAAATGACCCAAGAAAATAATATTGGGCTAGTAGTTTTAAGCTGTCTTTGGATGAATTTAGTTCGATTCGAACTTAAAATTTGACCCAAAATTTATTTTGAATTTAATATTTGACCAAGGTGATTTCATATCATGTACTTAATTAATATCTAAGTATGATTTTTATGTGTGTGCGTAATTTCCATAAGCTATAATTTCATACACAGTAAAAAGAGATCATATATACCACCATTGATTTGTCGATTACTTGACAATAAATATTCTTCCACTACTTATAGATTTAATTTATAAATAACTTGAATTTAGAAAAAGTAATCTATTTAATTAATAAAATCTTATAAAATTAAGTGTATTGCAGCTTTAAAAAAAACAGATATATTCTTCTCTTTCCCTTGAACATTGGAGATTCTCCCTAATACTCCTAATTTGGTAAGACTGTGTAGAGCTGATATTGGGCTAAGCAGCAAAAAACAATATGGATTTCCTAGAAAGTTAACCAGCAACCCACTCATAGTTAAAAAGAGAAAAAGAATTAAAGAAAGTTATCCGGAGATTGCGACGGACGGCCTACCATGGGTAGGGCCACTAGCTCGCACCGTCGCTAGCCGCTTGGTGGCGGCTACTTTCGCCTTCATCATCATCATCACCACCACCACCACCACCACCACCACCACCACCACCTTCACCTTTTTCTTCCACTCGCATAGTTTAGATTTATATGCTGCTTTGAATTGAAAGAATGAAATGAAAGACATAAGAGAATGATTTTAAAATATTTTAAGTGTATGATTTGTTGTTGGTGACGGTGGGTGTTGTCATATAATGACAAAATTATCGCATATATTCATTCGGCCATTCCATTGAAATGAATTTTATTCCACATTCTCCACACATGAAATAAAAAAGAGATAGAAAGAATTTTCATTCCATTGGAATGATTTATCCTCCAAAATCAGTGGCGAAGCTAGAGTACAAATGTGGGGTCAATTGACCCCACTCAATTTTTAAAATTACTTATTTTTTTTATCACACTCAATTTTTGATCCACACTCAAAAGGCAAACCGTGAACTATCAAAACCTTTCACGAGTGGTCGGAGTGAGTATTAGTGACTGGCGAGCCGCGAGTGTGGAGACTGGAGTGCGACTTTATTCTACTGTGACTCTCTTGCAACCTTGTGCCCTTGCATGTAATAGAAATTACCCTCAGTTTTGTTTTCAGAAATCAATTATGATTTCTCCCTTTTGTTAGTATTATTAAATTTGATATTTGGATGCATTTGTCTAACCCAAAAGTATAAAGTATTTAAAAAAAATTGGCTCGGGGGCGCTGCCCCCAAATCCCTGTCAAATTTTTTATACCTTATTAATAATTTTGACCCCACTATTAAAATTTCTTAGCTTCGCCACTGTCCAAAATGATAGTCAAATACATTATTTTTATTTTATTACTTTCTCTATTCTATTCCATCAATCCAAACGTAGTAATAGAGTTTGACATTTACATGCATGCAGCATGCATGATGCCTAGCTAATGGCTAGCTAGTTGTGACCTTAATTCAAAAATTTACAAATTAAATATTAAAAATGTATTTTTATTCAACGTTAACAATAGTAGACTTATAGTAAAATATGATGACAAATTTAAAGATACTGTTTAATTTTTACTATTAACAAAAAAAAGAGAGGAAAAATGGTTTTTTTAGTGAAACAAAAAATAATTGCAAATGGGATTGAGTAATAATCAAACTTATAATATCTAGTGGTTTTCATAAATTCTTGTTTATAGTCTGTATAATTAATTATATACTACTTCTGAACATCCTCCTTTCCCTCCTTTCCATCAATATATCCAATAAGTAATACGTACCCACATGCACAAATTACACTTATAATTAAAATATATTTATTATACACAAAATTTAGCATGTGGGTATTGTGAAGGAAGCACCACATAATTATAATTAAGGAAAATTCATATAAAATGGACAACTAGATCTCAATATCATGAGCAAAACATTCTCGTCATAAGTTTCCATCCATTTTATTATTTATATGAACTTTCCTTAAAATGGTGCTACCTCCATCTTATCCTCGTGCTAAATTTTTATGAAAACTAGATTTGTTCTACTTGTATATTCTAAGTAGGCTAATCATCGATAGCATGTATGTGTTATGTATTTAAAAATAAGAAAGAATGTTTAGGATTAGAAATTTAAAATCTAAGTACACTGCTAATAGAAGTAATGATGTAAATAGAAGTACACTGCTAATTGAATTTGAATTTTGATGATATAAATAATGATGTCATCGGAACGATGAGGTAAGTAATGATGTCATATGATCGGTGATGTAAGCGATGATGTCATAAATTATGGCGAAAAGACTATTTTACTCTTACTCTGCCAAGCCTATAAATAGAAGCTCATATATTCATTATTTTTCACCAATTCATTCAAGTTATAGAGAGAGAAAGTATAGAGAATAAGAGAGAAAGAAGAAGAGTATTCTATTACTACACTATTGCAGTATCCAATCTCCTACTTTTGTATTTGTAAGTGATGTTATTCTTGTTCTATAATCTTAAGAAATAATATTTTCTTCCATACTCTGTTGTATGTAAGTAATATTATTTCGTTTCATATTTCTAATTCTACACTTATGTTGTTAAGTATTGCTTCTATACTCCATGAAATTAGTAGAATATTCTTGATATTTACGCTTCATCCAGTATCTTTTCATGAAAATATTATTCTGAGTATTCTTTGATAGGTATATTTTTATTTTGATGATAACAATTATGTTTTAAATAAATATGCAATTATTTATTTATTTTATTATTTTCTGTTTTTATTTAAATTAATTTTTATTGACCTTGATAAATTATATGTCAAGTGTTAAAATAAATTAATTCATATATTATTCAAGGCAAAGAAACTCTATTTCTTTTTAAAACTGAAGTTGGGCAAAAATTTTATGAATGCATACTAAAAACATGCAATACAAAATTATATATATATTAGAAAATTAAAAACTTACTATATATATTGTATATATATATATATATATATATTATAGTATAAGTATGATTATTATAAAAAATGTAATACATATACCTATACTAATATTTAATGCATGCATGCCCTGCCACCTTCTTGTTAAAATTGTGTGTGCAAAAGTGACTTTCTTTTTGGGACAAACGCGTAAAGGCTTGCTGGCTATCGTAGAAACATGTGGTCAAAACTTTGCAATAAATGATAAGTTGATGATTTGGCGACCGGGCGAAAAATAATCTCCTACCGCGTAAAAGTTTGGTTAATCTGGACCATTCAATTAAAAAATGAGTAAATCTATAGAAACATCATAGTTACTCTGATTTTCCCGAAACACACTTATCAATATCGTTTTACATAACTTTTTTTCTCTCCCTCTTTTCTAAAACTACTTAGCAGCAAGAACAAATCACATGTGAATTCTTTGGTAAAACATCAAATCCAAAACCTAGAGACACAGAGTTAAGCTTTCTGCTCGTCCAAAAATGGAGGAATTGACGAGCTAAAAGGCTGGAAAACCCATTCGGCTGGAAAATCATCGTGAGATTTTAGGGCACTGAGCGAACTCCCCAGTCCGACGAATTTGGAATTCACACTAAATACAATTTATATTAATTATCGGGGAAATTTGTGTTAAATTATTGGATTTAGTAATTGTTTTTGATCTGCTTTTTGTGGCTCTAATTTGGTGGGCGAGAAGGTACGTTAGTCTGCAGACATGAGGCCATCTTCTGTGGGTTTCAATCAGCAGTCGCCTGAAGGTAGTATGCCTACTTTTTGTTTTATATTTGCTTATATATGAGAGTTTGCTGCCTTTATTGGTTCGAACGGCTTCTTTCTATCCTGTAAAGCTGTAATTAGTATAAGAAGAGTTTTTGGACTCTGGCTAAATGTGTGGTATCAGTTCAAGATTTTTCTGTCAATAGTTTTAGTTGTTTGTTGACTTTCTTTCTTTCCCTGTTTTCCTTCAAAGCTACCTGCATAACTCAACCAGTCAATAATATGATGGTATTAGCCTCGAGGGCTATCAAATGAATTGTTGAATGATAAAATTACTATCAAGTTTTTGCTAGGGTTCTGTCAATAATATTGTATTACTTGTCACTGCCCTGTTTCACTAGCTGGGGCATGTTTGATTGCCAAGATTTATTATTGCTCCACTTACTAGAGCTAATTAGCTATGAGCATTGGGGTGAAAACTTTGTGATTCTTAACAGGTATCAGGAGCTAGCTCACAGAGTTGATAAGCCTTCAGTGAATTCAGGAATACTACTTGAATTTTTTTTTGTTTGACAAGTTGATGGCCTGTATAAATCTGCTTGTGTTGTTACTTAAGATACTTGAAAGAGACTCAAATAGTTAATTTTAATGCAGATCAAGAGAAGCAAGCCCTGTTGGCAATTTGATATTCGATTAGTTGTCAGATTTTGGTTTTGGCCTAAAAAATCTGAGATGAACCCATATAAGGAATTGTAATTGAAATCAACATACTGTAAACTGAAGAAATTCTTGAAGGTGGCTGGAATAGGACCTCTCATGGAGTTTATGGCTAATGTAATCTAGACAAGATGCTAAAATTCCCAAAGGTAGAAGAAATCTGTCCAGTCAAATGGTTACCACTTGGTGAGAGTGTTTTGAGAAATTGGAAGTGACCCAGTTAAATCTGCCCAAACTTGAAGGGATGTCAAATGGTTACGCGGCTTACGCCTTATAGTCACACGGTGCAGTGAAGCTACACAAAAAATTGAAATATTGTCTTATTTGTAGTTGCTTGAGCTATTAAGCTATTGTATCATCATTTTTTTTAATTACCTAGGGTATGCCCCTTGTAAACATGTAAATCGTGATTATAGTGTTTATGAAACGAATTCCAATTATTGTGTTCATCAATTCAATCTGACATATATTGTGTATGTTTTATAAATATTTAACGCCTACTAAGAGAAATTACTAAGAGCAAAACCAACATTGAAATTTGGAAAACTCGAAGGGATGAAAACAAAAGATTAGAATTAGAATACTTTTCGTACATCCACTAAGCCACCACATTTTTGTTTTCACCGATCATAGTGTTGAGCAATGGACTAAAAGAAAAGATAAAAATTGGTCTAACCACCTATATATACTAGACCAAAGCTACAACTAAATCAAGTCAAAAGTCTTTAAAGCCAACATTAGAAGTGTCTTCACCCATAGACCCAAAATTCCACACCGTATCAAGATTCAGAAGTTCATCTCCCCAGATGGATTCCTACAAGTTATAGGAAAAACATCAATATTAAGTGAGTTCATACATCTTAAATTTATGGTCTACGAAAGGTAAAACTTAAATCAATTATCAACATATAAGCACCCTTAAAAATGCTCATCAATAAAGTAAAAATAATAACCATAAGAATATGAAGAAAAAAGAATAATTACTCACATTCAAGTTAATATTTCCGTGACGACTCTTTCGTGTCTCGCGAAAAATAGGTGGCTGATTAATAGTCGTATCAAGCTCAAATGTCTGAAATAAAAGAACCATAATTTCTCATTTCACGATTCTACGATCGTAGCATATATATATATATATATATATATATATATATATATATATATATATATATATATATATATATATATATATATATATATATATATATAACAAAAAAGAAAAATCATACCTTATTCATAGTTTTGTGTTTCTTGATTCAAAATTATTTCTACCTTTTTTTGTCCCCTCTCTTTTAATTTCTTCGAAACTTACTTTCCTTTTATTAGGAGGACGCCCCTTGCATCGGTTCTTTTTTGTTGAAAGTAATTTTTGACTTTCATTTGGGCTGTCATTTTCAAATCCACTGCGGTTGACTTTTGAGTAGGTTGACTTTTTTCATAAATTTCATCCTTCGTATTCCATTCCACCATTAGTTCAAGAAGCCGATCTACAAGTTGATCACATCTTTTTTGAGTGTCATATGCAATCTCCGCAATGTCGAAAAAAATATTGCACAATTTGTCATATCTCTGTCCCAGTTCTGTGTCTTTCCAAACATTATAAGTGACTTTAGCTTTAGTATGTCGTCGTTTTATGTCCTTTATCTACCTTCTCAAAATATATTTCGTTGGAACGGTAAATATAAACCTTTCAAAATGAAGTACCTTAACTATATGCTTACATAAAATTCCCCAAAATTCGAATAATTTACAGGTACACTTCACATCAAATTCAAATTCATCTTCCCCTTCAATGTAGCAAACTTTAAAGTTCACAATTTTTGGGCGATCTTTTTTTTTCAAAGTAACAAAGTTGTTTCACTACGTAATGGAATATTTTATCATGAGATTCGACGAACCTTGAATCGCAATACATTCCGCCATCCACCACTTCTGTTTGAAACTCTATAAACTTGGAATTGGTATAAACCTCTTGGAATTGTTTTTCAATGGCATGATGTGTAACACAAGGCACATGTGAAGTCAAAGAATGAGAGTACGCTGTTATTTTTTTTTTCCCACTTTACTCCTTAATGCATTATCATATTCGTCTACAAATTCTTTTAAGGAAGTTTTTGCATTGACAAATCCATCAAAAAATGCATTCATACTTTCACTTCTTTGTGTCGTAGACATTCCCGCCCAAAAACAATCTTTGACAAAACAAGGAACCCACCGGTGCCTTTCATTATACAATCCTTCCAACCACTCATTGTTCTCAAGATCATAATTTTCTATCATTGCCTTCCATTCACATTCAAAATCATTTACACTCAAAGAATCATAAACAACGTTATGTAACGTAAATTTAATTGATTCATAATGCGTATACCCTTTTAATTTTTCACGAACTTTCTTCAGTATATGCCACAAACACCATCGGTGGCGAGCATTGGGAAAAACTATCTCAATCGCATTTTTTATCGCTTTGTCTTGATTAGTGATAATGGCGTGTGGAGCTTTTCTAGACATGGAAGAAAGCCACGCATCAAACAACCAAACAAAAGTGTTAGTATCTTCATTCGATATCAAGCCAAAACCAAGTAGTATGGATTGTCCATGGTAGTTAACTCCAACAAAAGGAGCAAACGACATATCATATTTATTAGTCAAATAAATGGTGTCAAATGTGATGACATCACCAAACTCCTCATACGCAGCTCTAGACCTTGAATCTGCCCAAAATAAATTTTTAATCCGATTTTCCTCATCTGGGTCTATCACATAGAAAAAGTTAGAATCCACTGCTTGAACTTTAGCAAAATAACTTTGAAGTGCACTAGCATCACCCTCAGAAAGCCTTAATTTTTTTAATTTTTCCATATAATTTTCACAATCTTTCTTTAAACAAGGCATTTCATTTTCTCCATACTCAATTCTAAGTGAATTATAACTTTTATTCATTGGTATCCCAGCATCATTGTTTAGCTCAAGTCTCCTCTTTATATAAGGGGTTACATGTCGATTACACCGGTGAAAGCGAGACTTACTTGGACTTAAACCATGATTGTGTGCAAGATCCAAAGTGGTTATACCCCAGTTTCCATCATTCAATAACCTGGCACAAATCTTAGCCTTACAACCTGCTTTAATAACTAGATGTGGTTTTAAAGTAATTTTTGAGTTCTTCTTTGGCTCTCCATATTTGTGACATACAACTGTCAAATATGTAACCACTCCGTCCAATTTTTTAGTACTTCTTTTAGTCACTCCAAATCCTTGTTGCGCACCATATTTTCTATAGTATTCATAAACCTCATCAACATTGTCAAACACCATATGTAATTTGGGCTCTACCACTATTTGATTGTTCCGTTTTCCATTCTCTTCTACTTCATCATCCCTTTCGTTGTTAGATAGATCATCTACGTCAATATCCATATTTGTAGAGCTAATATGTATTTTCGATTCCATTGGTAGAACTTGCACAGTGCTATAAAAACTGAAAAGGGAAAATTTTTAAATATTTGTTAATGTATGTACTTTAAGAAAAAACATCAATAACAAATGTATATTTCATATTTAAATATTGAGTATCAACTAGATAGTGCCATTTTTCATCTAAATATAGAAATAAGATGAAAACCAAACACTTTCAATACTTTTGGTTGTAAATGAAATAGTTTCAATACTTCGTTCCAATAAGTGATTTTTTCAATTGCACTTCATATTCTGTTGCAAAAACTACAATATAAGTAAATAAGCAAACAAAGCAAATTGATATATGTATATCAAACATATACATATACATACATACACACACACACACATATATATATATATAGAGGTTACCTGGTTTGTGAAGGAGAGGGCGAGAGTGTTGAAAATGTTCTACTGCTCAAACGAAGGGGCAAGAACGTGGCGGGAAATTGCAAAGGGGATTTTTCTCGTGATGTTGATTTGTTTTAGAAAAGGGAAGAAAAAAAAGTGATGTAAAACAACATTTTAGAGGGAAATTGGAAAGGGCTTTTACTTTTACTGCAGAGTTGTTTTAGAAAAGTAGAAGGAAAAAAATGATGTAAAACGTGTGACAACCCCAAAATAGGTCCAATCCACCCAACCCATTTTTAGTCGCCAAATAAATGGTACAGAAAACAACTACAACTTTATTACAACAATTGTCATGCAAAATACAACAACATAAATGCTGTGAGTTTTGATACAAATATATACCAACTGTGACTCATGTCCCAACCTTGGATAGCACGTCACAATGACATCTTACATAAAGGTATAGTCAAAAACTATTTTAGAAATTAGAATCTTTGGGAAGTGCTCAAGGAAACCTTCGTACATGGGAGGCCATGTTTCCAGGTTATGATAGATATCATATGGCCACAGAATTATCCTTGGTTGACCCAATAGACCCCAAAGAAAAATGAGAAGATTACTATCATATTCTTTCCAATGGTGAGTCTTCTCTTGACATGTCATTATCTCCACTGTCTCTAATTGAGAATTATACTTCAAACAAACACCAAGATCATATAGGTAGTGAGCATAGATATACTCAGTAAGTGGATGTGCACGACCCTGTCTTATGATGACACGAAGTTGTATATATTTAGACATCTTGTATGATAGTGACAAAACACCCTTCCAACGTTGGGTTCGCCTCACCCTATTTGATTCACCAAATATAACTACTAAATGATGACCACCGTTCTATTCCCCTGTTACCCCTGCTCGACCCAGCTACACTTTTATTACCTGAAAGGAATTGTGAAGCAAAAGGGTGAGCACAACTAGCTCTGTAAAGAATATCATGACTAAAGATAATTAAATTATCAATAGCCTTCATCAATAATAAATCAGAGATTTAGAACATATGGTAGATGATAAAAAATTTCTACCATAGTTGCAGCAGAACGAGCAATCCATTAGAAGAGTCAAATAGACCATAAAATCTATTATCTTCTCCATGTTAAAAGTCCACCAACAATGTTTTATCCCTGTAACATTAATCAACAGTTCCTTTTCACAATTATATGAATAACTCATAATTATAATTGTAATTCTAAATTCCTCTTCGCATCTAGGACGAAGATAATTTTCATCACATGTCTTTACCTGAAACATCAAAGATCATGGTTATACCAAATCACAGTTCCTGTTTATAATCATACTAACAAGTTCATCTTTGTATTACGGCCAAAGATATTCATCAACAGACCATCTTTGCACTACAGGCCAAAGGTATTCAACAACAGGTCATCTTTGCACTACAGGCCAAAGTTATTCATATCTCAAAGAAATATATAATCAGTCAACAATTCATCTTTTCACCTTTGCACTTAAGCTAAAGATATTCAATTATAAATTCAATGGTCATGATCATATCAGTCAACAATTCATCTTTTCACTACTGGCCAAAGAGAACCCATAGTCACGATCATACCAATAATCTACCCATCTTTACACTCAAGTCAAAGAGAAATATCATCATTAGGGTTATAAAAATGTTATATATGATAATAAAAATAATATAATCAACATATAGATTTAATCTCAAGAGTAAGATTCATAAATCAGCGATAATTTGGTCAGAAAAAGAAACCAATTTTATTGTGAATAGTAACTCATGAATAGTAATCCCAACGTGAAAAAGAAATAGAAATTCCACAATAAAAACCATACCAATATGTCAGTATAATGATATTGAAAGAATAACATCATTATGAAGAATATAACATCCTTTAATATCCCTTACTATCACTTACCTCAAAAGAGCAGCACTTCTGACTGGATATCGGATATGACGCTGAAGGAAACTTGCACTGATGAATAGCAACTCACCAAGTATCTAAATACTCACAAAATACACTCGATAATCTAGAGAGAAAAAGAGAGAAAACTTATGAATTCTGGTGTGATTTTCAATTCTAACTTAGCCCTCTATTTATAGGAAAATGTTAGCATGCCAAAACAGACTTGACCTGTAACCTAATGGCTTTACCTGCTACTATTCTACCCAGCAAAAATAAGCCATCTTCCCCAACAACCAAAAGTGGGGTCCACCCATTTCTAGAATTTTCCACCAAAATTATTTATAAACCTAATTTCCGATTCAATCACCTCTTAAAATTAATAACAAATCATTCGTTCATTTTTAACGGTTCAAAATTTATGAACATATACTCAACTTATATATGTATAACATATCCAAAAATCACAACGATCCAACGGTCAGATTAAAATTTATAACTCACGCAATAAAGCTGTAAGAACACTGATTTGATCTTTTAATACCTCCAATCCGACAAAATACTGATAAAATACCTCAACATTAATTCCTTCATTTATAACCACATAAATAAATCTATCATTTATATCCGCATCAAATAAATATTTCCTTATCATATAAATCAATAACTAATTATTCACAAATAATATTACAGAATCACAATTATGACAACCAGGCCGTTCTCAGGAAAGAGGGGGCTTTTCGATAAGGATTTCTCCTTATTGGCGCGCAATTAGGTGACCAAACCTCTCCTTGACAGAAATTTCTGGACATTGCCAATAATGATATCCAATAATATTATTCAAATAATATGAATTATTGATCTGATAATGAGAAATACTGCACAATGACAATTACTGAAACAACAATAATATAAAATATCAATGTAGCAATTATTGATTCAATAAAATAAAATATTGAATAGTAATTACTGTAACAATTATTGAGTAGTGTCTTCTTACGTAAGAATCAATAATTAAAAAAATACTGTGCAATACCGTGTGCTACTGTGCAACTACGTGTATTACTGTATTTTAACCACCAGGTATTCCAACAGTGTTAACGGTAACAACTACGCCGTTATTTATAAAAACTCAAATTTGTCATTTTTTTATCTTACAGTTATTCTGTTATGGGGCCGACAAATGGCTGCGCCGTCATACGAATATTCCCCGACAGAAAGAATATTCTACGACCAAACGAATATTCCCCGACAATAATAAGTATTTTATAGCCACTTGCTTATTTTGAAAATTTTATATATATCACCCTTAACTTTAAACTTTTTATCAATTTAACCATTTACTGAATAGGAAAATTGAATACTTTTATTTCATAAAATTCAGGATCTTACAATGACATTGGTAAGTGTGTTTCAGGAAAATTAGAGTAACTACGGTGTTTCTATAGATTTATTCTTAAAAAATATTTGATCATAACCGTGCATTAAAAAATTAGTTTTCAAAGTTATAAGTTTGCCCCAACTTCTAAAACTTCTATAAATAAGGAGTATTTCATTCATTTGGTCTTTACCAATTTAGTGAAAAGAAAATCATACTCTCCTTGCCAACATTCTCTCTAAGCTTTATATCTCTTCTTACAAAAGTTTTGATTATTTTTGAAGAGAAAAATTGGTCCAAGTATTGAGATAAGTTTAATTTTTGTTGGATTATTTCTTACTTACATTATATCTATAGATATACAAATACATATTGTTCTACACAATTTTATATATTCATATTTCATCTATTTGTCAAATAAAAGGATACTTGGTGTAAGACCCCAAATTATTAATAAATAAAATTTAATTTCCTCTATTTATTATTTTGAAATAGTAAGGGTTGATTTGATTACTGTGGTTAGTTATGGGTAAAATGCGCAAATATTTTAAATAAGCAAGTGGTTATAAAATATTCATTTTTATCGGAGAATATTCGTTTGGTCGTAAAATATTCTTACTGTCGGGGAATATTCGTACGACGGCGCAACCTTGTGTGGGCCCCATAACGAAAAGCGATTGGATGAAGAAAACAACAAGTATAAGTTGTTTATAAATAACGTCGTAGTTGTTACCGTTAATACTGTTAGAATACCCGGTGGTTAAAACACAATAATACCCGTTGTTGCACAGTAACAAAACCAATTATTGATTCTTATTTAAGAAGGCACTACTAAATAATTGTTACAGTAATTACTGTTCATTATTTTATTTTATTGATTCAATAATTGTTGCGTTAAAATTTTATATTACTGTTGTTTCAATAATTGTCACTACATAGTATTTTCTATTATCGAAGCAATAATTCATATTATCTGAATAATATTATTAGATAACATTATTGGCAATGTCTAGAAAGTTCTGTCTAAGGAGAGGTTTGGTCACCTAATTGCGCGCCAGTAAAGAGAAATCCTTATTGGAAAGCCCCCTCTTTCCTAGGAACTGCCTGATTGTCAATATTGTGATTCTATAATATTATTTGTGAATAATTAATTATTGATTTATATGATGAGAAAAATATTCATTTTATGTGGATATGGATGGAGAAAATTTTTAAAGTGACAATTGTTGAAAATCGATATTTTATCTTTTCTGATAAAATAATATTTTATTATATTATTATAATATAATAATGATGATATTTTTACAATGAATGTGAGATATATGAGTATATGAGGAGAAAGAATATTTTTGTTGCATTAAAATATTAAAACATATTTTACATGTTTGTGGACCCCATTTCTTGACTGAAATTTGATTATAGCTTGTAAAATCGCCCGTTTGTGGATTTCGGTCAATTTCTATTTGGAATTTGGAAAAATTTTCTTCTGCACAGTTGTAGAGAATGTAATTTCCTATGTAAAGGACATGAGGTTCAAATTTTTCTGATAAAAGGGCTATTTATTATGAATTATTGAAGTTCTGAAGTTCCGAAATAATTATTTTTTAAAAGTTTTAAATTTGTTTTAAAAGAAAAACGTTTTTGAAATGTTTGTGGGCATCATTAACATGTGCTAGGTGGCTGAAATCAGTTGGTAAAAGTGGGCATAGGAATTTGTAATATAAATAATAATATTTTATTAAATTTTCTGCTTTGGTGTTCTAAGCATTTTCCTATAAATACGGTGCTTTGGTTAGAATTGAAAATCACACCAGAAACTAAAGTTTTCTCTCTCTTTCTCTCTCGATATAGTGAGCGTGTTCTTGTGAGTATTTTGATACTTTGAGTGTTGTTATACGGTGTAAGTTCTCTTCAGCACTATATTCAGTATTCCAGCCAGAAGTACTATTCTTTCGAGGTAATGGATATTATTTTTTTGAAAATGATATTATTTCTTTCAATTTCATTATGCTGAAATATTGGTAAGATTTTTCTTGTGAAATTCTTGTCTTTTAGTGTCGGGGTTACTATTCACGTATACGGCACTATTCACGTATATGGCATTATTCATGAATACGATACTATTCACAAAAAATTAAATTTTTATTTTTTCTCCAAAATATCTATTATGGATATTAGCTTTGATTGTATCCATGTTTTGATCATCCTTGAATTTTACTCCACTATGATTATTTATGAGGTATTTTTAGACATGGATAAACCGAAATATGAATCCTTAATATTTGTTATTTTGTTTCACTGAATTCGTTTCCTTTAAAATATTTTTCATCATCCTCAGTCCTAAATGATGATGTTACTGAATATCTTTGGCCTGTAGTGTAAGACCCCAACTTATATTAAATAAAAGTGAATTTTCCACTATTCATTATTCTAAATTAATAAGGTATTAATTTGATATAATGCTTTGGATATGGGTGAAATGTGAAAATTTTGCAAAATAAGCAAGTGGTTATAAAATATTCATTTTGTCGGGGAATATTCGTTTGGTCGTGGAATATTCTTTTTGTCGGGAATCTCCGTACGATGGCGCAGTCAATTGTGGGCCCCATAACAGAATAACTGTCGGATGAAGAAAACGACAAAATATGAGTTTTTATAAATAATGACGTAATTGTTACCGTTAACATTGGTAAAATATCTGGTGGTTAAAATACAGTAATATGCGTGGTTGAACAGTAGCACACGGTATTGCACAGTATTGTTGAATTATTGATTCGTACGTAAGAAGGCACTACTCAATAATTGTTACGGTAGTTACTGTTCAATATTTTATTTTATTGATTCAATAATTGCTGCGTTGATATTTTATATTATTGTTGTTTTAATAATTATCACTTTACAGTATTTCCCATTATCAGATCAATAATTAGTATTATTTGAATAATATTATTAGATAACATTATTGGCAATGTCTAGAAAGTTCTCTCAAGGAGATGTTTGGTCACCTAATTGCGCGCTAGTAAGGAGAAATCCTTATTGGAAAGCCCCTCTTTCCTGAAAACGGTCTGGTTGTCATAATTGTGATTCTGTAATATTATTTATGAATAATTAATTATTGATTTATATGATAAGAAAATATTTATTTGATGTGAATATAAATGATAGATTTATTTATGTGGTTATAAATGAAGGAATTAATGCTGAGGTGTTTTATCAGCATTTTGTCGGAAGGGAGGTATTAAAAATCACCCGTTTGTGGATTTCATATATTTTTAGTTTATAATTTGGAAAAACTTTCTTCTGTAAAGTTGTAGAGAATTCGATTTTAGGCAGAATGGACATAAAATTTGTATTTTTCTGATAAACGGGCTATTTTCTATGAATTACTGAAGTTTCGAAAAATAAAATAATTTTTATTAAATTATGGGTGGGACCCACTTGTGTTGAATACACATGGACTGCTGGAAATTGGTTCAAAGGTGGCTGGTCTAGATTTACAACTTAGCACATGCATGGAAGAAAGAAAAAGAAATAATATATTTTATTATTTTAGTCTCCTATGTCGTTCTAGTATTTTCCTATAAATAGACGCTTATGTTAGAATTTAAAATTACACCAGAAACAAGTTTTCTTTCTCTTTAGATTATCAAGTGTATTTTTGTAAGTATTTATATACTTTGAGAGTTGCTGTTCGGTACAAGTTTTCTTCGGCTTTCTATCCGATATTCCGATCAGAAGTACCGTTATTTTGAGGTAAGTAATGTTGTTTTCTTCGTAAATGATATTATTTCTTTCGATGTCATTATGCCAAAATATTTGTTTGAACTTTTTATCAAATTTGAAATTTTTTATGTTGGAGTTACTATTCACGTATACGATACTATTCACGAATACGGCACTATTCACCGAAAAAATAAAATTTTTCCTTTTTGTCCAAGATGTCTATTATGGTTACTATCTTTGATTGTATCCATGTTTTGATCTTTATTCTTGAATTTTGCTTCAAAATTGGTTATTATGGAGTATTATTGATCTTGGATAAACTGTTATACGAATCCCTACTATTTGTCCTTCTGTCTCACTGGATTTGTTTTCTTTAAAATATTTTTCATCATCCTCAGTCCTAAATGATGTTATTACTGATTATCTTTGGTCTGTAGTGCAAAGATGAATGATTAACTGATGAATATCTTTGGCCCGTAGTGCGAAGATGAACAGGTGTTGAGATGAACATGACCAACTGGTGATACAAATGAATATCTTTGGCCTGTAGTGCAAAGATGAATATTGATTAAAGATGTATATTGATTGTTGTTACAGGGATAAAATTGATGATGGACTTTTAAATCTTAGAAGATAGTAGAACGCATTCTCTACTTGACTCTTCTAATGGATTGCTGTTTCCGCTGCAGTTGTTGATCTAAAACTTGTTGTCTATTATATTATCAAATTTTTCCCTGTTGAAGACTAACGATAATTTGTTGTATATTATCTTAGTCATAATATTCTTTACTGGGCTAGTTGAGCTCACACTTTTCCTTTTTGTTCCATTTTTCTCAGGAGGTGAGAACATAGTAGGAACTAGTCGGGGTATGGAGTGATTGTTCTAGAAAGATGTTTTAGCAGTCCTCACTATTTCTGTAAAATAGTGTTTGATTAATTGTAATGAGGACTTATTTGAGTGTGGATATTGTCTAGAAGACAATATTTGTATTTAAACTCACAGTATGTGTTGTCGTATTTTGCACGACAATTGTATTATTGAGGTTGTAGTTTGCTTTCTGTACCATGTATTTGACGACTTAGAATGGTGTTGTATACCTATTTTGGGGGCGTCACAGTTGGTATCAGAGCTTAGGGATATGGTCTCTGGCGGAGATCGGGGAATAGAACTAGGAGGGGAGAGATGAGTAAATCCTTCGCTAGTGTGTCCTATCTAAGCTTATTTGTTGGTCAGTCATAATATAGAGATATTATGTGATATGTTAATTTGTTTAATTAACCCTTGTTTTATGGAAATATTTAATAATGGCTGCTGAGAACGTTAACAATGGAGTGTATGAGACTGTGGAACAACCTTTAGTTTCAAACCAGGAGAACGTGCAACAGGAAGGCAATAATCCTCCTGTAAACAATACTACCGAACAAATGATGAATGATGGGATGTTCAGAAGTTTTTGCATTTTATGCAAAACCAGACGAGGGAAACTCGTGCACAGAATACGGGTGGAAATGCTAGCAATGCGCGGCCTGTCACAGCCAAGCAGTTCAAAGAGTTGGGACCACCAGAATTTAAGGGAAAGTCGGATCCGATCATGACGAAAATGTGGGTTAAGCAAATTACCAATATATTCGATGTCTTGGGATGCACGGAGGAACAGAAGGTTTCATTCTCCACCTTTATGTTCTGCGGTGAGGCAGACTATTGGTGGGAGTCTATGAAGCGTACTCAGCCAGCCGCACTCAGCATGTCTTGGGAAACATTTCAGAAACTATTCAATGACAAGTACTTTTCTGAAAGTATTCGTCATATGAAGGAGGTGGAGTTTATCAAACTGGAACAAAACAACATAACGGTGTCCTAGTACGAGGCGAAGTTTGCAGAGTTATCCAGGTTTGCACCTCATTTGGTCGAAAATGAGGAACAAATGACAAGGATGTTTCTGAGAGGTCTAAAGCCCGAGATTTGGAAATATCTTATATCTCATAAATTTTCTTTATATTCAGATGTTGTAAACAGGGCTCATTTATTAGAGCGAGATAATGAGTATGTGCAACCGAGGGACCACAACCAGGGTCATACCGGTGACAGCAGTCATCAAAGCGATGATAACCAACGAGGAGGGAAAAATACGAACAAAGACGGTAACCACTCGGGTGGTCATCGTGGCCATGATAATAGGAGAGGTGAGTCAAGTGGAAATTTCAGAAAGAGGAGATTTAACAATGACGAGAAGACATCAGCAGCAGCACCAACACCAACAACAAAATCTAGGGGAGGAGAACGACCTCTAGTTATATGTTACAAATGCGGGAAAGAGGGACATATCAGCCCAAACTGTCCACAAAAATCCAAGGTATGTTACAACTGTAGAAAGGAAGGCCATATAGCTCAGGATTGTTCTGTAGCAAAACCAAGTTCAACGGGGATGGTGACTCCAAGGGCTGTCCCGGATAAGTCAAAATCAGCGGTTCCTGAAAGAGCGTTTGTCGTGACTGGCCAAAACGCGAGGAACCCGAACGAGGTGATTATGGGTAAGATAATCTTGAACTCTTGCGAAGTTTATACCTTACTAGATACCGGTTCTACCCATTCTTTTATCTCTCCTGCTTGTGCTCAACGTTTAAACTTGACTCCAGAGAAATTAGACTTTGATTTATTAGTGGAGACTCTGTTGGGTGAAACTTTCGTTACATCCACAGTTTATAAATCTTGCATGATCCAAGTTGGCACTATCACATTACCTGTTGATCTTATCTCTTTAAAGATACTTGCTTTTGATGTGATTTTAGGAATTGATTGGTTAACCACTCATCATGCCAAAATTGATTATTTTCGTAAGGTTGTTAGTTTTCATATTCCTAACCAACCTGTCATACGAATTTAAACAACTAAACCACTAAAATCAGTCACTATCATATCAAGTCATAAAGCTATTCGTTTATTGAGAAACGGATGTCAAGCTTTCTTAGCCCATGTTATGGATTTGAACAAAGACAAGTCAGATTTGAATAATATTTCTGTTGTTAGAGAATTTCCTGATGTATTTCCTGAAGAACTTCCTGGTCTACCCCCAGAACGTGAAGTTGAATTCTTTATTGACCTTGAACTTGGCACAAAGCCCATTTTTAAAACCCCATATCGAATGGCTCCTATTGAACTTCAGGAGTTAAAGGTCCAACTACAGGAGTTGTTGGACATCAATTTTATTCGTCCTAGTACATCTCCTTGGGGTGCTCCTGTGTTATTCGTAAAGAAGAAAGACGGGAGTATGCGACTTTGTATTGACTACCGAGAGTTGAACCATGTCAGTATCAAGAATAGGTATCCACTACCTCGCATTGATGACCTATTCGACCAGTTGCAAGGAGCACAATTCTTTTCAAAGATCGATATTCGTTTTGGATATCATCAGCTGAAGATTAAAACTGAGGATATTCCAAAGACTGCTTTCAGAACTCGGTACGGGCATTATGAATTCTTAGTCATGTCTTTTGGATTAACTAATGCTCCTGCTGCTTTCATGGATATGATGAACCGTGTATTCAAGGAATATTTGGATCAATTTGTTTTTGTCTTTATTGATGACATCTTCATCTATTCCAAAAGTCGTGAAGATCATGAGCACCATTTGAAGCTGATACTTGAAAGGCTTCGTGAAAATAAGCTTTATGCCAAGCTGAAGAAATGTGAGTTCTGGCTTGAGGAAGTAGCATTCCTTGGGCACGTGGTGTCAAAACATGGAGTATCTGTTGACCCGGCAAAGATTGAAGCAGTACAAAGTTGGGAGCAACCAAAGTCGGTGACCGAAGTGCGTAGCTTTTTGGGCTTAGCTGGTTATTATCGGAGATTCGTGGAAGGATTTTCTCGAATCGCTACTCCGTTAACTCAGCTGACTCGGAAAGATACAAAATTCGTATGGAGCGAGGAATGCGAGAAGAGTTTCAAGAGCTCAACAGGAGACTCATTTCGGCACCTGTTCTGGCAATACCATCTGGTACGAATGGATTTGTTATATACAGCGATGTTTTAGGCAAATGGTTAGGATGCATTCTCATGTAACATGGGAAAGTCATAGCCTATGCCTCACGACAACTCAAAAAATATGAGAGGAATTATCCTACTCATGATCTAGAGTTGGCAGCAGTCGTATTTGCGTTGAAAAATTGGAGACACTGCTTGTATGGGGTGAAAGTAGAGATTTATACGGACCATAAAAGCCTCAAATATTTCTTCACCCAAAAAGAACTCAACATGCGACAACGACGTTAGCTTTAACTATTGAAAGATTACGATCACACTATTCAATATCATCTTGGAAAAGCGAATGTAGTAGCTGACACATTGAGTAGAAGATCATATGCGAGTACAAGTGCGATATTGTCAATGCAAAGACCCATTCTGTATGACTTGCAAAGGATGGAGGTAGAATTAAAGACTCCAGGGACCCACATGATGATGGCAAATATACGAGTAGAACCGACCTTAATCGATAAAGTTAAATCTGCTCAAGCTACGGACATGGAGCTGATGCGTATGTAGAAGAAAGTGCAAGAAGGTGCTATTACAGAAGCAAGAATCGATGAAGGAATAAATAGATTCAACTCCAGACTTTGTGTTCCTAACAATTCTGACTTGAAGCCTAGAATCATGATGGAGGCACACAACACACCCTTTGCAATCCATCCTGGGAGTACCAAAATGTATCATGATCACTACTACAAAACAGTAAATAGACAACGCGGAAAAAACGTTGTGGTTCCTGTCAAAAAAACGTCGTGGTTAAGGGTGTTGTCTATTTGACACCCTTACACAACGTTTTAAAAATGTTGTAGTTAACCACAATACACAACGTTTTTTAGGAAAAAACATTGTGTATTTGTTTTCAAAAAATTAACAGATGCTTAAAAACGTTGTAGAAAGTATGATTCCACAACGTTTTTTGGTTAAAAACGTTGTTATTTAGTATATAAGACAACGTTTTTAACCAATTTATACAACGTTTTTAAAATGTTGTAGATAAAGAAAAAAAAGAAAAAAAATATTAATAAATTAATATTAAATATAATACCATTCATTTATAATTTCAAATTAAAATTCAAATGAGCCAAAATATATCAACCATTCAAAATACATACAAATAATACCATTCATTTACAATTTCAAATTACTACATCCACAAAATATATACCAAACTATCCATATATACATCTCAAATTCACTTTTCAATCCACAAAATAAACCAAACTATCCATAAAATTAAGTTACTATACCTAAGCATGTGCAAAAAAAACCTAGGATCAAATGATTTCATATTTATAATGCTTAAATTGCCAATGCAGTCTGAACCATTTTGTGAAGGAGCTATATTACCACTTAACGACTTCGACGAAACTGAGGGTACAGGCTTTAAATCAAGATGTCACATACCAAATTCTTCTTCTGTAATCCATGATGCCTACAAATATAGGAAACACATCAAAATATTGTGACAATGAAATAATAAGCAGTTGAACATGTAAAATAATATTGTAACAAAACAGTAGGTCAAATTTTTACTCAAAAGCAGAACCAAATTTAGGAATCTACCTGAAAGTAACGTACATATCTTCTGGGAAATCCCAAGTCATTCAAAGGCTGTAATCCTCCATGAGAAATGGGCAGCAACAAAAACTACTACGAAACAGCAGCAGTGCCCATTCTATAAGAAGCAACAACACAGAACCCGCCGAGAAACTGCAGCAGAAGGAAACAAGCCTAACACCAGCAGCTTCAACATACATACCATACACCATGCAACTGTTGACGAACTTGTATCCCTCTTCGTGCTGCTTCTTGGGTAAGAACAAGCATTACAGGTTGTTGCAGTAGATCCTATGCCAATTATAACATACAAACCATATCATTGCCATAATCTATTTATATAGAGCAATCAAACAAATAACTAAAAATCATATTCTGACCTTCAACATGAGTAATTATTTAAAAGGTACAACAAGATCAAAAATCTATGATAGGTTGTTTAAGAATGTCTATGATACAGAGATAGGGTGACTGATAACATCGCCCCGGCACAGCGCCGACTAGAAAGGTATGTAGATAAAAATGTTAAGGACGTTAATAGAGTGTGAGACCTTGTTCCTGGCCAATCAGGAATAGAGATGCCAAATGTCTCAAGCACGAAGTATGGATGCAGAAATGACAAAATGTAGATGACTTGGATCAGTAGTAGAGAACTGCAATGACCGAGGAAAGCGTTTAGGGACATACCAAAATGGTGCCCTAGTACTGGTTGAAGCATCTTTAGGGAAAGTAAAAATCAACTGCTTCACACGATTAGAAAAATAATCTTCAAACCTAAAAGACATATTAAACAGTGTAAGAAACTGTGAGATCATGGCAGTGCTTCTTCACTCATACACAGAATTGAAGAATCAAACATTAAGGATGTACCATAAACGAGCCCATGTAATGTAATCTTGGAATGTTTCGCATCTGTCCTTATCAAGGCACTCAAGAACACGTTCTAAATTGTCCCTTGCCTGAGCATCGCCGGCATTCACCATTGTAGAAGTATATTCACTTGGATTGGAAAGATAGGCATTCACTTCAGCAGCTGTTTTCTCGAGCAAGCCCTCAAAATCTTACCTGGCCCAAGTCAAGCAATGGTCAATGTTGTGTGAGAATGAATGCACGGTACACATGGGTGCTTGTTTCTCTGGCGGATCCCTTGAGGCACCATAATTCTCTGTCAGGTGAGGAATGACCATCTGAGAGTTGCACTTGGCCCCTAGTGTCGCTAACTCTAACAGTGGCTTTTGAAAATACAAGCATCTTTGATCAATATACAACCTAACATTGACATTATCCAGGGCATTTACAACAACAGTTAGATTCTCCCAGAAGGTATCATCAAAAACATTCTCAGTCTCGGGGCCCACACGATTCTGTAATGCTTCAATGTGAAGACTAGGGTTTATCAATGCAGCTATCGTAGCAGCAACAGTGGATTTGGCCTGCCATATATTCCAATCACGAAACAAAAATTGCCTACTGAGGTTACTCTTTTCGATTACATCATCCTCGGTAACAGTCAGTTTCCCTTGACCATTGAATGAAAATCCCATTAGAGCTAAATTCTTCAAAAACTCACATCTCAGTGCACCTGATCCTACAATAAACACCTGAGCATCTTCAAGTTTCTTCTGGAGTTTAGCCCCAAAAACTAAAATTTGTGCATCATAACGACTGTTCAATGGTTTGAAGTCGCTGGGTTTCAGTGGCTCAGTAGGAAGTGACTCAACCAACTCAAAGTAGAAGAACTGTAAAATAAAAGGAAAAAATATTGACATCCAAGGTTCTTATAAAAAAAATACAATAAGGAAATAATAAAAAAATAAGTTATCATGTGAATTGCCAAAAACATAAATGCTCATGTGTTGAGCAATTTCTGAATTAGAAAGAATGTCCAAAATGAATTATGCCCAATATTTAGTACAGTTTATACAACCAAGATATGCCCAAACAAAACAAAATCCCCATATAATGAAATAATAATGAGGAATGAGATACGATTCTACTCAAATAAAAAATAAAAAATAAAAAATAAAAAACTAAATAACCTGGAAAAGTGGATGAAACTTTCTGGAGCATGCCTTCATAACCTCCTGACCAACAATTCCACCAAACATAGCAGCCATAGGATTCAGCACAGCCCGAGCACCAAAAGCAAAGTGTCGCAGAAGTTTTGGGTTTAAATCATCCAGTTTTGCATCACAGAAGCTCTCGTTGATGTTGCTGGCAATGGATATGAGCCTTTGTGCATCTTCTTCTGAACCAGCAAGTGGGAAGCTTCCTAATTCAGATAAAAACTTGTCAAGTACTTGGAAAGCTAAGTGCAGAAGAGAGACAGAAACAGAGAAACAGATTCCAGAGATGAGAGACAAGCCTAAAATCAACCAACACGAAAATATTATTGAGAAAATCAACCAACACGGATGTAGACTCTTCTGATTGGGACTGTGAAAAATAAACTTACTAAAATTAGGAGAAGAGAGAAGTTTGGTCTGTTTTGTTTGTGTTAAGGCTGAGATTTTAGAGGGGGGTGAACAAAATTAGAAAAAAAAATATAAACCCTAGATTCATACCTGATTGTCATTTTCTAACAGCGATGGTGGCGCTGAGTTGGTTAGGGAGCATAGCAGCAGGAGAGACGCGAAATCAGGAGAGCTAGGAAGCCACGAGAGAGAGAGAGAGATTGACGAGGGGAGAGCTAGGAAGCACAAGAGAGAGAGAGAGAGAGAGCAATGGTGGTGTTATGTTATGTCAAATTTAAGTTTTCACTTCTCCGCCCTTTATTTGAAGTTCCGTGTTTTTAAAATAGATAACGTTTTTTTTTAAAATGTTATCTATTTAAAATAAAAAAAAATGCCCTTTTAAATAGATAACGTTTTTGCATATATTTCTACAACGTTTTGTTTAAAAACGTTGTAGAAAAAAATACCACAACGTTTTTATAAAAAACATTGTTTATTAAGTGTTGTCTATTAGGTCATTTGTACTGGTGGATATTCGACATACATTTTGGTGGAAGAATATGAAGAGAAAGATCGCGGAGTTTATCTCGAGGTGTTTAACTTGTCAGCGTGTAAAGGCGGAGCATCAAGTGCCAAAGGGTCCATTACAACCACTTGAGATTCTGAAATGGAAGTGGGAACACATTACTATGGATTTCGTTATAGGTCTTCCCAAAGTTTCTCAAGGCATAGATGCTATTTGGGTTATTGTTGATAGATTAACCAAGTCTGCCCATTTCTTGCCAATACGTGACATTTATTCCCTTGAACGTCTTGCTAGTATATACGTGAATGAGATTGTGAGATTTCATGGTATACCAATATCCATAGTTTCGGATCGTGACCCAAGATTCACTTCACGATTTTAGGTTAGCTTACAGAAAGCTATGGACACGGATTTACGATTCAGTTCGGCATACCATCCTCAAACAGATGGACAATCAGACTTGAAGATCTATTAAGACTATGTGTCCAAGATTTTAAAGGAAGTTGGGATAAGTACTAACCACTGGTGGAATTCTCCTACAACAACAGTTATCAAGCAAGTATAGGCATGGCTCCATTTGAGACGTTGTATGGACGAAAGTGTCGTTCTCCAGTATGCTGAGACGAGGTGGGAGAAGCAACATTGTTGGGACCAGAATTAGTACGCATGACAACAGAAAAGATCCAAATGATTCGACAACGTATTCAAACTTCACAAGATCGACAAAAGAGTTATACTGATCTTCATAGTAAGGACATGGAGTTTAATATTGGAGATCATGTATTGTTACGTGTTGCTCCATGGAAGGGAGTTACAAGATTTGGAAAGAGAGGAAAGCTCAATCCACGATTTGTTGGTCCATTTGAGATTCTTGACCGAATAGGAAATGTGGCCTATAGACTAACATTACCTCCAAGTATGTCTCGTGTTCATAATATTTTTCACATATACATGCTTCGTAAATATGTAAAAGACCCGAACCATATTATTGCGTTAGAACCAGACGAGATAGCCGAAGATTTAACGTACGAAGAAGTACCTATTATGATCTTGGATAGGAATAAAGCATGTCCTATGCACCAAGGTTATACCACAAGTTAAGGTTTTGTGGAGAAACCTTGCTATTGAAGAAATGACCTGGGAGTTGGAATCAGAAATGAAATCGAGGTATCCTCACCTTTTTGAAACACCAGGTACGTATGTCAATTTCGAAGACGAAATTTCATAAGCAGGGGAGGTTGTAAGGCCCCAACATATTATAAATAAAATCAAATTTCCTCTTATTATTATTTTGAATAATAAGGTATTAATTTGATATAATTCTCTGGTTATGGGTAAAAGGTGCAAATTTTGCAAAATATACAAGTGGTTATAAAATAATCATTGTTGTCGAGGAATATTCATTTGGTCGTGGAATATTCTTGTTGTCGGGGAATATTCGTACGACGGCGCAGTCATTAGTGGGCCCCATAACAGAATAATTGTTGGATGAAGATAATGACAAGTTTGAGTTTTTATAAATAACGACGTAGTTGTTACCGTTAACACTGTTGGAATACCCGGTGGTTAAAATACAGTAATACGCGTGGATGCACAGTATTGATGAATTATTGATCCTTACGTAAGAAGGCACTACTCAATAATTGTTACAGTAGTTACTGTTTAATATTTTATTTTATTGACTCAATAATTGCTGCGTTGATATTTTATATTATTGTTGTTTCAATAATTATCACTGCACAGTATTTCCCATTATCAGATCAATAATTCATATTATTTGAATAATATTATTAGATAACATTATTGGTAATGTCTAGAAAGTTCTGTCAAGAAGAGGTTTGGTCACCTAATTGCGCGCAAGTAAGGAGAAATTCTTATTGAAAAGCCCCCTCTTTCCTAGGAACGGCCTGGTTGTCATAAATGTGATTCTGTAATATTATTTATGAATAATTAATTATTGATTCATATGATAAGAAAATATTTATTTTATGTGGATATAAATGTTGGATATATTTATTTTGGTAAAAATGAAGGAATTAATGTTGATGTGTTTTATCAGTATTTTGTCGGATTGGATGTATTAAAAATCAAACCAGTGTTTTTTCAAAAATATTGCTTGAATTATGATTTTTAATCCGATCGTTGGATCGTTGTAATTTTTGGATATGTTATACATATATAAATTGAGTATATGTCCACAAATTTTGAACCGTTAAAAATGAGCATATGATTTGTTATGAATTTTATGAGGTGATGATTCAGAAATTAGGTTATAAATCATTTTGGTAGAAAATTCTATAATTGGTGGGCCCCACTCTTGATTGGTGAAGAAATGTGCTGAGATTTTTATTCAAATGTGGTGGGTGGGAATAGTAGCAGGTAAAGCCATCAGATTGCAGGTTAAGTCTGCTTCGGCGTGCTAATATATTCCTATAAATAGAGGGCTAAGTTAGAATTGAAAATCACACCAAAAATAAGTTTTCTGTAAAACCCCGAATTTTATGAAATAAAAGTATTCAATTTTTCTTATAATTACAATTCAGTAAATAGTTAAATTGATAAAAAGTTAAAGTTAAGGGTGATATATGAAATTTTTTCAAAAATACACAAGTGGTTATAAAAATATTCATTGTTGTTGGGGAATATTCGTTTGGTCGTGGAATATTCTTTTTGTCGGTGAATATTCGTACGAGACGCAGCCATTTGTGGGCCCCATAACAGAATAATTATTGGATGAAGAAAATGACAAATTAAAGTTTTTATAAATAACGGCGTAATCGTTACCGTTAACACTGTTGGAATACCCGGTGGGTAAAGTAAAGAAATACGCGTTGTTGCACAGTAGCACGCGGTATTGCACATTATTTTTGAATTATTGACTCTTACGTAAGAAGACACTACTCAATAATTGTTACAGTAATTACTATTTAATATTTAATTTTATTGATTCAATAATTGCTGCGTTGATATTTTATATTACTGTTGTTTTAATAATTGTCACTACACAGTATTTTCCATTATCAAAGTAATAATTCATATTATCTGAATAATATTATTAGATAACATTATTGGCAATGTCTAGAAAGTTCTGTCTAAGGAGAGGTTTGGTCACCTAATTGCGCGCCAGTAAGGAGAAATCCTTATTAGAAAGCCCCCTCTTTCCTCGAAACTGCCTGGTTGTCATTATTGTGATTCTGTAATATTATTTATGAATAATTAATTATTGATTTATATGATAAGGAAAATATTTATTTTATGTGGATATAGATGGAGAAAATTTTTAAAGTGACAATTGTTTAAAATTGATATTTTATCTTTTCTGATAAAATAATTTATTATTATATTTTAATAATATAATGGTGATATTTTTTACAATGAATGTGGTATATATGAGTATATGAGGAGGAAGAGTATTTTTGTTGCAAAAGTTGTTTAAAACATTTTAAACATGTCGGTAGACCTCATTTCTTGACTGAAATTTAATTATAGCCTGTAAAATCGTCCGTATGTGAATTTTGGTCAATTTCTGTTTCGAATTTGGAAAAACTTTCTTCTGCAAAGTTGTAGAGAATTGAATTTCCTACAAAAAATCGCGAGATGCAATTTTTTTTGATAAAAGGGCTATTTATTATGAATTATTGAAGTTCCAAATTAATTTATTATTATTTTTTTGGAGTTTTAAGTAATATTTTCATGAAAAATGTTTTTGGTGATGTTGGCATTTGTATGGCTGATGGCTTGACCAAAAAAGTGGGCGTAGGAATTTAAGAAAAATAAATTTATATTTTATTAAATTTTCTACTTTGGTGTTCTAAGCATTTTCCTATAAATAGGGTGCTTAGGTTAGAATCGAAAAATACACCAGAAACTGAAGTTTTCTCTCTTTCTCTCTTGATATATTGAGCGTATTTTTGTGAGTATTTTAGTACTTCGAGTATTGCTATACGGTGCAAGTTCTTTTAGCACTATATCCAATATTCCAGTCAGAAGTATTATTCTTTCTAAGGTAATAAAAGTGTAGCTGGAACAAGCGGGAAATAACAGGGGAATAGAACGGTGGTCTATAGATGTTGAGGGTGAGGTGAATTTAACTTGGAAGGGTGCTCTGCCACTATCATACAAGATGTCTAATGACATACAATCTCGTGTCATCATAAGACAGGGTTGTGCTCATCCACTTGCTGAGTATATCTACCAGTACTACCTATATAATCTTGGTGTTTGTTTGGAGTTTAATTCCCAATTAGAGACAGTGGAGATAATGATATGTCAAGAGAAGACTCACCATTGGGAAGAATATGATAGTAATCTTCTCGTTTTTCTTTGGGGTCTATTGAGTCAACCAAGGATAATTATGTGGCCATATGATATCTATCATAACCTAGAAGCATGGCCTCCCATGTATGAAGGTTTCCTTGAACACTTCCCAAAGATTCTAATTTCTAAAACAGTTTTCGACTATACCTTTATGTAAGGTGTCATTATGAGGTGTTGTCCACGGTTGGGACATAAGTCACAGTTGATATATATTTGTATCCAAACTCATGGTATATGTGTTGTTGTATTTTGCACGACAATTATTGTAATAAAGTTGTAGTTATTTTCTGTACCATGTTATTGGTGACTCAGAATAGGTTGGTTGGATTGGACCTATTTTGTGGGCGTTACATTTTCTCTCTTTCTCTCTAGATTATTGAGTGTATTTTGTGAGTATTTAGATACTTTGTGAGTTTCTATTCATCAGTGCAAGTTTTCTTTAGCCTTATACCGATATTCCGATCAAAAGTACTGATATTTTGAGGTAAGGGGTGTTATATTCTTCTTAAATTTATATTTTCTTCAATATCATTATACCGAAATATTGGTATGAACTTTTTATCAGATTTTGAACTTTTTGTGTCGGGGTTACTATTCACGTATACGGTACTATTCACGTATACGACACTATTAACGAATACGATACTATTCACCGAAAAATAAAATTTTCTTTTTTTGTCCAAGATGTCTATTATGGTTACTATCTTTGATTGTATCCATATTTTGATCTTTATTCTTGAATTTTGCTTCAAAATTAGTTATTATGGAGTATTATTAATCTTGGATAAACTGTTATACGAATCCTTACTATATGTCCTTCTGTCTCACTGGATTCGTTTTCTTTAAAATATTTTTCATCATCCTCAGTCCTAAATGATAATATTACTGAATATCTTTGGCCTGTAGTGCAAAGATGAATGATTAACTGATGAATATCTTTGGCCCGTAGTGCGAAGTTGAACAGGTGTTGAGATGAACATGACCAACTGGTGATACAAATGAATATCTTTGGCCTGTAGTGCAAAGATGAATATTGATTAAAGATGTATATTGATTATTATTACAGGGATAAAATTGATGATGGACTTTTAAATCTTAGAAGATAGTAGAACTCATTCTCTACTTGACTCTTCTAATGGATTGGTGTTTCCACTGCAGTTGTTGATCTAAAACTTGTTGTCTATTATATTATCAGATTTTTTCCTGTTGAAGACTAACGATAATTTTTTGTATATTATCTTAGTCATAATATTCTTTACTGGACTAGTTGAGCTCACCCTTTTCCTTTTTGTTCCATTTTTCTCAGGAGGTGAGAACATAGTAGGAACTAGTCGAGGTACGGAGTGATGGTTCTAGAAAGATGTTTTAGCAGTCCTCACTATTTCTGTAAAATAGTGTTTGAATAATTGTAATGAGGACTTATTTGAGTGTGGATATGGTCTAGAAGACAATATTTGTATTTAAACTCACAGTATATGTAGTCGTATTTTGCACGACAATTGTATTATTGAAGTTGTAGTTCGCTTTCTGTACCATGTATTTGGCGACTCAGAATGGGTGTTGTATACCTATTTTGGGGGCGTCACAAAAGCTATGGGCACAGATTTACGATTCAGTTTGGCATACCATCCTCAAACGGACAGACATTCAAGCCCTTGAAGATCTATTAAGACTCTGTGTTCTAGATTTCAAATGAAGTTGGGATAAGTATTTGCCACTGGTGGAATTCTCCTACAACAACAGTTATCAAGCAAGTATAGGCATGGCTCCATTTGAGACGTTGTATGGACGAAAGTGTCGTTCTCCAGTCTGCTGGGACAAGGTTGGAGAAACAACGTTGTTGGGACCAGAATTAGTACGCATGACTACAAAAAAGATCCAAATGATTCGACAACTTATTCAAACCTCACAAGATCGACAAAAGAGTTATACTGATCTTCATCGAAAGGACGTGGAATTTAATATTGGAGATCATGTATTGTTACGTGTTACTCCATGGAAGGGAGTTACAAGATTTGGAAAGAGAGGAAAGCTCAATCCACGATTTGTTGGTCCATTTGAGATTCTTGACCGAATAGGAAATGTGGCCTATAGACTCACATTACCTCCAAGTATGTCTCGTGTTCATAATGTTTTTCACATATCCATGCTTCGTAATATGTGAAAGACCCGAACCATATTATTGCGTAGAACCAGACGAGATAGCCGAAGATTTAACGTACGAAGAAGTACCTATTATGATTTTGGATAGGAATAAAGCATGTCCTATGCACCAAGGTTATACCACAAGTTATGGTTTTGTGGAGAAACCTTGCTATTGAAGAATGACCTGGGAGTTGGAATCAAAATGAAATCGAGGTATCCTCACCTTTTCGAAACACCAGGTACGCATGTCAATTTCGAAGACGCAATTTCATAAGCAGGGGAGATTGTAAGACCCCAACTTATTATAAATAAAATCGAATTTCCTCTAATTATTATTTTGAATAATAAGGTATTAATTTGATATAATTCTCTGGTTATGGGTGAAAGGTGCAAATTTTGTAAAATATGCAAGTGGTTATAAAATAATCATTGTTGTCGAGGAATATTCATTTGGTCCTAGAATATTCTTGTTGTCGGGGGATATTCGTACGACGGCGCAGTCATTTGTAGGCCCCATAACAGAATAATTGTTGGATGAAGAAAACGACAAGTTTGAGTTTTTATAAATAACGACGTAGTTGTTACCGTTAACACTGTTGGAATACCCGGTGGTTAAAATACAGTAATACGCGTGGATGCACAGTATTGATGAATTATTTATCCTTACGTAAGAAGGCACTACTCAATAATTGTTACAGTAGTTACTGTTCAATATTTTATTTTATTGACTCAATAATTGCTGCGTTGATATTTTATATTATTGTTGTTTCAATAATTATCACTGCACAGTATTTCCCATTATCAGATCAATAATTCATATTATTTGAATAATATTATTAGATAACATTATTTTGCAATGTCTAGAAAGTTCTGTCAAGGAAGGTTTGGTCACCTAATTGCGCGCAAGTAAGGAGAAATTCTTATTGGAAAGCCCCCCTCTTTCCTAGGAACGGTCTGGTTGTCATAAATGTGATTCTGTAATATTATTTGTGAATATTAATTATTGATTCTATGATAAGGAAATATTTATTTATGTGGATATAATGTTGGATATATTATTATGGTTAAAAATGAAGGAATTAATATTGAGATGTTTTATCAGTATTTATCGGATTGGATGTATTAAAAATCAAACCAGTGTTTTTCAAAATATTGCATG
The DNA here is from genome assembly GCA_020205505.1 of Panax japonicus. Taxonomy (NCBI): domain Eukaryota; kingdom Viridiplantae; phylum Streptophyta; class Magnoliopsida; order Apiales; family Araliaceae; genus Panax; species Panax japonicus. The sequence continues at coordinate 27,545,637 of CM035096.1, forward strand.
AATTATGATTTTTAATCCGACCGTTGGATCATTGTAATTTTTTGATATGTTATACATATATAAGTTGAGTATATGTCCATAAATTTTGAACCGTTAAAAATGAGCATATGATTTGTTATGAATTTTATGAGGTGATGATTCAGAAATTAGGTATTTTGACGGAATGGAGGTATTAAAAATCACCCGTTTGTGGATTTCGGATATTTTTGATTTAGAATTTGGAAAAACTTTCTTCTGTAAAGTTGTAGAGAATTCAATTTCATGCAGAATGGACATAAAATTTGTATTTTTCTAATAAACGCGTTATTTTCTATGAATTACTTAAGTTTCGGAAAATAAAATAATTTTTATTAAATTATGTGTGGGACCCACTTGTGTTGAATACACATGGGCTGCTGGAAATTGGTTCAAAGGTGGCTGGACTAGATTTGCAACTTAGCACAAGCGTGGAAGAAAGAAAAAGGAATAATATATTTTATTATTTTAGTCTCCTATGGCGTTCTAGCATTTTCCTATAAATAGACGCTTAGGTTAGAATTGAAAATCACACCAGAAACAAGTTTTCTTTCTCTCTAGATTATCGAGCGTATTTTTGTGAATATTTATATACTTTGAGAGTTGCTGTTCGGTACAAGTTTCCTTCGACTTTCTATACGATATTCCAATCAAAAGTACCGTTATTTTGAGGTAAGGAATGTTATTTTCTTCATAAATGATATTATTTCTTTCGATATCATTATGCCAAAATATTAGTTTAAACTTTTTTATCAAATTTAGAACTTTTTGTGTCGGGGTTACTATTCACGTATATAGCACTATTCACATATATGGCACTATTCACATATACGACACTATTCACGAATACGACACTATTCACCAAAAAAAATAAAATTTTCCCTTATTGTCCAAGATGTCTATTATGGTTAATATCTTTGATTGTATCCATATTTTGATCTTATTTTTGAATTCTGCTTCACAATTGGTATTTATGAAGTATATTGCATCTTGGATAAACTGTTATACGAATCCCTACTATTTGTCCTTCTATCTCCCTGGATTCGTTTCTTTAAAATATTTTTTATCATCCTCAGTCCTAATTATGGACGCACCCAAAAGAGGTCCATTCCATCCAACCCATTCTGAGTCGCTAAATACATGGTACAGAAAATAACTACAACTTTATACAACAACTGTCGTACAAATACAACAACACATATGTTATGAGTTTTAATACCAACTATGACTCTTGTCCCAACTATGGACAGCACCTCACAGTGATACCTTACATAAAGGTACAATCTAAAACTGTTTTAGAAATTAAAATCTTTGGGAAGTGCTCAAGGAAACCTTCGTACATGGGAGGCTATGCGTCTAGGTTATGATAGATTACAATGCCCACAAAATATCCTGGTTGACACCAACAGACTCCAAAGAAAAACGAGAAGATTATTATCATATTAATTCCCAATGGTGTGTCTTCTCTTGACATATATCATTATCTCCCCGTCTCTAATTGAAATTATACTTCAACCAACTCCAAGATTATATAGTGGTGCTCGTATATATACTCAGCAAGTGGATGAGCACATCCATGTCTTATGATGACACGAGGTGGTATGTTATTAGACATCTTGTATGATAGTGGCAAAACACCCTTCCAACGTTGGGTTTGCCTCACCCTAGTTGATTCACCAAATATAACTACTAAATGATGACCACCGTTCTATTCCCCTGTTATCCCCCGTTCGACCCAGCTACACTCGTATTACCTGAAAGAAATTGTGAAGCAAAAGGGTGAGCACAACTAGCTCAGTAAAGAATATCATGACTAAAGATAAATAAATTATCAATAGCCTTCAGTAGTAATAAATCAGAGATTTAGAACATATGGTAGATGATAAAAATTTTCAACCATAGTTGCAGCGGAACGAGCAATCCATTAGAAGAGTCAAATAGACTATAAAGTCTATTATCTTCTCCATGTTAAAAGTCCACCAACAATATTTTATCCCTGTAACATCAATCAACAATTTATGTCCACAATCACATGTATAACTCATAATCGTAATTATTGTTCTAAATTCCTTTTCTCATCCAGGATAAAGATAATTTTCATCACCTGAAACATCAAAGATCATGGTTATGCCAAATCACAGTTCATGTTCATAATCAGACTAATAATTTATCTTTGCACTACGGGCCAAAGATATCATCAACAGA